>WAAE01023748.1:0-659031 GCA_013400495.1 Nicator chloris
GGGGGTCCTGCTGGCCTGGTGACTTTGGGGACGTGACTCAGTTTCCCCGCGGGGGATGCGCCGTGCCGGTTGGCGGTATAGGATGGTACCGGGCAGCGAGCTGAGAGATTGGAGTGCCAGGGGACTGGGCTTGGGCTCGGGCTCGGGCTCAGCCCTCCCAGTTGTCTTCGAGGGAAGGACTGGGGGGTGAACAATAAGGGAATGTGGTTCCCTTTTGCCGCCCTGCCCCACAGCAGTACGAGGCAGGGGCTCAGTTGCTGCTGTCGGTACCATGGCTCGGGCACTTTGGCTGCGTTCGGTGTGGATACATCCTGCTCTGCTCCCGGAGTGCCGTGCCCGGGGTGTCTTCAGCCGTGTCAGATTGCCCCAGCCTGGGCAAAGGGGGAGTTTTTGACCCCTTGGTGTGTCTTTGTGGCTTTTTCTCACGTCCAGACCTGCTGGAATAGGGAAGTGCAGGACGGGGCTGACTCTGGACAGGTGGATGCTTCGCTCCTTAAAAATCCCCTTGCTCCAGAGGCAAGGGGTTGCTGCTCCCTGGCAGCATTTCCCCCCTGGGAAGGGGAGAGATGGGAGCTGGGCGTTGCACCAGGGTCCTGTCTCCTGCAGCAGCCACCCGAGGGGTGCAGGGGCTGCCAAGGAATCCGTAATTTTGCTCAGCGTAATTTTTGGACCATCTTATGCCCAGACACTCGTCCCTGTCCTCGCAGCAGATGGGCGCAGTCATCCCAGAGGATGTTTGATAGGGACATTAAAAATCAAAAGCCAGGTTTTAATTGCAGCGCTGGGAAGCGGCGCTTGCAACTCCGGCACGCTCGGGAGCGACTTCGCTCCTCCGGAGCATTGCATAGGTGACACCAACATCTGCGGGGCCAGCTGGGTGTGTGCCGTGACACCGCACTCCTGCTTCACGCCAGCCGGTGGAGAGGGGCCAAGCCAGGGCAGGAAAAAAAGCCCCGGGAGGAATTTCAGCAGGAATTTTCCTGCGACTCGGTTGTTTGCGGCCAAACCTTGTGTCCCCCCCGCAGCCCCGGAGTGCTCCGGGGAGGGTGGGAGCTGTGTCGTGGCCGTTCCTCTGGATTTGTCTTGCGTCATGGCACGGCTGGGCAACGAGGCTGGAAAACGGGTGGCAGAGGGTGGAGGACAGAGCGTCTTGCTTAGGAATTTGAGCTTGGCTTTAAAAAGTAGTAGCTCCTTTTCTTTCCTGAATCGCTGTGTTCTCCCGAGTGCCAAAAATCCTGCAGACCCTGCTATCAAAGGGGGAAGGGTTTGGGTTACTGGGGGTCTGGGCAGTGAAACACAGAGGGGGTGGCAGCAGCTGGGTGGGTGCTCTGCAAACTTATGGGAAGAGGCTCTGGTGAGGGCCTGCACAGGGTTTTGGGCACAGATCAGGGATCTTGATCCACACCATGGATCGAGGTGCTCTGCCCTGGCACTGGGTGGTCGCTGGTGTTGGAGGAGAACAAAGGGAAGCTTGGGTGAGTCAGCAGGAGGGATTCTTCTGTCATGGAGGCTTCCTGGGAAGGGGGACAAATCCTGCTCCTGGGTGGTGGCTCTGGGGAGGAAGAGAGGACAGCAATGTGTCATCATCCCAGAGCTGCCATCGGTGCATCCCAGTAGAGCTGGGAGCTGGTCGGATGGCAGGGGATGTCCGTGTCCCTTGACAGGTGCCTGGTCCATACAGGCAATGCCCCAGGAGAGGGGCACGTGGCCTTTGGGATGTGCAGCCTGTGTGGATGTCGTTCCCACTGTGCCGGTGACATTCCTGCTGTCCTGCCCCTGGAGCAGGGATTGCTCTTGGAAGTGAACGGCTTGCTGCCACCCCCGGCTCGGTGCTCTGCTGTGGTGGCAGAGAGGTGCAGGAGTGTGGTTCTGCTCGGGTGTTTGGAGGTGTTTTCCTGCTGGTTTGAGGTGGGAGCAGTTGGCCCAGCAGGCAGGGGGACATTGCTGCGTCCCCCGGTCAGTCCCAGTCGTGCTGTGCCATGGCAGGAGCCGGGAGGAGCAGGGCATGTGAAAACCAGAGGAAATCAAGGAAGCATGAATCTTCCTGCCTGCTCCCCTCCCAGCCCGGCGTGCCCATCGATCTGTTGTGGAGGAGTTAACTTGTGCAGAATAGCAATGCTGCTACAAAGGCTCTGGCAGACCCCAGCAATGCTCCTGGCCACCTCCTGCCCAGCCCTGCATGGGTGGCAGTCTGGGAAGGGGAAAAACAAAAAAATCAGGTCTAATCCAATCCACTCATTTCCATGCAAGGTGGGAGGATGGGGAGCTGCAGCCAAGGATTTGGAGGGAGAGATGTTTCTAGAGGTCCCTTCTTGGTGTTTCACAGATGCCAAAAGGGCAAGCTGAAAACTTCTCAGCAGCAGAAGTTGCTGTTTCTCTGGAGCACTTGGAAAGTCCTTTCCCCCACTCTTCCCAAGGGAGAGGCTTTGGCTGTTGGAAATAGGTTATTTTATTGGGGTGGCAGGTGCTGAGGAGCCCGAGCTGCTGTCGAGCAGCAGTGCCCTGCCAAGAGGCTCTTTTCAGCTCTGTCCCTCCAAGCAGACTGAATTCAGTGCTGGAAAAAAAAGCTGGATTGAAAGCTGCAAGGAGACTTCTCTGCTGTAAAGACAGTGCTCTGTACAATCCACTGTAGGGAATCAGTTTAGGACCAGAGACATTGGAGGTGTTCAGATATTTCCTTCTGTCTCGTGATGTTTCTGCTGGAGGTTACAGGCATGTCGTGGGTACCAGCACTTTAGATCACTGTATTCAATTTAAATCAAGCTTTAGATGTTGGCTTGGAGCTGCTGCCTGGGATAGGAGAGGTAGGATTTACTCCTGGATGCAGCAAAGCCTGCAGGAATAGGGATTGAGGGTGTTGTGTCCAACAGTACAGCATTTTTACTGATGGATGTGTTGGTCCTGCCCGTGGGGTTACACTGAGGAATTGTGTGCAGGTGAAGGTCAGAGTTTTCTGCCCTTCCTCATGTCCTCCAGCACAGATTGTGATGATGAGGCTGATCTTCATCCCCTCCCACCATGCCCAGACTGCTCTGCCCTCAGCAGTAGCAAGCGGTTCATGCTGGAGAGGACCCATCCTGAACTTCCATGCAGGGCTTGAACCGAGTCCAGGCACTGCTGAGACCTTTGGAGCAGCTCTCTGGGCACCAAAACAAACGGCTTGATTATGATTTCACTTTAATTGGCATCAGTCAGCGCTTTCCATGGCGAGGCTCTGACGTTCCCATCATCAGCACAGGCGCCTGCATGGTGTCCCCCCAAACCCGCCTGTGCTCCTCTCTCCATCTCCTCTGGTTTCCTTGGCAGGGTGATGCAATGCCTTCATTTGTTCCCCTCTTTGATTCCAACACTAAAAGTCAAATCTGAGTTAAACATGAGGCGAAGCTTTTTTTAACCCTGATGTTTCCCGTGGTTTCCACTCAGGCTTTGAAAAGGGCTCTGAGCTTTGCCACTGAGCTCTGTCATTCTCTACCTAAGCCTGTTTTGCACATTTATTTGGCCCCTGTTGTGCTCTTGAAATAATTTTGGAGAAATGATGACTTGGCTGTGAAACAAAACAAAATCAAGCATGTTTGTTTGATGGGTGCAAACAGAAAGTGCTTGTTTGCTAAGCAGAAAAGACTATTTTTCAGAGATGGGTCTGGTTTTTGTGACTCTGCTGCCCCATCTTTTCCCCTTTATTCACAGGAATTTGCCTTGCTGTGTTTTTATTGTGTAATAGAAAACCAGGAATGGTCTCCACTGGGTAAATGGGGTGTGTTCCAGCACCCAGGTCCTGGGGGAACCTCCGTGTCTCCCCCAGTGCTGCTCCTGCCAGGGTTTGAGCAAGGGTGATTCTCGCTGAGGTTTTGGGCAGCTGCCTTTGTGGTTTGCAGTCAATGAGTGCAGAAATCCTGCGGGGGGAGGAGGGCAGGGGAACTCACTCCAGGCTGTCTGTGCCTGGGAAAGCCTGGGCTGGGCCATGGGGGCTCAAGGAGCAGTGCCCAGCACCGGGCTGGGCTCCTGGTGTGAGTAACAAAAGCCAGACAGGGCAGAGGATGATGATGAAAAGGGCCAGCCCTGATTGCTAAACCTCCTCTGGTGGCTGCCCAGCTCCGTGTCCGTTTTGCTCCAGGCTCCCACTCCCACTCTGAGCTCCCACTGAGGGAGTGTTGCTTGTCCACCCTGTCCCAGCAGCTGAGAACAGCCCAAGTTAGGTGTTCCCATCTCCTGCCCTGCCCAGCCAACTCCTCCCTTCCCTGCACCACCACCACGTTCCTTATGTCCAGATCACTGCTCATCTGCCTCTCCAGGGCTCAGACCTGTGTAAAAGTCATCCCATTCTGGTGGTCTCCAAGCCCAGCACCTGGTAGTTTTCATCCTGCTGCAGTTATTTATTTCAGGCACTTCTGATTGCTTGCCTCCCCACTTCCCAACTCCCTGCCTGCTTCCCAAGGCCAAAGTGAGGGTTAGAGCTGGGGCTTGCGGAGGCCAAGGTGTAACAGCTTTGCTTTTCTCAGCTCCTGAGCAGTAAAGGAATTCTGAGCACCTGGGAAGGGCTGTGCAGCTCCCAGCAGTCCCGTGGGGATGAGGTAAGGATGGAGCTGCACACTCCTGTCTTAACCCAAGTTAATTCCCCCAGGTCTCCAGTGTCCGCCACCTTTGCCTTTCTCCTTCAGACTTCTCTCCCTTTCATCCTGAGGTTTAGGGAATAAATCCAGGGCTGTGGTGACCCTTCCTGTATTTAAGGTGGGGAAGGAGCAGAGCACGTTCTCCTGCATCCCTGCTGGTTCCACTTCACCCCTGCCTCTCCTCTTCCTGTTGTTGTTGTTGTCCTCCGTTCTGGTGGGGGTTTTGTCCCCACATTCCTGGGGATGCCCCGTGGGAGAGGCTGCAGGGGCCCCACGTGTGGGGTTTGTAGCTCACGAGCCGATTGCTCTGCTGGCGATGGCACGTTTCTGAAAGAGGAGTTTATTACCAAAGTGACATGTCAGCAAATCTCTGCCACCTCTCTCCCATCTCGGAGATGGAATCAGCTTAAAGTGGTGAAAAAAAATTGTCGTATGCATGGATTATTCTCTTTTTTTTTTTTTTTTCCCTGAGTGTAATTTCCATCTGAGATGAGACAAGCTCCTGATTGCTGTGCCAGAGGAGGGTTTCCCTTTATAGCTTTCCTGGTAGATCTGCTGTCTCTGGTTCACTGGAGCTGGGGTCTCCTAGGGGACAAGTGGGCTTTTGTGGAGCTGTCATCTCCATCCTGGCTCAAGCATCTCACATCTGGAAAGGCTGAAGTCAGACAGACTTTACCTTGGGATGGGGAAGGGAAGCCAGTGGAGGGGTGCTGGGGTGGTGTTTCTAACGGTTAAGGCAGGCTTAGGAAATGGATTTTCAGTTGTCAGCCCTGCCCTCAGCTCCTCGTGTGACGTTGGGTGCCCTCCCAGGTCCTATAAATGTCTTGATTCGTGAGCAGCAATTGCAATGCTTCCTTTCTCTGCTCCATGAGTCATCTGCTTGCGTTGCAGTCTCTTTGTGGCAGGATTCATCCCTCTGCAAGGAAAATGCCAAGAGTGTCCTACTGGAGGGCACCAGAGGTGTCCACGCATGTCCTGACCTTGCTTGGGGTTCGAAGAAGGGACTGGGAGCTTTATTTGGTTGGATATGCCAGGGAATTGTCATTTTGGGGGTACCTGGTGTGTGGCTGGGGTACTGGGGAGCTGCTGGGAGGGTGGATGATTAGGTGGGAGCTGAAGTAAAATCAGGGATGTTGGGACCTGGGAAAGCAATGCCTCTATGGGGCTGTGAGCAACCCCAAAGCCTGCTCTGAAGCTGCCTCGCCAGAACCATGAGCTGATGGAAGCCTTGGACCCGAGCACTTGTGGGTGCCAGTCCAAGGGATGGCACCTGGCCTCACCTCTAGCCTTTGGCTGTCCTGATGTGCTGTCCCAGTGCCACCCTGGCAGAGCCCTTTGGGCCACGCTGCTGCTGGCACTGCAGTCCTGACCTGGCAGCTCCACGTGTGTGCTAACGGAGATGGGCTGGGGATGTGGATCATCTTCAGCTTGCCCAAGTCTTTGTCACTTCTGTTGCCTTCACTGGAGTTACTCCAATTTATGCTGTTGGAAAAATCCTCTTCTTGATCAGACAGAGTTGTTTTCTTCCCCCCAGACCTGCCAAAACCTGCCACTTTGAACTCAGACACCCTTATTTTCCTTCAGAGGAAAGAATCAGGAAGGAACTAATCTACAACCACATCAGTGGGAGCCTGGGCTAATAGAAATTGTAATGAGAATCCAGAGCCAAACAAACAGGCAAATGGGGAGAATGCAATCCCACCGATACAACAGAGAGATTTCTGCCAGCAAAGGGGCTGATCCAGTGCTCATTAATGTCACCACGAGTCTTTATCCCAACTGTAATGGGCTGGGGATCGGGTTGGAAGGCAGCATTTCAGTCTTGCTACAACATGCAGACTGTGAACGGGTTGTGTGTGGAATGGCAATGTGGAATTCCTTCTCCTCGGGGTTTGCTCGTTGTTGCACGCGGCACCTTTGCAAAACAAGCAGGAAATTCCTTCTGCTCTCCTTGGGTTTGGTTCTCCGAGGTGCAAGGCTGTGAAGGAGCCAAGTCTGAGGCTCAGGCTTGGCTGTCTGGTTGCTGCAGCGTCTGCTGAACCGCCAACAGCATCTCCATCACGAGGATATCAAAAATCCTGGTTTAAATAAGGATTCTTCAGCTGCAGGGGAGTGGTGTTGGCTGTCACCACCAGAGTCACGCTGGGAAGCATCCTGAGTTTATGTGCAAAGTGAGGAGGCAGATGGGTGGGGATGGAAAATCTGCAGGCAAACTTGACTTTGCAGCTGGAAAAAGCGGGGAGAGAATTGAGACGAGGTGTGGAGAGCTGAGCCTGGTCTGGAGGTGGGGACACCTTTGGGGACAGCGCTGAATAGGAAAGGACACCAAGGGTCAAACAGGAGACGAGTGAGTCCAGCTCTGCATGTCAATGAGGACAGAGTAAATAAGGGATAAAACCACCTTCCAACATGAGCAGCTGGTGAAATATCACAGGATTTTTTTCCCAGAGATGGGAGATTTTGACCGGCTCTGTGCCTGCAACCATAAATGGCTCTGACACCTGTGTCTGTTTTATCAGACACATGCAGAGCCCCGGCCATGATCCAAACATTCATTACTTGGGATTTTTGAGTCTCTTTTTCCCTTTTTCTTGTCATGGTGGGATCATTATTTTCGCAGTTGCACATCCTCAGTTCAGCAAAACCAGCGTGTTTTTCAGCCTCGTGGTTTTTACACATCTCTAATAAGAAGCGTGAGAGGAAGCTGTTGAGAAAAGTAAATTCTCAAAGGTATGACAGGAGAGCAGGGCAGCTCCAGGCTCGGAGACACTTCCAGATCTCAAGGTACTTTGGACCTACAGATAGGCACAGCACTAATATTTGAGGGCATGTTTGGGTTCTTATCCTTCAGTCCTCCAAATTCAGTCAATTGTATTTGCAGGGCTTTATTCCTTAAATAACCTTAAAAAACGTAAAGATAACTTTTAATTATCTTGCATCCTTTTTCCTCTCTTACAGTCCAGTAAAAAAGCTCTTGATGAGCTCAAAGGAAGGGTGAATGAGGTCAAAATTCAAGGAATTATTTTCCAAGTCCTTTTTCTTCCATTACTATTCAGCAGGAGCTGGGAGAGCACCTGCTTCCACTTCCATTCAAAAATTTGAGACTTTTATCATTTGTTAAATAAGAAAATACTTTTTCTTTTTTTAATTCAAATCCAGATATTTTTATTAAACAATCCATTTCTTTCTTGCGTACCTTGACTGGAAAGGATTTGACTTGGAATTCCCTTGTGGGGAAGAGGGCAGGTTTGGGTTTGCTCAGAAAAATAGTATTTCTTTCCTTTCTGAGTTTGTGAGTTCAGTGAAGCATCTTCTCAAATGTTACAGGAGGTTCTCTGATGAAGCTAAAGCAAGATTTGAGGTTTAAAATGTTTTATAGGAAATAACAAGAGTCTGATCTCATTCAGTCTCAGAAGGGAAGGCTTTGTGGACACACAGAGTTTCCCTTCAGCTGAAAATAAATCTTTCCCTACTCACCTCTAAACTGCTTTACATCTTGGGTCAATCATTCCTTACTACTATTTGGAAGAGCTGCTCTGTTTTGAATCAAAGTTTATAGTGGATGATGTTTTCCAAGGCCACATTTCCAGCTGGCCAAGGCAGGTCAGGACCCTGTTTGCTCTGCAAACTTCCCCAGTGTGGGGGTCAGGGCAAAAGGCAGCGGCGTTGGGAGGGAGCAGTTGGGAGGTTCCTCGTGGTGTGTGTGCAAGTGATGTGATTTAGTCCTCTGCAAACACGAGGAGCCAAAGGAATCTTGTTGGCCTGGACTCGTGGAATTGAAGAGTCTCTTCCCTCTCTTGCAGTCTGTGGCAGGGCAGGATGTGGGGATCATCACCTCTCATGGGTGATGAGTGATAGGACAAGAGGAAACGGCCTCAGATTGCACCAGGGGAGGCTCAGTTTGGATATTATTTAATATTTCTGGACCAAAAGGGCTGTCGAGCACTGCAATGGGCTGCCCGGGGTGGTGGTGGAGTCCTCATTCTTGGAGGGGTTTAAAAGCCACGACGTGCATGTGGCACTGGGGGACATGGGTGAGCGGTGGCCTGGGGGAATGGTTGGACTTGATGGGCTTGGAGAACTTTTCCAGCCTGAACAACTCTGCAGTCTGAAAGTCAAAATTCCATCTTGGGCTGTTATTGCTTCGTCATGGAGGTGGTTGGTCAGGGCAGATGCCTTCACTGGTGCATGTCAGCCGGGCTCCTAAATTTCTCCTGTTGTCCTTGTCTCCTGGAGGATGGCAGCTGCAATTTCCTTGCTGGTTCCAAGCCAGCAGCTTGCAGACTGTTGACATTGCTCAGCAGACACGGGGCCTTCACCTCAGACACCTCTGCGAGTCTGAAAACAGCACAGACATTTTTGGCCATCCAGAGGTGCTCTTGGTGACCTCCATTCATTCAAGTGGCACTGCCTGAAATAATCTGAACTACTGAAGGGATCACAGGGTGATGATCAACATCCTCCTGGCCCTTCTAGAAAAGACTGCAGGCTTGGTGGCCGTGCACTGTTTGGAGGAACTTCACCCACCTCGACGTGTCTGACCCTCTGGGGTCGGTGGGAGCTGCAGGGTGCTCCCCTGGCAGGTTTGGTGGGAAGGGAAGGAGGGAAGGTGCAGGTGATGGCCCGAGCAGAGGGCTGTGCCACCCACGCTGCACAGGGAGGCTGTCAGGAGGCGCCGTGGGGCTGCCGAATGAGCACTCTGGGGAGGTGTCAGCTCTTCCTCTCGGCTTCCCTCCGCAGCGCCAACTGTCAGTAATTTAACGAACGTTTTGTAAATAAATGTGGCATTCGGACAGCTGTCACCGCGCCTGTTACAAACACTCCCTTTGTCACTAGAAGCTGGCAGTGCTGCTCCGTTTCCCCTGCAAATGCAGCCACCACTGCCAGTTAGCTCCCGACTCCAGGGCTGTCAAGGATTCACGTGGCGGGCGGTGGCGAGGACACCGCGGCTTTGCACGGGGAGCCTGGCCAGGGCTGCCAGGGCCTGGTGCGAAGGCAGCTTTTGCATCTCAAAAATAAATAAATGGCCCGAGCAGCGAGCAAGAAAACCCATCAGATTGTGTCTGTAGGGCTGGTTCCCAGCCAGGAGCCTGGGCGGTCCAGCTGCAGTGTTGGTGGTGGCACTGGGTTCTGCTGCCATCGCATCCCGGCTCCGTGGGAAGCACTGAGAGGATGAGAGGGGAGCTCAGCCAGAGCCAGGATCTGATGTGCCAAGGGAGTGCTTTGGCACCGGCATCGCGGATGCTTTTCACTTTGAGCAACTTGGTGTAGTGGAAGGTGTCCCTGCCTGTGGCAGGGGTTGGATTGAGATGAACTTTAAGGTTGCTTCCAACCCAAACCACTCTGGGATTCTGTGAAAAGTGGGCTACTCATCAGGATTTGGGTTTGGTAAATTTGGAGTCTCTGGGCCTGGTTGGATTTGAGTGGTGGGATCAGCCCTTTGAGATCTGCCCTCTGCTCATCTGTCTTTCTCAGCACACTTATCCTACCAGGAACAGATTCTACACCTTCAGGCAGCCAGGATGCTTCTCCTGCTTATGAACAGGACTGGCACACTTTGCCCAGAGCAGCTGTGGCTGCCCCAGCCCTGGAAGTGGCTTGGAAGACACACTTGGAAGTGTCCAAGGCAGGTTCAGTGGGACTTGGAGCAACCTGGGATAGTGGAAGGTGTCCCTGCCCATGACAGGAGATGGAATAAAATGATCTTTAAGGTCCCATCCATCCCAAACCACGTGGGGATTCTATGAGCCTGAAGAAGGGATGCTGTTAGGTTTCTCCCTGCTGGGAATTCTTGATTCTGTGCTGCTTTTCTGCTTTCATCTTTCCAGGACCTGCAGCTCCAAACCCCCTTACCCTGGATTTTCTGTCCTGGTGGGGGCTGGTTTAACTTCCAGCTGTCAGCACCTATGGCCTGGCCGTGCTGCAGCGCTGGTTGGTGCAGACAGTACAGAAATCAGCACATGACATCTCTCTCCCTCTAAGCTGCTGTAAAATTAGCTTCATCTCAAGTGGCAGAAAATGATCATATCCTCGCTTGAGGGCGATGAAGAATATTCCTGAGTCACTGCTAGTGATGAAACAGGCAGAAAATCCAGAGTGATACACAGCTGCCCACTCAGTTCTAATCGCTGAGGCCATTTGCTGCTGCAGAGCCTTAAGACACAACTTCCTCCTCCTCTCCCTCCCTTTCATCCATCACTTCCCATCGAAGCCAGGGCTGCAGATCCCAGCAGGAGCAGAGCAATTTCCCATCCCACCAGCGAGGCTGCAGGCTGTGAGCAGTGTGTCCTCTTTCCCTGTTCCCCTGAGATGAGAGGAGGGGGGTCAAAGCTTCCCTTTCACACAGGAATCAGAGGAAAAAGATGGAGCCCATCCTCCTCGGGTCTCCTCCTTCCACACTGTGATCCTGCAGTCTGGGAAAAACTCTTCTCTGAGCTCAGCCTCCCCTCCACAAATTTCCCCTGCTGTCTCTGAAGCAGCCCACAAGGATATTTCCTTTTTGTCTTTCTCCTGCATCAGCTTTAGTTCAAAGCCATCTCCCTGGATTTTTATGTCTTGGATAAAGCCACCCTCGTCCCTACAACTGCCAGCTCAGCGCTTGGGAAACCTCTTGCCAAAATTGCTGGCAACTGAGGCCAAAAAACCCCCTCAAAACAGGGATGATCAGAAGCAAAGTGCTGTAATTCTTCTCTTCCTTGCATATGCTCCCTGGCAGTGTGGTAAGGGGAAGGACTCCTTGAAGGATGCTTCCTGCAAACCCTGCCCTGCCAGCTTCCCCCAAATTCAGATGGAAGCCCCCCACACTCCAGGAGCAGTTTGGAGTTTCTGAATTGCCTCCTCCTTCTGGTTCTCCATGTGGCTCTATCACCTTATTCAGCAGCGTTTTAGGGAAAACCGTACCAATCCTCCAGTTCATCGGGTGTTTGAATGAACACTCTTTTCTCCAGTCAGGGCTTGTCAGTATTTATCCCTTAACCTGGTTTTCAGATGTTCTGTATCCTGCAGATTTGTGGGATATGCTATTCACACAGAGCTCTCCTGGTGTCAGACTTCTGCTAGGATCGCTTCACCGCTCCCGCCAGCCTGCCACGGGAATTAAGCAGCGCTGGCAGCAGAACAGGGAGAGATGTGTCTGAGCAGGGCTTCTGCCAGTGTCAAACAAAAATATTGCACAAGCTCACTTCCCTCCCTGGAAATTGCTGCACCAGCATGAGTTTCCCGCACTGGTTGACCAAATCTGGGCAGTTTTGTGTGAATCCTGCTCCCTTCCATAATCCCAGACAGCTCTGCACTCTGGGCAGTTATTTGTCAGCACAAGCAGGTGCAGAGCTGCAGGACATGGGCTGAGCATCTCGCTTTGGTGGTTATTCCAGCACACAGCCGCTTCATCCTCCCGTCAGGCAGCACCAGCAGCTTAATTTCCTGTTTGCCTCATCTCTTCCCCCAAAAAACGCAGCTTGGATGGTGCATTTTGGGTCAGGTTCAGCAGGAGAGCAGTGTCAGAATGAGTATGGGGCTGGGAATTTAGGGGCTGAGTGTTACAACAAAGCACCCCCTGAGCACAGCTCGTTCTGCACGTGTCAGCCATGGGCACACACAGAGAACTAATCTGTGTGTGTTCATCACGGGATCATAGAAATGCTTGGGCTGGAAGGGGCCTGAAAGATAATCTAGTGCCAATCCCCAATAGGTAAATAAATACCTATATTTATGCGCAAAAAATTGTAAAATATATAAAGACTTTTTTTAAGATAAATGTATTTATATTTGTGTACCCTGTGAACAAAGGTGCAAATGGGGAGGAGTAATTCATGCAGATACCTGGTGAGAGAGGCAGGACACAGGGATAAAGCCAGGAGAGATGGAACAGATGGCAAGCCTGGATGCCACAGCTATAACCTGGAGAAGTGTTTCTATGGAAAAGCAACACTGGGGGGTTCTTGTGGGAGAGGTGAGGGGACAAGCCTGTTGGTAAATGCTCCAATCTTTTCTCCTGGTGTTGCCAACTGCTGCTTGTTTCCCCTGCTGCGAGTCTGAAACCACCCCACTAACCTCTGGCAAAATCAGGGGATAACAAGGATGGAAGGCTGACTTTGTTTGTGGCATTCAGTTATTTATTTTTTTTTCCTGGCTTGGAAGGGAAGAAATAAAGTTGGATTTCAAGAAGGGTTGTTGCAGTAATGGAGGGAAATGAGATCTGCTCGTCAGCCGCCTTCTCCTTCCTTGTGTCCCCATAAATAACCCTCCTCACTCGGAGATGGCTCAGCTCCTGGGTGAGGGACAGAGATGGCTTTGGTCTTTTATTCTTTTGCTGTGACTGGAGGGTTCCTTCCCTCTCCTGCCTGCAGTTCCCCTCCTCAGAGCCCGCTCCTTCCCAGGGCTGCCGTCAGGTAAAGCAGTTTCCCTTGCCTGATGGAACAAAGGGGAAATGGCTTCCCACTGCCAGAGGGCAGGGTTAGATGGGATCTTGGGAAGAAATTCTTCCCTGTGAGGGTGTTGAGGGCCTGGCATGAGGTGCCCAAAGAAGCTGTGGCTGCCCTGTCCCTGGAAGTGTTCCAGGCTAGGTTGGATGGGGCTTGGAATAACTTGGGATAGTGGAAGATGTCCCTGCCCATGGCAGGGGATGGGACTGGATGTCCTTTAAACTTCCAACCCAAACCATTCTGTGATCCCATGATTCCAAGGATTTTTGGCGAGGTTTTACATGCAGTCTAGCCTCCCTATGTCTGTAGCTCATCTGCCTAAAAGTCATCCACACCTCCTTTGTGGATTCATGGAAGAAAGGTCAGGTGTTCCTTTCCCTCTTCACCATTCCTGCCGGCTTTTGTGAATCAGCTGCCTGGTTTTGGTCAGGTTTTACAGGGAGGTCACAGTCCTACAACTCCCATGAAAACAGTAAAGCTTGAGAGACCTCATTATTCCTCTGAAGTAATGACAGAACGAGCTCAGCTCTTGTACGAGACACCCGAGAATCCGTGTGGGCGCTGGTGGTGTGCAAAACTCAAGGGATGAGGGAGCTCCAGCCTGAGCTTGCATCATTTAAGGTTTAAAATGTGTAGGAAACCACACATCTTCCATGCAATGTGTGGAACTGCTCATTAAATGCAGCAAGGAGTGCAGGTGGGGAGGGGTTGAGCGCTCCAGATTGCGCGTAAGGAAAACTGCAGAGCTGATGTTGTGCTGGTGGGGAGAAGCTGCCAGTCCTGGTGTCAAGGAGGAGAGACAAAAGCTCAGGGCTTTGTGCTTAATTCTGCTCTCAAATGGGGGATGCTGCACTGAGCTCGGCTGAATGGGAAGACTGCAACAGCTGGTGGCTGTGGCATTGCTGGAACGGGCTGGCTCACCCTTCCCTCCACTTAGAAAAAAAAAATAAAGGCAAAAAAAGGCACAAGAGCACTGATAAAAAAAAAATATAATGAAGCCGGTAACTCGCTTTCCAGAAGTTCCTAATGCTGCAACAGGCAAAGCACTGGAGATAAAAGAAATATAAAAGCGAGGGAAAGAGGAAAAAAAAATGGATTTATGAGCTCTCAAACTAACAGCATGCAACTCTCATATTATTTTTCCTCCTTAGCCTTTGAAACAGAACAACGGCCCGGAGCCTTCTCGGCAGATGGACAATGTGCGTGCCTTAACCACTTAACAGCCATTAGCCTAATTTCACGTACTGGAGCCAAATTAAATAATAAGTAAGAGGCTATGAAAAGCTGGTTTGGAGGCTGCGTTACTGCCTTTCACTTGATAACCTTCTCATAAACAGATGCTCTCTCTCTACCCTATTAACCTTGTCTGAGAGCGGGGAGGGGGCTTGGCTGAGGCAAACAAGCCAGACCTGGGTGGGGAGGGGGGAGATGAGCTGGAGGGGCCAGATGTGGGGGCCCTGCCTGTTTTGGAGGCTCCTCTCCTTTCTGTCCCCCATGGCCCGGCCCTGCAGAGGGCCCTGAGCAAAGAGCCCGTTCTGTTCCGCGGTTGTGCCCGGGTCGTTGGAACGTGCCAAATGATTCATCTTGATCAGAGCCTCCATCTGTACCTGCTGGGCCAGGCTGCACCACCCGGGGCTGGTTTTGTGGACAAATCTGCTTTACTCGGAGGAAAGGGGAGATGGTGCTGATGGACACGAAAGGGGAGGCGGCCACAAGGCTCAGTGCCTGATCCCGCCTGGTTTTGGCTCGGGGGGCTGCTGCCTCCTCCGTCCTCCCTGTGCCGCTAGCTCGCCCTTTCTGATGAAGTCATTTTGCTGCTCTGCCTCTTCCCCCCTCTGCAGTGAAATAGAAACGAAAAGTACTTGCCTAAGCTCTGGGAATTTGGGAATATTAGTTTGCAAAATGCTTTTGACGCGGCTTTAGTGCCGGGAGGGTGAGGCGTGTGCAGGTGTGTGCAGAAAAGGTGTTCTGCATTTCTCTCTGCCTGCAAAGGTTTGGGAGTGGCTGCCCTATTTCCTCACCACCCCCCACTGACTCTTGCTCTGTGCTTTGAGTCTCAACTTTAGACCTTTCGAAGTTTTCAGGGGATTATAGATGACCATGCAGCTATTTTTGGTGAAAGCTTTTATTTATTAAAAAGCCATCTTCCTTCATTAAGAAGATACATTGATGGGAAATAGATGAGCAGCTCTATTACTGGTGTCTGATGTGCTGGGCGAGCCCAGGGCCACTGAGATTGTGTGTTTTGTGCCCTCCCTTGATGCAAGAAAGGCCTTGAATGGAGCCAAGAAACATTTGGTGCAGGAACAACCCAAAATTTGCTGCATCAGTCATCCTCTCACCCTGCCTGCATCTTCCAAAGCCCTTGGTTAGATGTGGGAAGGTTTGGTGCAAGATTTCCTGCAGTTCCTTGGTGCCAGCAGCAACTTGACTTTCCTTCTGTGTTGGTTTTCCTCCCATCTGAGTTGTCACACAGGCTCTGATTTCATATGCAAAATCCATCCTCTGGCTGGCACTGAGGCCAATAAAGCCGGGCTTCTTGTAAGTTTACTTCATTTTAGTCCGAGTCGGAGTCAATGATTTGCTGCCTGTGGTGAGGACGTTTGGAAAGGCTTTGTGCTGAGTGGATCCTCTGAGCTTCAGATGGGGATGAATCTCATTTTCCTGTGGCCTTTCCCTCCGTGGGGCACTCCCTTTCCTCTACCTGGCTGCCTGTCTGCACTAGGCTTGCAGGTACTTAATGTCTTTGAGCCATCTGTTCCTCTGTCAAATTTAGTTAGAATTGGCCAAAGGCTTCACGAATTATTGGGGAAGATTGCTAGACAGAGGTGTGCAGGTGAAAAGCACGATTGAGTAAGCTCATCCCAGTAGGACTCGAGGCTAAAAATGTGGCAGGGTATGATATTTGGAGACAAGGCAGCTTGGAAAATGGGATCCATATCCAACCTTTCCCCAGCACTAGAGATATTAGATTTGCGTCTGTTTTTTGGTGCTGTAGAAAGCTCCTCGGTGGAGATGGACTTTGCCTTGGGTGGAGATGTGGTGCTTTATCTTTTATTTCTGGTGATGCATGGCTTCCTGTCCAAAATGAGCCCCATCCATGCTTTTCCAAAGCACTGATCCTTACCCCAAGATGCTGCAGCTGTACTTTCAGGCAGCTGTTTGCTGAAGAGCTCCTCCATCAAGGGCTGGGAGGGCTCTCTCAGCCTGAGTAAGACATTAACTTTGGGAGAGCAGTCAGAGGCTGCTTCAGCCGTGTCTTCAACCAGGATGCTTTGATTCTGTCATGGATGTGGTGATTCTGTGCTCTCAGTTAGATCCATCCCGAAATTTTGGCATCCAGAAATTAGGTATCTGATCCAAGCAGGTCTTGGGAAGGGAGAGGGACCAGCCCAGCTCCCAAACTCCTGTCTCTTGTTGGCTACAGGAGGACACAGGCTAAGGGGGAAGACAGAAAAAGCCAAAGAACTGGCAAAAATTCTGTCAAAACCTTGATCCATGAGCATTTCCATAGGAGCCCAGAAAAGCAGGAGCAGTCTGGGATAGCTGCTCCTGTAACTGCAGGTGCCTGAGGTGATGGATGGCTGTGTCTGAGCGTGTTTGTCCAGTCCCCCTTTGCAGTCACTGGGGAGCAATGGGCCTTTTTGGGGTGCAATTCATCCCAGTCTAAGGCAGGTGTCTAAAATAGGTCGGACAGCTTGTGTCCTAGCAGTGCCTCTTTCTCTCCATTTGCTGTGAAACGGGGTCCAAATGGCTGAACTTGGCTGGTGAGGTGACAAATCCCAGCCCCAGCATTTAGAGGAAGTCATAGGATCAGAATAGAAAATATCTAACATTGATCAGGTGTATTAGAGCCTCGTGAGGGTGTGGAGCAGCAAGAAAACACCTGGTACTGCACTAAGCAGAAACAGGGGAAGAAATGGCTTTTTTGGTGAGTTTTTACATCCTCAGTCCATTTAAATCTCATCCCTGTAACTTCCAGGAGACTCAGCTAAGCAATTCTGCATGTGGCTTGTCATTAGGTGCCTCACCCAGCAACCTGCAAGTTCATTAGTATTCTTTTTAGTGCTAACAAAATGTCTGAGCTGCATCTTTTCTGCATGAGAGGCTGAAACAGAGGCAGTAAAGGGAAAAATCCAACTCCAGCTCTATGGAGACCACCCAGAGCGGGTCCCTTCTGCCAGCAGAGCGCTGCTCGTGTCAGTGTGGCAAAACCACAGGAGTGCAATAACAAACCCAACCCCAAAAGTAGTTGGGAAGAGAATTTTAGCTTTATAATTGCATCTGGAGCGGGGTCTCTGCCAACGTGGCAGTTTGAGCTGAGGCTCTTCCCAGCCCAGCACAGCCATGGCTGCAGAAATCCGTGGGAGTGAACATCTGCAGGTAAAGAGGCAGCGTGGAGGATTAGGTTACAGATGTTCCTGTTTCTCCTGCCTCTGTGGGAACCCATAGGGCTGCTTGGCTCTGCTTCCAGGGCTGGAAAATGTGGATCCAAGCTCTGTTTGTGGGTGAGGAGAAGGCAAAGCAGCGCGAGGGCCGTGGCTGTGCCGTGCCTGCCTAAGAAACTTCATTGATTTTTCTTTTCTTCAATGGAAACAGAACTGACATCCATTAACCAGCCTCCCAGGCTCTCCAGAGCCAGCCATGGAGGCAGCAAAGCCTTGATTGCTATTTATTTTTTTCTTTTCTCTTAGGCTTGTGGGTTTCTCTCCTATTGCTCCTTGCTAATGCTCAGCGGCTCTGGCTGCAGCCTGGGGGATGCAGAGGGGTTTGAGAAATACGAGGTGGAAATGCAGCTCCCCAAATCTGACTGATCCCCAGTGTGTTTTGGGAGACCCCTCATGCAGTGAACCATCTTAGACATCCACAGAGAGCTCTGTGAAATTTCTGGAGGGAGATGGATGGGAGAAACCATCTCCTCTGGCTTTCTTTGGCAGCTCGGAGGCTTTTTGCTCCCTTGGGAATGGAGCACAGCCAGACTGTGAACAGTGAGGTGCAGTGTGGATTCCTGGGGTGTTAGCAGGCTCTGGGAAATGGGATTCTCCTCCTCCAAAGGCAGCTCCAGTCTAAAGGGTTTCATTCCTCTGCTTGGAATGAACATTTAATAGAGGCTGGAGGTGAGAGCTGAGGGGCTTGAGGTAGCAAGGGCCAGGATCTGGCTGCAGAGGTGGGATGCTGGTGGCTTCATCATCTGCATCCTTCCCATCTCCTGGGGATTGTCCCAAGTCACTGTGCAGTTGTTCAGGGGAAAAGACGTTTTCCTTTCTCAGAACCTGTGGCAGGTGAAGAGAGCAAAAAGCCATTTATGGATGAAAATAAAGCTTTTAATTTCAAGTGTTGCAAAGTAACTAATCTATATTTAGCGTTGTCTACATGATGTAGGTTTATGAACCTTATGTATATTTTATCCATACATATTTGATCTTAGACAATTAATGTCTCCTGAGTTCTCAGCAGAATTTTTTCCTTGGCATTTTCCTTATTTACTTCTTTTCCCCCTTACATTGGGTGGGTTTGTTCCTCATCACTGTCACTGTGCAGCTCTCCAATAACTGTGTTTTCTATTCAGTTGCAGAGTTTTCTTTAGGGGGTTGGGTTTTAATATACAGTTTATGAAAAAGCCTGATTTTTGGGAGCCATGTATGTTTACAGCAGAATGTTTCTGCAGAGAAAGGGAAGGTCGTGGAAAAACAAAGAGGGAAAAAGAGATTGTTGGGTCTTTTTGGCCAGCGAGCACTGCAGAAATACCTTTGACATTTTCCCAGACTGATTAGACAGGTCTCGAGCTGACTCAGGTACCTGCTTTCCAAATGTCTCTGCCTGGACCAGACCTCAGCTGCAGATTGAATGGCAAACCTCTCGTTGCTCTCCTGGCTGTGCTGCACCATTCCCTGCTGGAAAAGACAGCCTAGGCTCTGGATTTTAATGAAGGAGTTGTTAATGCTGTGGTGCATGGAAGGCTTCCTGCTTTATTAGGGAAAGACAGGAGCTTCCTCCCTCACCCATCCCCATGTGCTTGGAGAACGCTCACAGCTCTGTGTACATCGATCCCATTCCAGTCCTACATGCTGGTGAAGTTAATGAATTCCATCAAAATCAGGATCCTGTCAAGGATGTGCTGTCCTTGGCTTTCTGGGTGGATTTTTGGTGTTCATCTCACCAGCTGCTCCAGAGACTTGGTGGGACATGTGGTTGTGTGGAGGCACTGAGAGTGAATGTCCTGAGCTGGAAGAAATTCACATGTTGGAAATGGAAGCACTGGGAGCTGTGGGCTTCATGCTTGATTGCTTTCCTGATTGGTACTATTTAAAAAAAAAATGCATTAGAGAAAGAATGTTTGATTTTAAGAGTGCCTGGGTGCCGACACCATCTCTGTTTGTTTTCCTTCCTTTAGCAGAAACCTTGTAAAATTTTTATGAAGCATTAATGGAACAGAGATTTCTTTTACCTCAAGCAAATTTTCTGAGGTGAAGGAAACCCCCACAAGACCAGCCCAGCTCTGCACTATTGAGAAATACAGCACAAGGAGTGCTTTGGGGTAGTTCCCAGAACATCCCTGATGTACTTCCCACCTGGCATTAGGAGGGGAAGGAAGGGCCCATTCTCACCCTGGTGTGTGTGGGGATGTGGTTGTTGGCCCTGGAAGCTGCTGGGAAGGATGAGGAGGAGGAGCAGGATGTGTTGAAAAAGCAAAGGGATGCAAACGTGGATCTTCAGGTCAGCATCATAAACTAACCCTGAACTTGATCTTCACCTCTACATTCACCTCTCAGTTTGTGGGGAAGGACATTTGAAGGTTAGTGAACATCAAGGGAAGAGAAAGTGGAGTACAACACCCCAGCTGTCCTCTCCTGGTATCCCTTCAGCGTGCTAGGAATGTGCTTGCAGGCAATAAACTGGTCAGAAGTGATGGATAAGAGGATTCTTCCATTTTTTTTTTTTTTAAATTTTGTTTATATCTTCTGTCTTGAATGCTGTCATCTTCCTTTGGAAGAGAAAGGCTAAGCTGGGACCAGAGCAAAAACTCAGAGGTTGTGGTTTCTCTGTCCAGCTCCGCCAGGGATTTCCACTTGGACTGGTGGTAGAGAGCTGATTTTACAACAGTGCCTCAAGCCATATCCCTTCAAGAGTTAGCTGGGTACGGAGAGCAAACAAGCCCTGGCAGCAGCCCTGCAGAAAAGCATGGAAAACATCCAGCTCCGAGGAGCTTAATGGGAAGTTATTAGCCGGAATATCCTCCTTATTGTGGAGGCTGGGCTGCCTTATCATCCTGACAGCCCCGAGTAATTGATGTCCCTTCAGAAGGAAGGTGAGCAGAGGATTTGTGGCTCGGTGGGAGCTTTTGCTCTGCTTGACCTTCCCGTTGGCTGAGGATTGTAACAGCGATGGTGCAGCCCTGGGAGCTGGGTGTGGGGCACGGGGCAGCATCCGTGGGGCACGGGAAGGTCGGGATAGCAGAGAACCAACTGAGGGCAAACGGGGACACTGAGGGCTCGTGGTGGACGTTTGGGCCTGTGTGGAAGCCTGGCTTCAAGTCCTGGGGCAGAGCAGGGAACGTTCTGACATCGGGAGTGGTTGCTCATGTTTGGAGGGGCAGGGTTGTCCCTGGAGTTTGCCTAATTCGCTAAACAATGGAGCTCAGAGCCCTGGGAAATTTGGAGCCTGGGCACAGATGAGTCCCATGATTATGGGCTAAAGGATATTTGCAGTTACTGTGGGTAACGGGACATAAACCTGCATCATCCCTGTGATGCTGAGAACACCTGGACAGGGCTGGCAGGGGACTTGTGTTTGAAGAAAGTTCCACAAGTTATGACAGAAATGGTCAAGACTTGTGTCGGTGGTTCTGGAAGGGCTTTCACATCCTCAGGGTTTATTTTGACAGGAATAAGAAATAAATCAGAAGCTTCAAATGTTAACCCTTTCTGTCGTGGTCCCCATATGGGTCTTTGTTAAACTACCCTGTCTCATACATTTTTTTCTGAACTTTCTTCCAATATGCAGTAGCAATCAAGGCAATTAACTATAATTGCAGAGAGACTACCTTGTGAAGGTGGGCTGCAGAAATAGGCAGGTAATTACAAGGAGTTATAAATGGATGGTTATTTACATCAGGAGTGATGCATGGGGATTTAATCACCAGAAGTGCCAACTGGTGGTTGAAGCACAGGGCAGTTGTCTGGGGTCATGTGTCCGAGACCCTGCTGTGCCCAGGCACCTGTGTGGTGTTGATTCTGCAACCCAGGGACTGTGTGCCCACCACCTCGGGATCATCAGCAAGCTGTCAGGGTCTTTAAGAGTGCTCTGCTGTCTTCAAATGAAATGAAAAGAGTATTTAATTAGGCACATCTCTGAAGGCATGTGGACTTTGAGGGAGAGCTGTTAGATCTGATTTCTGAGCCATGCCTCGTGCTGCCCAGCAGCTCAGGGTGGGCTGATGGTGAGCAGCTACAGCAGCACCCAGAGCTGCCCCATTGCTGAGCTGACCTGTGCCTTACTCCTGCTTGTAAGGTAACCAAGAGTAACTTACCCCTTGCAGTTGTAGAGCTGCCTTCCTCTTATGGGATGAAAAAATGCCTTTTAGATGTTCTTTCCCTCGGGGAATTCATGGGGCAGAAAGATCTGACTCACCTCTCCGTGCTCCTCATGCTTTAGGAACATAACCTAGTTGCTACAAGCGCCAGCCACGTGCGTGTAGCTACGTGCTGTGCTTTTGTAGGGCTGACAGGAGCCTCGTGTCACCCTGCTGCCACTTCTCTCTGGAGGAGCACTTTGCAGGCGTCATGCTCTACGCTGAAAAGATTTTTTAAACCAGATTTGAGCACGCTGTTAGGAATCAAGGAGGACACCTTTCCTGTAGTAGTGACAAGCACCCTGAGGGAGCAGCCACTACAGGCATGGCTCTGAGGAGCAGCACAGCCTGTCTCCTTTCAGGAGACGAGGTACTTTGGTGGCAGGACATCTTGTGAGCTGTGCAGATTTCCTGGTCCTGCTGTCCCCAGAGAGGTTTAAAACTTTTAGTGACCTCTTGCTTGGATGTACTTAGCAACAAAGAGATTTCAATTATTTAAAGGTACAGGAAGACACGAAAGCCATTAGGAAGGGACCCGGTGCCCTCAGGAGATGTTGCTGGCTTCTCCTCCAGCTTGCAGGAGTGGCTGCAAACCCCAGCACTGAATCAGGGGACAAAGTGAAGAACAGATGAAAACCACCTTGGAATAAAGTTGGAGTTGGGTTTGGGTTGGAATCCTTGGCTGGCTGGGTGCAATGAGGGCCTGCTTGAGGTGGACCCCAAAAGGAGAACAGCAAAGCCTGTGCAAGGTGGGGTGAAACACAGAGGAGATCAGGCAGCCGGGTGCAAAAGGTCAGGGTGTGGTGTCACTTGTGTTCATTGTACCTTGAGTAGAGGTGGGGCTCGATGTCCAGGAGTGGTGGTGATGCACAGTGAAGAATGTAAATGAGTAGGTGGGCTGGAATCCTTCCAGCCCCTTTGTACCGTGGCTCTAAGGGTGGCTTGGGCACAAGGAAAGGCTCGCTCTGATGCCCAGGGAGTTTGGGGCAGGCTGCCTTCCAGCCCTGCTGCCCTCTCCGAAGCTGTCACTAGCTCAGCCACAGAGCTGGGATTTAAACTGGGCATTAATGTGTGTTCTCCCCAGAGCACGGGGGGGTTGTGGTCCTCATGAGAGATCACCCCATTGCAATGAGCTGAACCCAAAGTATTGGGATGCTGACCGTGTTCCAGAGAGCTGGGGTTCACTTCTGTTGGCAAAGGCAATACTTTTAATGTCCTCCAGATTTCACCGTTGTTTCTTTCCAAATTCTTCCTTAGTGGCTTTCTGTGCCTGTCTGGAGTTGCCACTCAGGTGGCATCAGGTTGTTAAACTCTGAGACTTCCACCCCAGACGTGGCTGAGGTTCACTGCCGAGTGAAGCAGCTCATGAATTGCCTTGTGTTGCTGGATCCATCACGAGGGGAGGCGATGCACAAATAGCAAATGGATTTAATTACAGTTTTAACCAAATTAAACCATTGTGATCAGAGATACAGAGCAGGGAGCTCTGGGCTGAGGACATGTGAAGTGGGTACAGCGGGTGACCAGCAGGTCTTCTCCAGCTGCAAAAACTCTTCTTCACGCAGAGCAAGTACATTTGATTTATTACAACTGGAAGTGGAAACAGTACTGGAGCAGTAGGAGAATTAAAAACATGCGTGGCATGGATATGATGCAGAATAACTAATCTTTGCTGACATTTCCTGTCAGTCATGGCTAAGGAGAAGATAACTAACTCTGCCTCTCATGTTCTGTGGTCTGCCGTCTTCAGTCATGAAGATAAATGTCAGGCATCAGCTGGCCTTGTGTACAACCATATTCTGCTTTCAACAAATTCTCATGCTGGAATGGGAATATTCATGGAGCCCAGGTCCAGAATCCTGGAGACTTTGTGTGGAAAGGCTTTGGTCCCAAAAGAGGGCCCCAAAGTGTCCCCTGCACCGAGAGCTGCCATGGTGGCCTTGGTGGTGGTGTCCCCATGAACCAGATGGAGCTTGGAGGAACCCCTTGTTCTGATTTTCCTGAGGTGTTCCTACCCTGCATGGATTTGCCTTTACAGTCAGTCAGACATAGGATTGCTTTTCCCATGGACAGCTGGACCAAATTCCACATGCATTTTTCCTGTACAGATAATAATGCCTTTTTAGCCATCTGAAATCATTTCCCCATTCATACAAGAGCTCTCAAGTTGTCCGGGGGAAAGGGAAAGCATGGAAAAATAAACCAAAAATGGCTCTTTATTTTCGAGTGTGTCATTTGAGATGAGGGGGGGCAAACACTCAGCTCTTGTCGCTTTAATTTGAACTGCTTGACTCGGGGTTATTTTGGAAGGCGTGTGAAGTGGAGGAGGTTCAAGTTCAGTCACAAGGTGGGAAAATATATTTTGGGGCTTGTGCGAGGAGATTGACTTTTCTTTTGTGTGGGGGTGAGGGAGGCATTTATCCAGCTTATATCCTGCGCTGGAAAAAAAAAAAGATGGAGAAAGTCACGAAGTCCAGAGGAGACAAACAGGGATGTGCTCCTGTTGATGCCATGGGGAGGGGGCATGGCTGGGGAATCTGCCTATGGACACTGGCAAATTCTGTTTCCCTCCTAGAGGTGCCTGGAAGGGCAGAGTTAGCAGTATATTGTTAATAATAGATAACGGTAGGACGGTAAAATGTTTACTTAAATATCTTGTGTCGTTCAGTGCATCTTTCTGTGCCCAACACGGGGAAATTGTAAGCACGTGTGAGAAGGGTAAATACGAGACAGGGAGGCAGGAACTGGGAGGGAGATAAGGTGGAGATCAGGAGCTCGTTCCTCTTTTTGGGTTGGTTTTTTTTTCTTTGGTTTGTTTGGTTTTTTTGGGCTTATCTACTATAATGATCCAATTCCCAGGGTTTTTTTTCCTCTTTTTGGGTTGGGTTTTTTTGGTTTGTTTGTTTGTTTTTTGGGGCTTGTCTATTATAATGATCCAATTCCCAGTTTCCCAGGTGCTCTTTAGGGCTAGCTGGTCATTTCTGCATGCAGGAAGAATCCAGGCCGGGTGAAAAAGTGGAAGGAAAGGTCGAGCAACGTTCCTGTCATACAAAATGTGCCGGTGACGGGGAGGGCGCGGGGCTCTCGCTGTGGGAGCCGCAAATAGAGCTGTTAGTGTGCCATCAGATAGCTGCCGGCCATCGATAGCGCCGTATCAATGGGATAAAGATAAATGCGCAGATAAGAGAGTCGGGTTCGCCTTGAAATCCACTTGTGGTTACCAAAAGGCTTTGTCTTCGCCTTGATTTCTTCATCCCGCTCCTGTGGTAAATGCCAAGGCTTGAAATCTTATTTATGGTGACGCTAATGAAAAAATGTCCAGCAGAGCCAGCGCTTCACCCAAAGGATATGAAGATCTTCTGTGCTGTCTTAATTAAGTGAGGTAACGGGGAGGCTTCTGAAGCCACCCGGCAGTGCTTGAATGGCTAATTCTCTCCAGCATTGCATTAAAAATTAGGAACATTTAGAAAGCGGGGTTGGGTGCCCCCCGAGTTAGGGTTTCAGCAAGATGCGGTTAAGCCCAGCCTTTTTGCCTGTTTTTGAAAGTCTGACTCATCTTTCCCAGCACTTCTCTGGCAGCTGTGAGGGCATGAAACTTTTTTAGATCAGAAATAAGATTCATGGCGTAATCACATGATTCGGGGAGCTGGCGCTTTAAGGGAAAGAGTGCTAAAAATAACCGGAATTGGTGACAAGATAGTAGCAATTTTGGCTTTTTTCTACCGTGGAGGGCTGGTTGCCAGCTCTAGGGAGAAGAGTCAAGGGTTTCGTTCTGCAGTGGGGTTCCAAAATGTCATTGCTCCCGTGATAATGTGGGGTAATGAAAAAAATGAGGAAAGGATAGGAAGACAAAAAGATGGAATGGAAGTGAGAGTAAGTAATGGGGAGATTTGGAAGGGGTAAATATTGCAAAATAAATAAAAGGTGGGGAGGGAAGCAAGGCACATCTTGGACTAGTCCTGCATGGGCTCGGATGGTTTTGGAGGAAGACAAAAGGAGTGAGACAGAGCGAGAAGCACAATGACTTTAATTTGTAGGCAGAGACTGTTAAGAGAGAGAGAGAGAAAAAAAAAAGGTGATTTGAGCTCTTTTATTCATTACTAACCATAAAAGGCCCAGACTGTGCTGCCAGTGGCTTTAAAATCCAGGATCCTATTAAACCTTCCTTGATAGTAACTCAGCACTTGGAAACGGAGTTAAAGAAGGAGCAGGTGAGAGGGAGGAGGGATGGGGGAGCTGGCTGAATCCAGGGGAGACTTAGGGCGAGGATCTCACCTTTTCCCTGGCAGTGTTTTTTGGGATCAAGTGCCTGTTTTCTTGGAGAACCATGACAGGACTGGCAGCATCCCGATGCCCCTCGCAAAGGGATCGCCCCGGCTGCTGCTCCCTAGGAAAGGGCACTGCTCCCCATTCCCAGGTATTAAATCAGGCTTTGTACTGCTGCTCACAAACCAGCTGCAGCTCCGGGGAGGCTGCACGGAATGCCAGATGAGATGGGAGAGATCAGCAGATAAACGCGATGGATAAAGCCAGCAGCAAAAGGTTCTTTGGATTAAGTCCCTGTATGATAAATAGCAGCGTGTGTCTGTCTGGTTGGAATTTGACACGGGTGGGGTGAGGCTGGGCCGGATCAGGGCAGTGCCAGGGCGGGACTGGGAAGGTACTGGGAGAAATGGTTAATTCTTCACCTCCAGCATCACCAATGGTCCCTGCACACCCCTAGGGACTGTCCTCCCCTGTTTCCCACCGCGCTGCCAACCTGCAAAGCCTGAGCCCAGCTCAGGGGAGAGCTGTAATTAAAAGAGCTGTTCCCCGAGACCCAACGACTTATTGATCTCGTGTGTGTGTGTGTGCAGGGAGCACTGGCTCCTCTCTCCTCGGGGAAATAGCAGAAACCATTCATTCCTCAGCCAGACTCGGGGCTGACATGCAGGTCTGTGCCACACCACGTCCTCAGCTCCCTGTGACACGTGCACAGCAGTGCAGCCAGGCAAGGAAATAGCTCCCATGGGAGCTACTCGAGGGGATCTCAACTCCTCAAGGGTTTTCCTTCCCTGCTGGAGTTCTGGTAGCGGTTGGAATACAGAGATGCTGTATTTCACCTCGCTCCTCACCTTGTGCTGAGGATCTCCAGGCAGCCAGCAACAGGTCTGGGGAGCCTCCACAGCTCTGATAGAGATGTCACTTGGCTGGGAAAGAGGGAGAAGGAAAGAGGGCTGAGCTTCTCTTCTCTGAGCCGACACGGAGAATCCGGAGAGGCACGGGGAGCTGCTGCTCCGGTTCGTGAAGTGGGTAATCAGCCCTTTTTATGAAGTCTGACTCCAACCTCTTTGAATTTCACCCCGTGTTCTTCCTGTTGTGGAATAGAATTGAGTGATAAAGGTCTTATCTGGTCACTGTGCTTGAGGGAATCGGTGCAGCCGGAGGAGCGTGGCCGTGGCTGGGGCCTTGTTGGGAATGGAGCGTGCAGAGCGTGGCTGGGGGATGGAGGGCAGAGCAGGGCTGAGAGGCACCCAGTGACCCCAGCAGCGTGGGGTGACAGCCGTGCTGGAGTAGCCAAGAGGGATGGTGCGAGGCAATGGAGTTTGGGGTGAATCCCTGTCTGTGTGGAGTTTGGGAATTGCCTACTGTAGCTGCCTTTGCCTTCCCCAGAGGGGTGCGGTGTGTTTGCGGATGGTTCCTTTGTTTGCTTCATAAGAAAAGTGACAAATTGCAAAATTAACCCAGAAGTACAGGCTTCTGTCATCACTTTCCTTTCCTAATGGAAATCCAGAGGCTCCTGCGTAGTAACTAATCAGTCAAGCGGAGGAGTAAGATGGTTAATGCAGGAAAAATACTCCTCTCCCTGCCTTGTCTGGGAGAGACTCGACAGCTTCATGCTCAGCTATCAATCTGAGCAGGGGAAGGAGACACTGGCAGCTCTGCATGTCTGTGCTGAGGAGAACATCAGGGTGGGCGGATTTGGGCATTTGAATACTTGAAATAAACCCTGTAACAGAATAAGGAGATCCTCGGCACCTTTTCCCTCCTTAGAATTATAAGGAGAACCAAAAAAATCCTCCAGTCCATGAGGTGTCCCCCTAAATCAGGCATTTCTGAAGGGGCTGAAAGGAGAGGAAGGAATCTCATTAGCCACCCTTTGGAAGCCTAATTTCAGGCCAGCCTGCCAAAGTTCCATTGCCCCTCGGATAGGAAGTGTTGGAGAGCTCCAACAGCAGCTGTCCATGTCCAGACCAGCCTCAGAGAATATCTTTAAGTATTATTTGAGGATTTGGCTGGCTGGCTGGAGCTGGGCAAGCTACAAAATCCAGATGTTGTACTTGGCAGGAGCGTGTTGCCCCTTGCAGGGGGCAAGGCTTTGCCCTTTGCTAAAGCCTGAACAAACTTCCATTAAGAATTGAGCAGAGTCCTCTGCATTTCAGCAGTCTGGGATGGCTTCCTTCGTGTTTGCCCTGCTTAGCTCGTGGAATTCTGCAGAGCATCCATTTTCCTAGAAAGCTCTGCACCCATCTGCTCTGTCGACTTCAGTAATGGAGTTAAGACCCCCCCTCCCGAGCCAGGGTGAGGAGATTATCCCTCTAATATAATTCAAGGAAACCCCTCAGCTCCCAGCTGGCTCAGGCAGTTGCTGGGTGATAGAATTCACTCCAGAAACAAAAATCCTGGTCAATGTGGCTCCAGATGGAGCGCCTGCAGTTGGAGATGACTCTGGAAGAGGGGTTTAAACAGCTCCACCAAAGTTTTTCCCATTTTCTCTCAGTTTTGAGGCTGAATGAGCTTGTTCACTGAGGCCACTGGTGTTTTGTGGAGAGGTTTAGGGAGGTAAAGTGTCTTTTTCCAGTTTGTGGAGTTGATCCTCCAACTGGATCAATGTGCAGGGGCTCTGTGCCTCTCTTGGGCACAAAACCTCTGCTTTTCCATCACCTGTCTTGTGGGTTTAGACATCGTGGGAATGGGATTTGGGAAAGAACTCCAGGTATTGAGTGTTGAGGAGGGACGGAGTGATTCACAGCATCCCTTTTCCAAAGGATGATCCCTTTTCATTTTTCCTGCAGCCCCCAGCGATGCTGCCTGAAAGATTCCCATCATGCATTTGCCATAGAAAACATTCTGTGTGGAATTTTGCTGTGTAGAAAACCACCCTCCTAACAGCAAAACCGAAAAAGAAATACAAACCCATAGAGACAAAAGAAAAAGATATTGATTTTTAGTTTGGATCCTTCCAGAGGAGTCTGTGCAATCATCGGTCCCTGTCTGTCTGCCTCACCCACTCCTACCCCTCTGTAGTTTCTGAGCCCTTTGGCCAATTCCTGGCCAATTTCTACCCAATTTGACAGAAGGAAAGAGGTCTCAGAGATATTAAATTTCTATAAATTTCATTAAAAGAGGTGGCTGGGTAAAGGAGCCCAGCTATTACAGCAGCCCCATGAGGCTGGGGCTCCAGCATATGCAGAGCCTTTGTTAGACAGCAGACAGCGGCTGAGGAGACTTTTCTATATAAGCAATTCCAGGGAGGATAAAGTCATCTTTGACCAGCCCTTGCACCTTGAGAGCCGCCAGGGAACATGGCTGGAGAGCCCTTGAAGGCCGTGTTACATTTGTTCCGCTGCCTGTGGATGGTTGTTCATTCAGAAATGAACTTGTAAGTCCTCGAAACAGGTCACGAGCGGGATGGAGGGAGCGTTCCGGCCTCGTTCGGGCCACTCCACACCAGAATAAATTCCAGCCGTGGAGATCTGGCTGATTTCTTCCCCCACCCCAGCACTCTCTGCTATTTTTTTTTTTCTTTTCCCTTCCACGGCTGAAAGTGCTGAGCTCCAAATTGGGAATTGGTTCCGAGCAGAGCGCGGCGCGCCCGGCGGGGAGAGGATGCGGAGGGGTGGAAGGAGGCGGCTGGGAAGGCCAACCAAAAGCTCGGTGTTATTAAGATTTTTAAGATATACAGTTTTGATAAAAGCTTGCAAGTAGCAAATTTGCTATCAAGCCTAATGTAGCATGGCAGATTTTGTCTGAGCTAGCAAAGGATCACATTTGCAGCTCCTCTGAGGCGGGGAAGTGGGCTCAATAGGCTATTTTCC
The DNA here is from genome assembly GCA_013400495.1 of Nicator chloris. Taxonomy (NCBI): domain Eukaryota; kingdom Metazoa; phylum Chordata; class Aves; order Passeriformes; family Pycnonotidae; genus Nicator; species Nicator chloris. The sequence continues at coordinate 29,684 of WAAE01023748.1, forward strand.
ACATCCATGCTCTGTTCCTAAAAAAAAAAAAACCCAGGGAGGGGGAAGAGATGGAAAGGAAAATAAAGACAGTTTCTCTGTTTTCTCTTTGCCCTGATTTTGCATGTGTTTGCCCTGAATGTTAATTGCCAATAACCTGTGTGCTCAACACCGGCTTTACCGTGGGATTTGTGTTTTGCTGGGTGTGCAAAGTTGCTTAGGAATACTTCCAGATGGATTGCAGAATTTGGGCAAGACTGGCATGCTACCAATCTGTTGGTATTTTCGTTTTGACCCTTGTTTTGTGGAATTAATACCTCACTGCATCTTCCTGCGCTGTGCTGAAGGCTGCAGAAGGGATGGGAGGAGGTGGAGACAACATAAAATATCCATCAAAAGTTGGGTTGGTTGGATAGTTGATGTTAATCAGGACCTGGTTTCTGCCATCTGAGCTTGGGTTACATTAAAAAGAAAAAGAGAGTTTTGGGAGAAAAATGATTTATTCAGCTGTCCCACCATCACCCAGGAGGGAACCTGATACAGAGAGAGATTGTTTACATGGGCCTGGAGGGACAGGACAAGGGGGAATGGCTTCATACTGACAGAGAGTAGGCTTAGAGGGGATATTAGGAACAAAATCTTCCCTGTGAGGGTGATGAGACCCTGGCACAGGTTGTCCAGAGGAGCTGTGGCTGTCCCTGGATCCCTGGAAGTGTCCCAGGCCAGGTTGGACAGGGCTGAATGTGTGACCCAGCTGGGGCTGGGATTCTTCACTCACCTTCTCAGCGCAATAAAACAAATATCTGGATGTGGCCTGGAGGAGACTGGGTGTTTTCCTGTGCTGATATACTCACATTTTTCTCATGCATGAAGCAACTCTTCTTGTTTTAAGAGACTGTGGTGTATTTTCCTGCTCAGGAGAGCATGGGGAGATGGCTTATTTTTTTATGGGATCAGGCATGTGTTTTGTTAATGCCCTCTGTGATGTGCTACTGGTTTTATTTGCATCATTTACTGTCATTCTGTGGCTTAGTGACCCAATGTGCTTCTGCCCTGGCTCCCAGCACCAATCCTGAGCATCCTGCAAGCTCTGGCCACATCCCTGGATCTTGTGTTATCCTTTTGCCCTTCTTTCTGCCATTTCTGTGTGGCATTTGGTACCTCGTGCAGTTTATTAATGCTTCTTTGTCACTGCCTGCCTGATGGGTTTTCTTTCTGCCTCCCTGCCGCATCCCTAATCTTCCAGTCTTGGCTTCATTTAAGGGGGGGAATCAAAACCCTGCTGCTTCTGCTAAATCAAGTGGTGTTTGTGTTGGGAAATGAGAGAATGTGATGCCATCAAACTCACTTATTCCAGAGCTCCGCTAGGATCACATCCCGGCTGCTTGCGAATCACGTTATGTGGAGCCAGGGAGCTCATGGCTTGGCAGAACAACTCCCATGGCTGTGCCCTGTCCTGACGGGAGGGAAACTGCTTATTTCCCTATTATATTTTCGGAAAAATATGGGGTTTGTCTTTTTAAGGGTGATGATGAGGCTCTGGTGCTGCCCCTCATGCCGTGTCCTCCCTGGCAGCAGAGCTGAGCCGGGGTGACGTCCCCCAGGGCTTCCCTGGATTCAGCCGGCAGATCTTGTAAATGTACAGGACCATTTAGGCTTTTAAGACATCTGAGGTCACTTTTCATCGCAGCCTGGGCCGCTGCACAGTTTTACAGGGTCATAAAAGCCCTGACAGGAGTCATAAAAGCCTCCAATTGCACTGCACAAACCCGCGGAGTATATTTTAAGGGCCCCTGAGTTTTCATTTTGCTGCTTTTATGGGAACTCATAAAAGCCTCGATGAGCACAAGCCCTGATTGGCTCCTCAGCACGGAGGTAGTTAAAATTACAGCCGACGACAAATTGTTCCAGTCTAAATAAATCAGGGGTTTGCATGGAATGGGGGAGAGGAGCCCTGCTCCCCCTCCCTGCCTGCACGGACACGCGTGTGCTCCGGGGGGGGGTTGGCCCTGGTGGTCACCCCCGGTGACCTGTGTGCTCTGCTGTCCTTAGGGACACGTCCTGTTAGAGGACACGGCGTGTCCTGCTGAGCCCTGTGCTGCGCTGGCCTCCCCTGGGCACGCTGCTCTGCTGCATCCCTCGCCCTGCGTTACGCACAAACACAGCCAGCCCTGTTCCCACCTTCCCAAATGCTGCCCTGTAACCCTTCTGCTCCCTTCCAACCCAAACCATCCTAGCATTCCGTGGTGATTCGTGTCCCAGACTCAACCCCCAGCGGCACTGCAGGGCTGTCCCTGCCTTTTGTGCCCAAACAGATGCTCTGCTGGCTGTCACCGAGGCAGGGACAGCCCCCTGTGCATGGCAGTGGTTGTGGCTGGAGGGGTTTGGCAGCGTTTTTGGGCCACGTTGTATTTCTGGTGAGCAATGTCAGGTTGTCAAGAGGGAAATATTTCATAGAAATAGCTTGTTGTGGTGTTTATTTTTAACATCACCTAGCTAGACTGAAATAAATAAGAGTGGTTGAAATTCAAATGTGATGCTTGGGAACTACAGAATCAGACCTCTGGGTGTGGTGTGACCTGAAAATGGGAATTCTTGGGATGAGTTCCCTCTCCTCCTGGGGCAGGGGAATATTTCTTGGTTCTGGCAGTCTCACCTGGGCAGCTGTTGTGATGGTGAGAGGGATGTGATGAAGGTCAGTGCCATGGGAGGAAGGAGGCAAAGCAGGTGTTGTGGAATGGTTGCAGTGGAGTGTCTGGGTTTATGGTGGAAATCTCCGAAATCTCCTTGGCTGTTGTCCTGCTCTCTGCACCGAGCTGGGAACGGCGAGGGCAGGTTTTGGTGGTTGGGTGTGCACTGTGCTGCTCTCCCCGAGCCCTTCCCTGCCTCTCATTCCCATGAGCATCTGCTTTTCTGCTGGGATATTTGTAGCCTTCCCCTGAGCCAGTCCTCACCACAGGGAGGAAAACTCCCCATCAGTGGCTTGCTCCGTTGCTGTGACCCCCCCTTTGCCCAGGGCACTGCCCACCGTGCCAGGCCACGGCTTGGTGTGACCTGTGGGAGCTGTGCTGGCTCCCAGGGCTCAGACAAGCAAAGCCAAGCCCAAGGGATCAGGCTCAGCCCCTCGGAAAGGGACTGGCCACATCTCAGCTGTGTGACCTTCCAGCCTGGAATCTGCTTGTCACAGCTTGGGAAAGAAAGGAAGCGATCAGAAAGGTTCTCTTTGCTCTGTGAAGATAAATGTGTCTTATTTCTGTCTTGCTGTAGCTTTATATAGTAATTATATCAACTACAGCTGATCAAAGCATTTGTTAAAGAGAAAACTATCTCTCCTTTGCTTTTGTTACTGTTTGCAGCCAATTTGACAGGCTTTATATCTCTGACTACATTTTCTCTTATTTTCCACGCTTGATTTCTCTTTTTTTCTTCCTTCCCCCTTGTTGGCACCTGGCACATAGATGTATCTCCCTCCCCTCCCCTCCTCCCCTTCCCCTTCCCCCTCTCTCCATCTGGCTTAATAAAAATGGTTTTTAAGCCATCCCAGGGACTCTGGAGCAGCAGCAGTCGTGCAAGTGCTCAATCTACCTGGGCCTTGTGTTCTGGCAGAGGTGGGAGCGGGGACTGAGGTGGTTCAGCCAGGCAGGAGAGCATCCAGAGCAGCTCCCCTCACTTCTCACCTCTCCTGGCTTTCTATTTGCTGCCATTATTGTTTCTTCAGGTGTTTGTGAGGGTTTAACCTCTCACCTCAGAGTTTTTCATGAGTCTGGCACGAATGGGCTGACCTTTTGTCCGAGCCATATCCACAAATCCCAGAAAGCGCATCCTTGCTGCTGCTTTAATGTTATTATATTTTTTTTTTTAGGATTCCTTCTTTTCTTGTTGACTTTTCATCTTTCTTTAATCTCATTTAAAACCTCCCTCTCTTCCAATGTCTGTACTCCTTTCTCTCTCTCTCTGTTACTGGCTTTATGGCCAAATGCTTTAATTTATTTGCCATACAATATCTCTTTACCACCGTTCTGGGGATACAAATTGTTTGAAAGACGTTACAATAATATCCAGGCTTGGCACATCTGTTTGTCAGTGCTCAGCTTTTCCAGCTCAGCCGCTCAGGGACGAGTAGGAGGAGGGTATTTTCCTCTGCTTGAGCAACTGGGGCGATTAGATGTAATTACCTGGGCTAAAACTTAGCTGGGATTGGAGTTCCAAAGGCAAAATGTCCTGGGAAGCTGCTCCTTCCCCAATAGTAGCACTGTGGCATCGACATCAGCCAAAATTGTTTGTACCCTGGTGCTGGTTAGTGACAAATGCACTCCTCACACAAGAAAAGGCTTGAATTGATAACTGAGGGAAGAGTTCTTGTTAAAATAGGGGTCATAGTGGAGGCATTTGTGTTCAGACTGCTGGGGCTGGTTGGGAATTTGTTGGTGGGGCGGAGGTCTGGCTCTGTCCCTGCTGACGAGGGGGTGGGTGCTCTGGTGGCTTTGCACAAAGGTCACAGCAGCAGTGGGGACAGGACCTGTCCTTGTACCCATTCCCAGGTGGGAGTGGAGCTGCAGAGGGGAGAATGGCATGGTTGGATTCCCAGAGGGTCTCCAGCCGCCTCGAGGTGTTTTATTCCTGCTGATGCCTTTTAGCTGAGAGCACCTCAGTGACATTAGCAGCTTGCTCCAACCAATTGAGCTAACCCAGCTGCCTTGGGCTGGGCTGGGGGTAGTGCTGTTAAATCCCCCCGTGCTTCAGGCAGGCAGCAATTGCCTCCCCCGTGGTGTTTTTAGCTCTCCTTATCAATGTGCTTCATAACTCCTAATGTACATTGATTGCTGTCTATTCCTCTTTTATTTTTGTGTTATGCTTGATTGCTGCTTTAGCAATAAGAATAGGGCTTTTAGCCAAAATTGTCTTTTTTGGATTGTGGAGTCCTGACTTTTTGGCTCTCTAATAAGTTTTGTGTTATGAGCCCACATTTCTCTGTTGACATTTTTCCTTCCAGCCAATTTCTCCCATAATTTCCCCCTGCGTTGGAAATGAGTCCTTTTGAAGCCCTAAGTATATATATTACTGATTGGGGCAAGCCTTTATTATCCATTGTGAATGTAATCAGGTCCTCATCACGAGTTTCTTGATAATCACTGAGCACCAGTTGAGTCATTAATTTCGTCTTTATCCATCATGTCTTCTTTCCACGTTATTTGCTAAATAGCTCGGACGTGATTGCGCCACTCGGCATCGGAGCTTGTAACTCTTTGCTTTCTTAATGTGTTTACACAGTCAGGGTAATGCTGTCCCCGCTACTCAGGTCTGGGGGATTTTACTCTGAAGGATGCTCAGCCAGCTCCAGCACGGAGGAGATGAATCCTCCTTTGTTGGATCATCACCAGCGACGGTCTTTAGACCCTGAGGTTTCAATCCCGCCTTGCCTGCGAGCTCTAATTTATTATCTCCCCCAATCAAGCTCCTCAGAGCTGTTTGTCTTCCCCCTCGTTGGCAGCGTGGTGTAGAAATTCATCCTGGTGTGTGGTTTCCCCCCGAGGTCCGTGCCTGCTCGGGTCGATCCGTACGTATCCAATAGGTCGAAGAGATCAAAAGCTCTAAAAGTAGGGAAATAAATGGATTCCAGCAAAGGCGGCCCCGTCCTTCCGACCGCTCGGTGATGCCAATAATATCTCCTCGCTTCTTGTCAAAGACATTTTCCAGTTCTTGCTGCCTCTGGGGAAGTCCTGTGACATGGATGGATGCCAGGAGGGAACGAGGGAGGGAGGAGTGGACAGAGAAGCAGAGGGTGAATGGCCACTTTGGGTGGTAAATCATAGAATTTCAGAGTGCTTTGTGTTAGGAGGGACCTTGAGGTTCAGTCCCATCTGTAACAGAATTTCTTAGAGAAAACGGACACGAGGTTTTTTGGAACGAGATCTGAGCTATCCCAAACCAGGGCCCCAATTTTGGGCCTGTGTAGAGTAGATAAAGCCTGTGGCGCAGCAAGAAATTAAACTTAAGGTGTGTTTATGTATTAGGTGAGATAGTTATAGTGAGTTCATGGTGGCTACCTTCAACTGACTTTGTTTACATTCTTTTCTATGCTGTATACCAATGAGAAATCACCTGTAACTGTATCTGAAACTATTTAACCAGCCATTTTGAGAGAATTGAAGAGAACGTAGGTATCACCACATTGGTGTCAGTCTGCGTTGCTCTGATCCAGCTCCCAAGATAAAAAGGATAGTCCCTGGCTTGTCCCATCCCCTGCCATGGGCAGGGACTCCTTCCCCTAGACCAGGGTGCTCCAAGCCCCTCCAACCTGGCCTTGGACACTTCCAGGGATCCAGGGGCAGCCTCAGCTTTGCCAAGGACGATTGGTTTGCTCACTGGCCAGTCTTGGCATTTGTGCCCTGCTTGTCTTTTTTGGGGTACCCTCATTAAACTACCACCCCCTACTGATTGCAGGGGTTAATTAGCCAGGACAGGGCTTAGTCCTGTCATGCTCATGACTTCTGGTGCCCAAACCAACTTCTTACACCTGCCCCGAGCCTCAACCTGCTCCTTCTGCACTGTGCAATTAGGGACCCCTTCAGCTCCTTTTGAGAAGGTTTTCACAGCTCCTCTGAACTCTGCCAGGGGGAGGCTGAGGCTGCAGGCATTAAAAACCAAAACTTCCAACTGCTGCTGATCCCTGTACTGGTGTAAAATGAGCTGAGGGATGACAGGGGCCTCAGGGGGAAGATGAGGTGACTCAGGATTGAGCTGAGCCCTGGAGCCATCTCTGCTGCCCTCCTCCTCCTCCTCCCCCAGCCAAGTGCTGTGCTACCTTTTTTTCCCTGACAAGCTGCCATGCTCCCTCCTGGCTGCTTCTGCCTCATGCCTTCCCTCAGTCTGCAGGGACTGGGCATTTAACACAGGGAATGAGACTCTCCATGATTACATTAGGCCCATAAAAATTGGAAAAACAAATGCAAAAGGGCTCTGAAATCTGTTTAAAGCCACAGGCTGGTTTTTCAGCTGTGAGGGTTTGGAACAAATGTCCCCAGAAGTGGTTGTTTGGTACTTCTCACTGTGCCCTGCCTGGGTGGCAGTGGCTGTGACAATCACCCTGTTTTGGGGTGGCCAGTTTTGTGTCCCCACATTCTTGTTTGGGGCGTTGGAATGTGGTGCTGGGGAAGGCAGCTGGGGGTGTTCTATACAGCACACAAGGTGCAGCACCAGCTCTGCTTTTGTTGCTTTTCTGATGGAGTCAGGAATCCCACAATGGTTTGGGTTGGAAAAGACCTCGTGGATCTTTTAGCTCCAACCCTCCTGCCCTGGGCAGGGATCCACCTGCTAGATCAGGTTGCTCAGGGCATGTCCAACCTGGCTTGGAGTTTTGAAGGATGTTGTTGTGTTGCCACCTGGATCAAATTTCAATGTATTCAAATTAATTTGACTGAAATGTGGAGCTGTAAGTGGTGGGTACAGCAATCCTCAACCCCATCAGGGATCAGCAGAGAGAATCTCCAAGAGAAATTTATCCCAGCCTGTGCCTGATGCTCAAGAGAACTAGGAGAACTCGTGCTACAGGGCAACCTTGGACTGACAATCCCATGGGAAAGACAAATTCAGGAGGCAAGGGATGCCACTGGGTGGTGGCTGCAGGAGAGGTGAAAAGCTCAGTGCCCTGCATGCTAAAGGAGCAGCCTGTGAGCTCTCAGTCCATTGGAAACTGAGCAGCAAATGGATTTTAAAATTCTTGATTGTGTCCTTCTTCCTTCTAATGCACATCTCGTCCATTGGTCACCTCTCTCATTCTCACTCATGGTTTCAACTTTCCTTTCTGCAGAGGCATCAGTGCCTCTGGATAATGTGCCCTGACAGCTCCTCTTAGCAGAGCTTTCAGCCTCGGTGTGCAGGGCTCTGTGGAAATGGAAGAAAATCCACCTGCTAAATGCTTCTATGGGCTGAAAACAAACTGCACTGAACACCCAGCCCAGGCAACTTCTGCAATTCCCAAAGCCAAGCAAAACCTCGAGGGGCTTAAAAACGAGCAGTGGCTGAGCTTTGGGATTTTCCTCCTGTTTTCCTCCACAGCTGTGAAAAATGAAGGATGTGGAGATATTTTACCAAGAGGAAATCAGGTAATAGGGAAGTGCAAAGGCATCAGTCCATCCCCACCTCCCTCAGCCCTTCCAGAGCAGGGAAAGGGCTGGGGGAGCTGGGAGCCCCTCGTGCTCTTGGGACAGGCACAGATGCTGCTCCAGGACAAGGCACCTGTGTTCAGTTCTGGCTGTGCCTCCAGGATTCCTGGTGTGCATCTCAGCCTGAGCAAATCCCCACCACTTCTGAAAAGATTAAAGCTGCGCTTTCAAAAATCCTATTTTTTGATAGTTTCTTTGCTTCTGCCCCCTCTCCCTTCCTATTTCCTCTCCCCTCCATCCTCCCCACTCATCCACTGCTCCTTGCTGCCATCCATCTCTTCACTCTGCACACATGGGGAGGGTCCTTTCTGTTATCCAGGCCTTAGAAGGTTCATTTTATTTTAATTAGGAATGAGTGAAGGCAACAAAGTGATTTGTAAGGGGCAGCATCTGGCTGTCGGATGCTGGGTGCTACTGGAGAAGGAGCTGGATATTTCCATTTCTTTGTGTGCTTTACAATTTCTTCTGTTGTTTTAGGATCATATAATTTACTTTGTTTTAAATACAAGGGCTGCATAAACCGCCATCTGTATTATTTTGTGGACCCTGACATAAATTTCCATTATGGTGCTTATTAAAATGTCTCCTTAATGCCCAGAACATCGACAGCGCTTTGCAAATGTGGTTTTTTCCTCACTGCCTTGTGAATTGACTGAATTTATTCCTGCCAGGAGTCTTTTGGAGGGTAATGCTTGAGGGGAGGGAGAATCTTTTTTATCTCATCCTGTTCAGTGAAGCTTGTGCCCCTCACAGGGGCTCCCAGGCCACCTCAGCGTGAGTAAGCGGAGGGCAGCAAGTCCTGCTGGGACAATGCAGCCATGAAATGCACCGGGATTAAAAACTGGAAAAGCTTTTATGAAATATGTGTGTCTCTTTCTTTTTACCCTGCCCCACAAAATCCAAATATTTCCTGCCAGTGCTGCTGTTTCATCAGAGCAGGGCTTTTCCTAGAAGAGATCTTTTTATTCTGCTCAGTGTTTGTGCAGTGTCTAGCCAGGCAAAGACCCCGTTCTCCGTGTGTTCCTAGGCATCCTTCTAATAACCGTGGTTAATAATGAATGACAACCATTAAATCACTTTAAATATGTACGAGCAGCACGATGGAGACCCTTGTTTCCCGGCACTGGTAATGCCAGTCAGGTGTGGATAAGCACGTTGCTCTCTGGTGCCACGGCCACAAAAGGGGGGACCCTGTAGAGAACCGGGGTCATTTGCCCGGTTGTTGCTTTATTTAGCACTAAAAACGCCTGGAAATGGAATCAGGAGAGACATTCCCACGTCGGCTCCGGGGGCCGGGGGGCATCAGTTCATCGTGGCGCGGCAGAGATTACGTGAGGCAGCAGCTGCTCTGCCTTCCCGGGCTTCACCAGGGTAAAGCTCATTCTGTGGCAGCTTGATTCCTGCAGGCAGGAATAATCCAGATTAGAGGGACCTGCTGTGCTGATGGAGGCTGGTGAACAGCCAGCCAGGAAAGCCTCTGCGCCCATAAACTTGGTGTCTGATCAGGGGCTGTGCTACATCTGTCTAGGGATACGGAGACACAGAATTGTCCCTTCCGTGGTCCCCACCTTGTGCCCTGATCATCTCCTCTGGCAGGGCCCAAGGGATGCTTTAGCCCTGTCTCCTTGAGTCTGTGTTGCCTCTGCTCCAACAACATTGGTCTCTGCCTTTATTTGGTATTCTGCCTTCACCCCACCAATCTGCCCATGCTGATGGCAACAGGACGAGGGACAGATTTTGGCAGAGCTGTCAAGACCCCTCCAAGGTTCAAGCAGCCGAGGGGGACACATGTCCTGTTCCTTCTTGCCCAGGGCACTTTGCCTGCCATCCCCATCAGGGGCAAAGTGCCTCCAAACCTCTGCAAGCTCCCTGCACCCCTCACAGAAGGCAGTCCAGAAGGAATCAAACTCTCCCTGTTGTGCCCACACCAGCACAAACAAGAGCAGAATTTGTTCCTCACGTGGCTGAAGCCAGCTCTGGGATTTTCCACTGCCCTGCACCTCATTTGTCCCTCTCCTGTCATCACTCTCTCTTGGTACCAGCATCCTGCTGCAGTCCAAAGGAGCCTTTGGAACACAGGGATGGTGCCCAGATGCTTAACTTGCGATGGCTTTGGAGGTGTCTCCGTGTCACTCGTGCCCTGGGGAACTGTGGAATGACTGCACGGGGCTGGAAGTGGCAACAAGAAGCTGTTTCTGGCTGCTCAGTGGAGTAGAATGACATGAAAAGCCTGTCCAGCTGTGACAAATTCCCCTGGTCATCATTCCTGACCTGCTGAAGTGGGGCAGGAGGAGGAATGCTGAAGCATGCTTGGGAAATGGGGAGGGAAGGGAGTGAGTGTGGAAGAGGAGTGGATAAATTATTTAAGATACGATCATTAGAGCAACGGGAGGGATGTAAAAGTAAATTTTATTGCCTTTTGCTTTGCTTGCAGTATTGAAAATAGGAAAAAATCATTGGGGATCAAGCTGGAATTCAACCTTAGTAACTGACAGCTGAAGGGAAATAAGGGAATTGATGCTGGGTTGACTGTTCCTCATTCAGTGAGAGCAGAGAAAAGCTTTGCTGAAGTAGAGAGACAGGCCAGAAGGCCAAGGGAGCAGCAGAATCCTCTGGGATTCTGCCTGGAGAGGTTTGATCCTGCTGCTGTTCTTGGTCTGGAAAACCAGAGAGAAGAGAAGAGCAAACTCTAATTGCCTCTGCTTTGGATGGCACCTCAGGCTTTGCATGGATAAATCCCACAGGTTTTGGGCAGCATCCTGAGGCATCCCCCTCCCTGGGATGTGGTTTGGCAGGCACTGCTTTCACCCCTGCTCCCTTGGTGCTGGGGTTCTCTTCCCTGAGCCCTGAAGCTGGGCTGGCTTCCTCCTTCCTTCTCCTGAGCCGTGGTGGCAATGTCCTGGTGAGAGCTGGCTCCCTTTCCTGGGATGAAGCTGCTCCAGTCTCCTGAACAGGACATGATGTTTCCTCCCCAGCCCTGGCAGAGGTGATGCTGAAGGCTCTGGACAAGTGCCTTTATAGTGTTTTAAGATTTCCAGAGCCACTCTTGGAGGGCCGTTAAGACCTTTGGCTGGTGATAATTGGATTTGTAAGACAGTGCAACATGTGATAAAGTGCTCTTGTTGGACAGGATCCCAGTTTTCTTCTATCATTCCTATTAATGTGATAAATGTCGCTGTCTCAGCTGATAGGGCCGTGTTGGATAATAAGATTGGAATCAGCTTTGATTTCTCCAGCTCAGTTCTGCATCATGGCTCGGCAAGAGCAGGCAGGAGAGACCTGGCCGAGGTGCCCATGGCACCATGAGGTGGGGGTTTGTGTCCCTTCCCTCCACACTGATTCCTGGCTGGCAGGGCAGGAGACAAGGAGAGGGATCCAAGGCAGTGGCTGCAAGCCTTCACAGCCCTCAGCGTGGAGTGGGTGAGGAAGATGGCCTTGGAGGAACTGGAGCTTGGATGTGTCAGGCAATGAAACCTCTCCTAATTAAAGCTGATAGCAAACAAATGCAGGAGTGGGAGGACGGCTGGGAAGCACAGTCCAATTTGGAACTGAGCAGCTGTGAAATTGGACCCACTGGCCACAGCTGGGGCTGGAGGAGGAGGGAGATCAGGACTGGGAGAGAACCATTATGGCTATAGGTGATCCTTTTGCTGCCTGTGGGTCTTGAGGTACCATAGTCTGTAGGACATCCCACTTCGCTCCTTGGCAGTTGTGGAGCTGTCCAGGTTCTGGACCACGGACCAGTAGAGGGAGAGGTGGCCCTTTGGCAGCTCAGTGTGCTCCATCTCCTCTACCATGCTGGTGGTAGCCAGAATGAACAAAATCTTTCCTCCAAGGCATTGAGCTGAGGCAGAAAGAGGGGGACAGAGTGAGGCTTTTCCATGTCCAACCTCCAATGTGTTGGAGAATTAATGGTTACCCTTTGTGTGCATAGATGAGAGGTGTCTTTTAAAATCAAGAAGTCTCCTAAGCTGGAGATAGTTTTCCCCCCTGCCTTTCTCTTTGTGTCTCTCCATTCCATTCCATTCCTCTGAAGAGGTGTTGTGCTTCACTGGTTCCTTGGGAAAGGGATGTGTGTGCTGGGGAGGATAATGCTGCAGCAGCAGTCCAGTGTGGGTGAGCAGTAAATAGTTATGACATCCTGCTCATGGCTTTTCACAGGACTTGTGCTTTTTCTTGCTAAACAAACGCCAAATGAAGCCACCTTCCTCTTCAAGGGTGGTTTGAAGAGGCAGCTGGAGGCACCAGCCTTTGAAATTAGGTGGCAAACTGAGCCACTGTCTCTTTCTGCTTGATATTTTGTGCGAGATGAGGGCAGCAGGAGGACAGCGCCGTGTCCTGCCCCCTGCAGAGGGCTTGGCCCTGCTGCCAGCTGTGGCTGGGGCCAGGGAGCTGCTCCCAGGGCCTGAAACATTGCTGGGGTTTGGTGTGGAGGGAGGCAGTGGCCAGAGAAAATCATTAAACACCCTCTGTGTTTCAAGTTGGACTTTGCCAGCCGTGCAAGCAGACATCACAGCGCGGTGAGGCTGCTGCAGGGATCATCCCAGGGTTGTTATCCTCAGGTTCCCTTCCTCAGGCAGCAGCTGCACTCAAAGGGAAAAGAGGAGCACACACTGTTCAAAGAGCCAGGCAAAGTAGCCTGGGCCTGCTGAGCCCCAGGTTGGTAAATGTTATTTCCCATCTTCATTGACTTCCCGGCGTGTCCTTTCCACTGGCTCTGATTGCTGCCTCTCCCACTCTGGGAAGCTGGGTTTTGTCCTTTTCTCTGATTGCTTTGATCTATACAGCACACACACAAGCAAAATGGGGGGAGGCCAGCAGGCAGCAATGAAGAAAATCAAAATTAAAGAGGAAAAAGTATTTATAAATAAATACTTCCAAGCCCTGAATGATCTGCCCTGTTTGTGCCATTTGCAGCTTGGAAATGAAGTATTTGAGAGCTTGATCTGAAGCTGAGCAGGGTTGGGAAGGATCAAAGAGCAAGAATTGCAGCAGACTGCTCCTGTTCTGGGATTTGGGAGGTGAACTGTGCCTGGAGGATTTGTTTTAGTTGTTGGGAGAGATCTGGTGAGTCTTGCAAAGACCCCAAGAGCTGCTAGGGAGAATGGAGATGTTGGGGACTTGGCAGCATCAGTATGGCCTGGTGTGCATTTGTGGTAGGAGCTAAAAGACTGAGAGAGGAAACTTCTCCTCTTCCTCCTCACCTTGTGGAAGGTGGATACGTACCTTGGACATCCAGCTGCTTCCCACGGCCCTGCTCCATCACAACAGGGCAGCCAGAAGGATTTGGAGTTTGGATGTGCGTGGCATTTTTCTTGGTTGTGGTTTTGCATTGTCCCAGGGTATTTAGGCTGAGATCAGGGAAAGGTTCTTCCCCCTGAGGTGCTGGCACTGCCCAGGCTCCCCAGGGAATGGGCAGGGCCCCGAGGCTGCCAGAGCTCCAGGAGCCTTTGGCCAGCGCTCTGAGGCACAGGGTGGGATTGTTGGGGTGCTTGTGCAGGGCCAGGAGTTGGGTGTGGTGATCCCTGGGGGTCCTTCCAGCTCCAACTCTGTGATTCTGTGTTTGGGCCAGGGACTGCCTCATCCTGTGGCCAAGCACAACTGACCCCGGGCCTCTTATCACGCCAGGGTCTCATCTCTGCCCTGCCTGCTCATGGCTGTCAGCTGTGGCCGCTTCTGCACGAGGAAGGAGTGTCAAATATAGCCCAAAGATGTGCTCTGCAAGGACGAGAGATCCCAGAGCAGAATCCAAAAGCAGCTGCTGCCTTATTACACCTGGCCTTGCACGCGGCGAGTCCATCACCGCCCTCCGGGACGGTGACACTTGGTGCAGCACAGAACTCCTGCTGCCTACAATCCGTGCCAGACGAGCAGGGGAGGCTGCCCTGCTCTGCTGCGAGATGGGATCAGCAGAGATGGCACAAGGCAGCGTTTTCCAGCTGCTCCAGAAAGGCCAGGCAGAGGAGAGATGCTCAGGGGCTGTGAGCCCCCTCCGCCAGATGTTTGCCAGTGGTTGCTGCCACCCATCATTGTTAGCACTGAATTCCCTGCATCCTCTTGCTGTGTCTCCAAGGCTGCAAATACCCAGCTGCCTGTGCATCACCAGCTTGGTGGCCTGACCCTCAGTCATCCCCTATTGTAACTTTTCTGGGCTCTGGTGTGTTTTATTGAAGCCCTGGAGCAAAGGAGTGCTCCTTCATGTAGCACTTTATGTGCCACAGTGCAGTCTTTTTTATTATTATTATTATTAAACGTTGCTCTTTATTTTTTTTAATCTGGAGAGAACGGATATTTATAATTTACCACCTAGGGCTTGGTAATTAATATTTGTGTAGAGCTCTCAGCGATGTCTTGGATGTGAAATGTATTATATAAATAAAGACCGTCTTGCAAGCGGCAGGGGAAGAGAGGAATTAAATAAAAACCAGGTTTCTGCAGTGTAGGTGGGAAAAGGTGAAGCTGGGAAGGGGCTCAGGATGGCCAGCCCCAAAAGAGCTGTGGGAATTGTCACCTGGGATGCTGCCTGTGTAGGTCAGGGGCTCCTGGAGCTCCAGGCCTGGTGAGCTGAGGCTGCTCAGTGCACGTGGAATCAATTTGTGTTCTCACACCGGGTCCCAGCAGAGCAGGAAATGGGATGAACTCACAGGAGCTTTGAGAAATATTGGAAATATCTGTATGGAAACCCTGGGGATTAAATGGGCTGTGGTAGAAGTGCTGCTGCAAGGGGACTGTCACCACCTGGGTGCTCCTGGGATCAGTGGGTCCCTTGTCCCCAGCCCCTCATTCCTCCAGAGGGGCAGGGGAGGAACTGTGGAGGAGCCAGCACCCCTCAGACTCAGTCACAGGGATGTGAACCCTGCTGTCCCCAGGAAATCTGCCCATTGCTCAGGTCAGGTTGTCCTGATGCCACCAGGAGTGAGGATGAGGGTGACAATCCCACTGTCCCTTTTGGCGTCACCAGCCCCAGGAGATTTTTTGTGTCAGAACCCCAGAATGGTTTGGGTTGGGATGGATTTAAAGCCCACCTCGTTCCACCCTCTGCCATGGGACCCTCTCACTGGGCCAGGCTGCTCCAAGCCCTGTCCAGCCTGGCCTTGATTGAGCCCTTTTGGGAGGCATTTGGGGTCACTGATGTCTGCAGGTGGTTAAAATCCTTCCCAGCAAACTCTGCCTATTCACAGATTGACTTGAAAAGAAACCCATGGAAAAAACCTGAAGAAAAAAGAAAAGGGAAATAGTTGCAAACCCCTCCCCTGCATGTCTCACAGCTGAGCCTAAAAAATTCCATCTACTGCATCCCATCACAGGTTTTCATGGTCATAATAATTTCCCTGGAAAAGGGAGGTCTGGGTTGACTGGAATTATTACTGAACAGAGCTCAACCCACCAATTTTGGGTCAGGGGAAGGAAAGAATCCATCTAGAAAACTTGTTTCATTTTCCAGAAAAATATTTGGATTTTTGTTTCAATTACTGTTTTGGGTTTTGTTTTTTGCTAAATGTAACAAACTGTGGTTATGAAGGTCAGAGAAACCTGCTACCTAAACCAGAGAACACCTGACAATGAAACAAAACCTTTATTTTCTGGTTGAACAAAATATTTAATTTGACTCAAACAATTTTTCACCTGATTTTTCACTTTTGTCATAAAATCAATTTCCTGCATAACTCTGTTCTCCCACGCTGCCGGCATTGTGGAGTCAGGGAATCATTTCCCTTTCCTCTCTTTGTATTATTTTCTCCTTTCCCTCCCTTTCTTGCTCTTCTTCTCTTTTTTTTTTCTTTTTCTTTTCTATTTTTTCCTTTTTGTTTGAATTTTTTCTCTTCTCCTTTTGTCTGGTTTTTTCTTTCACCTTTCTTTTCTTGCCTCATCTTTCTTTCTCCCCTTTCTTTCCCTTTCCCCCTTTGCTTTCCTTCCCCCAGCTTTCTTCCCCTTCCCCACCTTTCCTCTCTCCTTCCCCTCCTTTCTTCCCTCTTGCCCCCCTTTCCCTTCCCCACCCTTTCCTCTTGCCCCTTTTCCTTCTCCCCTTCTTCCCCTTTCCTGCCCTTTCCCGTCCTCTTCCCCTCTTCTTTCCCTTCCCCTTCTGTCTTCCCCCTTTCTCTCCTTAACCTTTCTTTCCTTTTCCCCCTTTGCTTTCCTTCCCCCAGCTTTCTTCCCCTTCCCCACCTTTCCTCTCTCCTTCCCCTCCTTTCTTCCCTCTTGCCCCCCTTTCCCTTCCCCCCTTTTTTCCTTCTCCCTTCTTTCCTTTTCCCTCCCTTTCTCTCCTTTTCCCCCCTTTCCCCCTTTCCTCTTCCCTCCCTTTCCTTTCCTGCACCTTTACCCTTTTCTCCTTCTTTCCCTTCCCCTCCTTTTTCTCTTCTACCCTTTTTCTTTTCCCTTCCTCCCCCTTTCCCTCTGTCTTTCCCTCTCCTCCTTTCCCCTTCCCCCCTTTCCCTTTCTCGCCACTCCTTCCCTTTGCTCCCCTATTTCTCATCCTTTTCCCCTTTTCCCCCTTTCCCTTCCCCCCTTTTTTCCTTCTCCCTTCTTTCCTTTTCCCTCCCTTTCGCTCCTTTCCCCCTTTTCTTTCTACTTCCTTTCTTTCCCTTCCCTGCCTTTATCCCCTTTCCCTCCTTCTTTCCCTTCTGTCCCTTTTTTCCCATCTTTCCTTCCCCCTTCTTCCCTTCCCCCCTTTCTTTCCTTCCCTCTTCTTTCCTTTTCCCCTTTCTTCCCCTTCCTCCCTTTCTTTCCTTCCCCCTCTTTTCCTCACCTTTCTTTACCTTTCCCCTTTTTCCTTTCCTTTCCTTTCCTTTCCTTTCCTTTCCTTTCCTTTCCTTTCCTTTCCTTTCCTTCCCTTTCCTTCCCTTTCCTTCCCTTTCCTTCCCTTTCCTTTCCTTTCCTTTCCTTTCCTTTCCTTTCCTTTCCTTTCCTTTCCTTTCCTTTCCTTTCCTTTCCTTTCCTTTCCTTTCCTTTCCTTTCCTTTCCTTTCCTTTCCTTTCCTTTCCTCTTCTTTTCTCCCCGCCTTTTCCTTTCCCCCTTCCTTTACCTTCTCCCCTTTTTTCCCATGTCCACCCCTCTTTCTTCCCCCTTCTCCCCCTTTCTTTCCCTTCCTTTTTCTCTTTCCCCCTTCTTTCCCTTTGCCCCCTTTCTCTTTCTCCTTCTCTTTCACTTTCCTCCTATCTTTCTCTCTCTCCCTTTTCCCCTCTCCCCCCTTTCTCCCTTCCCCCTTTTTTCCCTTCTCCCCTCCTTTCCCCCCTCTTTCCCATCCCCCTTTTCCCCTTTTCTCCCCTTTTTTCCCTTCGAGCCCCTTGCCCTGCTCTGCTGCTCTGGCAGCCCTTATGTAACTAATCTGCAGGTAATATTGTGATTATATATCGGGAGCCATATGGTCCTGTGCAGTCACTTCCCGTGTTGTTAAACTGCTGAAGCGGATAAACTCCATGTCCATGCACAAAGTAATTGCACAAAACTAATTTGTGTTTGCAAACAGAACTGAAATTAAGTATGTAAATAAGCAGAGCTGCAGACTAAATATTATAGTAGGGAAGGAGGGAGCAGGGGGGGAGGAGAAAGTGGAAACAACTTCATAACTGCAAAGTACAATCCATGCAGGAGCTGGGAATGGGAAGTGTTTCTAATGTGCAGGGAGCTGATGCTGTGAGCAACTGTTGGAGGCTTTGTGGTTATAAATCCTGCGTGTCTCCAGCACAGGCCCTGCCTCCAGCTGCAGCACCAGCTCCGTCATCCAGGGGGGAATAGAGATAGGTTATAATTTAATGGGGTTTTTTTGCTGGGAAATAGATCTAGTTTAACCCCGTGTGTCATTTGGTTAGAGGCTCTATTTTATTTGAAAACTTTTCAGGAGGAATGTTTTATAGCCTGGGGTGAGCAGCGTGAATAATGG
The DNA here is from genome assembly GCA_013400495.1 of Nicator chloris. Taxonomy (NCBI): domain Eukaryota; kingdom Metazoa; phylum Chordata; class Aves; order Passeriformes; family Pycnonotidae; genus Nicator; species Nicator chloris. The sequence continues at coordinate 47,708 of WAAE01023748.1, forward strand.
ATGTGGGATATGCTTTGGAGATGCTTCCATTTGGGGTTGAGCAGCAGCTCCCTCTCCCCCAAGGGGCAGAGACCCCCCCTGTCTGTGGGGTGTGAGGCTGAATTTTCCAGAGGAGAGGCTAAATTTGATTTTTGGGGACTTCTGGGGGGTCTTGGTAGCAGTTCCTGTTGAGCAATAGGTGGGATCTGCAGGGATGTGTCCCAGGGAGATACAAATGGATTTTTGCAATGGCGAGATTTGGATGCAAGGGTTGGGGGGGTGGATTTGTCACCGGTGAAAATGGAATTGTCACACCCCAGAAAATGGAAGATTTGCAGTGGGGCAGACACTCTGCACCCACTCGAAATGCTTTGGGGTGTCTGAGAGGGTGACAAGTGGCCTCTGTGCGTGCTGTGATCCCAAAGCTGGGCGAAGCAGAGCGGTGATGGCTGCTGCAGAGAAGCTCTGAAGGGTCCCTCTGTCTCCCAGCCAGCAATGGGAAGGTTCCCTCTGCTGGCAAATGCCAGACTGGCCCTGGAAAAGCTCTGGCTCTGTGTGATTACACCGAGGCAGCGCTAAGCCACAGAAAGGGTTTAATTGCAAGATGCTTGGGAAGATGTCACCGCGTGTACACACATGTGACATCCTGTATTTATCTGGAGAAAAGGTGCTGGCAACGCTGCCTCCTATTTATAACCCTGCTAAAGGCTTGTCTTGGGACTGGAAGAAGAGCTCAGCTTCTCTCTACAGGTTTTTGCTCCCAAAATTAGCCCCGTGTTTGGCTCCTCAGATGGGTGCTCGCAGGTGACTGTGAAATGGGTTGAAATCTGCCAGCGGAGGCACGAGGCGAATGCAGTGTCATTATTCCTGCTATCATCATTAATGGTGATGTCCTTGTCATGGAATTGTGGATTTCAGCTCCGTTAGAAACTGAAAAGCTTTAAAAAAAGCCAGGGAAATAAAAGAGAATGGCTGTTTACCAGATGGATAAGGGGCAGGATTGCTTGAGGGATATTACGACTCCTTGTTTTCAAGATGGCGCAAAAGCACAAGGTAAAATAGATACATTAATTGATAAATAAATAAATACTCCTCGAAAACAGATGGGTCCTCTTGAGCCCAAAGCCATCTCTCTTTGTTTCTTTTCCAAGCTGGTACTTCAGAGCAGAGTTGGAGTGTGCCCGGCACACCGAGCTCTCCTCTGCCGCAGTGTCTGCAGGGCGGGATCTGCACCCGGTGGCTTTGCCCCGGGTGAAACATCTGAACTGGCTCCAAGGCTCCTGATTTCTCTTTGTCTTGCAGAGACAATCCTGCCTCATCCCTCTCCATATTTGCTTCTGCTTGGGTTTCCTTGCCCTGCAGCCAAACTCTGCCCCTCTTCACAAGTAATGAGTTTGAGCAGCCTGGGGGGAGCATGGAGCTGCTCCCCAAAGCTCTAACACTAGAAATGGGCTTTGGCAGTGGGATGTGCTCCTGGGAGCAGTGGTTTGATGGGTCACATCTAGGACAGATGGCTGGTGACCCTGGGTGACCTGTCCAGCTCCCATCTCCTTGTGGGGAACCAGCAGGGAAGGCTGGGAGGAGTTTCCAGAGCTCTCTCTCCAAAGCATCCCATGGGATGTTTCCCAGCAGCAAATATCAGGGATCATCCTAACCCTGTGCACCCTTTGGCTTGAGAAAGTTTATCCTTCAGCAGGTGTGAGGCTGAGTGGTTGAAACCAGAGGAGGGTTTGGTCCTGGACAAACTCAGGGAGCATCCTCAGCTTTAGCTGTTGGGAGAAGTGTTCCCTCTTGTTTGTGCCAGAGCTGTAAACACAAAGTTCCCACCTGCCCTTTGCTGTCCCTCTGAATCCCTGCCCATTGCCCAGGCTGAAATCTGGCTGAATTCAGGACTCCTGCTGCAGATTTGCAGCTCTAGGATGGGGATCAGACTCTTCGCCGTGACCTAAGCTCAACCCCAGCCTCCAGCAGGCAAGGCTTTGGGTTGGGGAAATGGGAAGGTAAAATTTCCAGAGCTGGGAGAGGCTGCTGAGAGGCTGATTTCTACCCTTAGCCATGATCATTAGGTTCTGTTGTTGTGCAAATGTTTTAAAAATAACTAGGGAGAAAAAAATGCAAGTGCAGGGGGAAAGCACTGATAAACACAGCCTGAAATGCTGTTACAGGCAGACTTTAGAGCCTGAAATCACCTCAAATGTATTCTGAATTACCTTGAGCATATTTAGACAGATCTATTTTTCATTGCAGGACATTAATGTACTGACTTGGGGGATTTTTTTTTTCTCTGCACAAACATTTCTGTCGCATGCTGGGAGGAAGGAGTAATAACCCTCCTTAGCACCAGGACAGGAAGAAAAACTCCGCAAGGGAATGGCTGGGGAGATAGTTGGGGGCATGGCTGTGAACTTGAACTCTGGGGAGTTATTTTTTGCAGTGCAATCCAAAGAAAACTGGAGCTTTGGAGCTGACTTGGGCTCTGGAGTCTTTTCTGATGAGACTGAGCGTTGATTTTCTTACCTATCATGTACATTTTGCGAGGCTGTCGTGCTCCGTGCAGTATTTGTATCCCTAAAGGTTTGTCAATTCCCAAGGTATCCTTTCCATAGGCTAGGATTTGAGGAGCAGGTTGTATGAATTAATATAAATAGTAGTAAATGAGCTTTTTCTCCCAGGATCTGGGATATTAGGGCACCAACCCTCTGCCAGGCAGGGGCTTTGTGCAGATCTTGGGATGAATTAAATAGGAGCCTGAGCATGCTGAATCCCAAATCCTGAGTTTCCAGCTGGATAAAAGGGTTGGGGTTGTTGCAGTGCCCCCGGGTCTGGCTGTGTCGGGCAGCAGGAGGATGTGGGGATGGAGATGGTCTGCGGGGCTGCATGGAGGAGGAGGAGGGAGCCCTGGAAGAATGCAGCGCAGCCGGCGGCCTGAGCCGGGTGGGAATGTCTGTGTGAACAGCAGGTGAGGGGCAGGGCGAGCAGCACGGCAGATGTTGAGGGGCTGGCCCGGGCAGGTTTTAGGAGAGGAGGATGTGAAGGCACACGGGCTCCTCCCCGTGCAGCCTCCTGCCAGGCTGGAGCCGCCGTGCCGGCAGCAGTTTGCCGGGATGAAGAAGGGAGGAAGATTTCTCCCACTTTGGGTTTGGCAGCTGCAGTCCCTGGGTTTTGTTGGAGCAGTTCAAGGGAGGGGATGGAGCCGGGGATGGAGTCAAAGACTTCTCCTGGCTTCTGGCATTTCCAGGATTATCCCTGAAGGCAAAAGGGGTCTCGTATTTCCCTCCTCCTCCTCCATGCCTGGCTCGCTGCCTGCTTGGAGGAACTGTAGCCCTTCCCTGTGTCCTTATGATTAATGACAAACACACCACAGCTGCTGCTCAGCTCCTGTGGGCAGCACCCTCCCACCCAAGCTGTGCCCAAACCTGGGGAGGGCAACCTCAGCTTGGGTAAGGGACCTGGGCACATCATGGCCTTGGAAACCCAGCAGCATCCCTTGGGATAGATGGGGATTAGGTGTTCCCTTTCTAGCAGGGATTCAGGTGTGAAATCAGGGCAGTCCCTGCAGATGGTGTCAGGGCAAAGGCTGGAGCTGGGCGTGAATGCCTTGGAAAATGTCTTGGGGCTTCCACGCTGTCCCCAGTACTGGGCAGGCGTCCAAGCAGATGATTGCAGCAGGGGTGGGCTGGTCCCTAAATAAAATGGGGCAGAAACAAGGGGAAGTCTCTCCTATTTTCCCTTCCCCTGTTGCTGCTCCCTCTCCTGAGGTTGTGTTCCATTTCCCCAATTCATCACCCATGGCACGGCTGCGTCCTGTTGTCCTTCATGTAAATGCTTGATTGCTGTTGTGAGCAGTTAAGGAGAACATATCAACAGTAAAAATGTGGGAATTTACCCTTTTCTGGATATTCTTTCCTATCAGGAAGGCAGATGGAGATGTAGAGCAATAGACAGATTCAGAATTCTGCTCTCAAAACACCTAAAAGTAGAGTCTTCCTGCAAACAATGTATAGAGAAGATTCTCAGAAGATTTCCCGTATTTTCATCAGTCGTAATGTACATTTGCCAGGGGTTTTCTGTCCTAGCACTGCCCTTACCTTCAGCTTTTCCATGCATGAACTTCCAAGGCTGGTGCTGTTGAATTCAGCCCAGTTGTCACCTCCATGGAGCCCCATCCATGGCAAGGCTATGGTGTTGTCTAAACACAGCAGTGGTTAACTACCAGAGCTGCTGGATGGAGATCCACCTTCCTGCCTTTGGGACTGCTGGTCTGAAACAGAACAACAAGAAGTTTGTGCATAAAGTAATAATTAAAAAAAAAAAAAGAGAGAGATAGATATTTTTTTAATTAAGTCAATAAACCTGGGTTGTCAGAGCAGAGCATGCCCTTAGCTGGTGACCTTGGTGTTATCAGTGCTGTCAGAGATCTTTATTTCTTCCATCCCACACGCCAGGGATGGAGTTTTCCTGGTGTTGGTGGCGTGACTGCTGGGACGTGACTTGTCTGGAGAGGGGGCAGAGCACCGAGCGGGGATTTTGGAGTGAGGTTTGCAGCTCTTCCACACAGCCTGGAGCTGCAGCTGCATCCCCCTGAATCCCCCCAGGCAATCCCTGGTGGTAGCTCCGTGTCTGGCAGACTGCCCTCCCTTCGTCAGTGATGGAAGGGGACACGATGAGGTCAGCTGGACCAGTGTCCCCCTTCAGGACTGAGAGGGCAGCAGGAGGGAGGCCTTGGTGGGGGGACACTGATACCAAAGGAATGTGGCTCAGCCTCACATTTTTCCCAGCCCTCCAGTTGTCCTTGTGGGAACTGGCCTCTGGTTTTCCTGCCTAAAGAAGGCAACGATTTGTCAAGTAAGAGGCAAAGAAAACGACAGTGATGGGAAGACAAAAAGGAACATTAAAAACCCCCCCTGCTCTTCCAGAAGAAAGCAGTGTGGGCTAAAGAAGGGTCCCTGAAAAGTATAAGGCATGAGTCTGAAGGAAGGAAAAGGGGAGTATGCCAAATTCCCCCCTAATCCCCCCGACAACAGCCAGATATAATGGGTTGCCAGACTTTTCCCTGAGCTTGTTTTGCTTTGGGCCGGAGATTTTTACAAACTCTGGCATGTTGGGAATTTTAATCAGGGCCAGGGCCTTGTTCGTGGTGATGTTTATAAATGTGAGTGGAGGAGAAAGTCCAGATTTTGCCCTTAAAAAAAAAATCCACCAAGAAAACAACAACAACAACAAAAAGCAAACCAGAAAAAAAAAAAAGGGAAGCTTACAAGCTGTTCCCATCCTCATTCTGTCCCAGCTGATGGAAAATCACCAGCACTTGCCTCATGTAAATGGCACTTTATCCACTGGAAATGTGAATGCTGTCACCAGTGGCCAGGTCTGTCAAGCTTATCAGCTGAGCTGGTGAGACAGAGAGATGCACCCAGCCCTGTTCACGCCAGGAGAGTGAGATAATAACATTTGGAGGGGAGAAAAGGCAGCCAGGCTGATGGGCAGGAATTAAGGCACCCTGTGGAAGTCCATTGCTTATTCACTCCTGGTTTCATATTCAGGGGAATGGCGTTTGCTCTCCCCTTAGTGTTCTTTCTTCTTTTCATGCTTTTGAAGAGCCAACCCAGCAGAATTAATTCCCTTCTCCCCTGCTCCCCTCTCTGCGTGTGTCATTCCTCATTTGCACCTGGAACAGGCTCTGGTAGATTGACTTTGGGGGGTTTGGGTGCTGAGAAAAAGAGGGATTTGGGGGTTTTCAGGCAAAACCAGGAGCGGTGTGGGAGCAAGGAATGCCCAAGGAGGCATCTGCCATGGGTGACGTGAATCCTCCTCCAGAAGCACTGCTCAGGAGGAGGTGTTTGTGCTGGGAATGAGGGATTGCAGCCAGCAATCTGCTGATGGAGGTACCATCGAGGGCTGTGACATGGAAGAGGGATGGAAAGAGGCCTCAGCAATGGCTTTGGAGATGTTTTGGGTTAGAGAGATGTTTTTCCAGCCCTAACAGAAGGTATATGGGAAGAAAGGGAGTCTGGATATGGCTCCTTATAAAACAGGGCAGCTGGGCAACGAAGCTGAAAATAAAAGAAGTGCACAAGTTGGTTTTGTGGGAACTTGGCATCAACGCATGGAGAGAAAGGCTTCCACTCTCCTGGGAAAAGAACCACCAGGAGGAAGGGGCTGTCCCCGTGCCACACTCCAGGAGAGCTGTGGGATCTCTCCTGGAGCAGCCCCAGCCTCGGAGGGACTATTACTGCAGATCAGAGCCGTGTTCCATATGTATGATCCTGAAATCTCTGCCTCCAGAGCGAAGCCCAGGCACGAGAGCTATAATGTAATGAGTTAAACTGCTTGTTCGCAGTTCCACTAAAAGCAAATGGACTGGGAATTTGTTTTAAAAAACTGGACGGGGCTTTATCGGCCAATTAATCAGGATGTATAATGGATAAATTAAAGGGCAGAGTCGAGCGAGGCTGCCAAATAAAAACCAATAAAGTGCAATCTGCAAATGGACATGACATTATGGGATGCTGAACAACAGCAGCAGGGGGGATCAGCACATGGCCTTGGGTTCCCCAGTCTCCCTTGGCTCCCCAGTCCATATCTTGGAGGAAAACCCATCCTGTGTGGGTTGTTGTGGTTCACAGCAGGAGGAGTGTTGTTGCTTGAGGGGTGTCACCATTCCTCTTTTAAACTGGAAGCTGAACAAGCTCCAGGTTGGGTTGAAGGGGGTTGGAGAGTTGAGAACTTCAGAAATTCAGATGAAAGGTGGGCAGCCCCAAGGGGTGAATTTTGCAGCACCCACAGGAGCATTTTTTGTTTTGTTTTGGGTTTTTTTGGGTTTGGTTTGGTTTGGTTTGGTTTGTTTTTTTCTTTTTTCTTTTTTATTGACATTGCTGGAAATAGCAACATTCAGGATCCTTGGATATTACAATGACTGCTCCACTGCCTTTGTGGGCAAAGGTCTTCCAAGGAGCACAGGCAGGGGGCTAAAAGGAAGAGCTGGCAATGGCAGGGATGAGTTGGAAGAGCTCATTTCTTCCCAAGCTGTGCAAACTCTGCACAGCTGATCAGACACTCAAGGAGCTCCCTCGGCAGCACCGACCCTTCTGCCTGGAGCGGCCCTGGGGAAGCTTTGGGAGCAGCAGCTGGGCAGATTTATGACCCTTCTCCCTACAGGCCTCCACAGATGGGGAATTTCCTCCCCAGCAAACAAACCCAAGCAATAAAGTGACTTTGCAGGTAGGGCTGGGGGGCTCAGCAGTGGGATGGGGGGTGCTCGGCTCCAGGCTGAGTTCCCAGCTGTGCTCACACTCCACAGCCAAGTTGTCCTTTAGGTTTAAAAAATGAATGAATTTGCTTGGTGCCTGCCATGACCATCCTGCGTCCTCTGGGTTTGTGTCATGGCAGTTATAAAATCGCTGGGAGCTCTCCTCTCCAGGTGACTGAGGCTCCGTTGGGCTTCCTGGGAAAATGAGGCGGCATCTGCTTCTCCAGCAGTGGATATCATGTCACAGCTCCAGCTGGGGCCTCTTCCAGGTCACTTGGCACATCACAAGTGTTTGATGCATCCTCTGAAGGGACAGCAGAGGTGTGAACTTGTCAGGAAGAAAAGCCACAAATAACCAGAAATAGATTTTTTGTTTACTTTTCCATTTTTTTAGTAAGTGCAAGTGTGAAAAAAAAAAAAGAAGAGAAAACTTTTTTTGGGTCCTTGCTAGAACAAAACCAGCAGGGTAGCAGCACTAGGGCACTACAGGCAAGGAGGGAAAGACATTTTAATGATATTAAGCAATATTTAGTTAATGGCAGACAGATCTGATGGAGAGGAGGTGTTTGGAACGCCGGCCATGCCTTTTCCTTGGGAGCTTTGGATGCCAGACCGATCCCACCGTGCGTGTTCTGTAGCGTTGCTCCCTGCGGAGAAACTTCCATAAGGAAATCTTCTAGTTGAGAGACGAGGCCAGATCCTGACGAGCATATTGTTTGTGAGCAAACACCGACAGCTCGCTCCTCAGCTGCTGCAGGCACGGCCATGTGGCGACTTCCCCCCAGCTCCGGCAAATCCCTGCTCCTTTTTGTCGTGTCAGCTGGGAACGTGTCGCTCCTGCCGGTGCTGTAAGGCAGGGCTGTGTCTGTGGGGTGCTGGTGGAGCTCAGGGTCAGCTCCAGAAAGGCTTTCCCCTCTCCTCTGACTCCCACGTTTTTGAAAATCCTGCCGGGTACCTGCCTGCTTTTCCAGGGCCTTAAATCTCTGTCTCATTCCTCGGTCTTGCCCCCAAAGCCACAGGGAGTTTAAGTTAAGCGAGGATTTCCTAGTGTGTGTAGGACCCAGATTTCCCATCTGCAGCATGGATAAATACTCCTTGTTCCTTAGTTTGGGATGAGAGCTGAGTGTTATCTCAGTAAAGAGATTGGGATTAGGTTTGGGGGCTGTTTTGAACATCAGAGAGTCTTGGAGCTGAGGAGAGGTGGAGGGCAGGGCACTGTCCCTCTGCTCCCCTGTGCCAGCTGTCCCCATTGTCCTTTTGAGGCTGTGACATCACAGCTTTTGGGAGCGTGCAGGGTGAGGAGGGAGCTGGGCTGCCTTTGGGATTGCAGCAGGAAAGGGAGCTGGAATCCCTTGCAGAAACACGGGATGTTGGTTCCTTCCTTGCCTGCACACGGGCTGAGTGGCAGCGCTTTGTCTCCCCTTTGAAGTGTCCTCAAAAAGCCTCTCCCAGCCCTCCTGCAGGTTCTCAGGAGATCAGGGCATGCTCGTGGGGTGTATCCCGATGGATGAGCACCCACATCTCCTGGGCATCCCCCCCACAGGCTGACTCAGTGCTGAGCTTGCTGAACTGGGGCTCTGGGGATTAATCTCCTCCACTGGCTCCGCTTCCAGAGGCTCAGACTCAAAGAGGATTTGCCCAGCCATAGAGCAAATCTTACCCAGCACATTTGTTTACTTGCAAATCACGATCATTCCCTTGCACCCAGGCCAAGCTTTGCATCCTGTTTGTGGGCAGCAGAGACCAAGAGAACTTGCTCAGCAAGGAAACAGCCCTGTTGGTTGCAAATATCCCTCCTCATTCCCACGGGGAGAAGGGAAGCACAGGGAGCCATTGGGTGCTGCTGTGTCACCCACTGCTGGTGGCAGGAGATGCTCATGGTGAGGGATGGGCCTTGCAGGGGATGCTCCTGGCCAGGGACGTTCGTGGCCCACTGTGGGTTTCATTCTAGACCTGCGGCTGATTTTTCAGTTGCAGTGCTGTGATCCTTTCTCACAGACAGCAGAGAAAAATATGTAAACATATTCTCACAACACTGTCAGGAGACGTGTAAATATCTGCACCTGCTAAAAACAAGAAGTGTTGATTCTAATTCATTAACCATGGTGGTAGGGCGGTGAATTCATTGACCAATCAATTTATTCTGTCTGAAAACCTTTAAGAATGGCGCCGTTTTTGAACAAACTCAGACCTCTTAGTCAAAAGAGCAGAGTTGGTGTGCCTTTTACCGTAGCACAACGACAGCCCACTGCACCCCTCTCCTGAGGAGGGAATCCCTCCTCTCCTCCCCAAGGAGCCTCCCTCTGTGCTGTCCTGCCGGAGTCTCTGCCGCGGGGCGGGCGGGCTGACGGCTGCAGCGGCAGGAAGGGCAGCGTGGGAGAGGCTTGGAACCTAGAAAATCTGGGCATGTTTTCCTCTTTTGGACAAATAGCTTATTCTCTGAAAAATTCGGTTGTGGGTCGGCCAGAGCCATCTGTGAAGCCCTGCCAAACATGGTGAAGAGTTTCAGCCAAGAGTGAAAAGAAAAGGAGAAATTAAAAAACCTGGAAAGCGTCCATTTCCAAAAGCACTTTGCAAAACAAACATTTCAGGTCTTTCTGTCCAAATTACGTTCCCTGTTGACATGTGTCTGTTTAATAATATATACATTTTTCAGAGGTTTGGAGAAGATGACCTCAAGTACTCTGGTTATTTGATTTGTGGCTTCTGTGTGGGACATGTGTTTGCTCCCTGGACACAAAGCCATGGGAAGAGCAGATCCAGTCTGCTCAAGCACCCGTTTGGTGCTTGTACAGTGATTATTGCAACCTGGCCTCGTTCACAGACCGGTGTACAAGTCTGTGTGGTGGGATTGACTTTTCTGGGAAGGGTGGCAGCTTTGGGGTGCAAACAGTGCAGCATCTGCTCCGGCTGTTAAAGGTTGAATGTGGGAGCCATGGGGTGTAAAAGTGACCGGGTTTGCTATTTCAGAGAGAGTTGGTTTTCTAGAAGAGCAGAGCTACACCTACTTGTGTTTCCACTTCCCCTTTCATATCTCTTTTCCCTGGTAGCTTCTCTTCTTCAACACTCGTGGTTTCCCATCTGTGCTTATCCAAGAGCTGTGACCCCAGATCAGTGTCACCAATCCGTTCTCATGATCAGATTTTCATGGAAAAGAGAAAATAACTGCGGGTGGTTGCCAACATGGACAGATTCATGTAACAATTTAAGTCTGATGAAACTTCTGGGACATCACCTGGGTGAACCTTCTGCTGCATGTGGAAATCACATTCATAGCACCAGTGTTATCACAGAATCCCAGAATTATTTGGGATGGAAGGGACCTTAAAGGTCATCTCATCCACCCCCTGCCATGGGCAGGGACATCTTCCATATCCCAGGGTGCTCCAAGCCCTGTCCAACCTGGCCTTGGACACTTTCAAGGATGGGGCAGCCACAGCTTTTCTGGACACTGTGCCACGGCCTCACCACCCTCACAGGGAAGAATTTTTTCCCTATATTTAATCTAAACTTGCTCTCTTTGAGCATCAAACCGTCTCCCCTTGTCTGTCACTACATTCATTTTCTTCATGCTTTCAAAACTGCTCCACCTGCAAACCACCAGGCATTCCAGTAAAATATCTTCCAGACCAGTGGAGGTCTGGAGTCATCAGCTTGCTAGAGCAGTTTATTTGGCTGAATATGCCATTGATTTGTTTGGGCTGCTTTCCAACCGTGTGGGCTTTGTAAGTCAATACAACTCCCGTCCTCCTCTCCACGCTCGGCAATTGTGGGTAGTAGATTCTGTGTAAAAAGGACAATGCTCTGTGTGTGCTTGAGCAACAGGAGGTGGGAGGGTCAGCACCAGGAGAAGAGCAGGGTCAGGACTTGCTGGGGTGCTGGAGAGCAGAGGGAGAAGGAGGCAAACCAGGGTACCACATTTCCAAATTGTTTGAGGAAGAGATGAGACGTGAGTGTGTCCCCTTTGCTCCTGCTATGAATGTCTGGGAGTCTCTGCCTTAGAATGTCCCAGAACTGGTCAGGTTAGGAGGAATCGCAGTGGGTCACCTGCTCCAACCTCCCAGGGTCATCCCAGAACACATGGCACAGCATTGTGGATGGTTCTGGGGTATCTCCAGTGATGGACACTCCACTCCTCTCTGGGCAGCCCGTTCCAGTGTGTGGTCACCTACAGAGTAAGGAAGTTATTTCCCATATTGCAGGTTTCCATCAGCCTCGGGTCTCTTGCTCCTTGTTGTGGCCATGAAGGTATCACCTGTCCCCCTCTTAATTTTCAGTGCTGGTTGGGGAGGTACAGAGTGCCTGGTGGAGGAGACTGTCTGGAAATGAAGAGGTGAAGGCTCAGTCCCCACTTGCTGTCCCTTCCCTTCGTTGTGCTGTGATGAGGTTCAGTCCCTGATCCGGGTGTTGTCCTGCTTCCCAGCACAGATCCAGCCCCAGCTTAGTGGTTGCCAGCAGGAAAGTCACTGTGATATGTGATCAGAACACTTATCAGGCACTCTAAAAAAACACTCTGGGTGGTAAAGGGGTTAAACAGCACCTGCTGAGGCCAAGGGCATGGTCGACTGGGATTGGCTTTTCCCTTTCTCTCTGAAAGCAGACAATTTTAAATACCTGATTTCCCCCAGAAATGTGGGTTTATCATCAGACACTGTAAACCCGCCTCCCCAGCACGACATCAAGCTCCCCAAACCGGTTCAACACTGAGGCAGAAGGATTGAAGAGAGGTCCGTTTCTCAGCGAGAAATCACGTCTTGCTTCCAAAATCACTGCACCACTCCGTGAAGACCAGGCACACAGGCGGCTGGAAGTGCTCCCCTCCCTGCGCCGATGATCTTCCCGAGCTAATCACGAGCGTAACCTCGGTGTGCCTGATTGCGGGTGAGGCCCGTGCTGATTTCCCAGGGAGCCTCAAGGCTCTTGAATCCCGAGCCTGGTGCTCCCAGGGAGCCCCCCCAAAGGCAGCCCATCTCCCCATCAGCAAACACAGCACACTTGTTAGGACACAGAGCCGCCGAGCCTGCCATGCCAATCAAGGCGCATTCATGCCACCATGCAGGGTCTTCTTGCTCTCTCCAGTGATGTGTAATTAGTGTATATTTAGAATAACAAATTCCTGGCTTGCAGGAGGGATGTGTTCAGGGCCAATTCTGCCCCTTGTTGGAAGGAGGGGGTTGCATGGATGCCTTTTCCTGGGAAAAAGGACACCTGAGCAGGGAGGGATTATTAAAGGGAGTTATTCCTTTTCTACTGGTTCAAGTGGATTTGCACATTGAACTGCTGCTCTGGGAGCTGTACCTGTGCCCTCAGCACACAGGGCTTGTAAAAGCAGTGGGAATCTTTGGGTTTTATGTGCCTTTCCTGCTCTATTAACACAATACATGGAGAGCTTTGCCATGGGATGTTTTTCCATGCGGCTCTTGTCCTGCACAGACACCAATTTACAGTGCCTGCACCCACACATGGGTTTGTTTTTAATGCTGGTATTTATTATCTGCCTTCCATCTAATGTCACTGTCACTTCCACGTCTGCCACCAATTGCCAAGGAATAAATACAATTAAATCAGCATCTCCTTAGGATAGAGAGGAGGAAAAAAACAATGTGTGTGCTGCTTCTTTCCAGTCTTGCTGGGCTTGCTGCATCCCATCTCCATCCCAGCAGCTTTCAGTATGTCTTTGATGGGGCTGGAGCACAAATAAAGCAGGGGACAAGATTTTCCCAGGTCCCTTGGAAACGCAGAGGGAAGGAGGCGATGGCAGTCAAAGGGTGGAACTGTCAGACTTGAAGAAAAGCCATTTCCAGGCAGGGAGGAGGTGCTAATTAAATTAAATTTGAGATTCCTGCCACTCAATCCTGAGCAAGTCTGAAAAAAAAACCAAACAGCCTTTAAAAATAATTAAAAGTTAAACCAGAAAAAGAGAAAAACAGCCAGGTGGGGAGGGGTTGCTGACTACAGGGTTTGCTGCTGTTTCCACCCCTGGTGCCTCTCTCTGAGTGTGTGCGGCTCTGCCGGAGCCCTTTGGAGCTGCCTTCCCTTTGATGCTGTGATTGATTTCCCCCAGGGATGGGAGAACACTACCTGGGGAAGAAATTTATGGTTATTTTTAGCTTTGTGAGCACCGAAGGGGATTCCGCAGCGAGGCTGAGCTCTGCATGCCTGAACCTCTCCCATCTCATCCCATCCCTGGTGCTGTGGGTTTGCTGGGAGGGTGTCACAGCTAAGAAAGCAGGATTACTGCCATAAAATCAGGGAATCCTTATAGCTCGGCCTCCTCATGCACTGGCACAGAGAAATTGTGGCTGCCCCATCCCTGGAACTGTCCAAGGCCAGGTTGGACAGGGCTTGGAGCCACCTGGGATAGTGGAAGGTGTCCCTGCCCATGGTAGGGGGTGCAACGAGATGAACTTTAAGGTCCCTTCCAACCCTAAATATTCTGGGATTCAAGGCTAAGAAGCCGTGATCCAAAAGAAATCTCCCCAAGAGAGCACTTGGAGGCAGCAATTCAGAGCAGGAGGAGGGATGGAGGAATGTTGCTCTTGTAGAGGGCAGAGCAAAAGCTTGGAAAGGCAGTTGAGGTTGGAGGTGGTGCTTGGATTGATGGTATAAAAAAAAATCGTTTGGGCTCGGCTCACAAACAAAATGTTTCAAAATGTCAGTGGATTTAAAATCTGGGAAAATATTCTGACTGGATTTCACTCTTTTGCCTCAGCAAAACCCAAGTAGTCTGGTGTTTGCTTTTGAGCTTTCAGATTTGTGGCTGATATAAAGCAAATGTAAAGGAAAGGTTGCAGGGAAAGACTGTTTCAAACAGAAGAGTTTGGAGTTAAAATCCAGAACAAAAAGTGGGTGAGTTGGCGTGTCCATGGTGCTTCTCCCTTTGCTAACCTGGATTGAGTAACAAAAATAGTATTTTCTGCAGAGCATCTCATCCATCCCTAATGATGAGATGGAGGGAGGGAGCCAGAGCTCTTGGGTGCTCCTCCAAACTGTGGGCAGAGGCTGAGCTGGGATTTTGGATGGATTTTGGAGCTCTGGGCAACCAGGGGAACGATTGCCCCCACCAGTGTGATCCAGGAGCACGGGAGGAGAACCATGGGTTCATGGACCAGGCTGGCACGGGAGAAGCCCAGCTCCAGCCCCCCTGCACTGCTCTGTCCTCTCTCCAGATGGATTTTTCCATCCTCTGGGCTTGGCCTTTGTGGTGGCGAGGCTGCTGACGGCGAGAGCCAGGGTGCTCTAATTGGTGGGGAATCGGTCCTGAAATGTCACAAAGATTTATATCTCTGTGCAGCCTCTCCAGGTGCTAATTGTGCTACAGGCCCCTGGATAATGGCTCCAGGAGAAAATGATCCCAGGCTCCCCTGCTCTCCAGCCTCTTTTTTGCCTTTTTTATTCACTTGGTGGATCTGAGGGCTGGGAGGGGTGAGCTCTTGCAGGCAGAGGGAATTCTGTCCACAGCAAAAGTGGGAGCAGGTTTAGTAGGAGTGGGGAATAATGGAAAATGTCACTGCAGATGGCACTTGGGTGGGATGCAGCTCTTCAGTGTTGCTGACACAGGAAAATTTCTGATTGGATTACAATTGTGGCTCCTGGGAGACTTCCCAGCAAGGTCCTGCTGTGGACATGGAACTTCACAGCCCTGGCAAGGAGAGAACCCCAAATTTTCTCCCTGCAAGAGAGGAAAAACCTCACTTAGGGTTTTTAGGTTTTTTTTTTTTTCCCCCAGGGTGGCAGTAGTTACTGGGATGAGCCACCTGTGATGGTTTGTCCTCACCAGACTGACCCAGCCCTGGTTTGGGCAGTCCTGAGCAAGCTGCAGGTTGCTGTAGGTAGGTAATGGTGTGTTTTTGTCAGACAGGACCATTTTTTCCCTTCCCCGACTGAAACAACAATATTGATCTATCGTCTTGGTCAGTTACATAAAGACCATCTGCATTAATCTGATTTAATGGGGATTTAGCTGGCACGGGAGGGAACCTGTTACTGTTCTAATCTCATTTCAGCAACACACCGCTGCTTTTTTTAATATTGTTTTCCTTTCCCCCCATCTCTGCTGTTCCAGTCTATTTGGATCAGACTGTTCCTGGCTGGTTCATTACTTGGTTTTGCAGTTTTCCATGACTTTATTGCCATGCTGTGTGTGCTCCCTGGTGTCCCAGCCATCCCGGGAGCCCCAAACTCTTCTGTGTTTGAGTGTGCACCCCAAAATTTGGACTATGTTGATCTATTTCACCACAAGGGCTGGTGGCACCCATGGGTGCTCCTGCACACAGATGGGAGCCCTTCATTGCTGACCTCTTCTTACCCCAGGCCTTTCCCAGAAGCTCCTGGGCCACGTGTTGAGGTCCACAAACTGAGCCTCTGCTGCACCTCCAGGGGTGAGACTGAGCTGGGGTTTGCAGCACCAGGCCTCCTGATTATCAGTCCTGCAGCAGAGCAGGGAGGCCTGATGGGTTTTCCCACCTCCAGATGGTGAATAGGATGAGGAGTACACGAGTACCAGGGGAGGGAAGCTCAAACATCGACTTCTTGGCGCTCGTGCTGGAGGCTGGGGAGTTTCTAGGACCGAGCAGCGAGAGGCAAATTAAAACCTTGCATTAATTCCATTAACCATGATCATCTTCTCACCAGGGATGAATTTAACTGCTCGCCATTAGTATTTTTATAGACAAAAAGTTGCATCGAGAGGCCCACGCGCCATTAACTCGGCCCCACGGCGGGGATGGTGTGATCCATCCTGGATGTTCACATTCCCTGCGTGCACCACGATCCCACAGACCCTCCATCCCTTCTCCCGCTGCCTCCCCGGGAGGGAGAGCGGGGAAGGTGTTAAAAGGCATCACGAGGCACCAGTTTAATTTGCCAAGTGACTGGCTCAGTCCAGCTGTGCCATTCGTGCCTGCACGGCTGGACCGCTGTGCTGGTGGCAGCCAGCTGAGACCTCGCTGTAGAACCAAGGGCAAAGACATCAGAAATGCTCAGCTGCCTTTTGTAGCTCGAGGTTCTGTCTCGTGGTCGGAGGTGGTAGGAACTTTGGGGGTTTGGGTCTTTGCTGAGCTCCCTTTCTGGGGTGGGGGAGGTGGGAATGGTGGCACCAGATTTCTGCTGTGCTCTCAGCTCTTTGTTCTGTTCTTTTCTTCTGGAGGGGTGGCCAGGACTAATGGTTATTTCCAAATTCATCTGTAAGGCAGAGCCAGGCTTTTCCCACCTTGCCAAGACATCAAGGATGTGGCTCAGAGGGTGCACCCAATTCATGGCTGAGAGTTTCCCAGACCTGCTCTGGGAATCTTGTAGCATGAGACCTTCCCAGTGCCAGGAGGCGCTGTGTGCTTGGGATTTCTGACTCCAGCAGCAAAGATCCATCCTCAAAGCATCCTGCAGTGCTGTGCCTGGTGCTCACCTGCCCTCTGGCACTGGTCTGAGCTCCCTTGGCAGGTGTTTGGGCTGAGCACATCCCTCTCAGCTGGGAGGGGTAGGTTTGGCGTCTTCTACTTTTTTGGGTTCAGTTTTTTTTAAATCCTTGTTTTGCCCGTTGCCCTGGAAACACTGCAGAGGAGAGGGGTGGGAGAAGGGAGAGCCGGGTGACCTGGTGCTTCCAGTGCACAAGGGGCAATGGGAGCATCTCATGCTGTGCCATGGGGACAGCTGGGACAGTTGTTCACAGCACTGGTTATGGACTGGGACACCTGAGCGAGTTCTTTGCAACTTTTTAGCAATTAGGGGATCTCTGTTAGGACAGCTCCAGCCGAGGGGTGGAGGAGCAGGGGACAGAGAGGTGCAAAACCAACTGAACAAGAGCTAGCAAAGGACAAATGGCTCAGAAGGAGCTTCCTCCTGGGAAGTTGTATTTCCCTCAATGTCCTCCTGGTCTGCCCACCTTGTCCAAGTCCTGTGGGCAATGAGGGCTGCATTTCTTGCTGCAGGGCTGGGGCTGGTGCAGCAGGTTTCTGGTCCATGCCACCCTAGCTTGGACATAAACCTCCTCAGATCCACCTGAGGTCTTTCCTGTCCCCTCTGGGATGTTCTGGAGCCATCATCAGTCTCTGTACAGCTTGTGAAAAGTCTCTCAGCTCCATTGGCCATTGTCAGCATGGTCAGAACCTTGCCCATTGCAGAGTGAAATGCCTCAGGGCCACGCTGGGACATGTCCATCCCAAACCAGGTCCCCTTCTCTGGCTTTGCATCCATCCTTCTGTACCCACCCACGTCTGCAGCTCGGGGCCTGCAGTTCAAGCCCAGGGCTCTGAGATGGGACAGGCAGCAGGAGAGAAGTGGGATGGGGCTGGTGGCACAAAGAGCAGCAGCTTTTTTTGCTCCATGCCCCGTGGCTTTGGGGTCAGGTGGAGCTCTGCAAAGGGCACACAACTTGTCGGGAAGCACTGGAGAGTTTGTTGGCAGCGGGTGATTTTTCCTCCTCTTTTGCATGGATTACACTTGTTCTCTGCTTGCCCTTTTCAGCAGGGAGAGCAGTTTGGATACACATTACCTACATGGCAAAGTGTGCTCTAATTGGCCAAGAATTGGTCCTAAAATGTCAGGAAAAGATTTATTTCCCAGTGCAGCCTCTCCAGGTACTAATTTTTCTATGGGCCGCCAGATAATGGCTCTGGTGCACAATAGCTCAGTTCCTAATCAGGATACAGAGCTGTAATTGGGTTGAAGGGATTTAAAATCATTAAAGCCACATTCAAGGGGAATAAAAAAGGAACTCCCCCACCTCCTTTCCCCCCCAAGACTGAGTGACTGTGTTTAATGAGCAACTCCTGGCATGTCACTCGTAATAGGCAGCAATGAAGTTCCAGCAAGAAGTCCAAGGGCAATCAAGAGAGACTTTGTGGCCTTGGGATGACTGGTTAAGGGATCAGGAGCACAAGCAGAGCTCTCCTGTGTCCTTCCAGTCACAGGGAATGCTGAGGGAAGAAATGGAAAGAGCCAGCAGATCAATACCTGGCTGTGAGCCTGGTGTCATGGGCAGAAATTGGGGTGTTTTGGTCTCCACAACAGGGTACTCCTGCCTCAAAGGATCTCTGTGCAGGAGTCAGTAGATCTTTAAACCAGATTTGAAGGGGTAAAGGAATGAAACCAGGCTCCAAGATAAGTCTGGAGGCAGCACATCAGTGTTGACAACAAGCAGACCTAGAGGAGGTCATTGAGCATCCAGAAGTTAAAAAAATCCCAGATTGTGCCATTTTGATGATTTTTCTGATCTGGCATCGAGCCCTGCCTTGGCAGTGGGAGCCAGGAGTCCAGCTCTGTGCATCTGCAGGTCCCTCCTTACTGCACCAGCCTTGGGTGCAGGGTGATGTCAAAGTGGTTGTTCCCATTTTATGGTTCTGGTTCCATACCAGAGTTTTGGTGTTGTCCTCTTGCCAAAATCGGTGCAAAGTGGTAAAAATCACCGGTTCTGCAGTGGGCAAGGGGTGGCAGGTAAAGAGCTGAGCAAAAATCTCCTACACTGAGCAAAGCAAAATTGTTTGATCTTGCTTTAATTTGCTTAGACTTTTCCTTTCTTCAGCATCCTGCTTCACAATCTCATTCATTGAACTTCCTTTTTTTCACGAGACCATATCTTAAAGTGTGGTCTTTTATATTATTTTTATATTAAAAATATTTTTAAAAATCATCTTTTAAATTCCAGACCCATCCCCGCACACCCTTGCAAACCCATTGGCTCGGTGTCACCCACCCGCCAAGGCCACATTGGCACAACTCTGCAGGAACTGCAGTGGCTTTTGTCCCTCACGCCGTGCCCTGTGTGGAATTCACGCCGTTATCTGGCCCATGACAACTTCAGGTATTAATTTCCCCCAAGTCTCACGTTACAGCGCTGAACCCTCTCTCCTCTGCGAGGATCATGGGGAAAGGTGACGTCAAGAGGCTCACGGATGGTGGGGGAAAAACGGTGTCCAGGTTTAACTGGCAATGATTGTTTTGTCTTCTGTACAAAAGCAGCAAATCCCCAGAAGCTGGAGAAGAGCACAGCTGTTTATGGCGAACAGAAGCCGCTGCTTATCTCCTTGTAGCAACCTGTCTCCGGGAGATCACGGCTTAATTAACTCGCGCGTTATCGAGAGCGGAATTGTACAGACATTGTTAAAAAAAAGTAATATTAGAAAATAAAAACGAAGGAGAGATAAAGTGGGAAGGAAGGAGGTGACCTGGGAGCCAAGTGGAGTGAACTCTGCAGGGAGCCAAAGCGCCTGGCCAGCAGGTGGCTGCTGGAGGCGATGGGTGAATTTGCATGTGGTGGATGAGCTGGAGAGGGGAGAGCGATTCCCTGGCCACAAGGAATGTGATTCTTGGGCACAGTGTGGGGTGGACTTGCCCCAAAATGCACACCTGGGTTTGAACAGGAGGGGGTTTGTCATTAGGAAGGGATCACTGTGCACAGCTGGAGCCTCCCGGGCACCCTGCACATCAGCACAGGGCTCCCTCCTCCTCCAGGCTGCTGGAAGGATAAGTGCAGGGCTGCTGCTCCTGGCCTCTCCACCTCATGGATTTGGGGATGGGCCACACCCCTCAGCCTCTGATTTCCTAATCATAAAATCACAGAATGGTTTGAGTTGGGAGGGATCTTAAAGATCATCTCTTTCCACCCCCTGACAGGGGCAGGGACACCTTCCACTATCCCAGGGTGCTCCAAGCCCTGTCAAACCTGGCCTTGGGCACTGCCAGGGATGGGGCAGCCACAGCTGCTCTGGGCAACCTGTGCTGGAGCCTCACCAATCTCACAGGGAAGAATTTCTTTGTAATAACCAATCTAAACCTATTCTCTTTCAATTTTAACCCATTTCCCCCTTGCCTTATTGACAAGGACAAATAGATCCCAAATGACTAAATAGGGCAATTATTTTCCATCAGATTGTAGTGCATAGACCAAGTGGCCATTTGCAGTCAAAGGGAGGGGAGAGCTGAGTCCTTCCCAAAGACACTTTTCACTGGGAAAACCTCATTCCTGGCTCTTAGATCCCAAGTTTGTCAGCAGCCTCATCGCTGACTTCAGCAAGCTTTCCATGCATCCATGCATCCATGCATCCATCCATGCATCCATGCATCCATGCATCATGCATCCATGCATCCATGCATCCATGCATCCATGCATGCATCCATCCATGCATCCATGCATCCATGCATCCATGCATCCATGCATCCATGCATCCATCCATCCATCCATCCATCCATCCATCCATCCATCCATCCATCCATCCATCCATCCATCCATCCATCCATCCATCCATCCATCCATCCATCCATCCATCCATCCATCCATCCATCCCACACATTGGCCAACTGCCCCAGGCAGGTGCTGGTGCTTTCTCCCAGACAGTTCACCCCAGAACAAGGGGCATGGCCTCGCTGGTCACATCATCCTGAGGATGTAAGGAAAGGTGTTGCTGGAGGAAATTGTAAAGCAGCCTCTCAGCGAGGGCTCTGGAGTCACTTGGAGAGCAGTGCAGAGGGAAATTTGACAACTTCTCCCATTCATCGCTCAAAGTGCTCTGCAGATCAAAGCCAGAGAGACAATAATACATTTTGAACTAAGAACATTAATTTGTATCCACAGCATTTTAATAAATAATTTTTTTAAAATCCAGTTCAGCCCTGTCATCTCAAGCCAATTCCATTTAATATCCAGCCCTTGGACTGACAGAATTTTAACACCATAATTAGCATGTATGGCTCTTAAAAGCCTTTGCCAGTATTCTCAGGTCTTCTCTACATTACAGCATCTCCTCTCCTGTCCTCCCAGCCCCCTTTTCCAATATTGTTATTCCATTTGTAGTTGTTTATTGTGCCTGCTGAGGCAGATTAAAGACAGGAAGGAGCCAGAGAGTTGTTCTCAGGGGCTCCTGTGCAGTGCAGAGTAAGCATGGCAGAGCTTAAGGATTCCAAATCCAGAGCCTTGCTTTTCAAACCGTGTGCTTGACAAGTGGAGATGGTTTCTGAAGCATTTCATTGTTGCTTTGTTGGGTTGTTTTTGTTTGATTTGGGTTTGTTGGGGTTTTTTTCTGTGGATTTATATATTTTTGAATGGGAAGAATGAGGAGCAACGAGGGTGTCTTATATAATGATATATGAGTGAGAGCTGGGGCTTAAAAGGAAAATAAGAAAGGTTATGAAATACTTGGTCATATTGTAAAGTTTGGCAGCACCAGGAAATATCCTGATGTGTTATTGCATAGAACAAAACTCCTCGGGCTCCGTCCAAGGATGAAAGCAGGGCCAGCAGAAGCCAAACCCAGTCCAGTCCCCCACTTCCCTCCTTGGAGCCTTTAAGTGGGATGCAAATTGTCCACAGCACAGACACACTTCGATCTGGACCTCCTTCCTCCAGCAGAAATTGCTGGTGAGAGCTGGAGCCGTTTGCCAGTTCCCGTTTTCATGTGGGATCTGGCACACAGAAGGAGCAGGATTTTGTTTTCCAAAGCCACCGGAGTGTGCGAGGCGGGGAACCAGACCTTGTCCAGAGAAACAGAGACACCAAATGCTTTCTTGTAGTGATTTTGTTCCACTTCACTCTTGGCTGAGGATGGGCCCAAAGCAAAATCCCAGCTCTGAGCAAAAGCCTGAAAGCTGAACCTGCTCCCAGCCTGCAGCTGCTGCTTATCTCAGTGATAGGAATCAAACCTGGATACCTGTGGCTCTGCTCAGTGGCTGCACCTGCCCTTTGGAGCATGCTTGTCCTGTCCTAAGAGGTGTGTAAGCCTCGGGGGTATCCATCTGTCTCTAAATCTGAGCATTTCTGGGCTGGAAGACTTCCTGCTCTGCAGTGAGCACTGTGTAACCCCCAGTCCCTCCAGTTACCTGGGAGCAAGGCAGACATTATCCTTTCTGTTTTGCCATGGCATGAAAATCAAAGCAAGGCTTTGAATCAAAGCAGTGCCCAGCCCTGTTTTCCCATTCAAGACGTGCTGGTGTTATCCCCATTATGTGAGGAGTTGGTGGGGAGAGCTCTGAGGCCAGCACGGAGCCAGGATGCTCCCCAGCACTCAGCAGTGAGCATGTAGGATCACAGAATCTCAGCTGGAAGGGGCCCATAGGATCATTGAGTCCAGCTCCTGTCCCTGCTCAGGACCATCCCCAGGAGTCACACCCTGTGCCTGAGAGCACTGTCCAAACACTTCCTGAGCTCTGTCAGCCCTGGGGCTGTGACCACGTCCCTGGGGAGCCTGTTCAGTGCCCGACCACCCTGGGCAGTGTCAGAGTGCCCAGCCCTTGGCAGACACCCACACCCCCAGGTGCTCCCAGCACAGCGTGGGCCAGTGCACTGAAGCACAGCAGAGCCAATTTGGGCTGCAAAGCCCTGTCCCTCCACCTGGCTCTGGGATGCCCAGAGCTCATGCAATGCAAATCTGCAGGAAGCAGCAGCAGAGCCCTTGCTCTGACTCATTATTCTGACCACAGCAGATGCTTTGCAGAGGGACACTGCCTGTCCCCTGGCCGTGGCATGGGGCCACCAGCCCCAGCATGCCACAGCAGCCCTGCCAGCTGACAGCTCTGACAGGATGATGGGCTTTGGCACCTTCCCATCACCAGCTTGGAGCTGGCCCACGGTGCCCTCTTGGGTCCATGGGGGCTTGGAATAAACTTTAGGGCTTGTGCCTGGCTTATTGTTGGCACTTGATGCTGCTTCTTGCTGCTCTGGTGGTATTTCTTGTCCCTGGCTCGTGGCTGGCTTGCAGCTGCACCGTGCTTGCCCTCATGCTGAGGGGGGAAATTACTCTACAAGCCCTCAAATTGATGTAGAGTTAATTCCTTGCTGCAATTTGCTAAAATTCTCCCTCCTCTGTGCTTTCCCTGTTAAAGATTACATGGAGTGGCTGGGTTTGGTGCCTGCTCTGTGGGAGCCAGCTGCAGTCCCTCGTAGCCTTTTGTTTTCAGATTGCCTTTTCGGAGAGACGTGAAAATCCACTGAGGAATGATGGGCGAGCTCTGCTTTGTAAAGCTTCGCTCTCCTTTCTTTCTGGAGTCCCTGCAAAATGTCAAATGCTTTTTTCCTGCCTCCTAAGTGTGCACATTTACCCAGGTCCCTGGCATTTTGGGAGCAATCCCATTCACTCACAGGCTGTGTAGGAGGCACTGGCAGAGGTTGTCCAGAGGAGCTGTGGCTGCATCATCCCTGGAACTGCTCAAGGCCAGGCTGGATGGGGCTAGTGGAAGGTGTGGAGGGGGTTGAAATGAGATGAGCTTTCAAGTCCTTTCCAACCCAAACTATTTTGGATTTCTGTGATTCTATACCTGATTCTTGGTACTGGTCTGGAGCACCCTGAAGATTGGAGCCTTAGATGTAGAAATCGCAAAAACCGGTGATTTTTAGTGCAGTGGCCAAGACGAGCCAGCATGGTCATCTCCATTACCCTGCCTTTACCCACTGCTCTCTTTTCTGTCACTGTGAGCTCTCAATAGGACATCTGGGCAGTCTCACTTCAGGTTGTTGCCTGATGCAGGTTCCATCTGCAGTCTCCTACTCCCAGTGTCGCTCGTGGCTGCTGTCCCTGCAGCAATGAGCCACACAGGGTGAAGGTGACACTTCCCCTTAATCCCCAGCCCCAGAGGCTGAGCTTGACATGGGTCAGCTTTTGTGCAAAACAAGGGAAAAAACCAAACAAACAAGCAGCTGAAAGTTGAGCAGGACAAGAAAAGTTCAGGCTGCTCTGTAATGTCAAGGTGAGCAAGGCAATGGCATTTACGTGTGAGATATCCGGGACTCAGGATCTGGGATTAGTGTCAGCTCTTCTGTGGCAAACTAAATTAGGAATGCAGAGGCTGTCTCTGTTTATGATACAGGGTTGTTAGGTGCTTCAGGTACTGTCATTCTTATTTAAGGATATATTTAGGGATTAACAGTAAGAAGACCAGCATTAGCAGCAGAGAAATGAATGTTAGTGAGCTTAGGCTTGGAGGGCTTATTTTTGATCATCATCATGTGAGCTGCTTTAGGAGAGATGAGCTCCAAGATGGGGAGGGTGGGGGGAGATTCTTGTATTTTTGCAGGAAAAGAAAACGTTTTGCAAGTTTGAATAGAGCTCAGAACTCAGCAACAATGACGGCTGCGCGGGTAAAGCCGCATAACTCCCCGGAGCCGGTGCCTTTGCTGGGCTGGGGAGCTGGCTCCCAGCACCCAGCCTATTTTTAGCCTCTATTTTTTTGGTGTTTCTTTCTTCTCGTGCAGAATAAGCGTGATCAAACAATGTCCACGGATTTCTTTGTTGTTTGAAATCATTCTGTGGTTTTAATTGGCAGCTTTTCTGTTTCGCCTCGATCGTGGTTGACTGCAAGTAGGTTACGTTTGCTCTGAGCTGTCTCAGGCACCTTGGGCTGGCGTGGAGAAGTTCCCTCCTGACCCTGCCCCTTCCAACCGGGTGTAGCACAAAGATTTTTCTTGCTGCCAAACATTTTCTTATGTGTAAACGCCACGTTTTGCTTTCCCAGGCTTTGGCTTTGATATTTGCTGCCCACAAGCACCTGGCACTGGGGAAAAGCTGCTGAGGATTCACAGCTCTTGGCATCCCAAGATTTTCTTATTTCCAAGGCTTTTCTTAGAGCAGAAATGGGTGAAAAGATTGGTTCATTTGTGCAGTGGGTTAAGTCAGTTCTGATGGCTGAGATGCAGGGAGGAGGAGGTCTCACTCTCCCCTCACCTCTGTTTGAAGGAGTAGCATAAAATGTACATCCCAAACTTCTGGTTTTGATGTTCCCATTTAAATAATTTTAATTATGATCTTTAAATATTGCAATTATCAGGTCCAGCTCATCCTTTGAGGTGAGTTGGGTGTGCTTTGGGCTGTGTTTCACCCCTCTCCACTGAGGCCTATGCAAAATTCTTGCTGGATAATTGAATGGGCACCCCATGACTCCAGTCCAGCACTCCTTGGGTGCCAGAGAAGAGGGTGGCCAGGCTGAAGTCAAAAAGGTGCCCAGTTTTGTGTTAAAACTGCTTAACCAAACTGGACAACTCCTGAGTATCCATTACTTCTGTGCTTCCTGAAGCTGAAACAATTGCTATTAAGCCCCCATCACATTGCGTGACCTACATTTGACTTGAAAGCCTCCTGCTAATAATTAGTTTGAATTTCGATTTAAAAATAAACACATTCATATTCTAGGTTTCAAAACTTGAAGAAATCAAGCCCCTGGATAGATGAAATCCCCCACCTTTCCCTCCTGGTCCCTCCTTTCCCTGATTTTCACACAGGCAGTGAGGAAGGAGTGAATTAGCTGGTGGAGGAGGAGGGTTTGGATATAATGAGACCACTGGGCATTTTCCTGGAAAACTGCAGGAGCCTCAGTGCTTGGAAGATTTGGGCCATCTGGATAAAGAGGGTCAAGCTTGGTGTTGGCAGGGATGAGGCAGCAGGTACAGCAGGACAGCTCAGCCTCTCCAGAGGAGCTGTGGAGAGCACAGAGCAATGCTCAGAGCCTCCAGCAGAAAGCTCAACCCTTCCCTTCCCTTCCCGTCCCTTCCCTCCCCTCCCCTTCCCGTCCCTTCCCTCCCCTCCCCTTCCCGTCCCTTCCCTCCCCTCCCCTTCCCGTCCCTTCCCTCCCCTTCCCTTCCCTTCCCTGGCTCTCCAGTCCATCAGCATTGTGCTGCTCCTCTCTGCCCATCTCCCTGCCCGGCTGTTCCAGCAGGAGCATCCCAAGGCATTGCTGGCTCAGCACCCGGCACTGGGCAGGGATCCTGGGTCACCCAGCAGATCAGGTGTTAATCAGCAGTTCTGGGGAGGAGAGGCCTGTGCCTGGTGGGGGTGGGATCTCTCCCAGAGAGGAGAGGTGCAGCTGGGCTGTGTCCTGCTGTCAGCTCCGGGAGATGGGTGCGTGTTCCCGGCAGGGCTCGGATCCCATCCCAGGGGATGCAGCCACGGCTGCGTTCCCATAAGGTCTGCGGTGGTTGTGGCACTGGCAACACCTCATCATCTGCCTTTCTCCACACACCTCAGGGCTTTGTGTTGCTGGAGGTGGAAATGCAGAAAGCTGTCATGGTCATAAGGCTTACCCAAAATCCCTGTGTCCTCATTCAGTCATTCCATGTCCAAGTTTTCCCCTGTATTTCTTGGCTCCGGTCCCCTTTTGTCATGGCGTGCTACCATGTGCCCATGGGTGGCTCTGTGCTTTTAAGAGAAATCGTGAAAGGTAGAACAGCCAGAGAATGTGTTTTTGGGAGATGCATCCTTGCCTAGACCAGGTGATCCCTTCCCACCAGGTCCCTGTCCACCCTCTCCCCTCTTGCTCTTGTGTTTGGCAGCAATAGCCCAGTGGGTTGGAATTTTGGAGTGTGCTTTCACAGGCAAATCTCACAGCACAAGTGGCTGCACCTGGGAGAAAAAGCCTGGCTTTCTGCTTGATCCAGAATTCCCCTAAAACACCGCCTGCCACCTTGGGGTCCTGGCACCTTGGGGTCATTGTCATTCCCAGCTGATGATGTGTCCATGCCCTGAAGCAAGGCAATCCCTGCTCCTTGTAATTCCTTTATGGCAAAAAGAAATGTCCAATCACACTTCATAGTGACAAAACCAAGCGGATCCTGTGGAAATTAGTGTGAAGTCCTATAGAAAAGGGGAGACAATGAAGCATCCCTGGTGGGATCCCACAGGTGGATTATTCCACCCATGGGAAGGGTTTTATTCTCCGGCTGCTTCAGCAGCACTTGCCCATAAGGTGTAATCCTAAATGATATCACTTCAGGTGCTATTTTTATTCAGGAAAATGTCAAATCCTTTCTCAGAACTTAGTGACTTGTTGTCTTGGTAATTTCTTGCAGAAACAGGATCTATAAAAATCCCCTATTTTCTTGGCAGTAGGCTTTTCTTGTCTATTTGGGATGTAAATATTTTTTACAATCTGGGGAAAAAAAAAAAAAAAGAGTGCTGCTTTAATTCTACAAGTGGTGTAATTTCCCCCTAGAATGTCTCTTGTAGGACTGTGCACTCAGATTTATGGTCCTGGCCCAGTGTCCTTTGAAGCAGAGTCCTTGTAGAACCAGATTGTATCTGCCCCGTTCTCTCTTCATGCACTGTCATTTTGGGATAATCCCAGCTCCTGGGGAGCTGCAAGTCCAGTGCTGTGCAGGGTTACACCCATTTTGAGCTGAGTGTGGCAGCATGGAGGGCAAACTGTGCTGTTTAGTGGGGATTTTCTTCTAGATTTCCAACAAAAATGACATCTTCAACAACAAATAATCACTTTGGCAGTGAATCGTTTCCAAATTTTGGCAGCCATGAGTCATTTGCAAATTAAAAGAATAAAATCAAAGAGTGCTTCTGATAACACTGAGATGTTCTGCACTCAGGGGAGCTTGGGGCTGCTTCTGCAATGCTTCAGTCAGAAATCTCCTCTCCAGAGAGGCTCTTGCCTGGTGGCTTCCCTGTGAGGGTGACTGGCTCTGCCATGTCCTAGTGGGACTGGGAGCTCTGGGCAGGCCTGTGGCCACTTTCATAGAATCAGAAAGGTTGGAAAAGACCCCTCAGGTCATTGTGTCCAAGGATTAAGCCAGCACTGCCAGATCCACCAGTAAACCATGTCCCTAAGCCCCTAAGGGGGTGATGGAGGAGGAAGAGCAGAGCCTTTGCTCCCACTGTCATCAGCACTGACACCAGAGTCCATGTCTTGGGGTTTGCTGCAAGATGCAAGAAGAATCTTTGAGGAAGGCAGGGGGTCATTTTGGGATATTCCTGTCACCATCCAGGCTCCTGGGCTCCAATGCACTTGAAGTGAGATCCGAGGGAAAAGCAAGGCGGGAGCTGCACAGCCCTTCCTGGGAGAGAGGGAGATGATGAGCAGCGTCTTTCCAATCACAACACGATCCCCAGAGTCCAAAAGGAGCAAGGCTTGGCCATAAAAACCAGAGCTGCCCTAATAAAACATTTACTGGGGTTTGGAGCCCCGTGCGCTCTGACACGGTGCATACATATTAAATGATCAAAGTTTCCCTGCCTTCGGAGGAGCCGGCTGCTAATCTAATGCAACCCTTGGGCTTTGCTCACCACTGACTCTGCATGAAAGCAAATGCCGCCTCTGTTTTCCTATTTAAGAGATTTCCCAGCTAAGCCAGGCAGGTCACAGTTCAGGAAGCAATAGGATCTGGCCTCTTCAGGGCTTCGGCGAGGAGGGGCTTGGAAGGCTTGTGAGGGTTGAGATGGATCCGGCTCCATCTCTCGAGCTCTGGCTGCCTCTGACTCCTGCAGGCCAGCTTGGTGCTGCCGTGGTTTCACCCCCTCCTCCTCTTCTGCTTTCCCCTCCCTTCCCTAAATCACTCCGTCCACGTCCCATTGCCGGGCTCTGCCGGCTTTTAGGCTCCCAGCCTGAGTGTTAAAGTGCTGCCGTTGGATTAAAACCAAAGCAAAGGGAGAAAAAAAAAAACCCAACCCAAACAATCCCACTCCCTTCGAATTTATAAACCCAGCTCACTAGAGCTGGAATGTGCCGAGGAGGAAAAGGAAAACACAGAGCCCCCGGGGTGCTGTTTTTCAGAGTGATGCAGCCCTTTATTTGCCTGCCTCCACTTGTTTCAGCTGTGCAGGGAGGCAAGTAGGTGAAACCCTGGCAGGGTGCTGGTTCCTGGCGCTGGGCTCCCTCTGCACAGAGCCAGCTCAGCACCTCTGCAAACCTCCAGCTCTCCCATCATCTGCTGCTGCTGCTGCAGAGCAAATACTTCACCTCCTGCTCCTCGCTGCTCCAGTGGTTTGGGACTGATGCTTTTGGTTTTCCACTTGGTTACAGCGTTTCTTCTGCTTCTCGAGTGTCTCCCGTGTCTTTCATGTAATTCCTTAACTAGTTTCCATTTACTGGCGGTCGCTTTCTTTTAAGGTACTTGAATCTGTTTGATCATCAACAAATTTCTCTTTCTGTTCCTCTGATAAAAAATTAAATCTGGGCACTTTTTGAAGCCTTCCTCCCCACCCCCTTTTCTCTTCCTCCATCCCAGCTCAGTGGGGAATCAGTCCATTCCTACGAAACGAAAATAAATAAAAATTAGAGTTCAAAGTGTGCTATCTCCTCTTAAGAAGAAGAGGGGAAGAAGAAGGAAAAAAGCCCGACCATATATTCTTACAGATGTGACATCAAAATGGAAAACTATAAAGGACATGTTTTCAAAGGCTTGTACAGGGACTGAGTTGGATCAGTAGGAAACAGGCAGAGTCTCACTGGGTGCTTTGAAATCCCATCCCCAGGCCACCAAAACTGTTGTTTTAGCTGGAGTGCTGGTGTTTCTCCACCTGCCAAAGCAGCTGGATGGGGAGCAGAGGCTGCTGCAGGCCCCATGGCACCACAGAGGGGTGGGGGTGTGCTTGGGACAAGAGAGTGACATCGTGGCTGGGTGCTGGCATCCCCTGCATCTGCTGGGATACAGCTGTCCTTGTGTCACCTTGGCACCTGCATCCGTGTCTGCCAGCAGAGGCATCTCCTTCCTTGCTCACTGCAGAGGAGATTGGGGTGAGATGGGAGATGGAGCAGGGACAAAGCATGGCCAGTCCCTTGAGAAGGGACAGTACCCAGGGCAGGACAGAGCTGGGGGACATCAGCTCCTTCTGTGTCTTGATGCTGGCCACCACCATTCGGGCTGCGGGGATGGGCAGCAAGAGCTGCTGACTGCTGAGAGCTGCCCATGGCTGGGGAGGGGCTGCATCAGGGCAGGGCTGAGTGTGGGGTCACCTCTGGTTTCCCACCCAGCCTGGAATGGGGTTGGGAAAAGCCCGGTGATGCTGTGGAGCTGCAGTCTGGTCTGGGAGCTCCCCCTGGCAGTGGAGGAGCAGCTGGGCAGTCCTGCGGGGTGGCAGATGGATTAGCAGCTCGCTGTTGCCCAGGTAACTGCCTTTCCTCCCCTGAATCCTGATTATTTGGTTTCTCACCATACGCCGTGGGGCCCTGAGGCTGGTTCCATCCTTCCCAAAGCCACCGGTGGCATGGCAGAGCAGGCTCCCAGCTCAGCTCCCTCCCTCTCCACAGGGCTTTTTACCCTGTGGGCACAGTGGAGGCTGAGCCATCGTGTCCTGGCACCCTCTGAATGAGCCACTGTGGGGCTTGGAGCAGCCAGGGTATTCCCCAGGGGTCTCATGCAGCCCAGTGGCTCTAGGTAGATAACGGGTCCAATGTGCTGGTGGTTGTTTCCTGCAGGCAAAGGCTGTTGGACTCAAGCAGCAGCAGTTTGATTGCATTAATAGAAATTAAAGGAGTTTCTAAATGTGTGTGAAACCTCTTGGCTGCCCCAGGATAGAGGGAGCAGGGTCAGGGTGAGCTGGTTGGGTGCAAACCCAGCTCAGCTCCAGGTTTGGGTGTATTCAAGGTCAGCAGAGCATCTCTGCTGCAGGCAAATGTCTGTGAGCACAGGGACCAGCCCTGCACTATCAGAGCCTGGATTGTGCATCTCTGTTTTCTAGGGAATCTCAGAAGAGCCAGGAAAAAGTCCCAGAGCTCCCAGCAAGCCAAAGCTCCCCCCTGCTCTAGGCAGGAGACCTGCACAGGCACTGGAGGCTTTAGGAAGTTGAGTGATGTTTCAGACAGCAATTTTTCATCTGTCATTTCATCTCCTCCTGCACCTAGCCTGAGTTATCCTCAGCACAAACTCCTTTTCCAAAGATTTTCTCCAACAAAACTCTCTCACCCCACCCATCACTTCCCTCAGTGCTCACGGAGCATCCTGGCTGTCTAATGTGGAACACAAACGTCTGGAGCCCATGGCTGTGACATCCACGTGCTTTCAGCGACAGCACAGACACCTGCCTGATGCAATCGATTATTTCTTTTGGGGAGGAGGAGCTGCAATTAATCTCTGCTTGTCTTTAGTGTTTTTGTTGTCTTTCTGGCTGTTAAACTGCTTGTGTGGAAGGGAAGATGTGCACCTAATGGTGGGAGCCTTGTCTGGGGAGGAGGCACAAGGAAACCTTTGGCTCCTGGGATGTTCCTGTTGTCCAGTGTGTCTCTGATGGAGTGAGGAGAGAGATTTCTTGGTTTGCAGCTGGTTCAGGCCACGGGGTGGGCTTGAGCCTGGTGATGTGCTGAAATTTTGGGGCTGATTGTCTCACTGTGAATCCCTGGCTCCTGCTCCATCACCTTGGATTAATTACAGTACAATGCAATATACATTTATATGGTGTCTGCACAAGTGTCTCAGGGCTTCTGCAATCTGAGAAATCTAATTAAGGTGCAGCTCCAACATGAATGCTTATCACCAGGATGCGTGCAGCCAGCCGGGGGCAGCTGCCTCCCCGCCCCAACCCCGGGCTGGATCCACACTCTCCTGGCATTATTAATTACTCAAAGCTTGGTGTCCGAGACGCCGATCGATACCGCGGCTCTGCAGAGATAGGAGACTCGGAGGGAGTGGGAGGGAGCTGGAGATAACCAGCAGCCAGAAACGTGGTGGAGGCTGTTCCTGGCCTGGGAGGAGGAGGAGGAGGAGGAGGAGGAGGTGTGTCTTTGCAGAGACCAGCACGTGTTTCCCGGTGACTTTGACGCTGGCATGTTACTTAGTGATGGAGAAAAACGTGGTTGACACTGACTCTTGGCCTGGGGAAGGTCGTGCCTTGGGCGTTGGACTGGTGATGGACACAGCAGCATTACTGCAAAACTCATTGGGCATTTTTATTGTGTCTCAGGAGTGGGAGCAGCTGTTGGGAAGGCCCAGAAGGGAGGGAGGGAGCAGCACAAGTGTGATGAGAACGTAAATAACCAGGGGGAAAGGGAAAGGAAATGTGAAGTGGCCCTTTAAATATGAGCCTCCAGAGCCCAGAGCCCAACTAGCTTTCCCTCAAGTATTCAAATGAGATTGCAGCATCAGATTGGTATGCATTAGGCTGGTCTCAATGAAAATTAACATGTAATTGCTTCAAATGAAGTAAGTGAGGAGGTAATCTGTTCTTAAATTGGATTCGCAGGATTTTGTGGTACCATAATGCAGCTGTGAAATGAAATATATTTTAAGGATGATGTCCTCAAGGGGAGAGGGAAGGATGGGGGGGGTCTTTACTGGGAAGGGTCCTTTCCCTCACTCCCTCTTGTTTCTGGTCTCATTAGTGCTATTTTATAAATGAGGAAAGGGCTTTGGTGCCATGGCATGGCTGGAGAAGGTCCCGTTGCTTTGGCTCCATCATGTTTCCTTCCTTGACATCTCTCCCTTCCACTTCCTCTGGTTCTCCACTTGCCCTGGTACGTCAGTGCCTCTCCAGGCTCTCCTGTCAGGCACAAGTCCCCATCCCATTGTGATGAGTCACATGGGAGTCACGAGCTGAGCACTTGAACTTTGTTTCTGTAGCAAACCACCTTCTGGCTAGGTGGTGGGAGAAGATCTGCCTCTGTGGTTTGTGGGGTTTGTGTGTCTGTGAGAAGCTCTGCACATTCTTCTTAGGGATCTGGGTTCTCTGTCAGAGCAAGAGGCACAGTTTAGCTTCTTCTCTCAGCTACTTGTGCTTTTTTGCCAAAGAAGAATCACCCTGTGACGCAGCACAGCGCTGCAAGGCTTCAGGATTCGTCTCCAAAGGCTTGGGAAGCCCCACTCCTCCTACTCAGCCTTGAGTTGCCTGGACCACCTCTCTAGTTTAATTTTAAGGATTTGCTGCTTGTCCTTGTTCTGTCTCTCCCCATCTCTCCCCACCTGGCAGCAGAAGCACGACGAGCTCGGGTGTGGTGGTAAAGATGCAATTAGGAGTGTGAGGGCGAGCTGGTGTGGGATGGTGATGTAGTAACCTGCAATTATTCCCAGGCTGGAATTATAGAGATGGCATGATATATATAGCTATATTATATATAGATAGAGAATATATAGGTAGAGAATAGATACATGGATATATAGAGATCTGGTATATATATGTATAATAGCAGCATATTTATGCTACATAAAGTTGTGGCTGCCCCATCCCTAGAAGTGTCCAAGGCCAGGTTGGATGGGGCTTGGAGCAATCTGCTTGAGTGGAAGAAGTCCCAGCCCATGGCAGGAGATAGAACAGGATGATCTTTAAGGTGCTCTCCAACCAAAACCGTTCCATGATCCTATGTAGACCCAGCTGGTCAGCAGAAGGCAGTGCAAGCTCCCCAAGCTCCCCCAAGTGTCCTGGGCAGCTCTGCCAGTGCCTTGAAAACCTGATTCCTGACCTTGTGCCCTTCCCTGGGCTGGTTTCCCTGTGTTTTCCCCATCAGTGCCCTGCAGCCCACTGTTTGCAGCACCTCTCCCTCCCTCTCGCCCCCTGCTCCTCCTCACAGAGCCCCCAGCCTGGCACCATCCTTCAGCAGCCTCCAGCTCCCTCCTCCACCTCTCTCTGCAGTCCTGGCAGAAAGCGTTCACCCC
This sequence comes from Nicator chloris, assembly GCA_013400495.1. Lineage (NCBI taxonomy): Eukaryota > Metazoa > Chordata > Aves > Passeriformes > Pycnonotidae > Nicator > Nicator chloris. The sequence continues at coordinate 81,217 of WAAE01023748.1, forward strand.
TCACCATTCCTGTTTTGTGCCTCAACTTCTAAGGAAAAGCCACTTCAGTGATAATTTCCCACTTGTGATAAGTTAAGTGCATGGCTTCCTTTGGAATACATTTTCAGTGCAGTTAAGCTCAGCAGTCCCTTGCCTGTGTGCGTAGTTGAACGCGCTCCTTTGCAGCCTGTTGGGGTGGATGGCACCGCTTTATTCCAGGGCCATTAGTGTCACTTGGCAAAGCAGAACCAGGATTTATTCCGGGGCGCAGTCGGTAACTGAGCGAGTTCAGCGCCGGGGATCAGCACCGACTGCTGGCAGTGCAGCGGGCAGGAGGAGAGCGGGAGCTGCCAGGGGGCTGAAGGATGGGGAGTTGGGGTGACTTGAGTGGCTCAGCCCGGGACTGGTGAGTGGCCAAGGAGCACTTTTTCTAGAGAGAAAAAATGCAGAGTGAGGAGAGAGATCCCTGTTCTTTTGGAGGCAGAGAGGGAAAACGACTTCTCCGCACCTGCTCGGATGAGGAGACCTTGTTTTCCAGGGTTTACGCTGCTCCATAACGCTTGAGGGGAGAGGATGAGATCATCAGGGAGTTATTTTCTTCTTGTGGCATTTTCCACACCTCTTTTTGAAGCTGCCAGAGCCTGGTCCTGGACTGGGCTGATGCCCTCCCTGCAGAAGTGAGGATCCTTCTGTTGGGAACCCTGGAAGACTGCCAGGGAAGGGGCGGCTTTCAGTGAGGGCTGTTTGCCTGCTGGCATCCAGGAGCCTCCTGTTCATTACTTGGGCTTTGGGAATGTGAAAAAGCAGAAAACCCTGGGGAATAACTGTCCCACTGCTCAGGGCAGGATCACACCAGGAGTTCCCTGGTGGGATCCATGTCATTTGTAAACCGGCCGTGTCCCCACACAGCTGCCCACAGGCAGTGCTGGTGTCACCCCGTCCCCTGTGCCATTAGCACTTCTGGAGGGCACCCAAGCAGATGGGCCAGGGAGCTGCTCCAGTGGTGGCCCATGGAGCCAGCCACAGCCAGGGCTAGTGACAGGCTTCCTGCCACGCTCTGCGAGCCGCTGCCCTCATTGATGTTTTGTGGCACGCTCCGAGATGCCGAGGTGGAAGATGCTGTAGATGTGCAGAGCCCTGTTGTTAGCAGAGACAATAGGAGGATAAATAGAAAGGCTGGATGAGCCGAGCACGGGACTTGGAAAGGTGCTGGTGCATTGCTGCATTGCAGAGAGATAAAGACTTTTCCAGCTGAGCCATCCCTGCCGGCTGCATCGCGATCTGCCCGCTCTGCCCCAGCCCCGGGGCCCCACAGGGCTCTCCCAGCACTGTCAGGATGCACACAGAGGTGTTCATGGAATCCGTGCCTGCTGCCTGCCCTGCCTCATGCTCAGTCAGCAGGAGCTCCAGCTCTTTTTGCAGCTCTTCTTCCCTTCCCAGTCCAGTTTCCTCCTGTTTCCGTGGCATTTGCCAATAACTGTGTCTAAGGCAGCACACTGGGAGTTGTTTGCAGCTCTCTGAATCCCGGGCAGTGAACCAAGGCGGATCTTTTTGAGCCCAGTATTATTATTAATGTAATTAGTGTGAATCATTTGCATGTATAAACTTTCAATTGAGGAGATCAGGTACTTTATAAACATGAGTTAACTCACACTCCCTGGCAAGGAGGTGCCAGATATCTTTAGAGCCTTGCAGAGGGCAGGAATGAAGGGCAGGAACTTGCATGAGCCAGTGGGAAAGGCAGGATCTCCCAGTCCAGGGCCCTGACTCTGTCTGCAACAACCAACATGGAACTGTCTGGGCAGGGAAGAGAGGGGGAACCACAAAGGGGTTTTATTTTTCACTTCTGAGTGTTTCTTTTGATCAGCTCACTGTTATTTTGAAGAGGCACTGGGGTGGCAGCTGATCCAAGGGTACCTCCTCACCGTGCAGCCTTTGGAGATGCTCTGGCTGCTGCAGGGGGGGTGGGAGGAAGGCGCCAGCCCCAGCAGGGACCCTCCTTTCCTGCCAGACCCCACTGCTGAGTTAATCATTGGGTCAGCTCCTGCCTGTCAGGAGCCAGGCTCCCCATGCAGGGGAGAGGTTTCCTGGTCCTGTGAGCCACTCTGTGCTGTGAAAACCTCCTGGGGCTGTGTCTTTGGTGGTGTCACATCAGTGGGAGCTCCAGGCATCCCTCCAGCCAAGCTCACAGTGAGGGTGAGGATGACTGGGCTGGTCCTGGGGAGCAGGTGAGGACGGGAATGCCAAGAACCTGATCACAGCCCAGAGCCCCAGCAGGGCTGAGCCTCCAGCCCCCATTAGAGTCCCTGACTGAGCACTGGGAGCTTTCAGCAGTACCAAACCTATGGAGATTTTAATCCAACAGTCCAACTTCCACTGTGAATGTCTCCTGCAAGGAGCCTGAGACTGGCACATCCAACCTTGCCATCCAAGCTCCATGGCCTGAGCTGGGTGTCCCTGCTCCAGCAGAACGGGATTATTGCTGAGGGAGCACAGGCTGTTGCCACGTGTGTGGGTGCACACGCGTGCTCTCGGTGTGTGCTGTGTGGGGTTGGTGTGCAGGGCAGCACTGGCCAGCCCTGTGGATGTGAGCAGATGGTGCTGCAGGGAGGGTGTGTGAGCAAACGCGGGCTGGGTGTGCATGGAAAAGGAGCAGATGCTGTAAATCCTGCTGGAGAAGGGCTGGACTGGGAGAAATCGTTGGTGCGTGACTTAACCCAATGCAGCAAAGAGAGTGAAACCAGACTGGGTTGTAACAATGAGGGGTTTGCCTCAATATTTATTAGTTAAAAAGCTTTCAGACCATGTTCTAGATGATATCCACACCTCAGGCTGTCCATGGCATGGGCATCCCAGCCTTACAGGATCCTGGGCAGTGCCTGTCCCAAGGAGCACGGCACAATCTGGCCACAGCTTTCCTTTTGCTCAGGAACTGGTGGCCAAAATTCTCTTCTAAACATCATAGGAAAGTCTGTGAGACTGTGCCTGGCTGGGATTGAGTTGTTCACAGCCTGGCCTTTAATTAATCCTAATAAATAACAATAAAATGTGATAATCACAGAAATAAATCTGAGATGTGGAGCTCTGCCTCCGGCGGCGGGCTGGTTGAGTTGATCATTTATAGCTCGGCTGACGGAGCAGAGGCTGGAAGGTGATGTCTGGGACATGAGAAGCTGGGGACAAGGCAGGGCCAGAGCATCCTGTCATCTTACCCAGCCTCAGTGGGGGGAATTGCACCCAATTTTAAGATAAACCCTAAACTTATTCCTGGTCTCTTTAGCTCATAGCAGAGATAAAACATTGCTGGTATGGGATTGATTAAAAACCTGGAACTGTGTGAGAATGGCTGAGTTAGACTGGGAAGAAAATGAAATGACATCTGGGGATGCTTGATATGGTGGGTGTGGCACTTGGGGACACGGTTTAGGGCTGGGCTTGGCAGTGCTGGATTAATGCTTGGACTCAGTGGTCTTAAAGGTTTTTTCCAGCCTAAAGAATTTGGGTCAATGCTGTTGTGAAGTTCCATCAAGTGGCCAGGATTTAGGAAGGTGGCTTCTCTAGGGTGAGCATGCCATGAAAATTAGGGGGTGGTGGAAGGTGAAATGAGCCTGGGGAGGGTCAGTTTGGTCACAGCCCAGGTTGGGCCTCCACATTTGCTGGGATGAGCCAGGCTTAGCCCCATCCCTGCCTCCCCATGATGGAGCTTGTACCCTGATAATTGCAATGAAAGCAGCAATCAGGTTGGTAATTTTGCTGAGCTCTTTTCAGTTCTAATTAACATTATTCATTTCTTGTGTGTCCTGCTGGGTTGAGACAATCTGTGCTCTCCAGCCCAGCCCTCTGGAACACCAGCAATCTGCATAAGAGGCAACAAAAAAGTGTTGTGTGCCAATTACTACACTTCAGTAATTAAAAACCTCCTTCCCCCACTGCCTGCCCACCTCCTCTCCTGTCATTTTTTTGTGTGCAAACTCAAGAAAGCGAAGAGAGAAATTCAGGAGGGCACGTCACTGCTGGCGTGTGCCATCTGTGTCTGCTCTGGAGTCGCAGGGAGGTGCTGGGGGCTGGAGGTGGCACGGCTGGGATCAGTGGTCAGGGAACTCAGCATCAGCACCCTGCTGCTTGTTTATTCCTGGTACTTGTTTGTGAGGCTGTTTTGTCCCACTGATGGCTTTGTTGGCACTTTCAGCCCAGCTCATCTTTGTCCTCGCTGGCAGAATCCTTGTGGTGTTGCTTTCCCTCTTCCAATTTGTCTTTGAATGCTGTCCCTGCAGCCAGGTGGGTGTCAGCTGCACCTGCAGGGCCCTTTGGCTGCATGAGCTCAACCCCCAGGCTGTGGAAATGTTTGGGAATGCCATTCTGGGGGAGAGTGGCCAGTCCCTAATGGACCAACTTGATAGAAGAGGCTGGATAACAAAGGCTGGAAGTTTTGGCTGTGGGAGATATTGACAGATCTGGAAGGGGCAGCACCAGCCTGTGTCCCTTTGCAGCCACCACACGTCATTGATCGGGGAGTGCAGGGCAAGGGATGAGCAGGTGGGTTGGGGCAGGTTGGAGATTTGCAGCTCTCACCTTTGCTCAGTGCATGTAACTGTCCTAAAATGCCCAAATTCATGGTCATTTTGAGGTGCCCTCGGGGGCTGCGGGGAGCAGAGGGTCTGGTGCAGCATGAGGAGCTGCATCTTCCTACAAACCACCCCTGCCTGCCCCAGGATGATGCAGCAGTGGTGAGTTAGGCAGTGTTCCCATCTCCCAGAGGAGAAGCCCTGAGGCTCGGGACTCTGGGTTTATTGGGTAAGAAACAGCAGGGAGAGGCAGCAGTGTCCAGAGCAGTATCATCTCTACCTTGTGCTGGCACACAGCAGTTTTATCATCTTCCTGGAGGAGAACTCCTTAATGTCTGAGCAGGAGTGGAACAAGGATTAAGGATCTTGAGAGAGAAAATTACCTCATCTGTGCTTAATTGTTTTTAGATCATCTTTTTGGAGGCAAGCACTGCTTTCCAGCACCCCAAGGGCCTCTCCCTCCCCTCCTTCCCTGGCACATCATGGGGTGAGAGGGAAAGTCAGAGCTTCCAGCGAGGAGGAGGAGGCATCCCAGGGCTTTGCACTTTGCCAGGAGCAGGGTGGGAAGAGGAGAGCCTGTGGCTTTGCTCTCCACCTGTGCCTGCAGCGTGGCTTCCTGGCCAAAGCCGAAGGCTTTCCGCTCGGCTGCCCGTGTGTGGGAGGGGAGGCTTCCCACCCCTGCACCGGGCTGCTGCAGAGAGGAGCTGCTGGAGGAGGGCAGGAGCAGCAGATGGAGGGGCTGGAAGAGCATCGGGTGGCTGTGACGAGCCCTGGCCACGGGGACCCCGACTGGAGCTTGTGTGAGGAGGAGCAGGAGGAGCAGGAGGAGCAGGAGGAGCACAGAGCTTGGAAGCAGCTCAGGAAGGAGCAGAATTGCCAATCCCTAAATAGCCCAGCGCATCCAGAGGTCAAAGCACCTCTTTCCCAGGAGCTGCTGCTGTGCTTTATGATATATATATATATATATATATGTTGGCTCAGAAGCTTGAAGAGGCAGGGAAGAATATAAAGGAACAGCTTGAAGCTTGCTGATCCCAGGGACAGGGAAGCGTGTCTGGGTGATAAGGAGAGATTGTGCCCAGGTGCTGTGAAGGGCGAAAGCACTTATTTCACTGCTGCCTCATGCGTTACCTGAGCCCCGCTGCTTTTCAAAAGCACTTAAATGCCCATATGATAGAGGGAATGCTTGGATTGCACACTGTCTGGCTCCATTATTATCCAAGGATCTCCAAGCTGATGCATTTAATAAAGAAAGCTGGCGTGGAGGAGGAGGAGAGAGGAAATTCATATTTTTAGTTCAGCCTGCTTACAGTTCCTCAAGGTAACATCTGCAGAGGGGACTGGTTAGGAAATTCAAGTCACATCTGGTTTCTCATCACCCAGGCCTGGACACCCCTGTGTTTGTGTAGAACCACCACAGGAGCCTATTTCATGGTACCAGAGCCAAACACCAAATAACCACTTCATTTTATTCGTGCCCCACAGGTCTGAGCTACCAGCAGAGCTGAGATTTGGAGTTCAATAGACTAAACCCATCCCCCGGGAAGAAATCTCCAGTTTAATTCAACTTGTGCAACTAAACTCTCAGACCTTTTACTCAAGTTGTAATGCAGCTGAGAGCAAGAGCCAAGTTCTTGGTGTTCAGCCCATACTGAATCTATTGCTTTTTTTAATGTAGATCATAAAAATCTGCTCACATTTAATTTATTACTATCGTAATATCATTATGGAACAGTAGTAAAATTGTTTCATTTACTGGCTGTTTTTCACAGCAGAGAGAGAGGCTGGAGCAGGAGTTGGGTACTGGCAATCAGGGGTGTCCTGTGCTGCAGATAACATCTCACCTTAGGCACGTCTTCTCTGTCACCCCAAACCCCCAAAAGTTGTGTGTGTTGAGGCTGGGTGGGTTATTTTGGCTTCTTCTGTAGTCTCTGGGGCCAAAGAGGTTCCAAAAAGAAGCTGAATGAGATGAGACTACTTGTCCCCAGGCAGGTACCTGCACCTTCCCTGGCATCAGTAATGGGCACAGCAATAAAGTCTCCCATCACAGAATCATTAAGGTTGGAAAAACCTCTAAGATCAGTCCAACCATTCCCCTTTACTGCCAGGTCCTCTGCTAACCAAGTGCCACATCTACATGGCTTTCAGATCCCCCCAGTGACTCCAGCACTGCCCTGAGCAGCCTGTGGCAGGGCTTGACCACCATTTCTGTGAAGAAATATTCCCTAATGTTCAATCTAAACCTTCCCTGGTGCAACTTGAGGCCATTTCCCCTTGTCCTATCACTTGTAACCTTGGAGAAAAGGTGAATCCCCACCCAAAGGAGGGCATAAGGACCCCCAGTAAGGAGACAGCTCACCCAGAGAAAGGACACATTCCCTAAAGTGTCCAGGACAAGTCCAAGTGTCCAAGATATGCCACAGATAAAGCCATCCTTGCCATTACCTCCCCTGTCAGTGCAGTCAGGCACGTGGGGCCCATTAAGTCCTTTACATTCCTTGAAGTCACCCCGAGGTCCCAGAAGCTGCCGAGCTCCCTCTCGGTGCCTCTGAGGTTAATTTGCATCCCAGCCACTGCACAAGCCATGAAGTGGTTTGGGGAAGAATATAAACAGTGGATCTTGGGCTGAGGGGTTTTACACAGGGACGTTATACTCTGGAGCCAGCATCCAGCAGAGCGTGGCTAAATCCCGATGGCTCCGTAATCCCAACATTTCTCAGGGAGAAGCAGGGGTTTAGCTGGCTGTGGGGGCTGCAGGTTTCTGCTGTTCAGAGAAGGTCTTGATGCTTATCTGGAGATGATTTGTGGCAATGGGAGGATTCAAACCTGGCTTGGGGACATGGGGATGGGGGGTTACAGGGCTGGCAGAAACCTTTGGGAGAAGCAAGACTGATCCCAGGTAATGTTGACAGGAAAATAATCCCCTCCAGGATCAAAATAATTTCTAGGTTTGCACTGTGTTGTCTCTGGGGGGAATCAGGTGCTTATTGAGGCTGAATATAGAGGATTTCCACCTCCAAAACACCCCTGGATAAGTGAAATGCTCAGCTGGGGTGAGTGCACAAGTGAGGGAGGTGCAGTGGCGCAGGTGGTGGGTGCGGAAGGAGAAGTTGACAGAGGGGACAAATGGTCAGATGCTCAAGGTTTCACTTTAGAGGTGTGTGTCAGAGCTGGCTTTCTCCAGAGATAAATTTCCTCGCTCCTTTGTGAAGCAGCACAAGCTTTCCCAGCACCACTTTGCATTTCTGTGTGTGGCTCAGGGATGTGAAGGTCTGCAGAGAGAAGGACAGGTGATGGATTTCGGCAGGAAGTAACAACCGGCACCCCCAAAAGAAGTGTGGACTTGAGGTGTAGGCTTGGGCTTAGCTCTGTTTTGTCTGGGAGTTAGCAAAAGAATAAATTGGAATGGAGGAGTGCAAGGCTGGTTCTGGGTGCCTCTGACCTCCCTGCATCTGAAAACTCAGTGAAGCTCTTGGGGAAATCTCTGGAGCCGCTGGTTGAGATGGATATCAGTGTCCTGAGCACCGCAGGGAAAGTGCTGACCTTGTCCTCTTTGGACACTGAAAGCACTTGGTCTCTGAAAGTGCTGCTGACAGCAAAGCTAAAAATAGTGCCAGGAGGACCAGGAGGGCTGGAAGGGAGGGAGGGAGAGCACCCAAGAGCAGCAGACTGATGGGTCACCTCTCCGCCTCTCCCCAGGTGCTCCGTGGACAACCGGGTGACCCGAGTGGCCTGGCTGAACCGCAGCAGCATCCTCTATGCCGGCAATGACAAGTGGTGCTTGGACCCTCGGGTGGTGCTCCTGGCCAACACCAAAACCCAGTACAGCATCCAGATCCAGGATGTGGACATTTACGATGAGGGCCCCTACACCTGCTCCGTGCAGACAGACAATCACCCCAAGACATCGCGTGTCCATCTCATCGTGCAAGGTAAGAAGAAGGGAGTTTGTAGAGGGGTTGGGCTTGGGGCTTTTCTTTCTGTTGCTTTTGCCCCGGTGCCTTCTCCTCCCATTGCTCCTATGTTGAGCGTGTGACACATCTCGGTGCAGAAGTAGAGGCTGATCCACAAGCTTGGGTCATCCCAAGCTGGGGAATGAATTTCACAGAATCAGAGAACTTGCCGGATGGAAGGGACACACAAGAATCGTGGTGTCCAGCTCCTGCACAGAGTCACACCATGTGCCCAAGGGTGTTCTCCAAATGCTTCTTCAGCTCTGTCAGGCTTGGTTTTATCCAACTTTGCTGACATAATCCCAGGGCTCTGATACAGGCAGCTCTTCCTCCCTACACTGTCACTGGCAAACGCACGGTGCTGTTTGTCGTTGTTGTTTTTTGATGTTTTTTTGTTTTCCAAGCTGGAGGCAGTGCTTGAAGTAAAACTTGTGTTGGGGGAAGAGAGCTGGCAGATTTGTGTGCTTTGTGGGGGTGTGTGTATGCCTAGCAACAATATGTGTTTGTGTGGTGAAATTCCATCCTTCTGGAGGAGGAAGAGGAGGAGAAAGACCAGCACAGGGTGCTGGAGCACTTTTGGTGGCTAAGTGGGTGCCTAATGTGCTCTTCAGCAAGTGTGTGAGCACACACGACTTCTGGAGAGGGGCAGACAGGTGTGGCCACGTGTGATGGTCAAGCAGATGGACATTCATGGAAGGTAGACCCTGTGCCTGTGTGGCCAGACAAGGGGGATTCTCCTGGAGGGACACACGGAGCCTGATGAGCTCTTAGCCTGGGGGAAGATTAATGGAAAATTTCTAATCCCTTGCTAGCAACTGTTTTTTTTTTTCCTGCTGCTTCTTCTGTGATTTGGCCGGGAGCCCTCTTAACATGACACACCAGCTTGAGTATTGGAATCTCGTCTGGGGCTAATTTTCGAATGCTGATGGGTGTATTGATTTGGAAACAAGCTGGGTTAAAAAGGCATTGGTCTTGTACACAGAGTCGGGTTGAGCTAATCCGCCGTCGATATTCCAGGCCTGAGCACTATTGACAGCCTAATGAATAGAAGTGGGGAAAAAACCCAGACTCAGGGCCTTTATTTTTCCTCTTCCCTCCCTTTTCATTTTCCTTTTCCTCCTCAAGCAATCAAGCTGACTAACCAGAGCCGGACTTTCTCCATCTCCATTAGGCACGGAGGGGAAGTGGATGCATTGCAAGCCCCGGTTCTGGCTGTTTATCTTGCAATCTCTTATTACCTGCCTGAGTTTCTTAAGCCAAAGTCGATCACCAGCAAGTTCTGAAGTCGCTATCAGATGCTGGGGTGATGCAGGACAATTTCTATCCGTTCTCTTCTGATTCCCGTTTCCTGACCTAAATTTCCTGTATCACCAGACACCCAGGCCCGTCCCTGCCGTGTCTTGCTGTATCATTAGGAAGAAATATTTGGGTACTGCAGGAAAAGGTCAGAGCTTAACTCCTTGCAGCAGTTAACTACGGGGTGATTCAGTGATGGGCTCAGTCCTGTAATGTGCTGAAGATCCTCGTGCTGCCGGCAGAAATTCCAGCTCTGGAGAGCAAGCCCCCTAATTTGAAGAGCAGTTCTTTGGCTCACCCAGCCCGTTCTTGGAGCAGGACATGAAAGTGAATTATCATGTCCAATTAAAGGGAAACCTGCCTTAATGACCTCGATGAAAATTGGACTGGGGTGCCAGGATTAACTCTCCTGCCTTGGAAAATGGGCCCTATAAATATGTATTCTGGAATAATCCTGTCCAAAGTGACATCAGCTTGTGGGAAGTGGGGCTTATTCCCCCTCCTAGGAAAACAGGGTGGCTCAGCACCGGATTTCAGGGATGTGCCAAATTCAGCACACGGCCCTGGGACATTTTCCCTCTTCCTGCAGCCTGATAGGAAAGGAGAGGTGATCTGAGGAGGTGGGAAAGGGGGTGTCTCCATTTTAACAGGTTTAGCCAGGAAGAGGGAGGTGTGCAGGTTGCTCTAAGCAGGTCCTGAGTTTCTCCTTTCTGCACCAGGAAAGGGCCTGGGGGCACGGCTCTGGAGGCAGGAGCACTCCAGCCTCTCAGGATGCAATTAAGTCGTGCCCCGGGGCAGGCTGTGCTCTCCAAAGGGACTGGCTGCCGGAGGGGCAGGGAGCCCTTCCCCTTCCAGCCAGGATTGCAGCAGCCTGCTGCTCCCCCAGACAAGCAGGATGGGTGCATATCAGCCAGGCCCAGACACTCTGAGCCCGTGCCTGCATCCCTCCTCCTCCCCAGGTTTGGGGGATATCACTGGGAAACAGCCAGGGATGGAGCATCTGTGGTTTTGGCCAAGGGCTGCTGGAGGGAAGCAGAGCTCTGGGAGGGGGGGAGAGCAAAAAACAGGAGGGACAGGGGTGGGAGAAGGATATCCCTTCAGGCTACGAGGGTCAGGAAGGATCCCCAAGGAGAGAATCAGGTAGAAACTCCCAGAGCTGAGGATGGCCACACTGCAGCAAGGAGTGAGCTGCACATTTATTTCTAGGCTGGCTCTATTGGATGGCCGAGATCCCAAAATAGGTGGAGAGAAGGCATCTCAAGAGCCAATTTATCCTGTCCCCCTGCAACCAGGCAGAGACCTCACTGCCAAGCACATGTGAAAGCTATTCTTGAAAATCTTTAACAAAGCAGGTTCTTCAGTCTCCCCAGACAATCTATTCTACTGCTTTGCTACCTTTTTAATTAGAAAATGTATAGCTAATATCTAACTTAAACCTTCTTTGTTGCAAATGAAGTGGAGTTTTTCTCAGCCTATTCCCAGAGGATGTGGGGAACAATTGATCAGTGTCCTCTGTAATAACCTTTTGCTTTTGGGAAGGTTGTTATCCTGGTGCCCCTTATCCGCCTTCTCTCCGAAACCATCCAAGCTCTGTTTTTCCCACCTTTCCTCATTGGCCAGCCTTTCAGAAGCACTTGTCAGTCTTGCAATCCTGGTACAAAAGGGAAAAGGTGATTGCTGCTGATCCAGGAATAGCAGGTGGGTGCCTCTGTGCTAATGTGGGACAAATGAGCTCAGGAATGAGACAACGCACCCTTGGCACCGAATGCACCAAAGTTCAGACCTGGTATTTTGGGGACTGGTGTAAATGGGGTCAGGCTGGTGGTGCCAAGTTGATGTCAGCCAACACCAGAGGTGCCAAGGGGACAAGGAGGTTCTTAGCACCTGGATCTTTCCTGGAAAAATGAACCCAGATTATAGAGAGAGCTCAAATGAGCAGCTCAGGGAGCACCCCTGTCATCTGCAGGGTCTGGAAGGTGCTCCCACTCCTTCAGTCCTCATTCCTTCTTAGGCAGAGTTGCCATAGGCCCAGACAAAGCACCAAAAAGCAGCACTGCCTGTGTTTGCAGGAATCTGCTTTGGACCATGGGGAGAGTGAGATGTTTTTTGGGAGTAAATTCCAAAAGAAACAAAATCCAAGGAAGCCCCACTTGCAATGGGCAAGGTGTGAACTTGAAGTGGGGCAGACATCCTGAGCCAGAAAGAGGATTTAGGTGCCACTGACCTCCAAGGAGCGATGCTTTTCCTTCCTCTCCTCTCCTGTATCCCACTCTGGTTTCCTTAGCAAGTCCTACTTCTTGCAGCAGCATCTCAGGCACAGCCTCCCCCTGCTCCCTGCAGGACATTTCAGCTATTTAAGCCATTCTCCGGGTTCCTGGGTTTAAAGGTGAGAGGGGAGGTAGGAGGAGAAGGACGATATCTGAAAAGCTGTTATTTGTATTGATAATAAGCCGTCTCCAATGCGTGCCTGCAAAACACTCCCACTGCCTTGTAAGATGCATTAAGGGAAGTTGGCCTTATCTCAGTGCGGGAAATGGACTTGGGGAAGGAGGCACGGAGCCTGCCAGAGTTTAATCTCACTTAGGCACACGAATTTGCATGATAGAAAATGGTGGAATTTTAGTGCTTAAAAAGAAAGAAAGAAGGAAGAAAAAAAAAAAAGGCAAAAGCAGGCAACTGGGGGATATTAGCGCTTTCCCCGCTTCTTTATCACTTTCCCTGGCCCTATCTGGCTCTTGCTGTTGTCACTGGAGCAACTAATCACCCCTCCCCTTTTGTTTGGTGTAAATGAGTTTTCCCCACTCCTTCCGCAGCCCAGGTTAATCTTCAAATCCCTGCCTTTGTCTGGGAGTTAATTACCTGCTCGGCGGAGTCGGGGGGCTGTGGACACGGGTGGCAGGGGGTGGCGGGGGGCAGAGGTGGCAGTGCCGGTGGCACTGTCCCCGCGTGGGGAGCAGCACTGCGAGGTCTGTGCCGGCGAGATAAAGCCACCGGCGGGGCCGCGGTGCCCGAGCCGGCTTTGTTTCAAGCACCAAACTCTGCCCAATTAATTTTCCTTTGATGCCACAAGCCCCTTTGCCTCGTGGGACAACAAGGAGAACTTTTTGTTGCTGTTCTGCTGCCTGGGTGCCTGGGAAATGCCTTTGCTGGGAGGAAGGCTCAGTCCCTGTAGTCATCATCATCTTGCCTGTGGGGCTGAGCCTGTGCCACCAATGCCACTGGTTCTGGAAGCAAGGAGGGAAAAGGGATTTGCCCACCAGTGGCAGAGGAGGTGGAGACATTGGTCACGTTTGAAGCCATGGGCTGGAGTTTCACACTGGCCAAGATGCTCCCCGTGCTTCTGGCACGGATTTACTGCTGTGTCCACACATTTCCCCCCGTGGGAGCAGCTATTCCTTCTAGAAGCAAAAGCAGGTTTAGATAATAACTCCTCAAAGGCATGGGGGAGCTGGGAGAGCCTCCCCAAAGCGGTGGAGGGGAGGAAAGCAGCGGCACGAAATGGAAATCCTCCCTCGCTTCGCCTGCGCTCTCAGCTCCTTTGACTGATGTGTTCCTTCCCGTCTCTCTTTTGTTGCTAATCGCCGTCCCTCTGTCAAAGCATCCTTGCCTTTTGTATCAGGGCTGTTGTGGAGGACTGAAGGTCTCCCACACGCTCTCACGCACTGGCCTAGTTTTTGGGTCTTTATCCTCGTTTTACTCTGCCCTCGGGGAGCATCTCCGCAGGTCCCACACCCATTACCACCCCTGGATCTCTCCATCTCCCCCACACCCTCGGATCCCAGCCCTTGCTTCTCTGGCATGTGCTTGGCCATGTTCCCCTGTGGAGTGGCCTCATACCCAGCCAGGCTCCCTCCAGCCTCCCCAAAGTCACTTGACCTCTTTGCAAATCAGTTTAACATCTGTGAGGCAGAGATAATAATTGTCACCTACTTCACAGGGGGGTTGATGAGGATTAATTCATTAATGTCGACAGAGGTCTTTGAAGATGGAACGCGCTATCTGAGAGCTAAACGTTATTATTAATTAGTAATTATATCGTGGGGTGGGAGCAGGGAGGGAAAAGAGACTCCAGAGTCTGTGCTGTGGAACAGTTTGCTCTGGGCTCACATTGTGCCCTTGCTGCAGCTTCAGGCTGCCCCAGTTTCATGTCCGTGCTGCTGCTGGAGGGAGCCAGGCACGCTGCATCCCACTGGGGATGTGTCCCACCATGCTGCTCCTTCCTGGAGCTGGTGGATGAGCCCACTGATGTAAAGAGTGAGAGGGATGGGGAGGTGAACAGTGCTCGAGTGAGTTAACACTGTTAGAAGGAGGGCAACTTGGTAATAGGGAGGCTGGGATGAAGAGAAGGCATGGAGTCCCAGAGTGGTTTGGGTAGGAAGGGACTTTGAAGACCCCCGAGTTCCACCCCCTGCCATGGGCAGGGACACCTTCCACTATCCCAGGTTTCTCCAAGCCCCATGTGGCCTTGGACATTCCCAGGGATGGGGCAGCCACAGCTTCTCTGGGCATCCTGTGCCAGGACCCCACCACCCTCACTGTAAAAAAATTATTTCCTTATATCTACTCTACATCAACCTTTTTCAATTTCAAACCATTCCCTCAAGGCATCCTCTGGGCTTGCCTGATAGCCCAGCGATGAAGGAGGCCAGGCACCACCAGAGCCATGGGAGGATGTATCCTGTTCCCAAGGAGAAATAATTGGCAGGAGACTGGAGCAGAGGAGAAGGCAGATCCAGTGAATCACAGGACACACAGACAGTGAATTTCACTTCCTTCCTGTTTTTCTTTCTCACATACACCCGGGCTGTGGCTGATTCCTGTTTGTCTCCCCCGTGAAGTACTGATGCTGTACTCTTGTGTGTCACCAGGGTCCCTCAGGCAGCGCTGGCAGAGTTCTTTGTGGTCTCCTCCAGATGTCCCGGGCTGGAGGCATTCCCACCTCTGACATCCCGTGGCTCCACTATTTCCATCCTCCCTGGCTCAGCTGTGCGCACTTTAGTGGCAACCAGGGGCGCTCAGTGGAACTCTCTCTGCTACTCCCTCAGAGCTGCGGTCACCCTCAGATCACCCCTCTTCTAGAAAACAAGAGCCTGCTCCTCTTTGAGCCTTTCTGAGCAGGCGAGCTCGCAGCACCCCGTTCACCCAACCTCTGCAGAGGCTTTCATGGAGAGGTCACCCTCCTCACCCGGAGCCGCTCAGGAGCGGCTCCGCTCATCCCTTCTGCCCAGCGGGTGAATGCGGGAGGCCAGCGCCGTGCAGGGCCGGCAGCTCTCCAGGCAGGCGGGACTGGAGCTGTGTGTGGCTCTCCAGATGTGCAGCAAGCCCCCTTTCCTCCCCGTGGGTTTCCCAGCCGAAGCACCCAGGAGGTGCGTCGGGCATCTCCCTCTGCCGCCTGTGGTTTCCAGAGCAGCGTTGTGATAAAGCCGGTGGGGGTTTAATGAGGTCACCGCAGTTTAATGTTACTGCAGTAATCTCTTTTGTTTTACTACATTAAAATATTTGTGGTGGAACGGTTGGACCACTGTAATGTGATACCGCTACCTTAATGTTATTGTTGCCACGGCAACACTAATGGCAGCTCAATAACATTATTGCAATTTAATCTTACGACAATAAAATTAAGGGTAGAACAGTGAGACCTCGGCTCTGTAATGTTACTACAGTAACAGCATTGTTATCGTAACCGCGGGAGCGGAGTCAGCCCGCTGTAGTGTGACATCGGTACCGGCGCTTTGTTGTTACTACAGGAACAAAATCACAGCAGGGGATGAATGGGAGGAGACGTCACTGGTGCGCCGGTGCTACTGCTACCCTGGGGCTGTCAGCATGGGGAGGTCATGCTGTAATCCCATCACTTATTCATCTAATTCCTCAATCGTGGTGTTTTTATCGGGGTCTGTCCTCTTCTCCCTCCGTTGCTCGAGCTCTTTGGAGCAGGTCTGTTGTTTTAGTGGCAGTAACTCTGCAGGGAAGGATTTAAAGCACTGCCTCCATCTAGTTCCAGATCCTTCTGGCTGGCGTTTTATAGCATGTGGCTGTTATGGAGTGATAACGTTTTATATTTATATGTCATCTTTCAATGTGAAGGATCCCAGCACAAGCTACAAATTACTGCCGTGCTGCAGGGCCAGGCAGACAACCCGGCAACGCAGCGTGCCAGGGGAGGGGTTTCGTCCAAGGGCACTGGTTCCTGTGCAAGTGAGAGTCTCCTTTGCCTAGAGGATTTATCCAGAGTCCCCAGACTTTGTGAGGTGAGGCACAAATCTTTGTGCACCCTAAGCCACGTACCCCAAGAAGCAGCTGCTGTCACTGGCATGGCTTTGGGCAAAATTCCTCCTTTCCCGGCCGGCAGCGTTGTCTCAGGGCTGGAAAGGCAGTGGGGGGACAAGGCACAGGTGACATCTCTGCGCCATGCAGGGGCTCGCTGCAGTTTTCTCCAGCCTCCAGGGGAGGGAGGCAGAGCTGCTGATCTGTCCCAAGCATCACAGAGCTTCCCTCATCCTGCCCAGGCCCAGCGCTCCTGAGGATTCACACTCGCCGTGCCCAGGGATGTGTGCTTTTGGCCGAGGGATGTGCCCAGGGATTTATGCTTGTCATGCCCAGGGATGCGCTCTTTCTGTGTCCGGTGATTCATGATTGTTTCGCCCAGGTAGGAGCTCTTGCTGTGCTCAGGGATGTGTTCTTTGTGCCAAGAGATGCAGGTTTGTTGTGCCCAGGGATGGACTCTTGATGTGCCCAGGGATGCAGGTTTGCCACGGTCAGGGATGCACTCTTGTTGCCCCAGGGATGTCTGGTTGCTGTGCCCAGGGATGCACACTTGTCGTGCCCAGGGATGCACACTTTTCATGCCCAGAGATGCACTCCTGCCACACTCAGGGATGCAGGCTGGCTTTGCCCAGGGATGTGTGGTTTGTGCCCAGGGATGCAGGTTTGCCATTCCCAGGGATGCATTCCTGCCCTGCCCAGGATGTGTGCTTGCCATGCTCAGGGATGCACGTTTGCTGTGCCACCACACCTGCCAGCCACACTTAGTGCCCCACTTGCCCACCTGAACTACCCACACCACCTCCTCTCCTGGTCAGCAGGCAGGAATTTTCCCTCTGCTTTGAGCCCCTGTGCTCTGTCCCAGCTTCTCAGATCTCCAACCCCAGAGAGCTCTTTGGCACCTGAATCTGGGGTGTTGCTGCCCACCTGCATTCCTCCAGCCCAGCCCCAATCTGGGCCTGCTCAGTGCAGCAGCTGCTCGGCTCCCCTTGTGCCTCAGCATTTGATCTCTCTCCGTGAGTGTTTGGATTCTGACCACCGCAGTAATTCCTTGTTTGTCCTTTAATAAAAGACCCGTGAGCTCCCCTTGACACCGGAGCTGGAATCACTGGGACCTGGGGCATCCTGCATGCCAGCTCTTTGTGGCAATCTGGTTCCACATCCATCCTGCCAACCCCACTCCTCTGGGGGTTACATGTTTGAAAACACGAGCAGCAGCTCATCTCCCATTCACTGTTTTTCTCCATCATTTGCTTTATTAAATATTGATTTTCTGTTGCATTATTAAACCTTAAGTCCTGAGCATAAATTCAGAGTTGATACTTTAATCTGGCTCTTCTTTTTGGCCTTTAGAACTGATTTTTCTGGCCAGTCTCTCCGGAGGCGAGTCCAGAAGCAAAAACCTGTTGCAGAGGCTTGGGCAGTGAGAGGATGAAGCAAAGGGCTCTTCCCGAGGGATTTTTGTCTGTTTGGTGTAGCCTTTCTCATGAAGGTGGCATCCATGGGGATCCTGGCCTGCAATCCTGCACAGACCTTGAGTGAAAGGAGGCTGGGGAGGAATCAGCCAAGTTTTTTCAGGGAATTTTGTGCATTACTGCCGGAAGGATATAGTCCTCTCTTTTTTTGGTAATACAGAGAGATTGCAATCTGGAATGGGAATTAGCCTGGAGCCACTGTGTGGGCAGGGTGGCAGTGAGGCATCCAGCCCTCCACGTGCCTGGCTCTGCTCCCTGGGGTTTGCTGCCTTGCTCTGCCAAAATTGCCCTGCTTGGGAGCAGGACTCTGCCGAGGAAGGAAGCCACAGATGGCAGTGCCTTGTCCCAAATGCGTTCCCAGCTCCTGAGTGATGCTGCACAAATCTGTGCTTTTTTACCCTACAAATCCTCAGCAAAGCCAGAAATGGCCTTGGCCAAAGCTGCAGGCAAAGCCAGAGGAATGTGGGTGGTGGAAAGCCACCAACAAGCCAGGAGCAGTGCAAGTGGCCACCAGCACATCCTTGATAGCCATGGTGGGCAGCTCTGACCCTGCTCTCCTCCCGTTCCCTATCGGAGAGCTGCACGCTGCCAGCTGCTGCCAAACCCCATGCTGCCAGCAACCAGGTGTCTGAACATGCTTCCAGAGCCAAGAGAGCTCTGCAGCCAAAAGGGAGGAGGGGAAAGCAGTGTGGCAGCACCAGCAGGTTCAGGAGGATAAAAAAAAAAACCCCAAAAAATTAAGAAAATTAGAGAAGAAAAAAGGCGGAGGGAGGTTTGCAAACGGCTTTTGGATCCCCCATCCAAACGGGGCATGGAACCTGTGCCTGGCAGCTGCTGTGCTGAGCAGTGATTTAAAAGCAGACTCCCAGCAGCAGGGAAAGAGGCAGAGGGGGAAGCAGATGTGAACACAATGCTGGAGATAAAGGAGAGGCCAAGGGAACAGCTGCCGAAAAGCTGCCCGGCCCTGCCGCCTCCGAGGGCTAGAGAACCTCCAGCAAACATCCCCAGGCTTGAGGACAGGCTGGGAGGAGGTCACTGGGAGAATAAAGGGGGAAACTGGGTGGAAAATGTGGGGGTTTTCATACTATTCCTGCTTGGGTTTTGAAGGAGAGAGGGAAGCTGGGAAGAAAGAGCTGCATTGAAACATGGGGAGAGTTGTGATTTTGTTTTCCTTTCTGTTCTGGTGATGCAACGGAGAAGAAAGAGATTTAGAAAGACAAAGAGAAGCAGGAAGTGGGAAACAAAAGGCAAGGATCTTTGTAAAAGATGTGGAAATGTGATTCTTCAAACAAGATATTGAAATTCGGTCTCGAAATATTTCTGGTTTGGGTTTTCCACGCCTGCTGCAAGACAGTAGTGAAACCTGTTTGTCCTGTCCCTCAGAAAGAAGGTGAATTTGTTCCTTAGTCCATGACTGGATCCCTGGAAGGGATCAGCACACCCTCACTGGCTGTAGGGGATCGAGTGAGAAGGTCTTCTTGTTTTAGGTAGATCCATACCCTCATACAGAAGGAATTCTTCCCTGGGAGAGTGGTGAGGGCCTGGCACAGGGTGCCCAGAGCAGCTGTGGCTGCCCCAGCCCGGGGAGTGTCCAAGGCCAGGTTGGATGGGGCTTGGAGCAGCCTGGGACAGTGGAAGGGGTCCCTGCACATGGCAAGGGGTGGAATGAGATGATCTTTAGGGTCCCTTCCAACCCAAACCGTTCTGGGATTCTGTGATTTTTCGTTTCTGGGTTACTGGTCCCAGTAGTAGAGATGCCCAAAAGATTTCAGCTCTCCTTTTTTGGTAGCATCTTGTATAATTTCCTGGGTAGGATTCGGGATGAGGCAGCAGAGGCCACAGACCTCATGCTGTGCTGTGAACAGGTCTCAATCCACCCTCCTCTCTGCCTAAATCTCCTGCCCCCTGGGCTTCCACAGCCAACAGACTCCCCAGTTTGTGCCTGGGGCTCTCCTTGCCTGGCCCAGCACTGATACAAGGCATCAACAGAGATGTCTCCTCCATGGTTTGCCCTCCTTGTAATCCTTCCTCCTCGCAGCCAGCCCGAGAGCTTCAGCCTTTGATCCTCCTCCTCTTTTGCAAACACTTCTCTCTGCTTGTGAAATTAAATCTCTCTCACAGTGATTTCCTTCCCTATCTTTTCTTTTTGGCCGAGTCTGTCTGAAATATTCTCTTTTTTTTTGCTCCTTCAGCAGCAGGGCTATATAATTGATGGCCTCGCCAAGCTTTCTGCACTGAACATTAAACCCTTCCTGCCTTGGCTCCGACCGGAGTTCATTACTTTCTGAAAAGCTCTGTTGTCTGTTTGTGCTCAGATGATTGTTGTTGTGGAGGGGAGGATGTTGTCAGCACAGAGAGAGGAGGAGGGGTTGGATTTGGCCAGGGCTGCTTTGTAATCAAATCCCTCTCCCTTTAGCGAATTTTTGAGTGGAAAAGGCCTCTTCTAGTAGTATTGAAATATGGTACCCTCCTGAAGCAGAAGCACAAAACTCAGGGTCTGAATTAGTGCAGCAAAATGTTGTCTGGCTCTTGGGGCAGTGGGAAAACACTGCTTTACAATGTACCCCTGCTCAGCACTGGGCAGGAAGGAGAAGGGGCTGCTCCCACCAGCACAGGCTGATTTCCTGGGATAGGCATTTATTACCACACCACCTTTCCCCGTGAACCTGCTGCAGTCATTCCTTCCAAGCTCCTGCATCCCAGGAGCTGCCCTGGGAAGGACGAGAACCTGGCAGGGTCCCTGCAGCACCGTGGTGTCCTTACCCTGGAGCTGGGGATCACTCTGTGTGTGTGTGTGTGTGTTTTTACATGATGCAAATCCTTCCTGCACATTTTGGCCTTTCCTGGCAAGACAAAGTGGTGCTTTCTGTGCTTTGCCCTCACGCCGATGACACTCCTGGCTCCCCGTCTACCTCCGCGGGCTTTCCGCACTTAAAACACAGCAAGGCTGAGGTGATTACAAGGATTGGAGATGCAGTGACGCTTCCCTGCCAACAAGTAATTGATTTATTAAAGACATTACAATACATCCATGGTTGAGAGCTAGAGTTTCCTTTGAACTGGCTCAGAAATCCGAGGGGATCGTGGCTGTTTGCGAGGACCGCGGGCTGAATAAATCCGGGCTCCCCCATTGCCTCCCCCCTGTGCTGCCACAATTTCATTTCCCTTTGACTGGCGCGAGTAAATATCACAGCTCGACAACTCCAGTCCAGTGACTGGTGTGATCCAATTTAATAGCATTTAAAAATTCAAAGTGATTGTTAGCCAAATGGAAATGTAAGATTTCATACCCAGCCTGCCTTGGGGAGGAAAGGGAGAATTAGGGAGGGTGCGGGGGATGTAGACAAATGGACTAGATAAAAAATAATGGAAAGTAACTTAATTAAGAGGCTCGAGTCAAGTTAAAAACAGTAATGATTTTGAATCGGAGAACCACAGGTATTAAAAATGAAAGGGAAAGAGGAGAGAAAGGAAAGGAAAATGTGGATAAAAAGCCTCCAAATGATTAAATGGGAGGAAAAAGAGAGATAGGAAGAATGGGGTAAAAATAGTCCTTCCATGTAAAGTAGGAGCACATGGGGAATAGATGGTGCTGGTGATGAGGCTGGGCATTAGGAAGACAAATAGGGAAATTAAGGATGCTCTGGCGGGGATAATTCCCTGTGGCTTTTCTGGCATTCTCAGAGGCACGAGTGTGGCCGAGAAGAAGGCTCGAGGGCTTTGTTGAGGAGAAACAGGAAATGAAGGAGTAGTCCTAACGGGAAAGGAGAACAGCCCCCGCGTTCTCCAGGCGCATCGATATCCTTCCCTTGTGGGACTGTCGCTCCCTCCTTTGCCTCTGCTTTTAGCTCTCTCAAATGTTGCTTGGTTGGGTTGAAATTGGGGACTGGAATTTTAATTGCCCCTCTGTGTGCAGGGATATACGACTGTGTCTCAGTGGCCTGATGACTGATTCCTAACTGTGGAGCTCTCATTCCGTGCAGCCCAATGGAAATACCTGGCCTGGCAGCCACCCTCACTCTCCCTGGGCCTTTTTAACATGGTTTTCCAGGCTCCACAGAGCCTGAGAGGCAGGTGCTGCAGAGCGTTGATCCGAACAGGGACTTCTGGCCCAGCTGATCTTTGGGTCTCATTTCTCCACCCGTGAAGTGGGAGTAATAACGTTCCCTTATCTCCCAGGGTGCTTTGATGATAGGGATAAACCACATTTGAAGGCTTGGGAAGGACAGTGAGCATCATCCCACAGACTCTGGATCATTGGTGTTTGCACTCCTGCTTGTTCCTGGCACCTTTGGTCAAGCTTTGGGTTGGTCCCCTGGGCGTGGGGCAGCTGTGAGTTGGCCAAGAAATGTGAGTTGGCCTAGAGATTCCATTGGAGGGGTGAGGAGGGCTGGGGGGCTCTTGGAGCCCAAGAAGGAGAGCCTGAAAAAGCAGGGATATAAAGAAATGACTGAAAGGAGTAAGGAATGGATCAGGGCATCTTTGGGAAGGTAGACCTGCCTCTGTTGGAGTGATGGATGAGTTACAAGAGATGTGTTCCCATGGGGATAGGAGGAGTGGCAGCACATGGAGGCATGGATCACCTCACCTGTGGTTCATTTTGAGCTGCTGGACCTTGCTGACCTCCCACTTACCGAGCTTTGTTCTCCCACTTCAAAAGCTTTGTTCTCCCACTCTGTTCTCCCAGACAAACAGAGTCTGGGCATAAGTAGCAGCCTCCAGACCACCTAATCAGACAATAACAGGGCTGTGCTCCCTGCCTGATCCATTAATTTTTAACTGGGGTCAAAGATGGGAAGAAGCCCAAGCAGAAGTGAAAGCCCTGTCTGGAGCACGAGGGGCTCCTGGAAGAGCTGGAGCTCAGGAAGGATGGGAGGGAAGGGACTGTGTGGGGACAGGCAGCGCTGGCAGTGGAGGGATGTAAATAGATAAGTGAGGCAAAAAGCGCATGGACAGACTCCGAAGATCCAAACAAACTCAATCAAAACTCGAGGCTTTTGCACGGTTCCACATTACCGCCACAAATCTCAATGGTTTTTGAAGTAAAGGCAGCAGGTCCAGCGAGGCATTTGGGGAAGCAGAGCTCGTCCTCCTGCGAGGCACGGGCTGGCAGCTCCTCGAGTTAGCTGAGTGTCAGTGTGGAAGTGCAATCACAAACACTTACTTTGTGCTCCAGCCCGGGGAGAGGGAACATGAGAGCGAGAGCGCCGAGATAAGAACAAATATGCAAGAGCACAGTGTGTTTTTAATGGAAGGGAGATTTATTTCTCTCTGTGTCTTTTTAAGCCTCTAGATAGATCATAAAAAAACCCAGCCCAACCCACACACAACCTGTCTGCCTGAAATAGCCGAAATGTAATTTAAAGAGCATCATTTTAACTAATACTTCACTTCAGAGACACCTGCCCTATATTCATTGGAGATGCAGGCTGCATTAGAGCATCTGATTTATCTTTGGGAAGGATGTTTGAGCTCCTTTGTTTCTGTCAGGTCCCTTTTGGGGAGTAGAGTGGCACAGGGGCAGTTTGGCGAGCTCAGCCCGTGGCGTGATGCCCACTCTGCATGGACAGAGAGCTGGAGGGTTCAGGGAGAGCCCCCCTGGTCTCCAGGAGCAGAGTGGGGAGCAGGAGGGTGGGGCACAGCCACTCTGGCTGGCTGGGGGGAGGGGAGCTGGGGCTTTGTGCAGAATTTAGCAGGACAGCATGGGTTGATGGACCAGATGAGCAATATCGTGGATATTTGCTGTCTGTTGGAATGGGAGACTCCAGGTTGGCTGGGAAGGGCTGTTTGCAGGTACACCCAGCTGAGACACATGTCCTAAACTTGATCTGTGCATCCGCCCCCATGGAGAAATGCTCCCACACCCAGTTCCTGTGGCCATAGGCTCTGGGTATCTCATAATTTCATATGTTGTTGTCTTTTTAATGAGCCTGCAAGGATGAGAAATTCTTGTCATTATGTTGATGGAGAGATGAGACCCAAGGAGACCGAGGGTTTTGCCAGGAGCGCTCTGGCGGAGCCGGCATCCATCCATCCTTCTCTGCACTTATTGACCCGCAGCAAGGAGGCTTTTCTATCACTAAAAATAAAGGAAATTCTCCAAATCATGATTTCCTCCCAGGGTGGAGGAAAGGACCCCCTGTTGGCCTGCATCCAGGGACCCAGGTCCCACCCCTGGGACCCAGGTCCCAGGCTGGTCCTAACCAGCCCCAAGCTGGGGTCACCTACTGGGGACGAGGGAGTGTAGGGGTGAGTGTGAGGAAAGACGGGGACAGGAGAGCTGCTGTGAAGTCCCTCGCTCGCCCTTTCTGATCTGAAGTTCACTTGTAATATTTTCCCTGGCTCGGGTTGCTAATGCGTTTTGTTCTCCAGAGTGTGCGTGGCCCGACTTCCCGCGCAGCCTTTAATTAGTTTCTGGATGATGACATCTCCACCGAGAATCATCTCGTCGTGTCCCTCCGATCTCAGGGGGAGATAAAGGAATCTAATAAAGACATCCAGCATTTCGAGGTGATGGGTTTGACAAGCTTTGTATTAACCACAAGTCGTGTTCAAACTTTCTGGGGTGCTGTCGGCACGCTCTGGCTCGTCCCCACACAGGGATTTTCCCAAGGGTCTGATGGAGACTTCACTGGTACCCAGTGGAATGAGAGGAGCTGGGGACCCTGCGTCCCCTGAGCAGGGTGTGACAGAGTCACTGTCACTTTGATGGTCACCGTGGAGGCAGTTGTGAGAGAGGCTGTCGTGCCTTGAGGAGAGGTGTCAATAACGCTAGAAAAATGATGCAGGTGTCTTAAGGATTCGAGATCCTTCAATTTTCTGCCTTTCATGAGGCGTTGCTTGGCTTGCAGGGGGAATCCCAGGTGGCTCAGGGTGCAAAAACTGGAAACTAGATCCGTGCAGCGTGTGTGGATTTGAAAATGAGGTCTGTCTAGACAGGGAGCTGAACTGCCAAACACTCCTTGTTTGGCTGCATTTCTTCATGGATAATAATGAAAAAACTTTGCTTTTGTATCTTTCCTCTTGTTTTCTTTTCGCTCAGCATCATTAGACTCATTTTAAAGGAGGCAATGAAGTCCAGAGCTGTGCCACATCTTCCTTCAGGCATTGTAACATGAACACAGAATTCTCTCAAACCTGAGGGAGGGATTTTGCCTCCTCTTAAAGCTGCTTATTAATAGCCATGCAAAGAAACTCTGGTTTGATTCCCCACAGGTGTGGGGCTTGGTGTCAGACGTTTTCTTCATTTTTTTGTTAGGAAAAATGATGCAGATCCCTTCAGAGTCTCGAGAGCAGGGGAGTGAATCTAGTGGGGCAGCACCCTGACTCCTTAGGGAGCTGCTCTTGATCCAAGCTCGTGACCTGGCCCCATCCAGAAATCTGGGAAAAATCCTTGTGCTTGAGCCCCGACTCTCCAGTCGTGCCACGTTTATTGTGGTGTATCCCTTGTTGACTGCAGTAGCAGTGCTGATTTATGCCGTCGTAAGTGGAATCAGATTGGGCTCCCTTTTGGCACTTAGCTATAAAGTTTGTCTGCAGAAACCCTGCTGTTTATGCGGTGAATTATACCCGCGTTCACAAATACTTTACTAATGAATGATTGGGAACGTCTTGTTTCCCCCTCCTCCTCTGAGTTATGGTGATGCTGTGCTGTGTAACCTGCTGCAGAGACGGGCGTAAAAAATCTCGTGTCCTCCAAGCTTCCCTGCAACAGGAGCTGTTACCTGTTTGGGAAATCACTTAGGCACATTTCGGTGCCGTATGACACGTCTCATTACGCCTCGCTTTAGAACGAGCAATTGTCATTAGTTATTTATTAATTGCTTATTAAGGTCGTTATGCATGTCCTCTTTGTTTCCAGCCTTCTTTCTTCACGGCTTTGGCTGCTGCCAGGTTTGTGGAGGGAGGGATCAATCCCTCGGGAAAGCTGTGCTGAACCCGGGAAGGGGGTGGTGGTGCCAACCCAGGGTCCAGGCAGCCCTGGGGAGCAGGATGGGCACCCACAAGGGGTTTGTGTACAAACCTTTGTGACTGAGCAGGCTCTGAGGCTGTGTTTGCCCTTCCTCACACCTTTGGACAGGCTCAAAACAGCTCCTGATATGATGGAAGGATGATATGAAGGAAGGATGATATGAAGGAAGGGTGATGTGACAGAAAGATGAAGCCTTCCTTGCTTTTCTCTTAACTATAATTGTGTTAGAGCAGCACAAACTGATTTAAAAGCCCATTATAATACACCTGTAATTGAAGGCACAGGGCTCTCAATTTGCTCCCTAAAGGCAGAAAGCTTTGGAACACAAAAGAGGGAGGAGGCACCATGGAGATGCCTGGCACTGTGGCAGCCAGCACTGCACCTTCTCCTCACCTGGCAGCTACAAAGTGCTCTGGTTACAACCTGGAGGAGCCCTGGAGCTGGATGTTGGGGCCCCTGCCTTTGGCAGACCCTGGCTGGCTTTGGCAGACCCTGGCTGGCTTTGGCAGACCCTCAGTTGCCAGAGGGTGGGCTTGGTTTGACTCAGCATTGCTGCGAGCAGGGATAGGACATCCAGGATTCCCCCTCACCAAATCCCAGCATAGGATCCATGGTAGCAAACTCTGTAAAACACAGGGAAGTCTGAGTGTGACAGCAGTAAGAAGCTGTTACAGAAAGCAGGAGCAGTGTCAGGATGATGCTCAGGAAGCTGCCAGTGCACATCACAGATCGCCTGCAGAACGCAAGTCTGACTCTCCCTCTTTTTCTTTCTTCCAGACACTTTCATAGTTGTTCTCTGTTGTTTCCTTTGATCTGGAGCAGATATTGCTCGTGCTGAAAGATGGAGGTTTGCATGTTTTATGAAGGGGAAGCGGGGCTGGGCTTACCAGGACAGCCACTCTCTCCCAGGCTGTGCCAGGGGCTGAGACCCCTTGGCTGGGACAAGCACCTGCTCTGCCTCACTCCCACACCAGAAGAGGTTTGCCTGTCTGGAAAGGTCACAGGTTATTTCTGCACTACTTGCTTGGCTCCCAAAAGTGGGTAGAAAGGGGGTGATTCAGGCAAAAAAAAAATGCAATTGCTCTTTGAAGAAGGAATAGGCAACTTGGTGAGGCTCATTTGAAGTCCCCTTGACAGCCTGAGGTGGAAAGGTTGTTCCAGGTGCACCCTCCACTCAGCCTGATGCATGGCTGAAGTTTGGGGTGCTGGGGTGTCAGGAGACAGAGGTGGGGACACGGGGTCAGGGAGAGGACAGCCCAGGCAAGCAGCACGGTCAGTACATGCCAGGAAGGTGGGTGGGGAGTGATGGTGATGGAGATGGAGATGGAATTGGAGGTGACAGGGCCTAAGCAAGGAGGCAAAGCTGCTGATGTTGATGCAGTTTGGGATGAGCTATAAAAGGCAGCTGGAGCAATAATCAGGGAAGGCCTCAGTCCTGCAGCCATGGGTGCCGTGGGAGAGGCAGCAGGGGAGGTGGCAGAAATGCCAGGGGAGCCCCACCACATTCCCAGGATGTGAAGATCTGGGTGCAGCCCTGCCGTGGGATACAGGCATGAGATCTGTGAGCTGTGCACCTGTGCTGGCTCAGGAGTGGGTGTTTGGAGGTGAAAGCAGAGCAGGGAGATCGTCTGTGCCAGTGGCAGGAGGGCGTCTGCGCACCAGGGAATAGCTGTGTGTCGGCAAGCACATATGCTTGGATCCAGAGAGACATCTATCACCTGCCTGCACACCCTCCAACCTGGAGCTCACCATATGCTTTGGTTAAATATTTAAGCAAGCTGCTTCCTGTCCTGGGGACTCCTTGTGTGCGAGTGGGCACCACGTCGGGGCAAAGTGGGGGCATGGGCACGCCTGGGCACCTGAAGACCCTCTAGTTCACCCAGAGACCTTGCCCAAAACTGTGGCAAGGATGGAGGGGGAAGACAGAAGGAGTTGGATCAATAAAACACCAGCCTGCCTCTGGGGAACTCTGTGCAGTGTCACCAGAGCAGCTTGGCCAACACTGCCATGTTCAATCACTTCTGAGCAAGAGAGATGCTGAACACAAAAGGACTGCCCACAGGGAGAGGGTTCCCGCCTGGGAAGCCTGCATTTACTTAGCTTCATTTATTTATTCATTCCCAAAGGGGCACGGCTTCATCTGCATCCTGCTTTTGGCAGAGGAAATGTCTCCTTTGCCCCACTGCTGCAGAAATGCCAAGTGCTGGGGAAAGTCCTTTAATGCAGAGGGAATGGAAGTGCCAGTGACTGTTAAACAATATTAAATATATACTTGGATCATTTATTTATTAAGATTTCCCTCCCCAGTCTGGTAAAAGCCTTACAACACACCTGTTGTGTCTCTAGAAAGGCATTTGGAATAGTTTGTGCGGTTAAATATGCAAATATTTAATTAGCATACAATAACC
Organism: Nicator chloris; assembly: GCA_013400495.1. Classification (NCBI taxonomy): domain Eukaryota; kingdom Metazoa; phylum Chordata; class Aves; order Passeriformes; family Pycnonotidae; genus Nicator; species Nicator chloris. The sequence goes on from WAAE01023748.1 coordinate 109,129, forward strand.
ACCGTGTTAAATCCAACTACTGCATAGACAATTCCAGACTTAGTTAACAGCTTCAGTGACGTTTCTCTGGTTTGCTTCCCAGATGTTCTTGCCTCCTCTCATTCCAGATGGGGCACAGTAAATTGCATCTCCCTCAAAGTGTCCTGAGCTTGCCAGAGAATGGTGAACTTTTTCCCTGTTGCATGAGCAGCTCGAGCTGCTTTTTATAGAATTATGGAAAGGTTTGAGTTGAAAGGGACCTTAAAGACCCTCTAGTTCCATCCCCTGCCATGGGCAGGGACACCTTCCACTATCCCAGGCTGCTCCAAGCCCTGTCCAACCTGGCCTTGAACAATTCCAGGGATGGGGCAGCCACAGCTTCTCTGGGCAAGCTGTGCCAGAGCCTCACCACACTCATGGTAAAAAGCTTCTTATACCTGTCCTAAATCAACCCTCCTCAGGTTAAAGGCATTCCCCTTTGTCCTATCAATCAAACCCGAGTTTACGTTATTTTAATTATGTTTTAAAACCCGGCCAGTTGATTTTTGTCTCTCACCTGGGTGGGTGCAAATGGGTCTGTGCAGTCCCTGAGTAGCAGTGTAAAGTCTGACTTGTGTTTTTTTAAAGCCTCTGCAAAACAAGCTGAATTGGGTCGATGTAGATTCAGCAGTTAAAAACATCAGAAAGGTTCCTCTGTGATGCAGCCAACAGCGCATTAAAGATGATGGATACTGCTTTAGGTTTTTTGGGACTTAGAGCTGGAAGCTCTTGCTGCTTCCCAGGCAGAGGTGGGCAATCACTGCGCCTCCTCTTGGCTCTTCCCACCTCTCCAAAATGACAATGGTAATACCCCCTTGGCCTGTTTTTGTTGCCCAGACCATACGCTCTGTGTTTTTAGAGCACACGTGGATTTCCTGGCTGGCAGTCCCAGCCTCACCAGGAACACAGCAGGGCGATCATAATGACGTTGTAATTAATTGCATCTCCCCAATGGACCTGGCCATGGGCAGAGCATTCCCAGCGCTGAGTGGTCCCACGAGGAATGTGCTGTCCCCTTAGTGACACTGAAGCATATTAATATTACTTTCCGTGTTGTCTTGGTGCCCTCCAATGTCCTGCCCCACAGCCTCGTCTGTTTGGGAGCAGCTGATCCAGAGTTGTTCTCCAGTGCATGATTAGCAGATTAGCTATCGTGCCCAGAGCAGCAAAAAAAATGAACTCCCAGAAGCCCTTCAAAACAGAGAATAATTCATTACCCACCTTGATTTCCACTTAAAATGTACTTTAACTACACTTCCAACTACAAACCCTAAATCACCATCATGTTCACAAAAAATCCATCATTTTTTATTTTATTGCGCGGCACTGGCATGACATAATCCCTTCCAGAGCGTCTTGGAGTGCTTTACGGATCAATAAATTACTTACCTGCACAGCAGAGGCATTGCGTGCAAGGCCATTGCAGTCATTCCTGCTTGGCGCAGCCCGGGAGGGCGTGGGAGGTGGGGAGAGGCAGGGAAGGGAGGCTTGGCACCGGGGTCCAAGGCAGGAATTGGGGTGTTGGGCTGCAGCCCCAGGTTGGGTGATGAATCTCTCCCAGCAAGAGTGGAAGGTGCAGGTGATGTGTGACTCTCCTGCAGAGCGCTGCAGCAGGGTGCCAGTGCCTGCTCGGCTCTGGAGGAAGCCTGGAAATAAACCCAGGATGGTGACAGTCTTTGTTGTGTTCTGCAGGTGCAGGCAGATAATGGCAGCCAATGGTTTTCCCTCATACATCCCCATTGTAGATCTCCCTGAAACCCCAGCCCGCCCCAGCAGCCACATCGTGTCCTCTGCTCATGCAGCAGCAGGAGCTGAGTGCTCCCTGCTTGCTCCTCGTGCCTTCCAGCCCCTCCTCATCGCCCCCATCCTGTACCTGTGTCCCCTCCTGGACCCCCTGTGTCTGACTCGCTCCTCAGTGCTCTGGGTGGCAGTGCCAATGCAGGGGGATGGCTCTCATCCCCACAGAATTTCCCTTCCTTCGCACAATGGTCAGCCTCAGAGGCTCCTCAGCAGATTCTCTCCTCATGCCCAGCTCCTCTTGGTGCTCCTGTGCTTACAAGAGCCTGGCAGAAAGCCTGCACAGCTGCAGGAAAAGCTGCAGGAGTTTGAAGGGGATGATTCGTGTTTTCTCAGGAACATGCAGCTCTGCTGGGAAGAGTTTGTCCTGGCTAAGAGGACACAAGGAATGCTGGAAGTGGGGCAGGAAGAAATACCGTCTCACACCATGGAGGAGATTCTCGAGCCTCCCTAAAATGACTGAATCCCCTCTGGCTACAGTTTCTTCCCACTTCAGCTGTGTCTTCTCTGCCCCCTCTTTTCACTGTTTGTTCCTGCCAAGTCAGATGAGACTGATGGGCATAGATTGTCAAAGCAGAGGGAGGATGGAAATTCAGCCTCCTTCACCCACAGTTTAAGATTTGAGTTGAAGCAGAACCAGTTTCATTTTCCTTCTCCTCTTTGTGTCATTGCAGTGTCTCCAAAAATCGTCGAGATCTCCTCTGACATTTCCATCAATGAGGGCGGCAACGTCAGCCTCACCTGCATAGCCACGGGCAGGCCAGACCCAACAATCACCTGGAGACACATCTCACCCAAAGGTAAGAACCAAACGTCACCAGAAATATTTTGGGAAGGGCACAGCACTCTTTCTGAGTGGCTGGGGAGGGGTTGGTGGCTCGTTCTGTTGCCAGGAGAAGGTGAAACGCACCAAAAAGATGTGACTCAACACAGGACTTGGTGACTTTGGTGGAGGAACGTCCATCCTGGTGGTCTGGAAGAGGAGCTGATGGTTTTGGTCCTGTGGAGGACTGGCTGTAGGTGCCAGGTTGGGATTGTTGTGCTTAGAGGTTTACAGAATCAGGGAATACTCTCAGTTGGAAGGGACACACAAGGATCATGGAGTTCCTGCATGGGGTGCTTGCATCGCACATAGAATGTGCTTGTCTGGCCATGTTTTGAAAAATTTTCAGACAATTCTTACAGGTGGCTTCAAAGGAGGATTGTAAATAGTGCAAATGAGCAGGAAAACACATGAAGCATTAATTGGTGGCCTTGTTAATTGGTAAGCAAACCCTCAGCAGAACTGTGTGGGTGTGACTGCTGGGAAGCAAATTCCCAGGCGTGCAGGACTGTATAATTCCAACCCCCTTTCCCAGCTGCTTTTTGGCATTTGCTTTGCGGTTTGCTGCCCTGCTGTTCCCAGGCGGCCGCGAGGTTCTGCTGGGTGAGCCGGGGGTGAGATCCGGAGGCTCCGGGCGGGACGAGCCGTGCGGCCAAGCAGCAATGCCTGCCTCTGATCCTCTGATCCTGTCTAAGCGCTTCAGTTCCACCTCAGAGCCGTGTTTCCCCTGCGGTTTCACCGCCGTGGGCCGTTGTTCCAGACAACTGCCTCAAGCTCTCCTCGGGGACACGGGGCCAGGCTGTCCGGCAGCCGAAGGAGCCGCGGCAGGGGCGGCAGTGACGGATGGCGCCGTGGCTGCTCTCCCCGCTCAGCTCCTGACAAGGGCTGTGGTGTCTCGCTGCAGCTCCATTGATTTTTTTGCTATTTGTCTGTGCTGGAGCGAGCGGCTGGGCCAGATCCATCACTCTGCAAAGCTCAGGCAGAGCGAGCTGAGTCGGTGGCATCTCAGCCCCTTCCCTTGATGGGAGCCTCTACAAACCATTCCCCCAGAGCACGTGGTGGCTTATCCACTGTAGGTGGCCTTGCTTCTGAGCTGGTGGCTTTGGTCAGGGTCTGTGCATGGATCCATGTGCTCCTCCCCATCCCAGAGCATCTCTCCATGGAATCAAAGTTGCTGTCACTGTGTGTCACCATCAGGCAGCGTTTATGGTTGAGGCAGTCCATGTGTTCCCACCTTGAAGCCTTGTCTTCCTACTCTTCCCCTTGTCTACCTGACAACATGTTTTTGTTTTGCTCAGCCTCCTCAGCACCTGTTTTTCACAAGCATCTTGTTTTCCCACAGCCTCACTCTCCTTCCTACATCCCCTCCTGCTCCTCAGAACCCTCGTCTCCCACATGTGCCCCTTGCTGCCTTCTCCCACATGCCATCCATCCTCTCCTAACCAGGCTCCCAGCTCCTGGTGCCCCTGTCTTTCACAAGGGCTATTTTCTATGTTTGCTGCCATCCAGCAGGTTTTTTTTTCCCCAGGGAATCTTTACATGCGCTTGAACCAGATGTTTCCATTTTACTTAGGACTTAGCTGCTATGGAAACTGAGGATGCACCAGGAGAGGAAGAGTGAGCTAATCAGAAATTACCTGTGGCGCTGTGTAATTTGCAGCAGCAGCTCTTTCCTGATTTTGGCCATGATTAGGCATTCTGCTTTCAAAACTCAAAGGGAACAAATGATCACAGAGATTTACCAGAGCCTGGTCTCCTGCTGGTGGAGGGTGATGAGCCCAGAGGTGGCCCAGGACAACTTCCATGGTTGCCCATCTCCGTGGGCAGCTCCTCTATTTCTAGGTCTGCCAAGCCACCAAGGGGAACCTCTACTTCTCCGTTTTGCATTCACCACACACAGCAAAGATGAAGATCGCAAGCGTGAGGACTGAAATGAGAGCCAGAGAAAAAGCATAGAGGAGCTATAGCAGATGCCAGGGTGGTATCCCTTCTCCTAGTAGGGTACATTCTAATTCAGAGCTCCAGGGGCAAGCAAAACCCCAAGCTTGCTGCTGGCCCCTCTTGCTTGTTGTTCTGCTACTCATCCCACGGGAAGTCTCGAGCAAACCGCCTCCTGTTCCTTCTCACCATCTTCCTCCACCTTGCTTGAAGTGATGGAGAAAAGGGACAAGGGAGAATTGTTTGAGGGAATGCTGGTGCATAATTTAAGGGTTTACACAGCGGGTGAGGAAGTGGCTCTCAGCAGTGCTGCTTGGGACAGGCTGTGCCAGCGCTGTGTGTGCCAGGCACGGCCGCGCCGGGAGCTGAAGGGCCGGTCCCCGTGCTGACACTGCTGCGTGCTGCTCTGTGCAAAGGCACTTCACAGCTTTTATGATTTCCTTGGCACCTGTGAGCGCACAGTGCACCTCTTGGTGGGAAATGGAGCGAATAAAAGTGTTTGCTCACCAGAGAGTGCATGGGCAGGCCTTTCAGAGGATATACAGCGAGAGCAGCCCAGCTCCCCGGTGACTGATCTCACTCGAGTCCCTTTGCCAGCCACTCCAAGCTCCTCTGACTGCTTGGCTGTTCTGTCTCTGCTCCAATGAGTTTGCATTCAGTGACTTGGGCTGGTAAACTCTTCTGAATTTTCCTGCCTGCAGCTGTTGCCATGTTCTAGGAGCTGTCAAGCCCATTTTAGAACCTCTGTTCAGTTTGAGGGCTGGAGGAGTTCCTGCAGCTAGGACGAGGAGAACTAGTATAGTCAATTCATTTGTATATCTCAGTGAACCTGAGCAAGAAAGTTTTCTGCTTCTGATTTTGTGAAACACAGGCATGCTGGCCTTGTTGGTGCCTCCATCAGTTGTCAGATCTCGGTCCTGCCTGTGCCTGTCCTCATCCTCCTGCATGAACAAAAGCAGGCCGCTGGCTCTGGAGAAGCATTTTGGGAGCCTGTGGCCAGTCCAAATAAGGTGTGACAAAGCTTGTCTTCTGTCCCTCTGCCTCACTTCTCTCTTATTTCTCCTCCCAGTAATGCTGTATTAACTCACTGCAACTCCTGTTAATGCAGCTGAACAGATTGAGGTGGAAAAAGAAGTGAAGCTGCTGGAGTTACAGCTTCTTCTGCCTCAGCAGAGGAGGCTTAACAGCTTTGAGGCTCTGTCCTGGCATCACAAGTACCAGTGGAGCTGCCAGGCAGTGGGGCTTCAAAACTCAGGTTTCTGAAACTACTGTGAGGTGCCAAGATCTGGCATGGGATGGGGCAGTTCCATCCCTTCTTGGCCCCCCTGTGGGGCCCAGACCCTTGGGATGGCAATTAAGAGAGGTGTCTTGAGGGTGAAGGGAGGGAGCAAAAGAGGCAAAGAGGAAGAGAATGATGTAGGTGACAGTGGCCTGGATATAACACCCGGCATGATGGCAGCAGCATGTGCCCAGAGGAGGTGGAATTTGCATAGACTTGGACTCAGGGGTCTGAAAGGCAGCGCTGTGTGTGCCCATAAACATCCATTTTGCACCCTTAGGTGCTGAGCACGCCCGTGTTTCCAAGGCTTTGGCTGGATTACACTCCCCAGCCTCGCCCTGCCAAGGCTGCCTGTGAACTGTGGTGAGGCCTTCTACTTAACAGCCTGGGTTTGGTCACTCAGGTGTTTCCATAGTTACTGGGCCTTTTATTTATTTTTAGGGGGTAACTGATGTTGTCATGGCGATTGTCATCTTGTCAGGCCAGTTTTCATCTCTGGGCGGATGGAGGCTGGGGTTTCTTGGCTGGGAAAAAGCACAGCATCCCGGGCCACCGGGCTCAGGGTGATGCCAAGGCACTGGCACAGAGAGTGGCACCATGTAAAGCTGTCCAGGGGATATTTATCTGCGCTGCAGACACAAAACCAGTCATGCCTCGCATTAAGCTCGGGAAATGTGCCAAGGAGTTGAAGTGAGGGATCTTCCAGGAGGGATGAAGGCTCAGCAGCCTCTCTCCCAGGAGGAGCAGGAACAGTCTAGCACTAATGATGAGGAGGGCTCTCTGGGCAGACAAGTGAGGTTATTGTGCCATGACAGGGCCAGGGGCACAAGGAAAGGGTGTAAAACTGGGTGTGTACTTGCAGATCCCTCCACTGGCTCATCCAGCACCACACACAGACATCCTGAGCCAGAGCCTGCATCCAAATCGTCATCCTTAATGACCCCTGATGGACTTTTCTGCCATGGTTTTATCTAATTGCTTTTTGATTATTGCTGTAGTATGATGGATTCTGATGTGAGGCTTAAGACAGAGGCTGCCAGGGTAGGAAAACATTATGGTTTGGCCGATGGTGTATTTACTTGTAAGAGGCCTGATCCAGAGGTCTCTGTGGAGGGAATCCTTCATTAATCTCAGGATTAAGCTGGGTGCTGAAAGCTGGATCCCGTGAGGAGCCAGAGTCCTGAGCTGAGGCCGAGCTGTCATTTGTGGGGCAGGTGATGCCTCAGTGCTACAAGGCAGAGACTGGGGAGATGCTCGGATAATCCTGATGTGGCCACATCCAGGATATCCCCCATGATCAGCCCGTTTAACCTCCACGGCCTCCCTGGAAGAGGTGCAGTTGCAGTCCCTTTTCTCACAGAACTGCGGGAAGATAAACACATTCCAGACGTGAGGCACTCAGACACAGCAGTAATCACAGCTCGTATATGCACTTAAGATAGATGAGACACGGTGGCCTGATGTGGCAGAGGTCTCTTGAGATCATCTGTCTATACATCAGCAACAAACCAGCAAAGGGACTCTGGGAGAAGTCTGGTATATTTGGATATATTGATTCTCCCTGGCTCTTGGCAAGGCTTAAAACAAGAGGACAAACATCTGCAAAAAGTATCCAGCTTGAAGAGGTGCTTGTCCCTGGGAAGGGGACACGTCCTCGCATCTCAGAGGTTTGTCCATTAAGCACATTGCTTGCCATCTTCATCCTCCCTGGAGAGGAGGCAGAGGATATTTATAGGTTGAAATTTGGATCTGGAGCCCAGCAGGGAGGCACAGGGAGAAGGGAGATCCACTTGGGTGAGAAAATCTCTGCCTGCTTCTGTGCTGCCTTGTTCCTCCCTGATCAGCTGCACGTGCTGTGAGGTTGCTCCTGTTAGCCCAGCCTCACGTCACCTCATTAATGGAAGACCAGAGAGCCGTGTCCTCTGCTGGCCCTTCTAGCGGGGAAATACCTCTCAGAGGGAGCAGATGGTTCATGTAAGGCTCCTTCTGTGTTCATCCGTGGTCTTGTGTCTCTGCTCTGCCTCTTTGCTGCTTCAGAGATTTGCTTTGAGCGAGCATGAGCGGTGTGTCAAAGAGGGGAAGTGATCCTGCTGTGTGATGGAGCACAGAGCACAGCCTGAGCTCTGGTTGGGTTGGGATGGGATGGGATGGGATGGGATGGGATGGGATGGGATGGAATGGAATGGAATGGAATGGAATGGAATGGAATGGAATGGAATGGAATGGAATGGAATGGAATGGAATGGGTAAGGTGTCGCCCTGCTTTTTCAGCCTTCCGATGTTTACCTTTGAAAGTTCTTGTTCTCACGCATGTTCTTGTAAACAGTATAGATTGTTTACATTCTTTCATGGAGGAGGAATTCTCTTGATGGACATCTGTCTTGACCAGTGTGACTGGAGAAATGTTGACTTAGCTTACCAATCACTTGGTTTGCTTGCTGTACTATATAATAGAGTCAGTGATGTAATAAAGCTAGTTCTCTTAGACGAACCTGGCTCAGAGTTGGTGCAGTTTTTTTAGCGTGGCAAGTGCGACAGTAGGGTTTGGATGGGTTGGGTTTGAATGGCCACCATGCTGTATGTGCTGTCCCACCTCGCTTTATTGCACGTGTCCCTCCTGCCTTTCGGTGTCCGGGTGACTCAACAGGGGTTCAGTTGTGACCCACTTGATGACCAAGCACCTCGTCCTCCTTCCAAAAGACAGTTGCAGGCCTGGGCTCCACTGTATTAACTGGAGCATTTCAACTGGCTCCAATCCTGTCGACAGCTCAACCGTCCCCTTGTTTACTGTTGAAATAATTACTGCTTTGCCATAATATTAGCTCTGAGCCGTGACTCCATTACCATTATCGCCGGAATATTACCCATTTATTATCTCCCAGCAACCCTGGAAGATGAACACTAGGCTTCAGAGACCAATTGTTTTACAACAGACAGGATCTTGGTGTGCATTGTTTAATGAGGTAAACTACATTATAGCCGGCATTAATTTGGCTGTGGTGCTCTCCACTAAATCATTGTTAACCTGTAAATCTGCCGCCACTTTTGATCCTCGTTTAATCAACGTGTGCCAGACAGAGCAGCCGGGCAAAGGGTCAGCGGTGGTCCAGCTCTGCTTGTATCATGTAGGGTCTACAAACAGGAGAAATAAATAGGGTGAAGTGGCCATGGAGAAGCAGGACTTTGGGATGGACACTGGCTTTCTTTGTGTGGTTGTGGTGAAGGAGGCAGCTGGCATGGCCATGGGTTGCTTGGGAAGAGTGTGGACACGTGTGACCACCAGCAAGATCCTGACAGGGATCAGAGGGGGATATTTAGCCTGTTGAGTGCCAGCAGCTTCCCCATCAGCTCCCATGGGAATGGGATCTGGCCCAGCAGGAGACAGAATCTGGTGGAATCACGTCATGGGCTCCAGGATGTTTTTTTCCAAGGAATGACTAAAACTTGGTTAGCGTGCCATGTGGGAGCTTCTTTTAGCATTTCCCCTCCTGATACACCCTAGTTCCTCCTGCTTTTTCAAAGCAATGGGAGATTATGTACTTTTATGTGTATAAAAGTGATATTTTTGGTTCCCTGCTTGGTGGAAATGAACTCTTGGAGCTGATTTTGCATATTTGGCATAGCTACCTCTAAAATATGCATCTTGGTACAAAAATAACAAGACCCATTCCAGCTACAAATGAGGCAATGTCTTTCCCTTAAGAAAAGGGGGAAAAAAGCCCTCATGGTTTCAAGACATTCCCTAAATGCAGCTTTGCAGTGTCACACTTTCCCAGTTTGCCAGAGGCAGAGAGGGATCTGCTCCTCAGCACAGTATGGGGAAGCAGCTGCCTGCTGCCCTAATAGGGGGCAAAACCAGGAAGCACCACCTGCACCCTCAAATTTTATCCTGTGTCTTATCCCCTTGGTCCCTGACCACCTTTCCCACAAAAGTGAGACCCACTGAGGAGTTGCAAACGCCCTGATCCGTGCTCTGCATGGCATCTCCCTGTGGAAAGAACAGGATATGTTAATGTCATGGTGGTTCAGAGCAGACAAAACCCAACACAGCAGCAATGTCAGTTTGTTGGATTTTCCATCTCTTCTTTCCTGCTGAACACAACTCCCCATTTCCCTGATAAATGCGAGGCTTTGTGTTGCTCCCTGTCTGGGACTCTCCTTTCATTCAGCTGGCCTGGGGAAGAGCAAGGGACAGGAGTGTCTTAGATTCCAGAGATCTCCACGCAAATTAAAACCTTTTATCAGCCCCTAATAGCTGTGCAAACTAATTATATTTGGGCCAAACTTTGCCAGCGACTCCCCTGAGGTATTATTATAAAAATCTGAGCTGTGGAAATGCGTCCCCATTCTGTCAACACCAGGTCGCTCCAGCTATAGAAAACCCTGCTCTGGCTCCTTTTAGCTCCCGTGATGTGCTTTGCATAAGCTGCTGCTGTTGTTTTCAGGAAGGAGAGAGCCTGGCTGGGCTTTGTCACACGTGGCCCAGGTCTGCTGAGCCAAGGACAGGGCTGTGTGCTGGGTAACAGCACTGAAATATTTATTTGCACAAGCCCTGCCAGCCTGGCTCTGTTTGTGGCCATCAATGTGGCTTGGGGCTGTGGGTGCACAAGTACTTCTGTCCTTGGAGAAATGGGATGTGGTGATGAGGGGTGGGAAGGATGCTGGAGAGGTGGGGATGCTCAAACACAGCAGGCAGGACATGGGAATGAGCAGCACAAGGAGAAAGCACATGAGGCTCTACACAGATGCTTTTCCCAATGCCAGTTCCTTGCTGGGTGGCTCCTTGTGGTGTTGAAGCTCATTTCCACCCAAATTTGTTCCTTCTTTTTCCTGGCATCACCATTTGCTCCATTCATAACCTTGTTCCCAAGCTTGCACAGGTTTGGGCACCAAAGATAACCCCGTGTTCACCCACCCCCATTATCCATAGATGGAGGCAGCACAAGGAAATGCCTTGAGCCAAGCTTCCCAGTGGGAAGGAGGTTTTTGCCCTGTGCCACCATTCCCCCGCCATCCTCGCGCTCCTCCTGGGGCGCAGATTGCCAGCTAATGGGGCGGAGCTATTGCGAGCACTCTCCATTAATGGAGCAGAATATAAACAGAATAAAGCCTTCATTTCCCGGGCTGTGATTTCATTATTAATATACTTTACAGTTCACAGGTTGTTCATTTGCTTCCATGTTTTCTCAGCTGGTGTAATCTGCTGCGCGGAGTGAGAAGAGTCGTAAAATTTCCATTTCCACTTGAATGTGCGTCCAATTCGCCGTGAAATGTTTCTCTCTGTCGTGAATATTAAGTGCCCGAGGAGTCGGTGGCCCCGGGGTTAGGCAGGGCAGGTTGCCAGCCCCTCTTTGTGTCCCAGGGGTGCGGGAGAGAAGTGAAAGGTGACAAGGCAAAGTGGAGGGACTTAGGGAAGGACCATGTGGCAGAGGGAGGAAGAGGGAGAAGAGGAGGAGAGAAAGCGAGAATAGAGGGAAAAGGAGGAAATTGAGTGGCAAAGAGGCTTCAGGGAGGGATGTGGTGGGCGAAGGATGCTCCAGCTGAACTGACCTACATTCACCTCCTCGTTTCCCTGTCCCATGACCTTGACACTTGTCAGGGAAGCTGTTGCACCAGCGTTTGCCCCAGTTTGTAAATCAGTTGTTGATGGCTGTGCTCGGTCACTGCCATGGGCCTCAGAGCTGTGCCCTTCCCCTGGCCTGAATATGGGTAGAAAAAGAGTCTCCTTGTCTCTGGTGAGGCTGAGAAATGCTGCTGTGCTTGTAAGGGCAAGGAGCTGGAACGTGCTGGCGAGCTGGAGCAGCTCAGCTGCCCCGTACTGAGCTGGAGAACAGCAGTGAGCAGCCACAGAGCTGTAGCACCACTGCAGACACAGAAAAAGGGCTTTTCACATGAATTTGGGCGGGAAAAAATCATGTTCTGCTCATGTTAAACAGCCAGCAGGAAACCTGTTGTATATTTAGGGTATTTAATGGCTCGTAGCCAAGCAACGGGTTTCTGGGACAAGGAAGCAGAAATTTGGGTAGTTGGGGCAGGTGGTCATGCCCCGAGGCTGGGAAGGTGGTGGGACCAGCAGTGCCATGGAGGGGTGCCCACAGCTGCAGCGCCACTGGCAGCGGGCACATCTGGCGGCACATCTGGCACGTTACTGCAGCCGGAGTGGTGAGGAATGTGTGCCCTGGTTACCCCTCCCCAGCCTGCAGTAGAAGCAGGGGACGTGGTGTCACTGCTGGGAAAGGGGACAAAAAGGCAAACCATGGTGGCATGCCCAGGCTGTGGGGGTAACTTGGGCACTGCCCCGAGCCGATGGCACCGTTTCCTTCTGACTCTTTGCTGAAATTACTTCAGCTACAGCATTCCTCACTGCAGGGGAAAAAAATGCCTCTTCCTTTCCCATCTTCTCTCGGTTGAGTCAAGATAATAATAGTCTTTTTCTGATCCCCTGAACTTTCCCATCTGCTTGGTAAAACAATGGCAATTCTTTTTCCTCCTGGCCTCTCTCTCTGTCTTCCTCTCTTTTATTTTTATTCTCCTACGGTATAATTTAAAGCAAGAGCAATGCTGTAGCCGGTGGGTTTTTCCCCTTCCTGTGACACACTGCTGTTATTTAAAATGGCTTTTCCCTTGCAGAGCAATGCCTCTCGCTGCCCTCCCAGCTCCTGTAGCATGGCCAGTACCTACACAGAGGCCTGAGGAGGGGATGATGGGCTCAAGAGAGGGGGCTCAGCCCCCCTTTCAGTCTCCAGTCCCCCAGTCTCAGCCATCCAGCATCACCAATCCCTGAAATTCCTGTCACAACCACCCCATCCCCCCTGCACAGGCCCAGGGCAACCTCACCAGCCCCCCAGAGCCCCAAACCCATCCAACTCATCACCCCTGCATTTCCCTGGCTTCTCTCAATAAGCCACAATATTGCGAGTGATCCTGCAGAAATGGAGACATCAGTGCCATAAAACACGAGGGACAGAGCAAGGCCACTGGGCTGGAAAATAGCGTGTCTGAGAAAATAAAGACGGGATAAAGATGATGGAGAGGCGACAGCGAGTCTCACCCTGCCATGATTCAGATGGCTCTGGGGGCTGAAGAGTGGTCAGGGGGTCCCAGGGGAAAAAAAGAGATGGAAAACATTCCCCATTTGCAGAAAGTCGTGGCAGCGACGGAGTCCAGGCTTGCCATGAGCTGCCTGCAGGGATATGCGTGGAGAAGGGAAAGTTTCCCAGATCCCCATGACTTCTTGCCAGCACTGGGGATGGATTTAGCCGGCACTTGATGCTTATTTTTTTACTCTAATGCCATTATGCCACTTGCTTCCCATCTGAGGGATATTTCCCTAATGCGGCTGAAATACGGCTTAACCGAGGTTACAGCCATTTAACGCTTTGCATTGCAATTGCTTCTTAAGAGCTTGTCCTGCGGAGAAAGCCTTGGGGTTTAAATTTCCAGCCAGAGGGACCCTCCGGTCCTGGCTGCCACCAGCTCTTTTTCACACAAATCCAGAGGAAAGCAGGATGCCTCGAGTTTGGCAGGGGTTGGGAATGCCTTCTCCTGCACAGCAATGCGGTCGCATGGAGTGGTTGGGAAGGGATGTGGAATCTTTTCAGTTTCTCCTGTGGAATCTTTTTGGGTTCTTTGCAAAGCACCTGCGGATAACAGGCAGGAGCAACCTTGGTTCTTGCTCTCCTCGCCAAGCCCTGTGCACCACAGATTGTCCTAGAGCCAGCGAGGAAGCTGCCAGAAATGGGATGAGCTCCAGAGGAGCCAAGTTGCGACAGGATTTAATGGAGGAGCAGCGTTCCCACAAACAGGATGCGTGTTTGAGCGATTTTCTCCAGCAGCATCTGTCGCTCTCCAACATCTTGGTACCATTGCAACAAATTATTTAACCACTACCCACTGTACCCCATCTGTCAGGCGGCCCCTCCACATGGATGGGGCCCTGCTTCCCACCTTTCCAGAGGAACTCACCGGCAAAGGCTGAGCGCCAAACAACAGGACAAATTAAATCAAAAGCACAGCTTCGGCACCCAGGGGGAAAATGCACATCAGCTTTGACTTATTGCATGGCGCACGCTTACAAGAGAGAAGCAGCGGCTTTTGTCACTGCAAGGGGCCATGAAAAATGAATTAGGGCCGCTGCTGGGAGAGGGCACGCAGGAGAATCTTTCATTCCGGCAACGCTGTCCTCTCTCACCTTGGAAGCAGCTATGGGGAAAAAAACACAGGGAGGACGGAGGAATAAGGAAAGGAAGGAGAGAGGACTTTGTGTTGGGCACCTGACTGGATGCTCTGGGCTGTGGGAGAGAGCATGGGAGGAGGAGTGGTGCCAGGAGCCGTGTTGGTGCTCAGGCAGGAGCACGGAGCTGCTGGGAGATGCTGTCTCCTCAGGAACTCTCTGGAGAGGGCTTGGCTCTGTGGGAGCCTTGACATTGATTTTCATCTACCTTTTGCGTTTGCCTCTGCAAGGAGGCAGAAAAGCTCTGTGGGAAGTGGCTCCATGCCAGTCACAGCCTCTGCCGAGCATCAGGCCCTCCCAGTGTCACCATAAGGGTCACCCCTGCCTTTCCAGGGCCAAGGAGAAAGGTATCCAGCTCATGTTGGTGATAATGGGTGGGTATCATTAAGAGCAGCTGCCCTTTAATGAGCCCTGCACCCATCTTTGCTGCAGATCTGGCGCCGCTTAAGCTCTTTATGAACAGAAGCAATTGCTAATTTGCTCTAATAGGGTGACACGTGCCCTCTGGACCTTTTCCTGGGGTCCAGTGTCCTTACCAGCACCCCAGAAGGAGGCAAGAGCTGGGAGAGGCTGAAGACAGTTGCTGCCACTTTGCCAAGCCTTGAGCTGCCTCTGAGCTCTCCCTCTCATGGAAATAAAAGGGCTCATTCTTTATTCGACTCATTTACTCCTGAGTTAGAGCCTCGTTCAAGGGTGGTTGGTCCCCGAGTTGTTTTGTTTTGTTTCTTTAAATATTAATTTCCATAATCCATTTATTTCCCAAGGAACTACTTCTTGCAAACAAAAGGTTTAATGCTCCTCTTTTATTCCCGGTAACAAATAAGTTGTCTGAGACGTGCAAACATCCCGGCAGCAGCAAGCCGTGCGCCGTGTGATGCCACAAACCGCGCTCAGGATGTGCAGGGATGGGGGAGCTGCATCCCTGAGGGATCACAGGTGCCACAGCAGCGTCTCCCTGGAGATGCTCGCCCAGAGAGGGAGGGCAGCAAGCCCGGCCAACACTGGGAAGCCCCCGCAACCCGGGATTCCAATCTTTTGCATGGAGGCGTCTCTGACATGCCTTTTTGAGATGGAAGATTTGAGAGCCGAAGGCCGGGAAGCACAATAGAAGATAGACTGCTTGTACCTCATTGTCTGGAGAATAGATGGGCTGCAGGCTCCCGGAGAATGGGAGCTGCCACTCAGGTGGCTTTAATAGAACAGGCGGCAGATAGATTTCAATAAAAGAAATGAGTATAAATATTGTTAGCGGAGAATAGAGGGAAAGTGAAAAAGATCTTGTTTAACGAGTCACAGTGGGAAACTTTCAAGGACTTTTAAGCTAAAAACTCTTCACAATGGTGCTATAATGGATGGCTCAGGCAACTTGGCTGCACTGCATAGCATCGATGGGGTGAGCAGAGTGGGCAGACGTCCCTGGGACACCGTGGGGAAGGGCACAGCAGGGAGTCAGAAGTTTGGGTTGGAAGGGACCTTGAAGACCATCTCACTCCAATGCCCTGCCATGGACAGGGTCACCTTCCACTAGACCAGGTTGCTCAGGGCCCCCGTGCCTTGCTTTCACTGTCTCTGGAGTTAATGCCGATGTATTGACTGTATGTGATTGCAGGCGGAGTGACCAGGAGATGTGGTGGCATCTGGAAGGTCTCTGCAGGTCACCTGTCCTAGTGACTAGTGAGATGTGTGGCATGTGCCCACTGAATAGTTAAATACCAGAGTTGTTGTATGAGGTATGAGCACCAAGCATGATCTCAGGGATGCACTGAGCAAACGGAGCCACCAGTGTGGGTCCTGTCTCAGTTCTAGCTCTGCACTGAGTGAGAAGTTGAAGAATGTGTCTTTCCTGCTGTCATGGCGGCTCCACGTTGGAATGTGCCTGTCAAAATCCCCGTGTCCTGACCCTGTGGTCATGGGCAGCCAGAGATGGGACCTTAAGAAAGTCATCTGTGCTCATGTCAGCACAAAATCAGGCCTGGGTGGGTCCTCCATCGTATCTGTGAGCAAAACTCAAGGCACCATCAGCTCACCTATGCCCCAAGAAGTTGGAGAGGGAAGAAAAGCCACAGCACTGCATGGCCACAGGCAAGGAGGGGCTCCCATAGCCCCAGGCAGGAGGGCACAGTGATACCAGTGGAGGAGAAGGACTTTATGTTCAGGATTTTATGGCCACCCCTGTCCTTCAAAGCCTGTGCTGCCGTGCACAAGGAGCAAAATTGGCTGTGAGAGTTCCCCAAATTCAATGTAAAAAAGAGTTCAAGTAAGGAAAACGTGATGTTTCCCCTCTGTTCGGTGACACCAGGCACAACTGGTGATCGTCACCACCCCCGGGGCGTGAGGATGAGGAGGGACCTCAGACTGCAGCAGTGGAGTGAGCTCCTGCCAAGCTCCCACATCCCTGAGCGCCGCGCGGTGCCAGGCAGCGCGCGCGCCATCCCCTGGGGCTTCGCACAACATCAGGCCACGGAAACATGCTAATTAACATGGAAAAGCATGTCAGAGGACAGATTTCCTCCCTTGTCATCAAGAAACTTCAAAAACAGTGGCTTGGCCCCGTGTAAGCACGACGCCGACTCTGATATGCCGTGTGCCCGTTTCTGGGGTGACGGTCCTGCTTCTGAAGGCTCGTGAACATGAAGAACAGGAGGTTTGTACCCTGTGCCTCATGTAGGTGTGCTTCCTCAAGGGACTGCTCAGCTAAGGGGGGGGTCACACACAGAAATGGGCTGGAGCCTGTGGTTCAGGGATGCAATATTCACAAGAGGAGTTTGTCTGGGTCGATAGGGTAATCTTAAAAAAAATCATTTTTTGAATGATTGCGCTGGATGGCTTCCAGCAGGTTAATTACCCCTAATCTTTGTCCACTGGAGCGTGGCAGCTTTAAGCTGGCACAGAGGGGCTGAAAAGAGGGGGTGCACAGAGGAGTAGCTGCCCTAGGTGGGGTCATTCACCTGATCAAATAAAAATGGGGAAGGGAATTTCAGAAATGCCTGAACTTTGTTCCTTATGTGTTAATTGAGCCATCAGGAGAGGGTAATAGTGGTTAATAAGAGGTGAAGCAGGTGCATCCCCCACTTTGGCTGGGGCACGTACTGGAGGCAGCCTTAGTTCTTGTTTACCCCCCTACCTGGGGCTGTGTCATGCCTCCTTTGAGAGGGATTTGGGGTGATTCCTTTCCCCACCGGCTTCCCCATCTTCTCTAATTCTACTAAATCTCCCATCTTCCTCTTTTCCTCTCGCTGCTGCACGAAGGAGAGGTGAAGTGGGTCTCGGATGGCAACAATTCTCTTATTACCTTTGTGTGTTTTATTTATTTACCATAAACTGTTATAGGATGGCCATCAGCACCGCATCGGGGTGATGTCTGAAATATATGGCTCTCGGGTTTAGTGCGTCACTCGGAGCCGGGAGTCTGCACGATGTTAATTTTTATTGCCAGAAGTAGCCATAAATTGATAGTTGAGAATTGCTGTAGGGACTGTAATTAACTAGTTACTATTTCACCTCCAAAAGGAGCAATGTTTCACGCTCTTACTTTTACTTATCTGGAATCAGCTGCTGTCAACATCCGCTGAAGCCCGTATAAAGATTTATAGACCTTGGAGGTAAATATTGACTAATGGGCAGCTTGGCTTAATGTTCACCTTGAAGGACAATAAATTGTGCTATTGATTGAAGCAAGATGTCAATATCTGCATTGTTGTAAACATTTTAATAAAATTATCTCCATAAAATATTCTCTTTCTTTGGCTGATCCTGGCCAGCGGGATCAGTGCCTGGAAAATGCAGCAGCACAGTGTAGAGGGCAGGGCAGTGCTTTGGGATTACTGGTGGGTCTTTGAGCTCCCAGAGACCAAACCTGTTGTGTGACCACTGTTGAGGTTGTGCCTTGGGGCTTTAGAGGTGAAAATCTTGCAGCCCTGAGTGGCTGGGCTGGCTCAGCTTGACCTGAGGTGCAGGGAGTTGGTATGGACACAGGATAGAGCTCCAAGGAAGCTTTTTCAATGGCATCGTGGGCAGCCTTCAGCCAGGGAAAGCTGTGAGCAGTGTCCTAGAGACCTGAACATGGCTGCAACAGTGAGCCAGGGGACAGTGGCATGTAATTAATTTGGGAACATGTGTTCACTTTCTGGTGAGTTATTATCTTGTCAGAGGCTCAATGGAAGCAAATGGGGAGGAGGAGTCAGAAGGGAGATGAGTCGGGATGGGAAAATGAGGAAAGCGAGTGAAAGAGAAAGGCATGGAGGGAGGAATATGGAGATGCAGGAGGAATCTGCCCACACCTCATCGCATCCATGCTGTGTGGGACCCCAAGCACAGCTTGGCCATCTGTTGGGTTTGCCTTGGTGCTCCGTGCCACACCAGGACCTCGCCCTTGTGGCTCCTCCTCTGCTGTGATGGTCAAACTTCCCCTTCCCTGAGGCTTTTAACAGAGATCTGCAGAGTGAGTCCAAAATAGTGCATGGTGGTCTGTGGGCAGTCTCCTACTCACCGAGCACAAGGATTCAGGCTCTGCTTTTCCATCTCCCCAGCTCACACTGGGTTAGTTCATCATCCTTGGCTGATGAGCAAGGATTACACTTGTGCGTTGTCCATGGCCATTCCATTTCTGGCCTGTATTATATTATTAGTATTAATAATAATAATGATGGGTGCTGGCTGTGCTGGTTTTCTGGCTCCTGAGGAGATGAGAGAGCTCTCCATTAATTCCTGCAATATTTCAGCTCCTAATTGTGCTCAAGCAGAGACAGCCTTGAAAGTTCCCACCATCAATTCAGCAGAGAAGGACTGGTATGTCTGGCAGAGCTCCTGGAGCTGCAGGGCTCTGGTCAAGCCTTGCCCTGAGCATTCCCAAGTTCCAGGTGCTGCCAGGATGTGAAGCAGCTTTACGGATCAGTTTTTTCTGCAAAGCCATTTGTATAGGAGAGGACAGGGGAATGTTGTCTTAGTCACCTGGTGTCACCTGCTTCACCAGTGGACAGGGTCTCTTTATGTCACCCAGATATTTGAGATGCTGTAGCTGGCAGAAACGAGGCATCCCTGAGCCAGAGCCTCTTGCAGGGATGGTATTCCTAATGTTATTGTCAGCTGAGCATGGTTTACATCAGGTTGTGCACAGGACAGAAACAGGAGTCAGCTCCAGCTCAGAGTATCCTGTCTCAGTCCAGGGCAGGCTCTGTTTGGCTGTTGCCTAATTCCCAGGATGCCAGACCCAGAACTTTGAGCTCTGCCTCTCCATCAGCTGATTGCCATGCACATATCTCAGACTTCAGTGCTACGCAGGCATGGAGGAAACCTTCATCCCCCAGTTTCCTGAGCTTTTACAGGTGAAAATCTGACCCTTGCAGTTACTTTAATGAAGTCTTTACTGGGGAACAAAATGCACTCGAGCTGCTTTGCTCCCTGATCAAACCAGGCACACAAATTATGGCTTGACTATGGCAAGAGCTAATTCTTGCTGTGTGTGAGGCAACTCTGGAACTTGGGAAAGAGCCTTTGGTGAGTTGGGAAGCAGTGTTATCTGAGCCTTTGCACAACCCAGAGTCAGATTTGTGCACAGAGCATCTGAAGGCCACCAGCTGTGTCGTTACTTTATCAGCAGGCAGCGCTGTGCTACAGAGAAGCTGATTCTAGGTCAGCCACAAAAAGGAATTTTTCCCCCCCTCTTCTTTTTTTTTTTTTTTTTTTTTTTGCAGTGCTGCAGGGCTGCTGGATGTAAGGCTGTAATTTGTGTGTCTCTAAAGGATATTGATTTTGGGGTAACGCCTTCATATCTCACCCTTCAGTTGCACTAAGTACTGATGAGCTCAGCAGTTTGCACCATGAGCCACTCGGGTGGGAATTTCAGCACAGGGCTGAGGACACTGGTGGATGTCAGCAATTCATCAACAGGAAAACTCACTTCGCTCCTTTCCAAAGCTCACAGGGTTGCCTTCCCAGCTGGGTCAGCCTGGGAAGCTGGGATGCACGTGTGTGTGCACGGGGTCCCCAGTTCAGGGAGCCGTGGACGTGCAAAGTCCTGGGGATGCTCTGTGGAGGTGGCAGCTGTGAGGTCTGGTGCAGGGAGGCAGAGCCAAGGTGGGATTTCATCACGGCTGAGCGTATCTGCACTAGTTTGAGTTGACAATAGTGACACCTGGGGCTGTAGCAGCATGATCCTGGCAGATGCCTGGGGTGCCCACCGTATCGAGCTGTTCCAGGGCATTACAGGAATGCTGTTGGTGCTGGCTCGGGTCTTTCCATGGCGGGTGGTGGAGTCTGACCACACTGCTCCTGTAGCGTGGGAAGAGATGCCATAAAAGCATCAGCCAGGGGGATGCAGGCGGTGTGTGCCCCGCTGGGAGCCTCCCACATGTGGATTCTGCATGCATTTGTTAGGAGCAGGATGCACACGGTTGGCCGGTCAAGCGCAGCGAGCTGTGGCCCATCAGGTCACACCAGCACTGACAGTGGGATCCGGGTGGGAAGCCAGGGCTGGCCGAGCTCACGGCATCCCCCTGGGGACCGGGGACCTGTGCTTGGCCTCTCTGCCATTGGCACTCGCTCCCAGAAACAGCTGCCCAGAGCTAATTTATTTCCTAATGCTGCAGCAATGTTAATTTATAAATTACACTGGTAATTCGAGCTATTATTAATTTCAGATGGTGTAGGGCAAGCCTAATTAAAATATGACACCGATTGCCACACATATGTACCAAGGACTACCGTTTAAAATTTATAGGAATATTAAGTGTGACACAGGGCTCGGAGATGCTCTGTGCAATAATTACAGTGTCCTGGCTGCAGGAGATCCAGTGGGGAGATGTAAACAACAGGAAAGGGAGAAACTGTCCCTGTTTTGGGTGCTGCAAAAAGTAATTTTTGCTGCTTGTTTGGGGGAAGAACCTGGGAAGTCTTGTGCCCCAACCTGCAAAAAGTAATTTTTGCTGCTTGTTTGGGGGAAGAACCTGGGAAGTCTTGTGCCCCAACCTGCTTCTGGCCAGCCAAGCACTGTGTGTTTCCAGGAGTGTGTCAACAGAGCTCCTGGAAGGAATGAGGGCTGAAAGATGTCAGAGTGAAGGAAATGCACTGATTGCATCTTCCTGGCTTTGAATGAAACAAGAAGCTGCACTGCAGCCTGGATGGGGAAGAGGGGGACAAATGCAGCCCCCCAGAAATGAACCTGGGGTGGCACAGGGATGAGGTGTTTCACCTATAGGGAGGTGTTGGCACCACCACTAATGGGAATAGACTTACTGTGGATTAACTGAAGCTGAAAAATTAGAGAAGGGTGTTTATGTGAGCTGGCTGAGCCTGGAAGCTCCTCCCAGCAGGGGGGATGTGCAGAGGTGAGCTCAGGTCGTTTTGCAGGTTTGCCCACTTTGCCCACCCTGAGCACCTCAGGGACATTATCTCCAGCAAGCGATGCTCTCAGTGAGGCCAGAGGTGCTGGAGCAGTCCAGCACTTGCAGAAACCTTTCTGGCAAGGATTTTCAGGGAATGGAGGGGCACAGGCACAAGGGCGTTCTGGGCTGGGACCCACAGGCCGGGTGTCCTAGTGCAGTGACATGCTCACAGATGGTGACCAGCCAGCGGTGAATGTCAGGTTTGTTGTGCCTCCCCATCACTCAGGGCCCTCTGTCTCTGCCTCTGCAGCCGTGGGCTTCATCAGCGAGGATGAGTACCTGGAGATCACGGGAATCACGCGGGAGCAGTCGGGAGAGTACGAGTGCAGCGCCTCCAACGACGTCTCAGCGCCCGTGGTCCAGCGAGTCAAAGTCACCGTCAACTGTGAGTCCCTGGGGGCCACCGGGGACAGGGGTGGGGCTGCAGAGGGTCACCATGCTGCCCCACAAGGGAGTGGCACTTGGAAGTAAGGCACACAAAGGCCCCAGAGCGAGACAGGCGGCAGCAGTTTTTCTGAGCAGGTGGTGTTTTGCCCTATTTTCCCCTTCTTTTCAAGCTCCATTTTTTTCCACCACCTCCTCCTCAGCTGTCTCCGTCAACCTGGGTTTTCTGCCCGTGGAGAGATGCTGTGCTGATAACCTCTGAGGAGAGGAGAGAAGTGAGCAGTAAATAGAATTTTTTTTCTTTTAGAAAAAATGCGGCAGAGGAAGAAAGCAGCACAATTCATGTTTAGACACACATGAAGACCTTCCTAACCCTCCCTCTGGTCACTCCATTAACTGGACATGTAACAACCATGAGTTGGGGTCTCCTGTTTTTGGAAGAGAACCCCCATGAACGTGAAAACCTCTGGACAGCAGCACCAGAGTGGCAGGAGCTGAGCATGGGCTCAGAGATGATTTTGGCTCCTACCCACGTGCAGGGAGAGAAGGGACACCTTGAGGAGCAAGGGGAGGGCGTAGGAGTCCCAAAGGCTGCAGGGTGCTCACGCCAGGTTTCCCCTCTGCCCGCAGACCCGCCGTACATCTCGGATGCCAAGAGCAGCGGGGTGCCGGTGGGGCAGAAGGGCATCCTGCTGTGCGAAGCCTCCGCTGTCCCCTCCGCCGACTTCCAGTGGTACAAGGATGACAAGCGGTAAGAGCCCGGGGGGCACAACAGGGGGGAAGACACCGACCCCACGTGGGCTGCACCCAGGGCCAGCAGCTTCTGCTCAGAACCCTTGGCACAAGTCTGGTTTGGATACTGAGGCAGGTCAGCAGCAGGCTGTGCTCGTCTGAGGCAAATCCAGGCATTCCATCAGGCAGCCAGCATCCACAGCTGGAACTGCCACCACCCAGGATCTATTAAAGGCTTTGTATTTAACTCACGGAATTTGTGGAGGGGGATTTTCCCAGGAACTTCTTTCGGCCCCCACGGAGGCAGGATTGTTGCTGCCTGTGCCTTTGTTTGAAGGTGTTGTGGTAAATCCCTGCTTGGGTGAAGCATAATGTCCAAAACGGATATTGGCAGCACAAATCCAGGCACTTAAGAGTGGATGAAACCTCTGTCATCTCTTTAAATGGTTTGGCCGGAAGGCAGCTCTTGCAAAAGCAAAAGAAATGCGGTGTCAGTCAAGAGATAGGGTTTGCTATGCTCCAGAGACAGCCTGCCCTGCTTTGGGGTGAAAATGGACCTTTTAGGTCAGCCAGCAACAACTGTGTCCTGCCAAAGCAAGAGCACGGGGACATGGCTGGGGAATGAGTAGTGGAGCAGCACAGCCCAGGGTAAGTCCCACTCTGGAGAAATTACCTCTCTCTGACCCCAGGCAAAGTGTTTTAAACCAATTTTTGTGTTGATTATCCCTGGAAAGCCCAGAGAGGCCATGGTGTGGCCAAACACAGGACAAGCCACACCGGTCAGTGATAAGGAGGGATGTTTTGGCCAAAACAGAAGCTGGAGGAGAATCTGGGTCTGCCTGCCTCACCCGGTTTGAGAGGAAAGGAGCGGCAGAGTGTACAAAGCTGCAGATGTTTGTGTGGCAGAAGAAAGGCTCCGCTCAGAACTAGGTCAGATGGTGAGGGCCTGTGGAGCAGCGGCTCAGCCTGCCTGATCAGCACCCAGCGTGGATCATAATGGGAATCCAGAACTTCCTGTGAGGAATTAGCAAGAGCTGCAGGAGCTAGGCAGGATGGGGACACCAGTACAGCGAAGTCCAAGCACTTGGTTAATGCTTCAGCATCTGTGCTGGCTGAGAAGCCTCCCTGCTGTGGTGGGTGCCTGTTACATCACTCACAGGGACACGCAGGGATGAGAGAAGAGGAAGGTGACAGAAGGCACTCTGCAGAACAGAGAGGACTGAGGACATGAGAGGGAAACCAGGCTCTTCTGTAGGGTGGGAATGAGCCTTTCCCAGATTCCCTCCCAGGCATGGGAGCATCCCTGTCTGTGCACAGCCTTTGGCTAGTCCCAGCACCATCCCATGACCCTGCAGCAGTGAGGATGCCTCTGGTCAGCACGGGAATGGCGTGGGCCAGCAGTTGGAAACCCAGCAGAGCAGCATCCATCTCCCTTATCTTTCCCACTACCTTCCCTTCTCCCTCTTCCCCCAAGCTCTATGTCCCCACTCACAGGCACAACCAGAGGATAACCGGACATGAAAAATAGTGGGCACTTCCCTTCCTGATGCCAACCCCGTGACCTCCCATTCCTCTTTTCTCCCAGACTGGCTGAAGGACAGAAAGGGCTGAAAGTGGAGAACAAACCCTTCTTCTCCAGACTGACTTTCTTCAACGTCTCTGAGCAGGACTATGGCAACTACACCTGTGTAGCCTCCAACCAGCTAGGGAACACCAATGCCAGCATGATCCTCTATGGTGAGTAGGGCTGAGGGAATCAGCCATGACCCTGAAGGAAGGGTCTCCCATGTCTTTTGGGGGAGATGTGTATTGGCTGGTGATCCTTTCTGCCCTTGGCATGTGGGCTAGAGGTTGCAGGGAAAGGGGAGAGCCTCCAAAGCTGCCTCCTGATTCAGGTCCAGTGTCTCCCACCATTCAGAGGTGTTTGGCACTGTGTTTGGGATCTGCCATGAATTCCAAGGTAGGAGCTGGCTGCAGGTTTCCATCTTCTTGCTCTGATGAGTCTCTAGGGGAGCCTCTGTGTGATGGCATCCTCCTGTGTTGATGGGAGGGAGGAGAGATGCTGCTCAGTGTCATTGCTGCCCCATTCCCACGTGAGAACAACCAGGCTCCCTGCTCCATCACCGTCCAGGTCGTGTTTTCTGCTCCTGCCAAGCAGATATATCCCTATTGGAGCTGCCAGGGGAGATGGGAAGGTGTGGAGGGCAGGGAGGAGGAGAAGGTTTGTACCTTTGTCCCAGGACTGTTTTCCCTTCATGCTGGAGCTGGGATGAGAGCAATGCATCCCCCTGACACTGCTCATGGATGGGAAGGGCTGTGATTGATTGACATATTTGTCAAGCCTCTTCAGGTGACAGCAAAACCAGAGCAGGGGCTGTGCTCTCCAGGAGCCAGAAATGGATGACAGATCTCAGCCCTGGGCACTGCCTGGGGTATTTCCCTGCTGGGGTATGGGGTGTGTGGTTCTCGCAGCTGAACCATACAGAAGTGGGGACTGGGGACCTCCAACCTGTTCTCCTCCTGGTTGTTGTTGCCACCTGGTTGTTGTGCCCGGTCATCTCCTTGTCCCTTGTTATTGTACGGTCAGAGGGAGGAGAGCAGAGTGACAGATGAGCCTTCCTTGTCCCCAGGTCCCTCCGGGATGGCTCAGGGCAGTCTTTGCCCTGGCCATGCAAAGTGTCTTGGGACAAGGAGCAGTCCCATGTGCTGGGTTCTGGAATGTGCCAGGGCAGTGGGAGGTGTGTGGAGGCCCTGGGAAGTGCTGTCCATGTCTTGGGGAGGGGCTGGATGGATTCCAAGGGAGCAGTTTGTTTAAGGATGGTAGAGGATGTCGAGCTTTGCCAGAGGCCACACCACAGGCGTGGGGTCAGGGTGGCATCACAGCACAGGCTTATCCTCCCCTGCCACTGGTATTGGCAGCTACGCCAGGTTCCCCTGAGCTGTGACAGAGGAGTTCATCCGTCCTGGATGCTCAGACCCATTTTCTCCCACAGTAAAGTCCAAGCCATACGTGATGAAGGTTCACCTGTGTTAATCATTAGGGTTGCATAGGAACTATCTCAGTTCTCTTCCCTGCCAGCCTTCCTGGTAATCCAATAACCCCATGTTTAGGGAAACCAACACCTCTGGCACTGCAAAGCCACCCAGGCCTGGTTCCACCTGTGTAGGGTGGCCGTACCAAGCGCCTAACATAGCCTGAGCCACATCCTTAGCTGTGATGTTTCAGCCTTCCAAAGTGTTTATGAGGTTAAAATATTCATTAGTGGGGGCCTTCAGTTTGGCATCTGTAGATCCAGGCTGGATGAACAGCCTAAAAGATGACATCTCTCTGCTGATGAGCTCTTTGTTCCTTGGGTTCTAAGCCATCTCTGGGACTCGTGCTGTGATGGCAGTGTCAGCTGGGAGGCAGGGAAGCATCCCACAAAAGTCTAAGCTTATTTTATGCTCCCCCTGTTAGATTTGCGGTCTGGCTGTGAATCCTATCAGGGAGCAAAATCAGACTCCTTTGACCACCCATAATTTCCATAAAGGTTGCACTGATTGAATGATCTGTTCAGTCTTTAATAATTGAGTCCCCTTGGGGAGTGACAGTTCCCTGAGGAGGCTGTGACATGCAGGGTCCCCCATCTCCTGGGGCAGGGCTCCCCAGCACCCCCAGGAACAACCCTTCCCTAATTATCAGCAATGTGATGGCCCCAAGCATCATAGAGCCGAGCTCACCCGTCCCTAAGCAACCAGTGTCTTCAGTCTGGGGATTAATGTGTCTTTATTTATCAACATATTTATTTATTTAATGCAAGATAAGAGGGAAGTTGATGCGGTGGCTGCGTTACCTGTGCATGAGAGATGTCTCTTCTGTGAGGTTTTGGGGGACAATTTTGTGAGTGGCCCCTTTTCCCTGAAGCTGAGTGTTTTGGAGTTTTTTCCCCACAAACGGAGGTTTAATCTGTGCAGGTACCATGGCATGAGCCTTTTTGG
Source organism: Nicator chloris (assembly GCA_013400495.1). Lineage (NCBI taxonomy): Eukaryota > Metazoa > Chordata > Aves > Passeriformes > Pycnonotidae > Nicator > Nicator chloris. The sequence continues at coordinate 135,693 of WAAE01023748.1, forward strand.
GGTTGTGCGAGAGGCTAATGTAGCGTTCATCTTTTAATCCTTTTTTTAATCTAATTTTTCATGGAGGTCAACTAGTGCTTTATTTAACATGTGGCACTCGTTATTCCAGACCTGCCGCCTCATTCAGCGGCTCATTTGGTGCTGTCTGGGATGTGATAGAGTGCTCAGGGAAACCACATCATTCTGTGGAGTTGGGGAGAAAACCAACCCTCTGCTTCTCACCCATCACGCAGTCCATGTTGCTCCCAGAGGTAGCTGTCAGGCCATAAATCTTTTTGGGATGTTGCAGGATTAGCAAGAGGGATGGGCCCTGAACTCTCGGGGGAGAGGTGAACCCCCTGCATCCCCATAACCCAGCCCCTGGGCTTTGCCTTTTGCACAAAACTACAGGCTTTGCCAGGTCTGAGGTCCCGTATTCAGCTCATCTCAGGTTCCCTCCAAGATGAGGGGCCGTGGCCCCACAGCAGTGGGGTGTGATTTGGGCAACAGATTCCATTTCTACCCCATCCACTGGTTTTCCCACCCCATGTCGAGGGCAGGCTGAGGGAGGTGTCTCGAGCCTGAGCTTTCCATTGCCCTTTTGCCTTAACTTTCACTTGTTCTTTAATTTTTAGAAGAGACAACTACCGCTCTGACACCCTGGAAAGGTCAGTAATCTGGGGGTCCCCCACAATGTCAGTGCTTCCCCTGCTGTTCCCCTTGGGCCCCTCTGGCTCCCACCACAACTGATCTCAGTGGGAGCCGCAGCCCCCACCAGCTGGATCTCCTGCCCCACAACCCCACGGCTTTCACTGATGTAGGGATGAATTAGGGCTTCCTTAGCTGCCCTCCCATCCTGCCCCCTCCCCGCCAGCCTACTGTGCCTGTCTGGTGGTGGTCTGTGCCCTCTGCATGCCTGTCCCCATCCCATGGTGTCTCGCTCCCTCCCCATTGCCAGGGCAAAGCAGGGATGTCTTTGGGCTGCTTTCCCAGTGCTACTGTGTAAGGGGTCTTGTGGCAGGTCCTTCGTCCTCTGGGATGCTTCTAGTGCCTCTTTTATGGGATGAGATAGGGGTGGACAGGCATTTGGTCCCTTTCCTGGTGTTATTGCTGGCCAGGACAGCCAGCTCTCTGCTGTGCATTCTTACTGTCTGGCCAACTGGCTTGCTGTCATCTTGATTTTGGGGTGGCTTCGCTTGTGATGAATCAAGTAATCAGTCCTTGGGATGACTTGTAGATGTCTGTGGAGGTAATGTGTGAGACCTGGATTTGGTGCCTGGGTTTGTGAGGTGTCTGAGTGTGCTGGAGAGTGTTACTGGTGGGAAACCAGATGGTTACTGATGTTTAGTGCCCCGGTCAGGTTTTGAAGTGAGGGGACATGTCCTGGGGTTTCAAAAACAGTTGTGAATCAGATCTTGTGGTCAGCCCTGCTTCCACAGGACACCAGAGTGGATGCCTTCCTGAGGTCTTTTTCCACCTTAGTCTTCTCCTGGGCAAACTATTTGGTGAAAAAATGAGTGTTTTGGTGAAAGCCATTGGCTAAGACACCCTCCACACCCTTTCCCACAGTGAGCTTTGAACTCTTCACCCCCTGTGGTCCCCAAAGGTGGGTGGGCTTGGCTCTTCTTGGCCACCCTCCTCATCCCATCTCCTTGAGGTGGTCTGGGGCACATGCTGAGCCCCACAGGGACTCTGAAGAGGTGCAAAACACCAAGTCCTCAATGTAGTGCTGCTGGCAGTGTCTCTGCAGGGTGGGCAGGTGGTTACTGTCCTTCCGAAGGAACACTAGTGGACAACACGGTGGTCGCCCTGGGGCAGGAAGAATGTGCTGGACAAAGACTCTCATCTCCCCTATGAGTGTGGATAGAAAATTGGGACCAATCTGGAGGAGGGTGAAGGGGGCCGAGGGAGGTCGGATGGTGGTGATGCGCAGGGAGCGGGCTTGGGATGTGGACTTAGGGCTGAAAAGGGACCACAGAGGATCTTGTCCCAAAGACCAGCATTTGTGGGGACAGGGGTGGCTTTTCCCACATTCTTGAGACAGCACGGACGGAGGGGGGCACCCAGAGAGCTCTACCACAGAGCAATCCCGCCACGCGTGACGCCACCGGGGCCCCAAAACAGTGTGATTTCTTTTTTTCTTGGTTTCAATCTTTATTTCGCGGTTTCTGCTGTTTGTTGACTTTGTGACCAACCGTGAGGGCGTTCCTGTCCCTTCCCGCAGGCCCCGGCGCAGTGCACGACGGGAACAACGGCGCGTGGCGGCGAAGCGGCTGCGCGTGGCTGCTGCTCCTCCCGCTCGCCCACCTCGCCCGCCAGTTTTGACCTGAGAGCCGGCCCGCGGAGTAGCAGCGGCGACGACCACGGCCAGCGAGCGCAAGAAGAAAGGAGAGGAAGAAAAGAAGAAGAAGAAGAAGTGTTCACCGTTTCCGAAAATAATCATAAGAATTGAGAGAGTATCCGGCCAGGCCACCTGGGGGAGGGGGAGAGAGGAAAAACACGCAAAAAAAAAAAAACAAACCAACCCCACAATGGGAATTTGGAATGGAGAGAAAAGGGAAAAAATTAATAATCTGAGGCTTCCTGCTGAAGATGCAATGCGACTGAGTCTTTTTATTTTCACCCTATTTTTTTTTTTTGTCCCCTGCCACTTTTTCCCCCATGTTTTCACCGTTCTCTGCCACGGGCCAGCGCAGAGGATGGACAGGGCCATCAGAGTGTGACACTTGTCCCCTGCCCTGTCCTGTTCACTGCCACTGCCCGCCTGCTCCCTCCTGTGGGACCCTCCATCCAGACACACTGGTTTTCTCCTTTGCCAAGATTTCCCCGTCTTCTTATGGACTGTGCCGCCATTTGTGTTTCAGAATATATATATATATATATCTATATATATCTCCACATATATATATATATATGTGTGTGTGTATAGATATATAGATCTTCAACAGTTACCACACTACCACGAAAGGAAAGGGAGGAAGGAGACCGGCGTCGAGCCACGCTTTCATCGTACCATCCGCGGACATCGTGAATGATAAGGGATTCTGAGTCATGGTTAATTTTATTAATTGTATTTTCTGATACGAGCCTAGAACTCTTAGTTCCTAAAAAACAGAAATGCAAAAAAAAAGAGGGGAAAAAAGAAAAGAAAAAAAGAGGAAAAAAAACAATCCAGGAGAGGGGGAGCAAGCGGAGAGAAGTTTGTTTGCCGAGGAGGTGACCAGCCAAGGAGGTTTGTGAGCCTGGCGAGGAGGAGGAGGAGGAGTCCTGTGCTGAAACCCCCCCAAAACCGGCCCAAAAGCGGTCGTCTGGACAGTTCCTGCCGAGGGCACAGACGACACTCGCCGCGCATTGAGATGGAGGGAGATACTGAATCTTTTTATGGGATATATATATACAGTATATATAAATATACATATATATATATATATAATTCTTTTTTTGTTAGAGTTCTAGCCACGGTTCTCAGCAGGGTCCTTCCGCTGCCATTACTGCATGCTGTATATGGAGTTAGGTGTGTATCGGTTCTCAACGAGACAAATGTCTCGGTCCACACATCCCTGAACCCCCTCGCCTTTCCACCCTCGGGTCACCGGGGACAAAGGCTCACGGGGGACCGAGGCCCCTCTCCGTCGCTTTTTGCCGCGTGGCCCTGGCCTTTTCGCGGTGGAATAAAACGAGCTGAGGGACGGAGGGAGATCTATATAGCTCAGTTNGAAATAAGAAAAAGAAGACGAAGCAACCGGCCCTTGCCGAGGTGCAGGACCTGTTGCCTCGCCATCCATTTCAGCGGGGGCTTCTCCTGCAATTGGTTTTCCTCCTTCAATTTCCTTTCCTTCCCTGCAGCCGGCGGCGGGGGGCACACGGGGGGCCCGGGTGCGGGCAGGCGGGCGGCGAGGGGGCTCTCTCTGCCTATCCATTAAAACGATTGTTCCATGTGGCCGCTCCGTCTGGTTGTGGTGCTCATTGCCGCGGGGGCCAGGGCCACCCCGCGTTCTCCCCTTGCGCCACCAGGGGTGGGGAAGGATGTGGGGAGGGATGCTGGAGGGAGGGTGGCAGATGAGAGCACCAAGTCATCACAATGGGCCAGGAGAGCATTGGAAAGGTGGCCCCTGGACCTCACCAGTGAGCCCAGCAGGAATGCTGTCACAGGTAAGGCTTTGGTGAGTAGATGGAGAGAGTGTGAGGCACAGCTGTGCCCTATTTCCCTGCTCAGGGCCCCACTCAGTGCCCCTAAGCTCACCGTGTGGCTCTCTAGCCCAGCTGCACAGTGTTGCAGGGGATGCTTGTGGGGCAGCTGAAGCAAATCCTGTGTGGGAAGGAGACAGAGATGTGAGGTGGGTGCAGGGAACAGGGTCCCCCATGCAATGCTGCATACAGGCGAAGCACGGCAGGATTGTTTGAGTGTAGGTGCATTTTGCTGTCCATGGAGCCTTGTCTTGGTCAGTGTCTTGGTTTTTGGTGATGCTGGAAGGTTGCTTTGTGAGTTTGGTCCTCAGCCTCCTCTGTAGCCTCTGGGGTGCTGGTTTCTTCAGGTCACCTGACATATTTGCAGGATCAGAAGCTGTTTGCTATTGATGGCATGACAGTTTTGTGTGAGAATTTTTTATTTCTTGACCCTATGATGTAACCCAAGAGATGAGCATGGAGAAGAAGGATGGGAAGGTGTTGCTTTGAGGTGTGACATGCAGTGTCCAAGTGATACCAACGAGCGGTAAGGGGAGAACCATGCTCAGGCTTTGTGGGACATCCCAAGTAAGGGGCAGGGTATTGAGGCTGCAGGGGCAGGACAGCTGGGCACAGGTAACAGGGTCAGGATGGCAGAGATGATGGTGTTGGTCTTTATGCAGGTCTTGCAACTCCCAGGTTGCAACTACCAGCCAGCCACAGTAGAGCTAACCTTGCAGGAGGGGCAATGCCTGGCTGCTTGGGAGTAATGGGGAGGGAACCAGGGATAAGTATGGAGGTAACAGGGCTCTCTCCCTCACCTCCTCTCTGTAATTGTAACTTTTTTGGTGTTCTAGGTGAGAGATCAAGGAGTGTCCAATGCAAAAGTAGCAGACAAAGAGGAAGTTAAAGAGAGAGAGGCGGCTCGATGGATGCATTTATGTAATAATTTATTGACATAGGTAAGGGTGTCTTTTGGTGCTGGGGAGGGATGGAGGTCATGGTCTGAAATATGCCCTCCCTCCCCCTGGATGTAGCAGCTGAGGTCCTTGTCCTTAGGCACAGGTTGGGCGTTATTGAGGGCCATGAAGAAACATCCCTCTCAAGCCAGGAAAGGGAGATGGAGGGTATCCCATGGCCAGGGAGAGGCTGCATCACCTCCCTGTGCTCTGTGATGGGGCCAATGCAGACGAGGCATCAGGATGTGCCATGAGCAGGAGCGTTTGGGCATCTGTAGGTATTCACTCCAGTGGAGGCAGGTCCAGCACTGGGTATCCAGCAGAACTGGCATGGGAAGATGGGAAGCATTAGGGAGGCTTGGATGGTGGCAGGATCCCCAGGGGCCACATGCAAGGGGTGAGGGTTGCTTTGTGGCACCTGTAGTTACATCAAATCAGCCCTCGCTCCCTGATGGGGTGGGGTTTTTGGAAGAAGCTCAAAGCAGAGAGTCTCCCTTGGAGGTCACCAATGCTTGATTCACTGCAGGTGACATCAAGGAAAGTGGGCAAGGTGACACATCCCTCCCAGATCCCTTCCCCGAGGATGTTGTTGGGTTTTGGGAAGCACTTACCTTTCTGCTGGGGTCACTCGAGGGGGCCAGCAGAGGTGTTCCTGATGTGCAAGGTCACAGCAGCTCATAGCAGTGCTGGGATGGAGCTGTTTGCTTGTTGTGGGGTTCAGCTAAAAACTCTTGGGACTGGGCTTTTCATTCCCACGTTGGTGAAGATGAAGGGAGGTCTCAAATTGAGCAAGACTGATGGGTCTGTCACAGTCCCACTGCCCCCAGTCTCCTGACAGCAGGTCTCACGTTAGAGGAGCTTGTTGAATGTTTTCTCCTGATTGATGGTGTGGAAAGGTGAGGCATCCCCTGGGAGCGGAGGGCATAGCCTGCTGTGAGATTACAGCCATGTCAGGGAGACAGACGCTGAGGGTCATGGCTCTTCTGCTCCCGGTCCTCAAGGTTTTTGTCCTTTGATGAACACATTTGGTCCGTGTCACGCACTGCCAGATCACGATAGGAGCAAACCTTGGGAGTGCATTGTCTGCAGAGGCATCCCTTGATGGGGGCAGGCTTAGTTGTCAGAGTGAGCATTGTTGCAAGATGATGGAGGAGATGCTGGGAATGTCTCAGTCGTGGAAAAGAGGCTCCCAATCACGCTGCTTCCACTGAACGTAGGTGAGTGATGAGAACTAAGACAGTCCTTACCCTGCAGGGACTCCATCAACAGGTGCGTGCCCATCGGCAGACAGAGGTGGGCAGGACCTGGGAGTCACTGGTGGATTCCCAGGGGAGATGCATGGATGGGGTGAAGGATGGCCCAAACAGCAGCAGGCCCCCAGCTGTGGGGCTTGAAGCATCACTATCACAGGGGACGATCAAAAGAGGGTCCAACCAAGTGCTGGGTGAGACCCCAGGAGTGTCGGAGGTCCCAGGCACTTGGGAGCCCTCCCAGCTCAGCTCAGCAGGTGCCCAGCACTGCATCCCTTCCCTGGGCTGCGCGGGGCCCGTGAAGCAAAGCCCCGAAGGTACAAAGTTCGTCAAACTTTATTGGTACACTGCACAATCACAACCATCTCTTATTCTTGCCGAATTAGAAAAGGTTACAACTACAATGTAACATGCACAAATCTCAGGTAGTATAGCCACCCTTGGAATACAATGATCGACAGAAACTCAAGACCGGCCATCACGGCCGTCAGCAGGAGAGACCCGAAAGCCACACTGCCCCCACCCTGGGGACCCGGCCACGCCCCGGGCATCCAGACATGGAGAGCAGTGGTCACAAATGGGTCTGCCACCCGACAGAGCCGCGGCGGGGCCGGCCTCAGACAGCCAACACGTTCCTCACAATGGCACGTTACATGGCACGAGAAAGTCGAATGCCATCCCGGCAGGGGACAGGGGAGCCCACCCGACCCAGGGACAAGGATGGGATGGGGGCAGCCCTGCCACCAGGCCCGCCAGCCTCAGTGTGCGTCGTGGCATCTCGTCGCCGCCACTCTCTGATTTGCCATGGCCTCTGGCCCTGTGATTCTGCAGCATTTCTGCTGTGGGGACAGAGAAATTTGGGGCTGACCAAGGAAAGGGCATAGGGTGACAGCAGGGGACTCTTGTGGGGCAGTGCAAACCAGTAAAGGCATCAGGGCAAGGTGTCTCCAGCACCCACGGTACTTTTGGGGCGGGCATGTGGGGAAGGATGTGCGTGTTGCTGTGCTGGCTGAAGACAGTGCCATCCCCACACAATAAACACGCCCGAGGCCATGGGATAGGACCCAGATCGCTGACAGTGCCACCTTTCCTGGATGCCAGTGGAGAAGCAGAGCAGCACCGCAGGGACCGCAGGACGCGGACTCACCCAGTCAGTGCCGGATCCCCGTCCACCAGGTAAGCCAGCGCCTCAGGCCAGCACTGGGGCAGCCCCTGCCTGGGGCCAGGAGGTTTTTGTCAATCAGCCATGATACATGTTGAACATCCAGGGTGGGGGGACAGGAGCATCCATTGAGATTTTGTACCAGGACCTGGGCAGCCCATTGAGAACAGGGATGAGGACGAGCACGGCTGCATAGAGAACAGGGTGGTGGCCCATCATGGCCTCTGGCTCAGGGTGTTTTTTTCCATCTTGTGTGCTGAGGGCTGGCACCCCAGCTTCCTTCCAGCCACAGAAAGCAGGTTTGGGCAGCAGCAGAGTTTGCATGGGGAAGACAGCGTGTGCGTGGCCGTTGTTCTTAAGTCATCTCACTTATGGAGGGAGAAGGAAGGGACAAGGCACGGGGAGGCGCCGGGTCAGGACAGGGAACACTCTGTGTGCTTGCTCAGTGCCTGGCTGTGGTCGAGTCTCCCTGTCGCAGCAATAGTGTCCGGTGCCACACGTGACTTTTCAGGAGCAGGATGGGGGTGTCCATCACCAGACTGTGGCCCCAAAGCATTCCTGCGTGGCCACGGAGTGACAAGAAGGCTCAGGGCTGCCAAAATGTACCAGGCAAGGGGACCCATGGTGCACGAGGCTATCAGGAGCACAATTCCATATGTGGGGAGATGACATGGCTACCACCACCATGGGTGGCAGCTCCCAGGGTGGCTGGAACGAGCAGAGAGGGCAGAGTCTGGGTGTGTCTGTTTTGGTGTCGCAGGCAAGTTGCAGCAGGGAGCATTGGAACCATCCTTGTCCCTGCTGTGCCAGCACAGCAAATCAACAGAGCCCAGGCCTCCTCCACAGGGTCAGACACATCAGACTTCCCTCAGGCAGGGGCATGTGATGGGCATGAGACAAGGCAGAGTGAAGACATTGCGGCTCAGGGCCCTCCGAGCGGCAGAGATACAGACAGTCATGAGCATCAGAGCCATAGCAAAAGGGCCTTGTCAGCTGGTGTTTCAATCTGTTGTTCAGAGCTTCTGCCCCATGCTGGTGATGCTGTGCTTTTGATGTGCAGGTTGGAAAGTGCTTGGAAAACAAGCCCAGAGAAACCTCCCCAAAAAGTGCTGGCAGAGCATCAAGGTGAGAGCCATGGGGCAGCCCCTGCCATCAGGGGGGCAGCAGCAGAGTGGGCAGGATCTGGAGCAAGGAGTGAGGGCCTGGCTGTCCAATGCAGCAAAAAGGCTCTAGTCTCTAGGAAGGCTGGTGGCAGTCCCCAGGGCTCACGTTCCTAGGAGAGCAGCCTCGTGTCCTCAGGACGTGAGGGGTTTTAGTGGAAAGCACAGGGATACGATGTCAGCTGGAATAAAGAGTAGTGGGAAGTGCGTGACCCTTGAAGGATAACTGGTTGTGTCAGGTGACCCTCTCCCAAAGGGCCAGAGAGCATCCCGTCAGGAGCAGAGGCAGGTGATGGGGGCCTGGCGACATCGGGGTGCTTAGGGACGAGCTTTGGCGACGAGAACTGACATTCAGGACCAAGAGGGCTGAAGGCAGAGCCAGGAGGCTTCAACCTTGGGGTCTTTTTGGGCGTAGGCGGCTTAGTGAGACGACGAGACGGACATCCCGGTGAAGGCTCTGGGCGGCACCAGCCCCGGCGGCTCCGTGCCCCCAGCGCTGGCAATGAGGCAGCCACAGGGGGCACCGTCCGTGCCGGGCCACATCCCCGGGGCGATGGTGGCGGGTGACAGTCTGGTGGCACGTGGTGGGGTCTGTACAGCGTAACCGGCGGCGAGAACGATCCCGGCACGTGGGAGACGGGGCCATCCTCGGACGCTCGGCACCGCCGCCCGTCCTCCGGTGCATCGCCCGTCCGATGGCGAGGAGTCCCCGGGCGGCGCGGCGGCCGAGCCCACGGCGGGGGAGAGGTGCGGCGAGGCCTCCCGGGACCCTCCGCTCCCTTATCAAAAGTCGAGGAGGAGGCGAGCAAGGAGGGTGGCCCAGAGGCAGAGGCCAGCGGCCACCCGGGACGCCGCGTTGCCGCCGTCGTGCACCGCTCCGGGCCCTGTATGGAGGAGAGAAGAGAGAGACAAAGGACAGCGTTAGGGCCAGCGATAGCAGGAAGGGAACCCACCTCCCTGTGGTCCCTGCAGTTCCCCTTCACATCCCAACCCTAAGCTGCCCAGGGTGTTGTGTTCCCCCTTGGAGGTGTGGTGGATTTGTCCATCATTTGGAGAGCATTTTCAGTGTCGAGGTGGAGGTGAGGAGGTTTGCAAAGAGCTTGAGGAACACTTAGGGGAGGCACAGTCCTTGTCTGAGGAGGAGGAGGACGCCCTGGGCAGGTCTCAGTCCAGCTCCACCATGCTTGGAAGTTGCCCTCCTTGGAGAGCCCTGATGCGAACAACCACGTGAGAGCCACCGGGACCAGAGACCTTGGTGGTCCAGAGTGGCGCAACTTGTGACCGGTAACAGGATCATCGGCTCAGGAAATGGCCTTGTCCAGATGTGGATTCTCAGGTATGCAGGAACATTCTGGGATGGCTGGGGAGGTTCTTGGGAGGCAGGTCAGGCAGGGAGGAGGCTGGTCATCGGGGCACACCGCTGGAGTGGAGATTTGTTGCCTTTTTTTTTGTCTTAGGGCTGTTATTTGGGCTGCAGGGCACAGAGGTGGCCAGCCAGGATGGGATGAGACAGCTGGGCAGTGAGGGAAGCAGAGGCAGCTACCACACACTCTGCCAGAGGGCCATGGGTCGGTCTGCACTCCCTCTGGCCATGGAGAGGCATTTGGGGAAGTCACAGGTCTGAGTGACTGAAAGGGAAGAAATAGAGAAATAAGTGCTCAGCTGTCTTAGCATCAAAACTCAGGGCATGGATGAAGTGTGAAGTTAATGGGATTCATATGCATTTGTGAATATGCTCTCAGGCCTGCGGTCACCTGGAATGGGTTCATCATAGGATCCCAGAATGATTTGGTTTGGAAGGAATCTTAAAAATCCATCTTGTTCCACCCTCTGCCACAGGCCAGGAATCCTTCCATTATTTCAGGTTGCTTTAAGCCCCGTCCAACCTGTTCTTGGGCAGCCACAGCTTCTCTGGGCAACCTGTGCCAAGGCCTCACCACTCTCAAAGTGAAGAATTTTTTCCCAGTATCTAATATAAACTCATCCTCTTTCAGTTTAAATCCATTCCCCCTTGTCCATGCCCTCATCAAAAGTGCTTCCCCAGCTCTCCTGTAGCCCCTTCCAACCCAAATCATTCTGTGATTCTGTGAAATCATATCCAGTTACAACAATTTCCTCAGGATGGTGTTATTCCTTGTCTTTTTATCTACTGATTTTTTGTGAACATTTATCTTAATTCAGGAAGAGGCAAAGGAGAGTCTGAGATGTTAAATCCAAGCACTGCCAGAAGGTGAAGGAAATGATGGGAAGATTGAGTGATGAGCAAGAAGCCGTGTCATGCTCATGCTCAAACAAAATTGATTATAAGAGCACACGATCATCCAAGAGGGGTAGAACTGCTATGCCATAATCAGACATTTCCCTGCTGAATAGACCTTGTGATTTGAAAGGTGGGAACCCACATTTGTTAGGGGCAGGTAGAGCCTTTGCAGGTAGAATGGAAGGGGCTTCTTAGCTTGGTTTCCCTCAGACCTGTTACTGCTCCCTCTTTGGTTTTGACCCCTCAAACCAATGGCAGCAGCTCAGCACATCATCCAAACCCACAAAAAGAGTGAAAATTTCTGCAGATTTAGTACTAAACGCTGATTAGCCTTAAACTTTTATGTATTTACACCTGCCGAAACACTGCTAAATCAGTGCCTTTCTCTAGCATCTGTATAGATGTGGATTTTAATGTGTGACTAATTCTTATCACTATTTTCTAGTTCACAGTTCTGCACTGGTTATTGGCTTTGATTTAATGACACTTTTAGAAATTTCATAATCTATCCTAAAGCAATTGCACTGTGGTTGAGTTGGAGAGCTCCCAAATAGATAAGTCACCTAATACAGAGAGGAAATAAAAGTGAAAATGCTGGGTCATTACTAGAAAAAAATAAAACAAATATTTTCTCTTGACTTTATTCTTTCCTGTGGAAGAATGTATTCTTGTATCAGACAGCTTGGCCTTGTAAAGATTGTAAAGATACTCCACAGAAGAGACAAGAATAAAGATACAGGGACAAAATAAAGTAGTAATTAGATACGATCACGAAATCAGGGCAGATGGCACATTTCATCACAGGCTGCCTGTGATTCCTGTGTGCTCTCTGAACTGTCACCATGTGAAAAGGACAGCTCCCACAGGGACAGGGAGAGAACTCAGCTGAGGCTTTCTAGCCCTGTCATCCCAGCAAATATTTTGGCTCTGCTTTGCTCCAACCCCAGTGCCTGGGCATTGAGGTGTGAGTGCACTTGGACACTGGCTGCCCCTACTCAGCTTATTTATTATTGCAGTTATTTATTATTGCTTACTTTTCGTTTTCTTCTTCTTGGTTTATTTTGTGTCCACTTTTCTGGCTATTTTCTTCCTTTCCTGGCTATTTCCTTCTTTCTCCATGAGGTAACCTTAGATTTTTTGAGACCTTGATTTGAGTACAGATGGCAAGGTTGGGATTTTGTTTCTCTCCTAAGATCTTGAATACAAAGGTCAGAAGGAAACAGTGGGTCTATGGTAAATGGGATTTCTTAGCCTGTTTGAGTTACTCTCAACTGCAGTGTGAGCCATGGGAATAGCACGAATGTTTACAGAGCTAAGCAGTCCCTTCACATGCACCAAAAATAGCTTTCTCTTTCTTTTCCTGCCTTCTCTCTGTCCAGGACAGAAGTCCCGTGCCTTCCACTTCACTCCTCCCGATTTGTTGCAACATTCACCTTTCTCCAGGTGAGATACAAACACATGGAGACGAAGAATTTAGGATGTGTCTCTTGCTGCTTTTCATTTTCATGACTCAGGAGAAACAGGAAGGGAATGTGCCCATGCTCAGGGTGCTGTTGGAGCCTCTCTTTCCTAGAGGGCTCAGGAAAAGACAACAATTCCTCTTTGCTTCTCATGGTCTGCAATAGCAGCTGATGGGGGAAAGTCTGTCCAATTCTTCATGTCTGAGGAAGTCTTGGGGACCTGCAGGGGGAAGCCTGTCCAGTGACTCATGTCTGAGAGCAGAGGCATCTAGAGTAAGTCTTGGCAACCTCCCCAGGATGAGATTTTTCCTAATATTTTCCCTCAGGTAACTGCCTGTCCTTTCTCATTGAAGGGGAGTTGGACTAAACGACCTTTAAAAGGTCCCTTCCAACTCAAATTATGGTTCTAAGAAGACTCCAACAATGATGTTCACCCCTGTGACTGAACAGCCACCCAGTGCAGAGCAGGGAAGAAAAAGTGGTGGCTTCTTGCACACTAGAAGGAGACACAAGTGGAGCAAGATCTAAGGCTTGCCACAAACACAGACCTGGAACACTATGGTAATGTGAGCAGTGACTGTAGGTAAGCATTTTATAGCATATGGATTATTTATAGCACCCAACGACAACGTCAGCAACTGGCATTTCCTGAAATAGTTAAGAGAAAACACAAAGTACCAAACACAGGAAGACGACTGCACATGTGAAATATAGGGACCAGGTGGAAATAAAGGTGCGAAAGAGAAAAAACCCACACGTATAGTAGGTAAAGAAGATAATAGGTGAAGGCAAGATAACCCCACAAGGAAACACGGAATGTGCTGGGAAAAACCCTACAAAACAAAACAACTCAGTGAAGACACGGGAGTGTTCCCTCATCCCTTCACAGGAAGATGGAGGAGAACACTGATAAATACTGAGGAAAAAGAAGATATCCCACTTCAGCTCTGGCTTCATTCACCAAGACGTGAAGGAAGCTCTTCCCCCTCACCTCCAAAGCTGCCCAAACCACAGCACCATGGCACAACCTCTGCCCCACATAAAAGTGCTCCCATTTGAGACTCACGGGTAATTTAGGCCAAGGTTATTAAAGACTAATTATTTACTTGTGCTTTGATGATGATTAAAGCCTAACTCTGGGTGGCGTGTCGTGTTAATGATTGCCTAATAAAGCCTGGTTTAAGGTTTCAAGCTGTGTTGGTGTCTTTGAAGCATCTCACCAGATCTGCAGCTGCAGAAGGTAGAGGTTGGTATGAACAGAGGGACACAGAGCTCCAGGGGTACCAGCCAGAAGAGATGGAGCTGGAGACCTTGGCTCTGCTCTAGATCCTCGGGGTCTACATCTTCTCCCAATAAAACTGAGTGCAGGAGGAGCTCACGCACAGACAGCCCAAGAGGTGCAGGTGCTCACAGAACGTGGGTGGGATGGAATTTGGAGGCACAGCCAGGGCCAGGGGACAGAGGGAAGGGCCAGGGAGCCTGTCATGAGCAACTCGTGGTGACAGGGAGCTCCAAGTCACCCGGCAAGCTGGGGTGAGGGTGGGACTGACACAACACCAGGCAGGCAGGTGTGACACAGCAATAGCACACGGGGGCTCCTTGGTGTGAAATGGAACTGGAGGAGTCATGACAGGGACACAAACTCAGGTTCAAGCTCTGGTGTCACTGCTGGAGTTGGTGACCTCAAATAATCCCAGGTTAATTGGCTGACCTCAAGTAACCCCAATGACCTAAAGTAACCCCAAAGTGCTCTGTAGAGAGGGTTTGACCTCAAGTAACCCAAATGACCTCTAGTAACCCCAAATAGGACCTGGTTGACCTCAACTAACCCCCCAATGACCTCTAGTAACCCCAATGACCTTTAGTAACCCCAACGACCTTTAGTAACCCCAAATATGAACTGGTTGACCTCAAGTAATGACCTCAAGTAACCTCACAGTCCTCTGCCCAGAACAAGAGGCACTGGAACTAACCCCAATGACCTCTGGTAACCCCAATGACCTTTAGTAACCCCAACGACCTTTAGTAACCCCAAATATTAACTGGTTGACCTCCAGTAACCTCACAGTCCTCTGCCCAGAACAAGTTTGACCTCTAGTAACTCCAATGACCTTCAGTAAGCCCAATTGTTAATTGACTGAGCCAAAGTAACCCAATGATCTAAAGCAACCATAGAGTACTCCACAGTAAGTGAGTTTGTCCCAGGTAACCCCAAACGCTAATTAGTTGACCAAATGACCCCAATTAACCCCATGAGTTAGCCCTTTCCAGCTCTCGTGGAGCCCCTTTAGGCACTGGAAGAACTCTAAAGTCTCCCCAGAGCCTTCTCTCCTCCAGGTGAACACTCCCAGCTCTCCCAGCCTGGCTCCAGAGGGGAGTTGCTGTTTCCTGAGGGATGTTTGGAGCAGAAGATGCTGGGGGATGGATGGCTCAGCCCAGAGTCATGAGGCCCCAAGCACCAGCACAGCCACCTGGTGGACATCTGCCCAGCTGCCACCCAGAACACCCACACAGCATAATCCACTCAATTAACAGGAAAAAAAAATCAATTTTATTGTTGACCAGAGAGAATGGAAGCCTTTGTAATTCCCCACCCAACAGTGTTCTGTGCCCTCCACTGCTTCCAGCCAGGCTGGCTGTGGCACCACGGCACAGCAGTGTGTGACCACAGCTGTCCACCAGCAGATTCCTGGAGCAAAATAAAGCTGGGGATTGCAATTCCTCACATTCTTTGACAGCAACTTTGGAGCTTACATATCTCAGACTTTTTGTGGGGTATTAATAATGGCAGGTGCAACTTGAAGAATGATGAAATGAGGTGTGAGCTGCTCCCTTGACCTGAAAAGCAGTGCTGGTGGCAGACACAAAAGAGCATCTGGACAGACTCACCTGCCCTTCAAAGTTCCTGTAATGCACAAAAATAGATGTGGGGTAATTACTTTCTCTCTTGTACAAAAAGACCTGGTTCAGATTTATACTCCCTGAATACTGCACTGCCTCCTTCTCCTCTCCTTACTAATTTCCACTCCTAATATCTCCTGGGTTTGTCAGATTACTGGTTTGTGTGCACAAATAAACACAGAAAATCACTGCAATCACAGACACTACACAGCAATAGGTAAACAGGGCAAAGATGCTATTTCTCACCTTTTTTTTTGCATATGTTTTGCATTGATTCTCTTTTTGCAAAATTCAAATATTTGTAGTGAGGCCCTGGCACAGGGTGCCCAGAGAAGCTGTGGCTGCCCCTGGATCCCTGGAAATGTCCAAGGCCAGGTTGGACTTTGGGGTTTGGAGCAACCTGGGGGTGGAACTGGATGAGCTTTAAAGTCCCTTCCAGCTCAAACCATTCTGTGATTCTATGACTTGTGTTTTAAGTGTTTTAAGTCAAGCAGTCTTTAAATATTGAATCAGAGCTCTTATTCTTAAAGACATAATTGCTTTCCCTTGCTTTTATGTATTTAGTCTGAAGCTGCTGATTCTTAAGAGAGTGCACAATAAAGCATGAAAAGATTTTTATCTCTCCATAGAATAATTGGTTTAAATCACATCTAACACTTGGTATTTTAACTTATATTCAGTTAACTCACCCAATCATCAATCACAAAGATTACATACTGGAAATGAGAGCCCAAACATCGGAAAAATGCAGATGGCATCTTTTATAAAACACCTCTCTTTATTCCAGTAGCTCTTCAATGGAAAGGGCCAGTGAAAGGTCCCAGAGCTCCCAGTTTGGAATGGGGGCTTGGGGGAATTTCCCTTGGTGGCTGAGGGACACACTGCACTTGAAAGAGATGTAAAGGTTAGGGTTTGGGTGATTTTCCCTGCTTTATCCCCTTTTATAAATAGCAAGTACAAAATGCAACGTGCCCATCAAAAAGTGAACCCAGACACTAAATTTTTAAATAAAAGAATTAGCAGATTTCCAACCACTTGTGCTCCTCTCCCCTTTGGCAAAGGCTGGTAGAGACTGTCCAGGAAACACCACACATACACCCAAATAGAAGCACTCCACAGATCCCATCTTTTCCACTCTCCCCTGTGTTTCCAAGAAGCTGCAGTTTTGACTGACAAGCTGTTGAATTTCACAACATGTTCACAAAATGAAAAAAGCGCAATCCTTGAGGAGGGATGGAATCCCACCTGCTTAAATCCCTTTTTGAGCTCCCTCCATGGCCTGCTCCTCACTGCTCCAGAGCGTTTCACTCAATACACACTGGAAAGGGGGGAGAAATAGAATATGAATGTTTGCCTTTTTCTCCATTAAAAGTTATGAAATTAGAATAGCTTTAGGTAACCTGAGTGTTCACACAGCAATATCCAAAGGATGTGCCAATATCCTTTCAAAGACAAATTTAAGCCTCAGTGTTGATGGAGGTAAATACCCACATGAAAACAAATGGAACATTTTAAGTTTTAACTTTTCCTTCCTAAGGCTTTTTTTTGCTGTCTCACTAGTAAATATTTTCCTAGTCTTCCTTATATAAAACAAGGATTAGAGGAATATTAGTATTCCACTAAACAGACCATTACTAACAGGAGCTGCTACAAGGCAAGGAGAGTTTGTTCAACTCGGCCACAGGATTGGGCTCTTACATCTCACTTTTTATGGGTGATTTTTAATATCCCTGTTTTGCCATCTGTGGAATCACCTCTAATGTACTTCAGCCTGCTGGACGTGTTTGGGGGATTAATTTATTAAAACAAGGTGAAATTTTGTTTTCTCTGCATGTTGGCATGAATTAATAACTGGTGTGAGAGGATTGCTCTGCTGTCACGGGAGGAGTAACACTAACTGCTGAGAGAAGGAAAAATGCCTGAAAACAGATGCTGTCAAATAAAAGATAACCATGAGATAGCTTGGAACAAAACCAAAAATCCCTAATCCAGTCCCTTTTGAGTAGAGGGAGTTACCTGCACTGCAACTTTTTCTATAGTCTGGTTTCAAGTCATGGAGAAAAGAGATTTAGGTGGTATTATTTTGTCTCACATCAGAGAAGGAGCAAGTGTAAGTGCCAGCAGAACAGGGAAAGAGAAAAAAAAAAAAGTATATTGAGAAAACTGGATTGGAAACTTAATGTACTTATTTATGTACTAAATATCATTAATACAGTATTTACTGTATAGACTCACAGAATCATCAAGGATGGAAGAGCCCTTTAAGAGCATCAAATCCAACCATCAATTCAGCACTGCCATTGTAACTCCTAAACCCCTAAACTTTATATACATATCTATAATACCTCATATACATTGTAAGTTATATATTGTACTGTATAAAAACTAATAATATATACTAGATATTCTATAATTTATATACTATCAGTATAATATATAATACAGAACAATATGCTTATATATAATATGTCATCAAGACACTATTATTAAATATATGAATGATATTTGTTTTCATATCTATATATTTGTATTGTTGATATAACATTATTAATAATCTACACTACATTATATTTGTATTATATTACATTATATATAGTCTATTATACTACACTGCATTATACTGGATATTGGGAAAAATTTCTTCACCAAAAAGGTAAAACACAGGAGAACAGACCAGAACAGTGGAGAGGGAACAGAACCCAGAGCTTTGACCCAAAGAGAAGAAACCAGGCCAGGGCAGGCGAGAACTGTTAGAATAGAAAGGCCTGGGCCAGCCCCTACCCAAACACAGACTGGCATTCACCAGACCCAAACACAACCCTACAGAACACAACAGAACAGAGTGGAGCAGAAAACACCTCACTGGGCCAGCCAGACCCACAACCAAAGCCAAAGATGTGCCACTCCCACCATCCCAAATCACCAAGCACCCCCACCACAGAGCAAATCTCTGCTCCCACTGTCCACCCTGATGCTGCAAAGTTCAAGTTGATGTGGAAATTCTTCTCCCTCTCAACATCTCCTTGGCTTGCTACCTGACTTCCATCCTCTCCCTCCTGCTGGAGCCCTGCTGAGGGCAGGCAGGCTCCTGTTGTCTGTCCTTGGCTCGTGACAGCCCTCTCGGCTTGTCAGAATGCCAGAGGGACAGGCCACATGTACACACCTCCTTCCTCAATGACAGCTGTCCTTGATGACACTATTCCCCAAACACCTTCCTGCCCTGGCCACCTGAATCACCCAGGCTGATGTCACCCGTGCTGCTATTGCCAGTGCAATGTGAGCAGTGCTGGCAGTCCTGCCAGCAGCAAACAAGGGAAACCCCCACACCCCATGCACCCGAGCGCGTTCTCACCTGTCCCAGGCTCCCTGCTCAGCCCTGTGCTCCAGCAACACCAGGGCCCAGCCGACTGTTGGCCAACCGTGCTGTGCACCCAGTGTTGGGCTGATCCAGATCCCGTCCTCTGAGCAGCCTCTGGCAGGACCTCACTGCTTGGAGTTTGTGCTGTTTGGCACCTCGATGGACCAGGAACACCAAATACAGCCAGCTCTGCTCCATTGCTCCACCACTGGCCATCTGCCAGCCTCCTTCTCTTCATCCTCCTCCTCTTGGTTGTCCTCTTCAAACTCCTCTTCATCCTCCTCCTCCTCTTCCTCTTCTTCATCCTCCTCCTCTCCAAATGCCTCCTCTTTACTTTCCTTCTCTTATTTCTCCTTGTCACCTCACCTTAGCACAAAAACCCAGCACCTACCGTAGAGGATGATGCTGGCATTGGTGTTGCCCAGCTTGTTCGTGGCCACGCACGTGTAGTTGCCGTAGTCCTTCTCCGAGACGTTGAAGAAGGTCAGCGTGGACAGGCGGCCCTTGCTCTCGATCCGCACGCCCTCCAGCCCGTTCGCTAACCTGCAGAGACACACGGGTGGCAGTGCTGGGAGAATGGGGCTGGGGCTCTGGGAGGTATCTTGCCCCTCCCTGGGCACCCCTTTGCTTCCCACCAGCCAGCATCACTATACACCCACACGTTGCCCCACTGGACTTGAAGACAAACTCTCCATCCCACTCTCCATCCCATAACCCCGCCTGACCCATGTGTCCCACAGCCACCATCCCTGGGAGAAACAACTCTGGGATTTCCTCAGCCCTTAGTTGAGCACCCACCAAAATGAGCTGATCCCAGCTTTTTTCCACACAATGTCCTCGGGCACTGTCACCTCCCTTTACCTCCTCACCTTGTCACCCCAAGGCTGTGGCTGTCCCCCCATCCTCTACCGCCTCTGCAGCCCCTCACCTGGTGTCCTCCTTGAACCACTGAAACTCCGCCAAGGGGACGGCCGAAGCCTCGCACTGCAGGATGCCCTTCTGGCCCACCGAGGCACCCGTGTTCTTGGCGTTGGAGATGTATGGGGGGTCTGCAGAGACATTGCTCTGTGTCACACTGGGCCACGTGCACACACCCCCCACCATTCATTCCCCTGTGCCCTGCACTCACAGTTGACGGTAACTTTGACTTTCCGCACGTCCGGGACGGCCACGTCGTTGACGGCGCTGCATTCGTACTCCCCGGACTGATCCCGTGTGATGCCTGTGATCTCCAGGTACTCGTCCTCACTCACAAAGGTCTGCCCTGGGGGATGTACTGAACGTGTGGCACCGTCACCCATGGACACCAACGCCAGGAACTTCCCTGTGCCCCTGTCCCTGCACCCCCTGCCTGGGTGTCTGGCACCCCCTTCACCCAGGAAGCACTTGACAAACATCCTCAGCCCATCCCAGGCCACACCAAAATGTCAGCACCTCTGACTGTGAGTCACCTTAATGCCACCCTGACCACCTCTACGGGGACAACCATGCAGGCCATACAAGCCAGGATGACCCCTCCTCAGACCCAGGACGTTCATCCACCAAGCAAGGGCTCACCTTTCCCGGAGAGGTGCCGCCACGTGACGGTGGGCTCTGGTCTCCCAAAGGCCAGGCACATGAGGGTCACGCTGCTGCCCTCGTTCACGGTGATGTCCGATGAGATGTTGACAATCTGGGGGGGCACTGCAAGACATAAAGGCCACCAAAGACACCATCAACACACCATCTTGCCAGGCACAGCTGGGAGGCCCCAGCCAAGAGGCCTGTCCCATCGTGTGATGCTGGTGTCCACTCCATTGCCCTGCCCAGTCAGCAATTCCACGTCTCCAAACCAGTATCTTGGACTGGAGCCAAGCATGGATCTGGGGTGTGGAGGGGTCCACTCACTGTGCCAGCCCCCCCCTCCATGGCCGAGACCCCGATAACCAGCTCTCGTTATGGCCTGCGACAAGGCTCATATTTTAGCATATTTATTAAAGCTGTTAAAATTACTGAGCGTCTGCTCCTTCAGTACTGGCCAGGGTGATTTATATTACTCTATCCCCAGATACTCCATCTAATAAATAACTTGGCAATCTCTGTACCCATAAATATCCCTGGCCATGGCAAAAAGCAATTAAAGCTTGCTTGCCGATGCTGCTTCCTGGTGCTTTGGGCTGCTGGACACAATCCCCTAAAGGGTCTGCTCCCCAGGGAGTAAATGAGGCCATATTTAACAACCCTCCCCAAACAAAACAACATACCTACAATGCCAGAAAGGATGCCCTGTGCCCCCTCCCAAGCACACAAAATGCTGTGAGCCCAGGTCAAGTGGCATCAGATGCCCAACCCTTGCACCCAGGGCTCTCCCGCAGTGCTGGGATTCCAGGATAATCCCCTGAAAACCACTGTGGAAAATACCAGCACTGCCTGCAAGGGAAAGTGGGGCTGCCTGGCTCTCCTTGCACCCCCAGGGAAGGTCTCCTCACACTTCCAGGGAAGTTCTCCTCTCTCCCGGCGCGGGAGAGGCAGCACAGCAGGATGAGCCATGGCAAAGATGCGGCGTGGGCTCTGCAGCCCTATGGGTTCTGCAAAGCAGTAAATTTCCCAGCAACTTGACACATTAATATAGAAGTACAGTCTGTTATAGCAGAGGGAGATTGTCTGAGTCCTTCAGGGGAAAGCAGCAATCCAAAAATGAAAAGTGTGTGCCGGCAACTGCTGGAAAATGTAGTTAACACTCGGAGCAGAACCGGCCAACTCCGACAGCACAGCCACAATGAGCTCTGGGAAGGCTGCAAATGGCCCTTCCTCACTCAGACAAGGTGGCACTAATCCATATTACCAGCATCCTTACACCTCTCCCCTCCAGTAACAGCACCTCAGACTGCTACCAGGAACACCTGAAAACTACAAGAACATCCAGGATAAGGCTTCCCACAACTGGGCATTTTTCATCTGCTCCTGAGCCTGCAAACCAGCCCTCCTCGTAAGCAGTTTTGGTCCAAGATTACATCACCATCATTAGGGGATGCTGAGACCTTGGGATGCCACCCCTGCTCCAGGTGGCATCCTGTCTCTTCCTTGTGTGCTTTTGCTTGCAGATGCTGGATTAGAGTGATGGTATGTGATGCAGAGCATCAGCAAAATCACGGTCATCGTTCTATCCTTGCCCTCCCAGCCACCTCCAGTTCAAGGCTGGCATCCCTTTCCTGTCCCCGAGTCCCAAACCACAAGTACAAAATGAGATGCAGAAACTCAGGTGCTCTGGGCTCAGATGTGAGCCTGTCCTTCTCCTGGGCACAGAAATACTTTCATTCCTGTGGAAAAAATTACCACTACCTATAACCACTGCAGTCCCAGTGCTCCCATTCAGAAAACCCCAAGCCACACAAATGCACACACCAGCCTGAAAGCCCTTCCCTTAGCAAAGGATGCTGACACAGACATGCCAGCAGGTCTCACAGTGAGGAACTGCATTTCCTGAACATCCAGAGGCCAGGGAAGCACAGCCGCGCTTTCATTGCCTGCCTGCCCTAATCCAATCAGGAATGTCCCTGTGAACCAGCAGGGACATGCAGTGGAGGGACACCTATGGACAGCACAGGGACTCCACTGGGACAGCTCAATACCTATGACTGTGATCGTTTTCTATGAGGTTACCAGGACTTGGAGAAAGACACTGAAGGACCTTGATTGCATTTTTATAGATCCCACTGACTGGGCTGTCAAGGAGGCTGTCTCAAGGACGCACTGGTTTACCATGGGAGAATTTAATCCTATGGGAGGAATGGGTCGAAGCTGGGGCCACTTGGGGATGCAGACAGGACAAGTTCAGTGGCAAACATGACTGTGTGAATAAAATCAGCCCACAGCCACATCCTGTCAATACCATGAGACAGGGATGGCCAAGGCATGGCTGTGCTGACCAGCACATCCCTCCTAAGCTGCCTTGTCTCAAGGTGGTGATAGCTCGGGATGGCTGCTGGGCGTGGAGTCCAAAGGTTCTCTCATGCCTCACAGCTCTGTCTTGGCCCCCTCTCAGGTCAGGCAGCTCTACTAATTCCTTGCAGTCCTCCAGCATGCCAGTGGGTGCTGTTCCTTGTCCTTTACCTGCTGACGGCATCCTTTCGCTGAGTTAGCTTTGTTTCTCTACATTTCCCTCCCTCTGCCCTACACAGCTGCAGTGAGAAAAATAGAGCAGAACAACATCTCTATCCCCTTTTATCCACAGTCCTTCCTTGCAGAAGCCTACAACTACTAGCAAATTGAATAAAGAAGAAATCCCGAGGAAGCGATGAGCGGTTTGGTCTCACTGGAGCAACGAGCGGCGCGCAGAGGGTTTCGTCAGCCCTGCGTAATATTAATCACAGGGAAGTTAATGCATAAGGTTTGGTAAGCCAAAAAATACATTTCCACTGTAATTTCTTGTTTGTTCGGAAAGCCGGCGAGAGAAATTGAATGTGAAGGCGATGCCACTAAATTCAATAACAATAAGCCCGTGATTTATCTCCTTCCTTTACCGCTCGAGACCTGCACCGCCTGATGCGCCCATCCACACTCTCAGTGGGGCCTGGGCGTGTGCCAGTGTCTGCCACCATCCGTGGGGACTGTGAGGTGCCATCCCCACCCTCACCTCCCAGACTGGGCCCTGTGGGGCTGGCCATGGGATCACACCTTGGTGACACTGCCATTTCCTGTGGTGTTACGTGCAATACCCAGGATATCTGCGGGACTCTCCCCAATGCGTTCCATCCCGCCACCCGCTCCAGGCAACCGTGATGCTTTGCACTTTCTGTCCCACCTGGGGGCAAAAGCAACGGGAAAGCTCGGACCGGACACTGAAGAGTGAGGAGGGATGGTCACTGCCGGCAGGGACGCCTCCTCCCTGCTAAACCATGTGAGGAAAAACAGCACCTCGGGAATCGCTGCGTGATCAGTGCCTGCACATGACGGTGACGCACACGACCGTGTGCAGGCTGACTCATCCCCCGGCCGCTCCGGAGCGCCCATCCCTGCCGGAGCCACTCGCCGCCGTGGCCCCGGATTATTTTTAGCTGCCAGATCATTACTGCTGCACGCCTCAGAGCGGAGAGCCTGCATGAGCACAGTGGCTGACACATGCAACTGATGTCCCTCCTCCACATCATTAGCTTCTAATCCATTAAAAGAGATCTCTTCCTGCACTGGATAAGGGGAGATGACAGATGGATAACTGTGGGCTCTTTAAACCGCCAGGTAACAGCCACTTGTCCACCTCTACTTGGGGGACAGGTGCCCATAGGGGCAGCAGAGAGGGACATCTCATCTTCAGAGCTCTGAGGCCTCCATGGGCACTGTCACACCTACAGCACATTGTGCTTCTGCCCTGGTACCTCACTTTCCATCCCCTCTCACACACCTCCTATTTTGGGGAGATGCAGCGTTCATGCAGCTCCCTCACCTCTCCGGCTGCAGTGTCCAGCTGTGTCCTGTGACAGGTGACGCTGTCACCAGCAGGGAGAGGAACTGTCACCCGAGCAGGGGAGGAATGCCTGCAGGAGATGACACTGCCTCCCTTCCCAGCACCCCAGCTGCCTATAGCCCCAGGCATCTCCAGCTCTGCACAAGCCTCCCCAGCACAGGCAGGACGGGGCTGTCAGAGGTGTCACTGTGCAAGGTCTCATTAGCGTACAGAAAGTCAGCACAAAGGAGGAAAATATGCTGAAAGCTCACATTTTGCCTGTGCTTTCCATCTCCTTCACTGATGAGAAGCACAGCGGGGTGGCACCAGGGCCTCCTCCAGTCCTTGTGTGACTGCTGAAGGCACCAGCAATACGAGACCTTCCCTAGAACAGCTCCTGTTTGGGGCTGATGCCCTGAAACGGGGCACCTGAGAGCCAGCTTCTGTTTGGCAGATGGACATGGATGTTTTCCCTCTCTCCAACTCATTGCTTTTGGGGTACAGGAGGTACCTGTGAGGACACACAGAGGAACCCTGTGCAAATGCACCTCAATGTTCCCACGGGGGAAGTGACTGGGGCAAGGAGGTGACATCGAGAGTTTTAACAACATGTTGCTTCTTGGCAGCAAAGATGATCATTTCTGATCGAACCATTCTGGTGACAGCCCAGTCTGAGAGGCTCATCAGAGCAGATTTTATTGAGATAATGGATGAAGCACTTCTAAAAGCTACAGTTTGGTCAACAAAATTATTTTTGTCAAATTTCCCTGACAAGCAAGCTGTGTGCCATGCCCTCACTTTTTCTACAGGCATTCCACTTCGGTAATATCTTCCTTTTCCCTTTGCTTGAGGTCTTGAAAACCCTCTATTCACAGCCTTCCCCCAGTAAAACACTCTCTGTGGGATCCTTTTACAGGAAGAAACACAGCAAAAAATGAAATACAGGTATCGAGCACCCTTTGCCAGGCGGAGTCGCCTCACTGCTCACAGTGCATCCTTTTTCTCCAAGTTTTCACGTTGAGACAGGGAAAGCAATAAAACCGAAACTCACAGTGTTATACCTACTGTGTAACCACCTGTCAGTAAATTTATGAACAATTAGGAAGTGAGAGTGCTTCCCAGGGAGCTATTTGCGCGCAAGCTAAAACGTTCTTTCTGTTCGGAAATATAATGGGGAAACAACTTCACCAGTTCTCCCTCCTCTTCCCCAGTTTTGTTTTTTTGCAGTAATTAATCATCTGTTGCTGCTGGTCCCTGTGGCACATCTAATGGCTCCTTTTCACCAGTTGCAGGCAGCTTTGAGACTGGGAGCCCAAGGATGCTGTCAGGTGCACCCCATCCTGTCCCTTTCCTGTTCTCCCATCTGGATTTTGGGTTAGCACATCATGGCAGGCACTTTAGGGGCAGTGGCTGCTCCCATCTGGGCACTGCGAGCTGTTTTCTGCTTGCCAGTCCAACTCTTCCTCCTTCCAGACCTTCCCCCTCTCCCTGCCCTCACTCCTTCATTACTCTTTCATTTCTCCCCTTTGCTGCCTCCTGCCCTTTTGATGCTCCGGTGCTTTCCTGTGTGTGCATATTTCCTTCTAGTTTTCCTTTGTTCTACTGTCTCTGGGCTTTTCTTCTCATCTTTTTTTTTTGTTTTGTTTTGCTCTCCCCCCCCCCCAGTTGCTTTCTTCTTCAAACTTTGCTGTTACTTCCAGATTTTCTCTGGGCTGCTTTATCTTTGAATTCACTGCCACATTGCTCCTGCATCACCATCATTTGGCCATTTTCGCTCTCTTGCCCACCCTCTGCTTCTTCAGGGAGGAAGGAAGGTTGAGATTAGGGTCTAGCTGCAACTTTCCATCCAACCTTCTCCCTTTGGAGAAAAAGATCTCAATGGGGGTTGCTCGGTGGCAGGGAGTGGCCTTTTGAGAGCCTTAAGGAGCCAGTTGTTATCACAAGGGAAAAATAGATGACTCAATTTGAGTTTGAAACACTCATGGAGAAGCTACATCTGCACTGGTGCTGCTTTGAGAGGCGGCGAGTGAGACACAGGAGCAGCTCCAGGAGAGCACCTCTAGGTGCACTTGGATAACACACCACACAACCACACCCTGTAAACAAAGGTCATGACCCTTCAAAACCTGTCCTGGTTCCCAGGGCGAGGAAAGCAGCAAACACCAAGATGGGAAATGGATTGTGTCAACCAGAAACAAGAAAAACCATGCCAACAGCTGGGAGAGGCTTCAGGATGGAGAGCAGGATTAAGGCAGTACAGAGAAGGGTTCTCTAAATGAATCAGAAACAGAGGACATCTGAGAAATACCAAAGAGCACTGTTAGGTAGGGATGGCCAGTGCCAACGCTCACCACCAAAATCTCCACCAGAAGGAGTTCCAAGCTCACAGCCTCCACCAAAACACTGACCCTGAGCTCCACGTTTTGGACCGAAGTACACCCTGAAGCAGCCCAAGCCATGAAGGCAGGGCTGTGTCCTGCCTACAGTCTACCACAGTGCTCACACCAAAACCATCCTGCAGCATGGTGCCAGTAAGGTGTGCTGGCTCCTCCTTGCAAGCCTGCACCTCCCAGGAGCTCTCCCTCTCGCCCTTTCTGAGAGGTGGCCTTCACAGTGCTCACCCCAGAGGCAGGTGGGCTCACCAAGGTCCACTCCAGCCTTTATGACAAGAAGAAGAAGGGGTGGCTCATCTTCTACTATATCAGCTTAAATGCCTGTTCTCTCTGCATCCCAAACTCTCCCCGGAACACACCAGCGTGCCACAAACACCACGTATGTCTCTGAAAACATCCATCCCTTCGTCACGAGGCAGCTCCTGACAAAAGGAGGAAAAGGGAGATGAAAAAAACCCTCTGGCTTCCTGCCATCTATGCTCTTATAAGCCCTGTTAACGGCTGTTGCAATGAACCAATGCAAGAGACATATTAATAGTGCTACTAAGAGACACATTTACTGTTGACGGCAATTCCCTGGCAGATTTATTGCTGGGTTGCCGGGAGGGAAGGCTGGGCCCCTCAGTAGCACAATTAAAACCCAATTGAACACAGGCACAAAGAATCAATACTCTCTCCGGCCAACTTATAGTTTTGCAAAACACAAATAGAAATTAATTGACCTGAATATAGTTGCTAACTGGTCATTACTGCTTGTTTGCCATCCTGCTGGCACAGTGAGGGCAACAAACAGAGGACAGACCTAAACTTCAGTTTTGAGGCCAGAAACAGGGCTTTGGCCCCATCCCTGTAAAGTGTGTGCTCTGCTTGCAATAACAGCCAGGACCAAATCCATCTTTGGAAAATTACTCCTTTCCTCTCAGCGCTGAGCAAAGGACTGTGTGTTGCTCACCCTCATGGAAAGCACAATTTAGCCACCAAGGAACTGCAGTGGAGCTGAATGATAGAGTGGCTTGGGTTAGAAGTGACCTTAAAGATCATCTCATTCCACCTCCCTGCCATGGGCAGGGACACCTTCCACTATCCCAGGTTGCTCCAAACCCTGTCCAACCTGACCTTAGACACTTCCAGGGATGAGGCAGCCACAGCTTCTCTGGGAAACCTGTGCCAGGGTGTCCCCACCCTCGCAGGAAGGAATTTTTTCTTTACATCAAGCCTAAATTTCCTCTCTTTCAGTTTGAACCCATTATTTCTGTTAACGACGATTCCTGATGAAGAGTGCCTACCGACTTCCTTGTAGGCTCCTTCAGATTCAGGATGGTTATGGCATGTCCATACAAACTTCTCTTCCTCAGGCTGAACTGGGAACAGAGCACAGGATGATTTACCTCTCTCATCACCACCATCAAAGGCACCTACAGATGGATTTTCTCAGCTGGGCAAACCGTGCAGTTTGAGCTTAACACATTGAAAGGGAAGTACAGACACTGCTCAGCATGGACCACTTGACCTGTGCCTGCACCCCCAGTTCCTCACACACTTCCCTCCAGCTGTGCAGAAGTGACACTGCTGAGAACCGCAGTCACTGCTGCGGTGGGAGCAATTCAACAGGACTTGCTCACACCAGGAAAAAAGCTTTCCCCAGCACAGTTAGGAATGCCTCACCACCAGACCATCATTCTGGACACAAACTCTCTCTCACCTCCACCTGCCCACGCCTGGCAGGTGCCTGCATTAGCCTGAAAAAGGGGTGAGGGCAGTGGGTGCTGATTTCATTAGGTGCAAAGCACTCGGATACTTCACCCGTGTTGACTGGATGGATTAGCACGATTAGAGAGCAGACAGGATAAACAGATTAAACCTCACAGACGGACAGCTCGCACACAACTCGAAAAGGAGGAGAGGGACAGCTCTGAACAAGGGGATGGAGGGATGCTTCCAGTGGATCTCCGCTCCCCTATTCCTGAGGTGATCACTCCCGTTCTTCCCCACAGCCTGGAGCACACAGTCCGGGGTTTCCCAACACACTGCCACAACCACCAGGCAGGAAAAGCTGTTGGATAGGTGACCTCAATCAACTCCTGGCTCTAACCAATGAGAAGGGTACCTAAATACACACATAACCCTGTTGGGGGCTTCTCAGAGACGTGTCAAGGATGAGAAAATTTTCAGATTTGCTCATTGCAAAATCAATACCCATCAGCTGTTTGAAATTAAAGGAAAGATTAGGTCCTGGTTTTATACACGCTTTATTGTATTCTGAGAGCTTTCTACTCAGCCAAATAAATCTTCTTTAAGAGGATTAGGAAACTTTCATTATCTTTATCTAACCTGAACTAACACTAACTCTGAAAAATTAATCTAGAGACCGGACAAAAGCCAGGAGCTGGTGCAAAGCCGCAAGAATCCAGAGGCAGCATCCATTGGAGTGCTACTGGCCCCTCTGATCTGCCAGCACCTGGATCCCCCCATCAGAACAGCCTCAGGACACTGCTTTGCAGCCCAACAGCATCTGCTATATTCAAACACTTGCCTATGAAACCCTGTGCCAAGAGCCCTTCATGGCCTCGCAGTGACTTCGACCTCTCTCCCAAAACCATGGAGCTTTGTGCTGTTGGGATCTGCTTCTCCTCTGTGCCTGGCAGCACATTGCTGAAGAATCTTTGAATGCGTGCTTGAGCACCTTACTAACGAATCCCTGATGGAGCAAGCTGAGCAACATGGTTCCAAGCAGCGGACACAGGTCAAATTGACAGCAGGGGACAGGCAAAGGGGGAATAAAGAAGAGCTCAGCAGCCCCATCGCCAGTTCTCAGATGTCCTCTGCCCCATGTGACGACTGTACAACACAGCAAGGCTGAGACAATGCACGTTCATCTCCTCCCTGGCGTGGTGAGCACTTGTCCACACCACTGTTCTCATGCCATGCAATCTCTGAAGCAAGTAACGCTGGCTCCACTCCACTGCCAAGAGGGCGTCCAAACCCTTCCCAAGTCCAGGCAGCCTTCCAGATCAAACCACGCAGCAACAGCAGGAGGCACGTTCAGACCTACCTTGCACGATGAGATGGACGCGTGAAGTCTTGGGGTGATTGTCTGTCTGCACGGAGCAGGTGTAGGGGCCCTCATCGTAAATGTCCACGTTGTGTATCTTGATGCTGTACTGGGTCTTGGTGTTGGACAGGATGACCACGCGGTTGTCTATAGACCACTTGTCATTGCCGGCATACAGGATGGTGCTGCGGTTCAGCCACGCCACCCGCGTCACCCGCTCATCCACAGTACACCTGGAGGGGACACACAGAGGGTCACACACCTCGGACGGGACACACGCAGAGCATCCCGGGTCCCAAAAAGGGATGGGAGCAGGATGGGAGTGTGGCTGCCCAGCTCTGCCAGCATGGAGGTGCTGCATGCTGTGGCTGTGCTCCCTGTTTCCACATCCCCCATCATGTGAGATTTCATACGAACAGGGGGTTCACCAGAAATAAAACCTCCCTTTTTCTTTTACACACAGCTGGGGAACCACAGAAAAAATTCCTATTGTTTAACCTCTGCAAGGCAGGCAGACCATTTCTACCCCCCTTCTCACCCACCTCCACAGCCCCCCTTGCCTTCGCTGTGCACTGAGAATTCCAGATGAAGCTGTAAAATGTGCTGACAGTTCAGCTTGTCGGCACGGCCCTCGAGCCATCCCCGGGGTGATAAACACCCCTACTGCTGGGGACAGGGGCCACGGCACACGCACAGGGAGAGGGGAAGAGCAGAAACAGCTGGAGACGGCCAAGCCAGCACACAGGGAAGGGAACATTTGGATAAGCAGCTGTAAATCCTACAAGTGCCTTGAAAACACAACACGGTCGTTTCCATTATTTATTTCCTGTTTGGCTCCCCCCCTCCCTGCTCTGAGACGCGCAGGAGCTCAGCAGCTCCAGTCCACGATGGTGAGTGAGTTACACTTGGCACAGAATGGGATGGGGGGAAGGGAATTAAAATGTTCCTGGAAAACATGGCTTTTTCATGCTCTTTGATAGATTCTTCTCCATCTATTTACTTGTGGCCTTCTCTGCTGCTGCTATGGTATCTGCAGCAAAAGCTCTGCATGTTTGGTTAAATTAAGAGCCCAGCATCTCTTGGGAGCTTCACCTTTGCCACCTGAGGACCAGGCTAGGGAAGGTTTCTCTTGGCATGAAAAAAAAAATGGGAAAATCAAGCTAGACGTGAGCTAGTGCCTGCAGTGGCAGACCTGCCACTGCTTTGTGCAGCCAAGATGGTAGGAAAAGGCACCTACAGTCAATCAAGAAACTCGTGCAAGTCCCTCTCCACATGTCTGTAAATTCAGAGAGGGGCTGGCAGGCCGTTCCCATTCTTATCCCCATTGCAGCACCTCTCCTGCCCAGGCTCCGGGGGTGTTATATGCCTCCCTTGCTGAGATTGCAGAGCGTCACCTCGATCGAGATTATTAATCGGGCGCAGGGAAGGGGCGATACTTGGCATGTTTGAGGGTCCCCCCGGGTGCTCAGTTCAGAGGAACGAGCCATATATTCTCCTGCAAACAAGTAATTTTCCCCTTGCAGGAGCTGTACGTCTCTGCCAGCCACATCACATACGGAGGCCGGGAAAGACGGATGGCCCTCCACGCCTGCCGCGGCACCGCCGGCACCAGGGGAGCCTGCCTGGTGGCAGACATGCCCCGGCGCCAGCTCGGCCCTGCCGGACCACGGCAGCCTTGTGCCGGCAGACGGCATTGTCCTTGTCGGGAAGCCGAGCCCTCTCTTCCTTCAAATTAACTGGGGGAGAGCTAAGCACAGCCGAGTTAAGTTCGGCCCTGGGGGATTCCAGTCTAGTGGACTATTACTGCTGTCTCACTTCATTATAATGAATAATAAAGAGATACTTACACACGGCTTCTGTAAATTATTCATTGCGTGCGCTGAAAAATCAGGGCAGCAATATGTAAAACAGACAACTTGCATGTCTGCGCTCATATAAATATCCAGACTACAGCCCTGCGAGGTACTCTCGGGTCCCCTCATTAGGGGTGAAGCACAAGGACTCAGGTTTGAAGTGACAGGGATGAGACGCTCGTGCCGGCGCTGAGTACGTTCGACTGTTGCTGCCCAGCCTTGGCTGGAGCATACGAGATGTGCCTCCCGAGGAGATCTGGGGCTGCTCCTGGACGCCTGAGAACCGGGGTGGTTCATTCTGCATTTACAGCTCACATTTACATCTCAGAGCTGCACTCGCACAAGCAGCCGGGGATGCACCCAGGGATGGTTGGACAGGGTCATCCCTGTCCAACACCACGACTCACAGGAGGGAGGACAAGGACAGCACCACCCTCCCTTGTCCATGGTGCTGGTGACTGGTACTGCCCTCAAAACCACTTGGAACGACCAGGCAGCAGCAACTTGGAGACCTCTGTAACAAACCCATGCCAAGAGCGAGGAGTCAAAGTCTCCTGCTTCCCATCCCTCCAGCGCACTCTTCAGTCACTGCCACTCAATCGTTAATTTAGGACCAAGTCCCTTCAGCTTTGTACAGCATCATGCTTCTCTCCACCGGAGCCCAGACTGTTCCCTGCAGCTACAGACGACCAGACAAACCACCCTCCTTCAAAAAACCAGCCCTCCTGTGGCTCCTGGGAATGCGTCAGAACCAGCCCCAGCAGAAAAGGCCCATCCATCAGCTGGCACAGAGCACGTGGCATTCCTGGAGGCACCTTCTCACTGCCAGTTTTCCCATGCCCTGGCAATTGGCACTACAAAGAATACCGACGGATATCCTGGCACAAGGAGCACCTCATCAGCTTCTTTACCTGCCTGGGAAAGTGATCTCCATTAGCTGCTAAGCTGATGGCACTCGCTTGTCTGCTGAGCTGTCTTTGCTCCCCATTTCCAATTGACCAGGATTATGATAATGTCTCCAGTAAGCAAACAGGTAAAGAGACTTCTGCAAAGTGTTTAGATAAAGCAGACAAGCTCTGACAAAGCTGGATAATAAAGCAGGCCAGGAGGTTTTCCCTTGAAGGGATCTAATTAAAACCAAAGACAAACCCCCATTAACAGTTTCCTGAAGGCACCATATCCCTCTCCAGAAACTGCCTTACGAGTCCAGAAGGGACAAAAGACAATAAAGCACCTGTCACATGGGAGGGAAATAAACTTAGCCTGGCTCTGCAGTTCACCTGCAGAAAGCCCATCAGCAAGGCAGGGGGAATATCTCGGGAACGATTTCATCAGCCCCCAGCATACGCTGAATCCCAGCTCCCCCACACAGCCCTTCTTTGTGCAACGTGACCCATCCCATCAGCTCCTCCATCTCTGCATCCCACTTACACCCTCATTGCCTTTGAGCAGAGACTTTTCACCATCTGTAACCCTTCAGCTGCCTCCACCCACTGCTGCTCTCCTCCAGAGTGCCTGGGGAGCTTTGGATGCCGCGCTTTGCTGGACCTCCGGCCCCCAGAGGGCTCACAATGATACATGTGGGCTCTCGAAGGCTTCATCTCCTGAGACTCCCTGACTCTGCAGGAGGATGAGAGCTGCTGTAGGGACCCCAGTGCTCCACCAGAGACGAGGGCGATGAACCTGAACGCGGCAGCGTGAGAAGATGCATGAGGGTGGGAGCTGGGGGCACTGGCACTGCGCTGCTTCCCCTCTAATTGCCCCCATTCCTCATTCCTAAATGCTAATTTTGAAGTTTGCCGTGGAATTATTTCACTTAGTGTCAACAATACAGATAGCTCCGCTGACATGCTCTTTTGTGTTCGGTGGCGCACAGTGCCTGTCTCCCTCCTCTTGCACCTATTAGGAGAGACCCCACATGGCTCCCACAGCAGGCTCCTTCCCAGCCCCATCAATGACACTGACAGTGCCTCTCCTACGTGTGGGTTGAGCCGTAACACCCTCCACCTTCATCCCCTGCCTTCTCCAGCCACGCCACTGACCCTTCCTGTACTGCTGACTCGGCTGAACATGAGGGAGAAGCCTGGGGCTGCCCTCAACCCTCCCCCATGGTGAGGGAAATACTGTGTCCAGGGTCAGCACAAGTTTTCTGGCAGTAATTTGGAGGGATAAACGGCACACAAAGTGTTGGAAGCATACAGGAAGTCTTGCAAAACCCTCCCCATGGGTGCAAAATATTCTGAGGAATGGGATGCATGGGACCCCAAAACACTGGTGCACGTCCTAAGGAATCCAGGGGACATGTTTGTTACTGAAGAGCCAAGACCACCTGTCCCTGTCCGTGCCAAAAGGCTGGGAGGAGGGATCAAGCCAAATTTGTTGTCTAAACCTGTTTGGACATGTGGTGAGATTTTTGGGGGTGTCCAGTGCAGAATCAGGACACGGAGTTAATGATCCTTGCGTGTCCCTTCCAGCCGAGGATATTTGATGATTCTAGGATTCAGACGTCTCCTGTTTCCTTGTTCAAACCAACAATGCTCTACTTTTAAACTCCTCTATGGCCCTTCAACCCCAAACTGCTTCTCTCTCCTGTAGGTAACATGTCTCGTCAGGATGACAAATGGGGATGCCAAAACCAGTTGCAAACTTGCCAGCTGACCCAGTTTTCAGCAGCTAAAATAGCTCACCCAGATCGGGAGAGAAGCCCCTCGACAGCGACCAGGTGATGCTTCACCCTGGGAAGCCTCCAACCAAAAATACCTGTTGGGGCAGAACAAACACCCTTGTCTTTGACAAGAAATTGTTAATTACATTTGCTGGGGGCTCCTAATGGGATTTCTCCTGCACTTCCAATATTCACCCCAGCTACACAGTTAAGGAGCACCGGATGTTTTTTATTCTGGGCGGCTGGAGCAAAGGCAGAGGAGATTTATTTGTAATCATCGGAAATAAACACATTTCCTCAGAAGTAAACACAAAAGAACAGAACCTGGCTGTGCTCCCACTTCGTTCAAGATGCAAATGAGAAGCAGGCCATCAAAACATAGCGGCTCCTCTAATCCTCTCCCAACAATGCAACCCGCCACATTATCTGCAGGGACAATGGGATCTGCGTGGTGTGACGGCAGGTCTCACCCGGCAGCCCCCGAGGGCAGGGCTGTGCCACCCAACCTTCCGTCACTGCCATCTATGCTGTTTATTCCGAGGGTGGAGGGCATGAAGTGCTTTGTCTTTCATCACGGTTCTGTCCACTGGCACCCTGTCTCCTCTCCGAGGCACCCTCTCTCCTATCCATGCTGGTGGCTGGATGTGGAGTGCACAGCTCCACGCCATCCCCACGCCATCCCCGCACCCTGAGAACAGAGCACAGCTCCCTGCCATCCCAGCACCCTGAGCACAGAGTACACAGCTCCATG
Organism: Nicator chloris; assembly: GCA_013400495.1. Classification (NCBI taxonomy): domain Eukaryota; kingdom Metazoa; phylum Chordata; class Aves; order Passeriformes; family Pycnonotidae; genus Nicator; species Nicator chloris. Next base: position 170,485 of record WAAE01023748.1, read on the forward strand.
CCACCCCCACACCATCCCCGCACCCTGAGAACAGAGCACAGCTCCCTGCCATCCCAGCACCCTGAGCACAGAGTACACAGCTCCATGCCACCCCCACACCATCCCCGCACCCTGAGAACAGAGCACAGCTCCCTGCCATCCCAGCACCCTGAGCACAGAGTACACAGCTCCATGCCACCCCCACACCATCCCCGCACCCTGAGAACAGAGCACAGCTCCCTGCCATCCCAGCACCCTGAGCACAGAGTACACAGCTCCATGCCACCCCCACACCATCCCCGCACCCTGAGAACAGAGCACAGCTCCCTGCCATCCCAGCACCCTGAGGACAGAGAGCAGAACTCCATGCCATCTTCACGCCATCCCCACACCATCCCAGCACCCTGAGAACAGACAACACAGCTCCACGCCACCCCCACACCATCCCAGCACCCTGAGGACAGGGGCACTTGGGATGCACCATGTGGTATCACCTGCACTGCCACCTCCCATCCAGCCTTCACCAACCACTCAGCACATCCCAATCCATCACCACATCCATACCCCCCGAGGGAAAACAAGGAGCATGGGATGTATAAGAGCTTGGCCAGCCCAAACAGTTCTCCTTTTCTCCATAACATTCCTCCCTCCCCACTGTACACCACCCAGCCACTGCCTCCCACAGAGCCACACACAAACCAGCTCTCACTCTGCAAGTTTAATTAATTGCCTGGCCCCACTGCTACTGCTCCGATTCCCCAAGCGCTCCCAGTGCTGTTCAAACACACTCTAGGCCACTGGAAAACCTGTTCCCTGCAAACAGCCCCCTGCCTGAAGTCCTCCAAGGGCTATGGGACCCTTCTGTCCTCCTCAGAGGCTCGGGGCTTGCCAGGGAGGTTTGGTCCCTGGTGGTTCCCCTGCAGTGGCAGTTTGCCCACCAGCAGGCACCAGAATAGAAGCTGCTCCCTGTGAAAAATCAAAGCCCAAATTGATACATTAGCGACTGCTAAATATAAAATATCCATCTGCAAAGATAATAAGCCTGTGAGGGCAGAGGCTGTCGAGTTGCTCCATTTCAGATAGTTTAATGGTGTTTTGGTCCATGACTGCAGCTCCCAGACATTAGAATGATAACAAGATGATGAGGAGGGCGGGAGCCGTCTGCGCGAGGCATCAGAAGTCAAGACAATGCTCACTACGCAGTCCCTGAGGGGTCCATGACACACAAAACACTGGCTGCTTTGCACCCAGCATTTGCAGGGCTTTGGGTGGCCTCTGTGACAACTCAGGACGTGCAAAGGCTGAGCCTGGTGCCAGGTCACTGCCAAGCTTGAGCTGACATTAATTCAGGGAGGGGGGTCTGAGCCCCCTGGAGTCAGGGTGGAGCTGGGTACCATTGCAGGAGGCACAGAGTGATGCTAAAGGTGATACAGGCAGAGCTGTGCTGCAGGGGGCTTAAAAAGCAATCGTAGTTTGAAGAAGGAAGAGATGCCCAGTGAGGTGAGCTGCTGCACGGTGCCCCCTCTGATGGATCACATCTTCTCCCCAAAGCCATTCACGGGATTTTCTGAATTAATGCTCCATATCGAGCAGATCTAGAAACAGTCAGCTCTGTTAAAGTGAGCCAGGCTTTCCCTCCAGTTCGTAAAGCCCTTCTTTCACTCCTCATTGCTTTTACTTCCAGCTTGCAGGGACACACCTCTCCCTGACAACATCATTGGCAAGGGGAAGAGGGGCTGGACGAGGTCAGGGGCACAGGTACATTTCTCCCAGCTCCCACCTGACTTTCCCTTGTTTCTGACACAGCAATGCATTAATATGTGTGTCCACATGCTGGGATGCTCCCCCTGTGCAGTAGGGAAGGTCAGAAGGCATTAGCCTAAGCCCCAACAGCCAACAACTGTTATTAGCTCAGGAGAAATCTTCATAAGGAAATATGAGGTGGCAGCAAAAGAAATAAAGCAGAAGGCCTTTGGATAGAGCAAATCAATGGGAATGTTTATGGAGCAGGTGGCACATAAATGCTTCCATCAGAGTCAGTCAGTGCTGGCGGCCACACCTCATGTCCCAAAGACAGAGAGGAAAATGAAGGCACCAAGCAGGGGCAGCCAGGCCAGGAAAACCACAGAAACTGGAAAAAGTACAGAGAAGCGTCTTTTATTGCCCAAAATGGTACCTGAATGATTGCACTTTCTCCCTAACACAGCCAGGCACTGATTTCAAACTTCTCCATGGTCACTTGGCCATCCTGTGGTTTGAAGAAGGCTGGCACATCTTCCCAGCTCCTCTCCAAAAAGACAGTCACCATCCAGCAGCATTTACCATCAAGGCATCGGTACCTGACCTAGGAAGCATGGGCAGACAGCTGTTTTCTCACCAGGAAAGCCAAATTCCCCTGTCCTTACACCAAGCCCCACCCTACAGCCTGCTGGGAAAATCCCAATGAGAGACACCTGCCAATGCTATCAGCACCCCTCAAGGGTGCTGATTAAGGGACACAATCTGGAGATTCCCCTGCTCTCTGCCAGCATCAGCAGAGCCCCCTGCTCAATCAGTGCCTGCACCCTGCCTAAATCAGTGTTAATCTGACACAATACAGCACCTGCAACCGGCTGATTTCCAGTGTTCTTCAATCAAAAGCAGCAAAGAAAACACTGAGTTCATCTCTAGCAGAGCTGAGCAGTTGAGAACCTCAAGTCCTCCATGCCTGTGCTGGGTTGTAGGGTTAGATTTTTTTCTTTGCTATTGCTTTTTTTTTTTTTTTTTGCCAGGCTTTTTCATTCATCTGTCCGGGCAGGGAGAGAGAGGAATGACTTTGGCTGTCACAGCTGGACACGCAGTTAAGTGGTGGTAATTAGCATGTGGCAACATGAGGCTCTGACCGCTCTGATTCAGCCATCCTGATGGGACTGGTGACCATCTGCATCTCAGCTCGATAAGGGGGACACTTTCAACCCAGGAGGATGTGGCCATGACACCAGCAGCATGCCACAAAAGAAGAAAGGATGCTAGCAGGCTGATAAAAATCTGGACCAAGGCACATCCACGAGAGAAGGAGCCAGAGCAAAACCATTGGACACTTGTCCCTGCATTGCAAGGAGGGGAAATTGGTCTGAAGCCACTCCAGTGCAGGACAGGGTGGCAATGCAGCAAGGGGGAGGCGTTGTCACCCCAAAAGGGGTTCCTGGGGGAAACAAACCATTTAGGGCCCTTTAACAGGAAAGCCATCCATGTCTCCATCACATGTGGGCCTCATGCTCTCGGTCGGTCTATCTGGCCACACCACCCTCCCCAAGAGTCGGGCGGAAAGCAAACCTCTTCTCACATCCTGCCGTTGATTACCACCAAAAATATATTCATCATGAGATGCCCACCGCTATCTCTGTGGCTCTTAAGGGTAATGGAGAGGTTTCAGTCTTTGGAGGATAAGTCTCAAGCTCTTGGCTGCTTGCCCGGGAGGATTATTTTACATCAGGTTGAGTTCTGTAGTAATTATCTTCAAAACAGCTGGACTGCTGGATAAACTCACTGTATCTTAATGCACAATACGGGAGCAAATGCAGGGAATTAAACTGCAATTCCAGACAGATCGACGGAAAAACCTCTCTCTGGTGTTTCAGAGGCCGAGGCTCAGGGCTCCTCACACGTTAGGGGTGGGGAGGCATCTGCTCATTTGAAATCAATTCCAACTTCCCCAGAGACAGAACGGAGGGTGGAAGAGATGCCGGATGAAGATGTTTTACCCTCAAGCTTTCAGCAAAGAACAAAACCACTGGTTTCCTCACCCTCATGGCTGGAAAATGAAGTAGTATTTGATCCAGGCTGGACAGCTTGATCTTCTACACCACGCAGAGACTTCCATAAAAGCTCCAACATTCCAAGGTCTTGGCTCCACATTGCACCATTCACTGTGGTGCCAGCAGGCAGGGAAAGCCGAGGGGCAAACAGCTCACTCCATCCGCACCCCTCACACCTGGAAGTCCCTCCCAGTGCCTACTGTATCCCATCCCAAGAGGATGAAGGGGCTGACAGGTGGACAAACCAACTCCCAGACTGGTCCACCAGCATGAATTAACAGGAAAAAATTCAGGTACCTTCATGACTGTGCTGCCACAGGACTTAGGTGCAAAATCCTTGCAGACGGAATTAATAACCTCTAAAAAGAGGGAAATTCTGCTGCTGGAGAGTGAAGCTGTATTTTATGGCGAACACCATAAAGCACTCCTGCCAAACACGAGATCTGTAAACGACCTGGGTGAGCCATCAGCTCAGGAATATAATTGCCAATTTGCAGGAATTTCACCAGCAATTAGGCAAAATAAAATAACCCACCAGAGGAAATCCTTTGCTTGCTGCTCCTGTGCCTCCCTGACCCATCTGATTTCCACCCACCACTGCTCTGCCGGGATGAGGGTTGGATCCTTCAGGCTCTAAGGAGCCAAGTGACAGCTCCTGAAGATGAAGAAGTCATCTCCAGCGCCAGATAAAGAAGTCGTCATCAGTGTGAGATGACAACAGACACTCCTGGGCACCAGCCAGATGAAGACCTCTCCTGCTGGTACTCCCTCTCCAAGCATCCCTGAGAACCAGGAGCCTGATCTAGGTAACCCCAGGGGTTGAACAACTGCATGCAATTAGGGGGTTTATTTGTTTGAGTTGCACGTGAATATCCCAAATTACATTATCAGATCATAGTCCTGCTTCTGATTTATTCCTTCTTTGTTCTTCAAGTCTTCGTACATCTAAGCAATTAACCTCTCAAAGAGCTGGAGAACACATAATTATCCTCATTTGTCTAAACGTCACCAAGATGGCTGCCTTTCAATTAACCTTCTGGGAATGGAGGGAAGTTGGAGTGATACAGTGATCATTTCCAACTTCAGCCTAGGCTACTGCTTTTTTTTTCCCCCTTAAAGTAATTTAATTCAAATATTCAGATGATAAAATATAGCCAGATAACTGTTACTGCAGGTAACGGGATCAAGAGGGGGCTTGCAATCGAAAAAGAAGTCAAACGAGGTACAGTAATATTATATCAATACGTGGCACTTCCATCTAAAAATATCAAAGCTCTTTGTGCTTATTAATGAAGGGAGCATTTCACATTCCCCTGCCAGGCTGAGACTTACATCACTTCAATATGTCACTGCTATCAATAGGGAAACTGAGGCAGGGGATGTGCTGTGGCACCCGGAGTTGACAGAGTCAATTCCTACACAGCCAGGAGCTTTCCAAGAGCATCCTCTCCTACCCTGGGAGAACTTGGCTCCTTCATGAAGTCGGCACGGGAGACGCGGTGGTGGCCGAGCTGCTTTTGCTTTTATTTATTTTAATAATAAGAACCCCGGTTGTGCTGAGCCGGTGTCTGCCACGCCAGCGAGCGAGGGAGCCGTTCCCACCCATCGCCTCGCTAATAAATATGCATTGTTCCCGCCGGGAAGTGCCAGGTCAAGCTTTGCACTCGCACGAAGCACGACACCAGCATCGTCTGGCACGGGCGAGAGATATTTATACACACCCCCGCTCATAAATACACAGGCAAAATAAACAAGCCGGCTCCCAAGTTCAGCGCATCTCCTCCCTGACAAGCGTGGCTCCTCAATTCCCCGCGGTGCCACGGCTCCGCTCCCGGCGTGAAATTGAGCTCTCCGAAAAGCAATTTGGGCTCCGGCAGCGCTCCAAGCCCTGTTGGGTGCCTCCTGCCCCGGCAGCACCGAGGTGGCGGTGGCAGGACCGGCTCTCACCCTCCCTGCACATGCAGGTTGGGGGAGGCTGGGCAGTTCCCACGTGAAGGGAAATCGAGGCACGGTGGTGCACAGGACTCATGCCCTGCATCCTTCCCTCCCAACCTCAGGTGTGATCAGTGTTTCAGCACCAGGCAGCCGCTCTGCTGGCCCATGCAGGCAGGCGGGGAGGAAAGAATGTGGGAATACAAGAGGGTCCCCAGTGGGGACACCACAAACCCGCGTCTCTCCCGGTGCATTCATGCGGAGACGAGAAGCGAGGGTAACACAATAGCCACCGAGTTTATTCTCGGCGCAGGCTGGCGGCGACATAATTAAAATGCAGGTCGGAGTCAAGGAACCTTCCGATAAATCTTTGCTTTTGGCTCTCGGGCTTGACAGGAAGCCTATACCTGGCGCGGGGAGTACAGACCGAGGGGGAGGCACGGATAAAGGCTCTCCTTTATGGACGGCCATTTTAATGTTTCGTTTGAGTAATGGGCCTTGCAAATTAGCACCCCAGCGGCCTGAAATACATATTTTTCCAAGGACATGCAGGCTCCTGATCCGACAGGTGATGTGGGCAAACAAGCCCCGAGGGCAGCTGCGATCTCAGCTCTTTGTGGCTGCAGTCATATTCTATCCCAGGCAGGATGATGAAGAAGAAAACAGAGAGCTTGGAGGGGGAATCCAGAGGCTGGGGGAGGAAATGGAGCAGAAAATGACCCTGTGCGAGACCAGCGAGGGGCTGATGAGCGGTGGCAGTGGCAGGGAGTGCCTGGCAGCCTCTGGAGGGAACTGAAGCTGCACTGGCACAGCACAGTTCCTCTCTCCCTCGAGGGAACCTGGCGAGACACTCCAGGGCATGTCTGTGGCACACGCCTCTCCTCGCACAATCAAAACTATGGATCTCCGGCTCTTGATGCAGCTTGTGTGAGCATCTGGCTCTGGGCTGAACACCCAGAAAGGCTGGAGGTGCTGCAGTCACACTGGGGAGAAGGGGGTTGTGAGGAAATTAAGCCGACAGGCAGTGGACTGCCCAGTGGGGCTCCAGTTTCTCCAATGCAAACATGGCTGGAAAGATGGAACATCCCTGCAATAATTGAGAGAGGAGAGTCTGGAGAGCAGTAGAGAAATATGTGCAGCTGAACACGAGGGGGAGCTCAGGCCAGAATGTGCAGGGAAGCACAGAGCAGAAAGCAGAGCCTGCAGCTCACCCTCTCTCTCCATCTCTCCTTTTTCACCTCTTTCTTCTCCATCTATCCGTCCCACCCCACCATGTACATAATCTGCCTGGCCATCACCTTCCCACACCAGCATGAGATGTGCTGCAGCCCTTACAAACTTCCAGAGGAAGAACCTGGTTGAGCACCCGGGGATGTGTCTGAGCTACCCCAGATGGATGTAACTCTGCACAGCAAAGGGGGAACCCCTTCCATGGAGCTGGACATGTGGCTGGGCATGTATCCAAACCAAAGCTGAAAATGTGCCTGCAAATTGTTCTGAACCTCAAAAGAGGAGATGGATGTCTGGAATTCTCCTCCTTGTCCACACTGTCTCCTGCAAGAGGCACAGGGTGACACCTCCCTGTCAACACACATCTGTCTGCCTCTGGATTTCACTGCACAGACCATAAAGGATGCGTGCACAGGATGAAAGCAAGCTCAGAGCCCAGAGCAGCAGTTTTCACTTTACTTGCAGGGTCATCAGATTAGATCAAAAGCATCCAAAAAGGGCTTGGGAGCAAGACAAGCTGATGACCAAGACATGAACTTTGCCAAGGACCCCTGTGTAGCATGACACTGTGTCACAGAACCGGAGATGGAACCCTTCCTGACCGACTCCGTGCCCAGGGCACAACTTGCTGCATCTCCCGGACAACTCCAGCGCAGGGAAGTTGTACTTTGCGAGCACGCAGCTCTGCCTGCCGCTCCCACTCGCCCTGCCAAGTTTCAGTCATCCAGGATGTAATTTGGAGAGACAGCTCTGAACTCGGTGGGAGAGGCAGGAGAGGCAGGAGTTTCTGTGCAGTGTATCCAGCACTCCCGAGGCGCTCTGGAGCCGCGGCACGGAGCCTGCGTGCCAGCCACCGGTGCGTGCATTCCCAACCAGGGAGATGCTCCGGGGCAGAGGGGAAGGAGCGGCCTTTCAGAGGTACCACGCATTCCAAGGTTCTGCTGTTTTATGCACCAGCATCTCCCTTCAAGAGGTTTGACTGCAGCTCACTGAGGCAAGTGCAACAACTTCCACGTTTCTCCAAAGGTGCAGGGCTGAGATCTCAGGAATTCCAGCCACCCAGAGCCAATGCATTTCATTTATAGCCACAAGGAGTGGCCAGAGCCACCATCAGTAAATCCATGGTCTTGTTGCCACTCTAAGGACATGCTGAGAGCTGTTCCGAGAAATCCCAGGAGCTTTAGTACCCGGAATGCCAAAAAAGGGACGTGGTGATGCCAGCTATTTCTGCCACCCACTTGTGTGCACCTACAGAGCAGAGAGACAGAGGACTGGGCCAAGGCGCACGGAAATCATTTTCTGCTGGCAAAGCTGCCGACTCAAGGAGAAACATAAAACCCTCGATGAAGGGCTTGTCTAGTTTATTATAACATCGGCTTTAATTTATGCGCCTGCCTTTTATGATTGTTCTCTATCGCTGTTCCTGGGGCTTATTTATAGAGGGCCATTAGCACAGAGAGCAGGCCCTGATGAGGGAGCATTTGCAGTCTGCTGGGGGACCAGGATATAAACTGAGCTGAGGAGGAGGCAGTGAGCTCTCGCATGGGGCTGCCAGAGTCCTCTCCCCAAACGCAGAGAAGGATAATTTGATCTCAGAGAGTGATACAACTTCATTTCACGTGGCTGTCTCTGGGCAGGCTGCAGCCTCCTTCACATGCACTTTGCTGAATTCCCAAGTCCCAAACAAACTCGGCAGTGAGAGGAGGGGAAGTAGAGAGCTTTGGATCCAACCGTCCACACCAAGCACAAAGGGAAAAGCCTCTCAAGGGTGTGAAAGGGATGCTGGGGTGAGGAGAGGGAATCATAGAACAGTTTGTGTTGGAAGCGATTTAAAGTTCGTCTCATTCCAACCCCATGACATGGGCAGGGACACCTTCCACTATCCCAGGTTGCTCCAAGCCCTGTCCAACCTGGCCTTGGCCACTTCCAGAGATGCAGGGGCAGCCACAAGCTTCTCTGGGGACCCTGTGCCAGGCCCTCCCCATCCTCACAGGAGGAATTCCTCCCCAGTATCCCATCTAATCCTGTCCTCTGTCACCTTAAAGCCGTCCCGCCTTGTTCTGTCACTACAACACCCTTATAAGAAGCCCCTCTCCAACAAGGGGTCCCTCCCCAACTGCACAGTGTCCAGGCAGTGCATCCCAGGATGCTGATATTGGCACTCATCCCTGCCAGGGCATCCCAGCCTTGTGCCCATCTCATCTCCTTCCACCCAAAAGCAAAACACTTCGAAAGCTGTGCAAACAGCACACGGTACACAAACAAACTTCACAAATTATTCCTATTTACAAACACCGCTCTCCAATCTCCAACACAACTCAGACAGGCAATCCTATGCTGGTAATTAAAACCACAGGCACCAAAATGATGGGTTAATTAAAGGTCCAACCCACCCCCAAAACACACGGATGTGCAGGGAAAAATGCCTTGGTTCAAACCCCGGCGAAGCGGGTAGGTGGGTCTGTTGGCAGAGAGAGGCGATGTAAAATGGATTTGTATGATCAAAACCTTCCCGTACAGTTCGCAGGTAATTTGCGACGAGAACAAAAGCTTTAAATTCATCCACTAAATTATTCACTACAAATCGTCCTCTCGGCTCCCGCGCTTGTGTCCTTCAAGCTGTTCTAGGTGGTGATTACGTCCCCTCGGTGCACGGGGAGGCCTCGGGGAAGCGGCTGCAGGAAAGACGGAGCCGCCGATCCGACACTGGCAGTTTGATTTACAGAGAGAACTGGGGAGAGGAGACAGCAGCCCTCAGGAAAAAAGAAACTTCAAGCTCTAACCATCCCATCAAGGGGCTTTCTGCCTTCTTTATGTGGCGGGTTTTTTTTTTGCTCTCTTTCGTTTTCCGCAACAAGCTCCCGCTGCAGGCACAATAGATGATGCTAAATTATTTTGGAATATGCTGAGAATGCCCTGCTTGGCCAAGCGAAGCCTCATAAATCATTCCTCTTCTTCCACTCCCTTTCCCATTCCTGATCTCTCTTTCAGGCAGTATAATGCCAGCTTGCTGGGGAGCCCATTGCCCTGGCACCATGGGCACTGCCACGGGCAACCCAAGCCATTCCTGCTGTTGAGGGGATAAGACCACGTGACTGGGACAGACTGGAGCCACTCAAGGCTGCTCGGGTCTCTACATACCAGAAATCAGTTCTGGAGCCCACCTGGGTGCAAGGCAGCCCCATAGCAGCCTGTAATGGTCACAATTCCATGTACTGCTGGGAAGGGATGGGAAAAGCGGTTGCATTTACGTGTTGGATGTTTAAACGTCACCCCTGATGGAGCTGGTGATTAGGACTGAGCTTCCTCTCTTGTCACTAGCACAGGTCCCCTCCAAAGCAGGGGAGATGCTGGTGAAGGACCCGGCAGGGCAGTGTGCCACCAGTGGTCTGGAGAAGAGGGAGAAAAGGAAAGCTGGGGAGAGGAAAGCTCTGCATGGAACTCATTCAGCATTTATGCTGCAGCTGGAGTGGCTGCATGGCCCAGGGCTGTCAGCCTGGCTCCTTGCACCACGACTGAAATCGCACTTTTCACTAAAAACCCCAGAGCAGAGATACCTTAAAGGCAGAGGCCCCTCCAGCTGGAACTGATGGGAGGAAAAGCACTTTGGATGAGGAACCACAGTGTGGCAAAAGCACAGTCATTTTCTAATACCTGAAGTGACATTTTCCGAGTCCCTCACGCTCAGCTGTGACACTGACACTGTCATAACAGGGATATGAGTGCTGTGCATCTCTGTGCTGGCCTGGTACCCATCACTCAGGAATGATGGAGAGGTGGCAGGCTTGGGAAGATGCTGACAAGAAGGAGCAGTGAGCAGTTCTGTTTGCAGCTCTGGGCAAAGATCACGTTCTGTTCCCTCCCCAGCTCAGAAAGAGGTGGATTGCCATCTTCCATGGCTTGGCTGTGACCAGGCCTGGGAGGACTCAGCCAGGCATTTTGGAGGCATGGGCAGGATGAGGCAGAGTCCCCTGAGGTCACCCCAGGGAGGAGGGAGCCCCGTTATCCATCAGTGTTTGATGCACCCAGAGCTGCAGGATGAGGCCCAGGGTACCAGAGCAGATCTGGGGTCCCCCAGCATCACCCCATCACTCCTTCCACCTTCCCACCCACACACACAAGTGGGGTTTAGCTTGGGTTTTTTAATCGCTGCCCTTGTGCCCTCCCCAGGAGAACACTACAAACCCCAAATGCAGTAAGAGCCTCAGAAGCCACCCCTGCCTCCCCAGGGCCTGAGCTTTATGACTCTGTAGCCGTTTCTCGCTTGCTGTGTTGTCTGCACAGACCAGATGTGACGCTCATCCTGAGCAGCCGAATTTCAGGCCCCTTGGTTATTCCTTAGATGGAGCTGCTATTTTAGACATGACAGACGCAAAGCAAAAACAAAACCTAAAGAGGAAGCAGGGGGAAAAAGCCCTCTGAGCATCACAATGGTGACAAAAATCCATAGTGAGGCATTTGTCTTTGGTTTTTAACCCGGAGGAAGGTGAAAAAGCCAAGTGGAGCTACAAACACGCAGGGACCATGTGTCCCAGCAGCCCTCTGGGGCTGGATGGGAGCTGCTGGCAAGCAGGGAGATGCCAAGAACTCTGCCAACACTGGGGCTAGGGATGGAGATGACCCTGTGGACAAGGGGATTCAGTCACTGGACTTGTCCATCACCACCTCTCCCATACCAGCCCCTTTTCTGGGAAAACCAGACAGCCACAAACATATGGCTTCCTTCCTGTGCTTTTCCCAGCATGTTTGGATCACCCAGCTGCAATTCCCACCTTTCCCATCAGGACTTCTGCTGAAGTCAAAGTCCCTTCAAGCCAGACCACCCATACCAACGAGGCCCAAGGTACCCAATATTTCATCCCCAGTATCCCAGAAGGGCTGAGGAACACGCGGACGCGCTCCATAAAGCCACCATTAGAGATCCCCTGATGGAGATGGATTATAATTTGCAAATGATTAAAACACAATTAATGGTGCTAGGGAGGTACTCAAGGCTCTGCGAAGGAGCCGTACAAATGAGGAGTTATCAGGACCTTCGGTGTCCTAAGCACCTGTCAATTCTTGGTTGAAACAAGTGCATTAGCCTCGTCCAATATCCATCTAACCTTTCCACTCTCCCTTGCTCTGTTTCCCTGGCAACCAGTTAAAAGTGCTGGGAAAAGGCACAGCTGCTTTCAGAAAAAAGAAAAGGGAGAGGAAAAAAAAGGCAGTGTGTTCTTTTAAAGCACGTGTGCTCGTCGCTCTTTCCCCCCTCTCTCTCTGTCTCTCCTTTAAGTGTCTGTGTTTTCCCTGCCCAGCTCCGCTCCAACTCCGAGACCTCAGCACGAGCTGCCACGCTCAGAGGGCAATGAGCAGGGTGGGGATGGCTCTGCCATCCTGCTCTCCCTGGGGATGGCCAAATGAACCACGAGCCACTGCAGAAAATCACCTGGGACTGCAGAGAAACGGAGGGGAGCAAACCCAGGAGTGGGCTCACTATGGGAAGCTGCTGAAAGGGGAGATGTTACCCCAAACCAGCCCGTTCCTGGGGCAGGGGAGCTCAGTGTGCCCCCTTGGTGTGCTCCCTGCCAGGCACATCACAGCAGAGCCACACACGACCTGCACAGCTCTCCGGGGTGGTACAAGCTGAACACTCCGTATTTCATGGTGCTCCCTGTCAGTCTCTGAGCAAAACAGCAGTTTAACAAAGATCAAGACTTGAGGCTGTCACTAAACCCTGCTCTGCCGCCTGTTAAACAGGGTTATTTTTCCTTTCTTGCCTTTTCTCCCTGCTCCTGCCTGCCTGGGCAGAGCCACGCTGATGAGTGTGGCATTTGTCCTGACACCTTTGGGAACTCAGCTCCAAAGGGTAGAAGGAAAATAGCAATGAAAGCAGCCATCACAAAAGCTGGAGTGGGGAGGATGGTGCTCAAAGCCTCTCATTGTCATGCTCTCCTGTCTCCACAAGCACATGCCAGAGAGGGGCAGGAAACACATCCTCCTCCCCAGGGACAACTCAGCACCCAGAGCAGCCTGCTCTGGCTGAGGAAAATGGTGTGGAACAGGGAAAGGTTTTCCAGGTGTTTCAGGAGCTGTCACAAAGGATGGAGCTGGGAATGCAGTTGGAGGGAAGAGCAGTGAAATGGGATGGGGGTCACTCAGCACCTTCTGATGAATCCTGCAGTTCTTCATGGCACTGTTCCAGCAGGGAAGGTACAACATCAAAGCTGTTCCACTCTGGAAAGTGCTGGGAATCTCTAGGGAAGGAGCCTCGTGGTGTTACATTTGCAGGACCATGAATTTTCCTCCACACCAGAGAGGCTCCAGGGGAGCAAAGCCCCTGGGATGGCTCCATAGGCAATCGAGCCTCATTACTCTGCTGCTCAGTGAACAGCTTCATCCACTCGTGGATTTGCTGCTCCATGTCCCAGTCTGGCTACTGGCACACACAGGAATTGCTGATAGCCCTGTATCCTTTATCCTGTCCCTCCCCAGCAGCTCCAGGAGCAGCAGCTGACGACCACCCTCACAGCAGCATCCCTCTTGCATAGGGGACAAGGAGCAGAAAGGGGTGGCAGCAGTGTGGGGAAGAGCTTGATTGTGTTAATTAATTGCCTGGTTTGAAGAGCCCCTGCCACTTTGCACTCAGCATCTTAAACAGAGGGAGGGGGAAAAGAAACAACCCATTAAACAACACACATGGGGCAAAGAAACAAAAACAAAGGAAAAAATCACCCTAATCTAATGTTTTGCAAACACTGGGCACCCAAACAGCTGATCTTTGTCAGGAACCTTAGTTCCAAGAACCACTTAGAGGCTTTCATCAACACATTATAATATTAATCAAGACTCATAATGCAGAGTGATTTGCATGCCAACAAATATATTTACACTGTAAATTGTTTGTTGAGAAGCCTCAGAGAAATATGCAATTCACTGCTATTGAACTTGGGTAGCAGGGAGAAAAAAATAAAAGCACCAAGTCCCTGTAGAGTTGGTTCCTTCTGGTTTTGGCAACATAACTCATTAGCATGCACTCATACTCTTACTTGCTCACAGCCGTTTTGCTGTATCACAGCAGCTGGAGGTGGAAAAAACTAGCAAGGTCCTCACAGTTAAATCCAGGTCACTGTCTTCTCCACAGAGGAGACACAGCCTTTGGTAAACTTGTGCAGCAAGAGCCAAGGAGTCAAAGCAGACCTGTCACCCATGGGTGACTGACTCTCAGAGTGACCCCAGGCTATTTATGCAGCTCTGTTGTGAAAGCCAAAGTGACCCCAGAGAAGTCCTGCTCCCACAGAGGGGAGGATGGCCAAGCACAGGGAGGTGAGCAGTTGGAGAGGCAGTGGAAGAGCTCCCAGTGCCCACAGCCCCAGCTCAAGTCAGACAAAAAGCCTGAAGACGGTTAGACTTGGTCTTAGAGGTCTTTTCCAACCGCAATGACTGCATGATTCCATGATGTCCTGCTGCAGAGGACCATGACAGCATGCGGGATGTGACTGCTCACTCCTGGGACCTCCCGCATGTCCCTCCCGACAGGGAACACTGCTCAGTCTCAGAGACAGCCCAATCAAGATATGAGGATTCAGGGGTTTGATCGACCCTGACAAGCCCTTACAGACTCCAGGGCACTGTGTGGAGAGGCCAAGAGGAGCAGTTATCCTTATTATCTGCACAGGTTCACAACACAACCTGTATGGAGGAGGGAAAGGACAAGATGGGAAGCAACACCACTGGGAGGTCTTTTCCAACCTAAATGATTCTATGACTCCAAGAGCATTCAAATGGTTTGCACGCTGATGCCACGCTTCTCATCCCAAGGGATCTCCCCCTCCTTTCTCCCCCACTGCTTTCCCCCCTGCACCCCTGCTCTTTCCCCGGCGGTGTGCAGGTCCTGTCTCTGTGCCGGGTGTAAATGAACGCCTGCTGTGCTTCCCATCCGGACTCTCCCCTCCCCGCCTGCCTGGGGCTCAGGGGCTGGGAAGGATGATTAGCAAAGGTGTTAGAGGAGAATTAAACAGAGTATTCTGTGGTGCCTCTCTAAGCTGCTGAAGAGCGGATTAGCAGGAGGCATTGATCTCCTGGTTCAGAGACCTTCTAAAGAGCAAGGCAGGAAAATAATGGGAGGGAGGAGGGGGGAAGCTAATTAACACTTCCAGGGCAGCAAGCCCTCCATGTGGAGCTGGTATTAATAGACTGGATAGAAGATGCCCTGGTCAGAGTGAGTGGTGTTTGTTCATCCAGTGAGTTTCCTTGTGTGGTGACTGGGAAGGAGCTGGGAGACAGGACCAGCACTAAGAAAGGGGAGAAAGAAAGGGGAGATCACAGAATCCCAGAAAACACAGAAATCACAGAATCCCAGAATGGTTTGGGTTGGAAATGGGACACCTTTCCATCTAATTCCAACCTTCCTGCTGTGGGCAGGGACACCTTTCACTAGACCAGGTTGCTCAGAGCTCAATGCAACCCAGCCTTGAACAGTTCTGGGTCTGGGGCATCCACAACTTCTCTGGGCAACCTGATGACACAGAGCAGCAGAGAACCCTGTCTCAGGTCACTGCTGTCCCCATGGAGTTGGGACAGGACCAAAGGCTGCTCTCGCACAGGCACCTCAGGCTACAGCTGCTGCCTTTGCTCCAGCTTTTCATGGGAAGTCTGCAGCTGAAGATGCACTCCTGCATCCTGGCTAGTTATCCTACCCCCCCAGTTAGAAGTCGTTTTGGAATGACACCACATTGCTGCTCCCAAACCCGCCATGCCACCCCCGTGATGAGCAGGGAAATGTTCTGAAAGCCCAGGAAACATTTCAGCGGAGCAGTGAAAATCACAGGAATAAACTTTGCAGGTCTGTCAGGTGGTTTGATCTGTTTGCATTTCATACTCAGTTTCTTTACGTGCGTGCAGTGCAAGTCCCTAATCCCTGCTTAGTAATTACCAACATTAGAGGACCAGAGCTCAGTCCTACCCATCCGTGCTCGCTAATGCCTGCACAAGCATTTCCCTAACCCTCGCCGTGCCATGACATTAAGGACAAGCAGATGCCTTCAAGCTCTCTGTTCACAATGATTGCCCTACAAAAACATCAGGGAAGGAGAAAGAGCTTGGTTAGGGGCAAAGGGGCATTTTATTTGATAAAATCATAAAGAGCAGTGCATCCTGCAGAGGAAGAATCTCTGAGACATAAATGTCAGGTTTATGAACAATTGAGCTGCTCTGTGCTTGCCCAAAATTGCTCTTTAAGGTCAGCGCTGCGAGTGTTCCCTCAGGAAATGGACTGTGGGACAAGAGCCGAGCAGGGAACGGTGGCTGTCCCGTCACCAAAGTGGGGCAGAGACACAGCTCCAGGGTGAGGAGTCACGGCCCCGAGGTGTGGCTGCCCACACCATCCCAGACACCCACGCACACTGCCTTTTTGGGAAAAGCCTTGGGAACAAGAGCACTGCTGCCTCCAGCCCGCTGCCTGCCAAGCCCTGTGCTGACACTCCAAGGAAGCATCGAACCCCTCCCAGAAATGCAAATTTATCCGTGCAGCCACAGCACTTGGATTGGTTGTGCCAAGGTGCTGCGCTTCACCTTGGAATTAAAGTGATGGGACGCAGACAGACCCTCTTCCCAACTGAGGGCAGGGTTCCCTCCTGCTCTGAAAGTGCTCCCTCCCTGGAAAAGAGTGTTATTTTAGCAGAATTTGGTAAAGGAAGGCTCTGAGTCCACAGGGGAACCAAGGAAAAGCCCCAGACTATTTGAGAAGACAACAAGCTGAGCACACTCCAGATGCATCTAAATCTCAAGGAAATACCAACCAGATGTGGCTTATCCAGCTTAGCAGTTGGGCTGGCTGAGGGGGCTGGAGGCAGTGGAGGGGTGAGCCATCAATGACACCAAGAGGCCACTTCACACTGATCCAGGGATGAGAAATGCTGTCAGGAGCAGTAAATGCTCCAGCACACCCTTGGGTGCCAAAAGGGCTCACACATGACACCCAATTTCACAGCTGCACACACAAGGTCTCCTGGCTTTCCCTAAATCAGGCAGAGTGACAGAAGACTGAGCCTGGAGCCACAGATCCCAGGCTGCCTCTGCTCCTCCTGCCTGCCTTCCAGGGAGGACAACCCATGAGGGGATCCACAGGGCTCTGGAAAGCAGCTCGGGACATAAATCAGCATGGTGGAGCAGGGGAACTGCTCTCACAAAGGTAACAGCAAGCAGCCTTGAGAGGAAGCAGGAAGGGTGAACTAACACAAGGTGTTTTATATTCCTTTGGGTTGTTACGACGGGACCTTGATGGGCCATATGGTCTTGTCTTGACCCTTAAATCATCTTATGCCCTTCTAACAGCAGCCATCGCTGTTGCTGGCTTCCAGTCCTTGTTATTCTTGGCACTGGGAGGCCGGGAACACGAGGCAGCTCAAGCCCTTAATGAGATGCATCAGATGGAGACCATCTGGAAGGAGCATCCAACTTTAACCTTGGGGGCTGCTTGGAAAAGGACCTTCAGCCAGCAAAAGTTGCCTTCCCACAGACAAACAGCCCTCTCTCGTCGGCTCCTCGCAACATTCCAGGGTCTTGGGAGCCGTCAGCCTCCAAAGAGCTCGGCACTGAGCCTCCTGCACTTGATGCCTACAAGATGGGCTGTCCATCTGCTCCCTGCCAGGGGACCGTGTCCTCGTGTGGTGGGAGAGCGGTCGAGCGGGGCAGGAAAGCAGCTGCAGGCACTCGGGGGAAACGGGACAGCCGACAGCTGGGCGGGGAGCGGCCGGAATAAATCAATTATCCAACGTTTATCATCTGGAAAGGCAGGAGGAGACTCGGAGGAAGCTCCAGCTCCAATTGGGAAGCTGCAGGGGATGGCTCTATCCGCTGGCGTTTTGGACTTTCCTCGCCATTCCCCTCACCCTGTGCTCCCAATCTCCAGTCACTAACAGCCAAGCCTTTGCATTTCCAGATTCACATCTACTTAAGTGCCACTGACAGATAATGCTGACAAATCTTGCCTGGCCATCCGGAAGGAAATCAGCTTTGCCATTAGCAGAAAAAAAAACATTTTCTAAACAACTCAGGGGCTTCTGCCTTTGTTTCCGTCTCAATTAGAAAAGAAATCCACAAAAATGGGGGAAAACACCCTTTATAACTTAAGTTTCTGTGGTGAGAACCTGCTCGAGGTGGATCGAAACATTTCCCATCAATGTGGACTTGCTTCTGGGGTGAAAAAGCTGGAGGGATTTGCACCAGTAGCCTTAGGACCCCAATTTCATGGTGCAAAGTGATGAAACACCTCTAAGCTTGCACTGAAAGCCAGGAAAATCTGTTACTTCAACCATTTGTTGAAGTGCTTTGCACAATTGTGCCTTTGTTCTTTCCATTTTTTTAATTACGATTGAAAGGCCGAGGCTGTAAAAAGAGGCATCGGGAAGCTGCAGCAAGGGAACAGGGAAAGTTCATTTGAATGGAAATTGAGAAGCCAAATCCTTGGAAAGGCTTTCAAAAGCCACCTTAAACGACTTTCTTTGTTCTCTGGCAGGTTAAACACCTCATTGGAACAGGGATATCTGTCTTGAAATGCCTCTGCACATCTCCCCAAAGGCTGTTCTCCATAGCCTGGCTGCACATGGATGAGCTTTTTTAGGAAAGAGCTTGTGCCAGGGCCAAACAGGAATGGGATGCAAGAGGAGAGCAGGAGGGAGAGATGCATCGTGCTGCCTTTATAAAATCCAGGGCTTCTCTGACAAAGAACCCTCTAACAGCCCAAGTACATCCCCACAGCCTGACCCAGACTCTGCTTGAGATTATTTGAGAAGGATCAGGCGAATCGTTTCATATCAAACATCCCCCTGAGACACACTGAGGAAAAAGATTCATTAATAAAAAAAGTCCAAATGAGCAGAGAGAGGCTGGGATGGAAATAGCAACCCCAAAGGGCTTCGGGAGGGCAGGCTTTCCTTCACACCGAGGGTGACTGGAGGGGACAGCTGAGCTGTGCCAGCTGCACAGGCAGCTCTGCCCATGGCAAACGTTATCAGCTCCATGCTGAAGGATTTATTCCCAGCCACGGACTTCTGCTGTCCAGCCAGGCTGGCTGGCATGAATCATCCACACACCCAACCTTAATTTAGCGTCCGTCCATCCATCTCACCCAAGTGGATGCCAATGGATGGAGGCCCTAGGGCAGGATTAGGCTCATGGGATGGACATCTCTAGGAGAAACCCAGCAGAGAAGATCCTGAGAGGTAACACTCCACAGATACTTCTCACAGCATCTACAGACTTCAATTCTCTGGTCAGGGCTGGGCAGCAAACAACAGCATGGTGCTCTCAGATGACTTTGCTCCCACACCTGGGGCTCACACAATTTTCATTTCCTATTTTTCCCTATATAAATCTCTCAGATGCTGTGCCCAACAACCCCAGTTGACTTCTTGGGGAAGGAAAAGCCTCTCCCTATACAACCATCCATCTCATATTTGTCTACTAAAGATGATTTAAACCTTTCCTCAACATGCCTGGTGCTGGTCTGGACCTCAGAAGAGGCACAGCCACCACGAACAGGTGAGAGAGAAGCAATTTTGGCAAGAAAGGCTGACACCACTCGTTAAGAGAAGGGCTAATTGAGGTGGAGGGAAGAGACCTGAAAACATGAAAGACACAACTTTGGAACAAATCCCCAACTCCTGATCCAGCATCTCCACTGGCAAAGCCACCTCTTGGTGTTCTTCAGGCCAAGAAGGGTTGTAAAGCTCCTCACACCTGCTCTCTGACCCAACAAAGGCTCCTGGAGCTGCACAAAAGAGCTGGGATTCCTCAGCCTTTTCCATTTGTCTTTTCCCTCTGGCTGTCAGCATCCTCATCCCTTCAGTGGGATGAAGTTGCCTCCGCCAGGCACGGGATGAGGTGCTGATAACAGGGAGCCACACAGGGAGCGTGCGAGCCACCCCGCTGTGTTATTAATACATGAACTTTGCCACCGCCCTCCCACGCTGCCTGCTGATTTTTATACCATATTGCATAATTAATCTGTCAACATTCTGTGACGAGGTATAAATATTAATAATACGATCACACAGTTGGCTGTTCCTTTTAAAATTCAAACTTGGCGAAGATAAATCGCGCACTTAATCTTAGCAAGCTTTGAAGAGTGTATTAAAAAGGGAGAAAAAAATAATAAGGGGGGGAAAAAAAGGATACATTTGATTTTGCAACAGGATTGCCTGATTTTACCTGGCTTTATCTTTCCCTTTCTGTCTGCCTCTCCCCTTTCTGCACACGTGAGGGTGATAGTAGCATTTTCTCAAATCTTTGGGTGCCAGTACCAAAACAGGGTGGCAAGGGGAACACACACACCAGCTGTGCCCATGTCAGAGGGTTCTTTCCTAGGTTAGGTTTTCCTGCTGGGAAAAAAAACTAAACAGGAATGGCTTTAAAAATGCCATCAAGCACTGCTTGAAGGGTAAAGAATAGGGGAAGTGTGCATCCTCACAGAGTTCTGAGCTGCTTTTAGTGCCACCCCAAAGAGCTGGACATTAAGGCAATGTTTCCTGTGGTTCCAGTTGAGCCAACAGGAATGGGAAGCTTAAAGCACCACCAACTTCACAAATGTCTTTAAAAACACAATTAAGAGGCCCCAGATCTGCTCAGCACTGCAGAAAGTGACTGCCTTGCAGTCATGAGTTGTCCAAGACAGCACACAGAGTTTCTGAGCTCTTTGCCACACGTACAATCCTCCCAGACCCTTCCCTCGACAGAGGCTGCTCGGGCTGAGGAAAGCCGTGGCACAGTTTGCAGCTGAGACCTCTGAGCATCTACCGGCGCCTCCGTGACTCCCCAGACCTGTCTCTGATAAACTCCAGGAAACAACTTTCCTGTTTGTTCTGGGCTCCAGACCTCAGTAAAGCTCTCTGCCTTCCCTGCTCCAGCCGTGCTATCCCAAGACTTCAACATCCTGTACTTTCCACGTATTGTTCATCTCCAGTCGAGATGTTGCCTCTTCCCATACACGCTCTGCCTACCAAGACAAAATAAAATCTCTCTGCTCATGATGTAACACCTCGTGAATCATGGGAATTCAGCCTTTTCCATGCCCATTTAGTCCCAGCTCGTGTGCTCTTTCTAACCCTGCTTTTGTTTCTGAAAGAGGAAGACAGGGAGGGAAAAAAATCATCACACCACCCGCCTCTCTAGTACAAATAAAGCACAGTGATGGCAAACTCTTCCCTCAATACTCCAGTCACTTTGTTTTACAGAGTACTGAAATGAAAGGGATACTTTAGATTAAAAGATTTGTTTAATGGTCTGATTAATTCATTCCAAACAGACAGAGACTGTTCTGAGGATCTCTGTTAGCTCTTAACCTTTCCAGCTTGGGGTTTTTTTGTGTATAAGCAATGTGTTTTAATTTAATATTCAGTGCCTGCTGCGCTCTCTCTGGGCTGGATCACATGGCTTTTCTTCTACACATGGAGAGGGGACCAAATGCTTCTTAAAATATACAGAGAGGAGCTGGTAAACAAGGAGGGCAAAAGTGGGAGGGCTCACCTGGTGGCCCGCACACGCCACAGGCAATTACCCCATTCACCCTGGTTCAGTTCACAAAATTAATTAGCACTGAACGCTGCTGGTCCATATTATTTCTGAGCTAATGAGCAGGAGAAGCTCCAAATCCAAAGGCAAGCACACCAGGTGGCCAGAGGCAAGTTTCCAGCCCTGAGGAAGGGAGAGAATCCCAACCCATGATCCCAACAAGGAGCTTTGCAAAGCCGGGACTACAGCTGGGAATTTGAATGTGGAGGTTTTGGGGAGGAGAGCTCGCCTGCGGGACGGCAAGGCATGAGGGGAAACTGATCCCATTCCTTGGTTTTTGGAGACCTGGACCAAAGAGCAAGGGGGCTGGGCAATGCCCTGTGCCCCCTTCATGGGCTCTGTAGAGCAGCTACACCTGCAGCCTGCAGGTGACCTGGTCCTGGCCACCGCAGTGCCCGTGTGCCCTCCCACGCAGGGCACCATGGCCATGACCATCCTTCACACAGGCACAGTGCCCTGGGCCTGCCAGTGCCCCTGGTGCCTTCTGCTCCTCCAAGGAGACCTGAGGAATGGCCATCATCAGGCACGAGCACACCCTGTGACAAGACAGATGGGCAGCAGGATTGGCACATGGGTTAGAGGTGACAGAGCTTCAGGTCCCGGCTGGCAGAGGCCAACTCTCTAACGGCTGTCACTGTCATGCTGGAATTCATGCTATCATGTTATACCTGCTTCCTGCAGGATTTCAGCTGTTTCCCTTTCCCTCTGTCCTCTCCAGATGTGAAGACAGGTTCATCCTCAGACTGAAACACAGCGCCACTTTGCCAGGGGCAGAAGGGACAGTGACAAACAGGCGCAGGAAGCGCTCCCACCAAACCCCAGATCAAACACCACGCTTTGTCCTCACCAACACCACCACTCGTGTCCCTGGCTGGGTACACACGGTGCAGCATCAACCCTGAGGAAAGACAAACTGAGCAAAGCGAGGGGGAGATGATCCCCAGGCACTGCTCAGGCATCAGGCTGGGAGGAGTGGAAGCAGTATTTCGTTTCTGCCTGACATGCTATCGCTTACACGGGATCGCAGCTCTGCTTTGCCTCCACTCTGCCCCCTCCTCTACGGCTGAGGAGAAAGAACACTGCTCGCTTCAAGTGAGGCAGAAAGTTCAGCGCTGGCATCTGCTAAGAGTACTCCAGTCTAGTGCTCATCTCTCACGCAAGCCTCCAACCACATGCTGCTCCCTGATCACCCCCTCCTCCCAGAGGACCCGAGTGGCTTAGGAGAGGCTCCATTAACATACATGGGATGGTTTTGGGTTGCATGGACAACCTCCAAGCCAGCAGGTCACAAGTGCCCCTCTTTCAGCCCAGGCTCAGAGCTCCCATGAACGCAATGTTATTTCCATGTTCAGCCTCCTGTGTGTTCAACTTCACAATTAATTTCATCTGACTGATCTCTGTTTGCCTGTTTTACTGACAACATATCCCCCCACAACACCAATTCCAACAACCACAAATGAAACAAAACCCAAAAAATCAGCTGCTCAGCCAGAACATCATTTTACTTTATTCGCCTGTTTATTATTTTTCACCCCATATGCTCACAATTATTCTTGTTTCCATTTTGCTGCTTAACAAGCAGAGGGGAGGGGGAAATCACATTCTCGAGTTTTTCTCTCTACCCGCCTTTCCCCCTTTTTTTAGCACAGAACAGATGTTTCCCACGTCAGTGTCTCTCTTGACAAAGGCAGTTTTTTTTCTGGTGGGAAAAAGATACTCCAACGGAAATTTTCCTCCAAACTCTACTCCCAAATTTTTTCAGGTTTCCCAGGGCTCTTCCTGTGGCTCCAGCTAGAGCACAAGACTGAGCATGTCCTCTGGGTTATCCCAGCACACCAGACTGCCTGCAGCAGTCACCCAACCTTGCTCGTGACCTTCAGGGCAGTTTATGCAAAAATAGCACAATAACAGAAACCGCCATTAACACGAATAAATAACTTTCATTAACGTCAACTGCAACTGTCCCAGGAGGGAAAAGGAGTCCAGAATTAAAGGTATTTAGCTAAAGATGTTTCAGAAATTTAGGTTTGATAGAGGGAAAAAATTCTTTACGGTGAGGGAGGGGAGGCCCTCACACAGATTCCCCAGAGAAGCTGTGGCTGCCCCATCCCGGGGAACATTCCAGGCCAGGTTGGACAGGGCTGGGAGCAACCTGGGATGGTGGAAGGTGTCCCTGCCCATGGCAGGGGGTGGAACGAGATGGGCTTTAAAGTCTCTTGCAACCCAAACCGTTTTGATTTTATAATGTGGTGTTAGCAATATAGGAGGAACTCAGTCACCTAAAACCCCATCTAGACTGCAGTGAGGGCACCAACCAGGGTCAACAGCCTTGACACAGGACAAAGAGAAAGGAGGTCCCCTCAGATGCCTTCAAAGAGGCATCACAGAGAAAACAGTTCAGTCCCAGGGCTTGGTGCCAGGACCTCTGGCTATTTTTTGGCTCCTTGTTATCTGCTGTTCTTGTTTGCTGACTGTGCCTCAATTGATTTGTATGAAACATGGGGATGATAATGGTCAGCTAACAGTGGCAATCTTTGAAATACTGGCTCTGCTAAAACAGATGAGCTGTCTCAGCTTACAGAAGCGACCCTGTGAGCATCACCAGAGATGGAGTTCTCTTTTTCCAGTGTGAACAATAAATCACCAGCTCATCTCTGCTCTGGGGTAGTCAGGGAATCAGGGTAGCAGTCAACAAAGTGTGCTTTGGCAAATCCCACCCCCCCAGGCATTAGCTACTGAATATTGCAGCACTGGCAGAGAGAGGAAAGGACTGGGGCTGACTCTGCCTCTTCCTCCAGCTTCCCTATGTGAAGAGAACAATGTGGTTGAAGAGAAAAGCAAACAAACCTCTTGCTGCAGAAAATGGCCAAAGAAGTACAACCTGTGTGTATGTGGGGCCTTCAAAACTCTCATCTGCTCTTCCTTGAGCCAGTGGCACAAACTGGCTTCACAAGTGTGGAAATATGGCCAGGACTGAAGGGAGTCTACAAGAAAGATGGAGAGGACTTTTACAAGACCACGGAGTGACAGGGCAAAGGGAAACAGCTTCACAGTGAGAGAGAGTAGGTTTAGATTAGATATAGGAAAAAAAAAAATCTTCCCTGTGCAGGTGGTGAGGCCCTGCACAGGTTGCCCAGAGAAGTTATGGATGTGCCATCCCTGGAAGTGTTCAAGGCCAGGTTGGACACGGCTTGCAGCAGCCTGGGATGGAGGAAGATGTCCCTGCCCATTGCAGGGGGTTGGAACCTGATCTGTAATATCCTTTCCAATCCAAGCTATTCCACGATTTTATGACTCCATGTTTGGCCAAGAGACCCAGATACAAAACTCCAGGAGCATTTTCATGCATGGAGCAAATCCCAGGCCCACAGTCCCCAGCACATTCCCACCCCATGCCCAAATCCCAGTGCTTTGGAGCCACATCTCCTCCGGAGCTGCTGCGATCGCTGCTGGCACCAGCGCCTTCCCCAGGACGAGATAATGTGCATTGTTTGCTAAAATAAGTTTGACATTAATGAGCAGGAGTCTCGCTGGCAAAGGCTCACACTGTGCAGCAGATGTGATGCGGGCTCACAGCTCCTTCCCTCCCTGCCGGGTGGATGGAAGAGCTGGAGTCACGGAGTTGGTGTCACGCGGCCAAGAAGACTGCGTCAAGAGGGACTGTCACCACCGGTGCCAAGCCAAGACGTCCTCCCAGCAGCAGCCGGGATGCTTTTTAAAAAGGAAGGCTGGGAAAGAGACAGATGTCACCCCTGATAGACAGGGCAAAGGCAGGGGATGGCTGGCTCCGGGGCTCCGCTCCCCAGGAAATGCTGACATGGGACACGGTCGTTTGACTTCCTCCAGAAAGTGGGCAGTGAGTGATCGAAGCATTTGTCTGAAAGCGCTTGCTCCCTCCAGAACGTCAGCTTCAGATTCAAGCCAGGCAGCTCAATTCCTCATCTTCTGTGCTCAATAAACCCTGGTCCATAAAATTTATTGCCTGCTTCTAGATGACAACTGCAGGAAAAAAAACCCCCATGCTGTAGCCGTGTCTTGTGTAGACAGCCTTTACACACGGCATCACCACGGCTGATTTACGTGAGACAAGAGGCAGGCCAGACCTGAGTCCTGGGAAAAATCCCATACCTTGTCAGCAACACCTCCTTGGCCCCATCCTCTCTGAACAGTGCCCCACTCCACAGGTCGGCCACAGCATCCAGGAGAAAACTCCAGTGCATCCAGGGACTTGGAAGAGCTGGAGCTCGCTCACAGCCACCTGCACCAGTGTGTGCATCACTATGGAACCCACATCCTCCTGCCCCTGTGTGGGAAATGTACAGAACAGGCAGACAGAAGGCACAGGGAGGACAGCCATGGAGAGGAGAGCCCTCTCTGAGTCCAGGAATGTTGCAGTAGGGCCCACTGCTCCCATTCCTACACTGACTGTGACAAGGAGTTCAGTCCTCCTGCACTACACACTTCAAAATTCAAGAGTGGCTGGTCAGCCCCTGGGAAGTGCACGCTCTCTCCACAGCTCAGGAAGGGCAGGTATGAGACAGAATAAAACCAAGCATCCACTGACCCTGAGAAAAGGGCAAAGACTCGAGTTGCCTGGAGTATCTGTGCTGCAGGGTGAGGCTTGGACAGGTCTGGAGTGCCTGTGAGAGGAGCAGGGAGCAAAACCATAATGGTTGGGGAAGGTCAGCACTGAAGGATGCAGGACTGACATCCTGGGAGACGCAATCCCTTCGCTCTCATCCCCACTGAGCTCACTGCAGCCATGGAAGTGAGGGTTGTGTGAGCAGAGCAATGTCTCTGCCACGCTCTGCCCTCCTGTGAAAGCTTCCCTGACAACAGGGGAGAGACGCTGCAACAGCAAAGTTCAGAGCAGGTGAGGACCCAAACCACACAGCATCCGTGTGTGAACACAAAGCAGTCTCCACAAGGCTGGGTGGAAGTCAGGATGGGAGCGACCTGCTGAATCTTCCTCCATGGCACAGGGGCTAAGGGGCTGTTAGAATGGGGAGGTAGCAGGAGGAGGGGGAAAAAAAAAGTGAAAAAAAGCACCATGGTGAATGGAGTGGAAAGATTTGAGAAGGAGCCACGTTTGTCACATTAAAGTGAGTGAAAGGCAGTGCAGGTGCTTCCCTGCCTGTCAAGTGTGTTTGTCTCTAGTCCTGGGAATTTTCATTATTCATTATTCGCCTGGCATGGATAGCAACAGGAGCACGAGGTTCTGTCTAATCCCCACCTGATAATGCATTTCTGATAAGCGTGATGGAGCTGACGCCACTGACCAGATTCACATTTCCAGTGGATAAAATGTCATTTACAGCTGGCAGGCACCAAAAATTCAGACTGGGGAGATAAGGGGAGGTGTGGGCAATGGGTCTCAAGGGCATGAGGGACGAGCAGTGACGTGGGCCTAGGGACAGAGGTGACATCCCCACTGCTGCCTTACCATCTGTGGCAAAGATGAATGCAAATATTTAATATTATAGACATCCCAAGTGAGGACAAATCAGCACAGGAAGAGTTTTGGGTAGACCTGTCTCATCCAACCTGAGTCTTCCCTCTATAATACAGAATTTGAGAAAGCAGAGGCCAGAATTAACCCTCCTGGAGACAAAATTCAGAGCTCCAGAAGTGCATAGTGCTTGGAGAGACAGCTAATTCAGCGCTGCCTGGGGTCCATGTCCACCAGCAATTATCATGCCTCGGATCAACCTCATTGACTCCAATCCTACCACAGTACAAAGCTACAGCAATGGGCCATTAATATTTATCAGGCTTCATACGAGGAAAAATGGCTTGTATGATATGTTCTGTGTAATTTATATCATGTATTTTAACAGTGGGTCATGGCAGAAGCCAGATAACAATAACCTTGTCAACCAGCAGGATTTATAGCCTGGTTAAAATACATAGAAAGGTACCTGTATTATTGCAACCATAAGTATTTCAAGTGTGAACACTCTAAAGAAGAGGGATATTGGGAGAGGGGATATTGCCAGAGGGCAAAAACCGTGGCTATTTGTGAGAGAGAGAGAATTTAGGCCATATGAAAGAAGTTCTTGATGCCAAGATCTACAGAGCAGTGCTACCATCCCCCAGGAGAGCGGAGGAGATGCTCTGTTGTTTTCAACATTTGAAAGTAGATGGGATGGAGAACTAAATATTACATATGGTGGAGAGGGGCTCATGGGAAGAGACTGAAATACAACCTGCTGTGAAAAGTGGCAACGGGGAGATGGCACAGCCTTTCCATCCTATTCCACAAAGAAGCTCCCCACACATACCCAGAGCTGGAGCTGCTGCTTTTGGGTGACACAGACAAGTTTGTAATGCTTTCTGTTCCTGGCAGCCGTGCAGAGTCAGCCAGGAGGGAGGGAGCAGAGCCTCCCTCGACTGCCGTGTGATGAGCAGTGTTATTGCCATCCAAGCACTGGTTCTGCAACCCCTCAGGAGACAAGGAGGCTGCATGGATATGAACAAGGACAGTATTTCACCTGGAAAAGCCAGCTTGACTTTTAGATCCCAGCCTGAGCCAGTAGAAAATCTCTTACTCCTCATTAGGAGTCAAGAAGTAAATCTACTAAGGCTCTGAGAAGACGGCACGTGGATACTGGACTCACTGTCCCTGCCAGATGGGGAACATGCCCAGGGAGCCCCAGCCTGAATTGCTGCTGTTGGTCACAACACCACGGCACATGCAAACATCTCAGCCTGAAGCCAAGAGATGCACACGAATTTACCCTCACCCAGGCTCCGGCCTTCCTGTGCCTATCCTCTAAGGATCCAGGAACAAATGCCAAGGAGCAGGTCCTCCAGGGAAAGGGGAGATGAGGACCAGCTGGTCCCAGAAGACAAGAGCCTCCCCGCAGCCTCGGCAGCAGGAAAGGCACAGCGTAACTCCCTCCACACAGAGATCATAACTTTGCAACAGCAGCTCTTTAACAGCTTCCCTCGCTAACAAGCTGCTCTTGTTTTCATGTTTTGGAATGGCTTAATCCTGTATATGATAACATCCCCAACAAGCGAGTGCATTAAACTGTGACAGCTTTTCACTGACCTAAGCAATTGCATTGTGAAAACGCCATTAGCGTCTCTCTCTTCTTCATCTAATCCCCCCTTCCCCCCCTCTGCCTCTTCCCTGGCCAGTAAGAGCTATGCTCAACACCACTATTAAATTACCCTTAGAAATACGCTCCTCAAAGAAAATCAATGCACATGTGTTTTAACACTTGTCACAAATAGATCAACTGGGCAATCAAACATACATCATTCTACCCAGGGTTTAAATAAATAGCAGGGCCACGTGTTGACGGTGCATTCCCACGGCTGGAGCACCTCTGGGCTGCTGCTGTGCCCGACACTGGCCTCTACTCCTCCTAAATCTCCTCTAACAGGGGTGCTGTCCACACAGTGCCACTGCTGAAAAGGCAGAAGGTAGAAGAATCGAGCTCTGTCGCACCAGAGCTCATTGCACCTGGTTCTCAAGCAATCCTGATGCATCTCCAGTGAAATCTGGGCGAGTGGAACAGGCAGCACTGCCCACGGCAGCATCAGGCTGTGCAGAAGCTGCTGCACAAGCTCACTTGGCTTGTTTTTCAAATCCTTCTGCTCATTCCCTTCCTGCCACTATTATTTACTGCTCTGGGTGCCAGTGGGACGATTGTCCCCATGTCTGTCTATAAAGAGCCATGGCTGATGGTTTGTATGGGGAGCATGCACACAGGTCTAAAGTGCCTGATAAATAGATCGTGAGCCTTGAAATCTGTTCCTACTGTGAAGATGTTTGCTGCAACTATTTTTACTTCAACATCGTTTTCTCTCTCTATTTTTTTTTAAACCATCCTTCCTCTTTTTTCTTTGGTCAAATCGGGACAGAGAGGGATATCTTGCCGGCTAATTAAAGCCCCACATGTTAATGAACTCCCAACACTTTACTGCCTCAGAGTGTCTGCAGCCCCACAGGAAATTAATAAGAGCTTTAATCACAAAGAGACTTGAAAGGTCAGTGCCTGCTATGGGTCTCCAAACACAGAAGGCAAAGGAATCATATCATATTTTTTAAACACCCCGCTGAGAAGCCACGGGGCTGAGGCCTGAGGCAAAATAACAGGCAGAAAATGAGTGGTACAGCTGCCGTCACAAGGCTGGGGAAAAGCAGGACAGGAGAGGCTGTAATCACACGCTCTCCCTTTGTCTTCTATTTAATCTGCCCTACCTTCGTTATTCCTTTTTCTCTCAGAGCAAGGCCAAATTACACGTGATCGATCTGCTTGAGTGTAACCCTTTACCAGCCTACCTGATGGCTCATCTCCTGACCTTCCCCTCCATCCTCTTGCTAAATGAGCTCTTCCTAGTTTGCCTTTCCTCATTACGAGTGTGCATCTTCCTAAAGCTCCTTTCAAGATATTAAGAGGTACATGGAAAAATTGATATTGTAAGTAGATGGACCAGATGGACCAATTACTGAATTAATCCATAATACCCACCTGGCTCCAGCAGCCAGTTATTTACAGCAGGCACCAAGGCACACACATAATCTATTCACTCCTCAGCGTCGTATCAAAGCACAGCATTATGAGCACCAGCTTCACAAGCTATTTTTAGTCCAGCTCCAGTGAAATTTCAGTGCTTGAAGGACTCCAGCTCAAGGAGCATCTCCAAGCAGAGGAATGAGCACAGAAGGATAGCTTGAAGTGGGGGTTTCTGGGGCCAGAGAGCACAGACCCATCAGAAAGAAGACTGGGGTGATGATTTCACGTGGCTGTTCCTGGGACAAACCTCAGCCTTTCAGGGTTTTTAACATCCAGTCCTGCAGCAGCAGGACCAATGGGAGAAACCATCCTGAGGTCACAGCTCTGACTTCAGACCTGGTCTGGCCACCCCAACCTGCCCACAGCACTTGGAGCACCCCTTGCCTCTGCCCATTCCATTTTCTTTGATAGCTCTCCTTACACACTCAAAAAACACCAGACCAATACTCAGTGGCCAAGTCAGGAAAGTCTCAATCGCCCCAACCTGGGCAGCCAAACCAAGCTGAAGATCCTTGGCTGTTGTGAGGACGCTCAAAGCTTTCCATCCACACATCCTCCTTGCCTTTCCAAGCCCCTCAAGAGGCTCTGTCAGCTCTTCTCTCTCCTCATTCTCTCCCCAGTTTCTCTGACCTCTGAACCCACAATGATGTGATTTCCTACCTGATGGACTCTAAAAGCTTCAGCTCCTCTAATCACAGATCAATGGCCTGTTCTGTGGAGAGAAAATCATCCTTGGTGGTGTTCATCATCCCTGCAAAGTTCTGCTGTCCTCCTCTCTCTCCTCTGCCTCTTTAACCCCTTGCCACCCACAGTCTCCTGCTGGATGCCCTTGGGACAGGCTAAGGAAGGAAGCAATTCCCTCAGGATGTACAAGCAGCTGCTCCCAGCACCCTCAGTGGGCCATTTTCTGCAGAAATCTCTGGTCTTGCCTTTAAATTAAGCCATTTATCCCTCACTTCCCCGATTCTCCTCAACATCGTTGTAATCCCAACAGCAAGAAGGAACAAGGCCAGAAATGAGTCCAAGCAGAAACCAAACTTCCCTGCAAGCTGGAAGGAGGTGCCAGAGGAGCAGGAAATTTGGCCACCAAAAGCAGGCATCCAGACCTAAGAGGCAAGTCTGGCTCAGCCACAAAGTGAGCTCCTGCAAGGCTCACACCCAAAAGCAAGGGATCAGGCCTAACAGATTGCTGCTCCAGCCCAACTCCAGAGTGCATTCAAAGACTTCTAGGCTCCAGAGGCCTCTCAGTTTTTAGGTTTACAAGCTAAATCCCAAGCGGGAAGGAGCCTCCAGCACTACCGCTGAGGCTCAAATAAAGACTTGGCAATGCACAGCCCAGGAGAAAACCCAACGATCCAACGGCATCAGAGACATTTCAGACACCCTCCTGCTTGCAGGCTCACAGCAAGGGCTTCTTCCCTCGAGTTCAAAGTCTTTTCCCTTCGGGCAAGTTATAATTGAGCACCGTGACGTTCCCCACACGGCCGCTCTCGGACGAGACCCATCATCGCTCCGGTTTCTCTCCGGCAATTCCTCGATCTCATTTTGACTTACGGTTCCTCGTCCCCTCTAGGGATTTGGCCCCATCTACAGAGATAATTGGAAACACACCCTCTGCATTCTCCTCCTGTCAGGAGCCAGCTGTCTGAGGCTTTGAAGGCAATCTCCCTGTTTTCCTTTTCCTGCTCCCCATGAAAGCATCTGCTGAGATCCTGGGGACTGGGAGGAGACAGCCCCTCTCCCTCCCCAAATATCTCATCCTCTGCAGGCCAGCCACAGCTTCTCCCTTAATTTCCAGCCAGATTTCATCTGACAGCACTTTAGGAAGCGATAGGAGAAATCACCATCGGAGCAATAATATGATTACAGTCCCTCAACAGCCATAGCTGAGGCTGCAATAACTGCGGAGGCTTTGGCCTCATCTCAACCCATCCTGCTCTGAGCACCCCAATCCCCACTCCCACTATTTTTTTATTATATTTGATTATCTGGCTGCACCAGAGAGGGGGAAAAGCATGCATGGGGGACGCAGAGAGCAAACTTTCCTGCTGAGAGCCAGTCCTCCCACCACATCCCTCCCTCCCTGAGACAGGGAATGTCTTCCCTTTCCCGCCGCACTGACTTGGCCTTCTGAACAACTGGGATAGATATATATATATACATACACACACAGATATATATATATATATCTAAAGAAGAACAACCCACTTAATGAGCTCTGATACCCTCTTTGTAAAGAGTGGGAAATTATCTGCAAGTCTAGGAATATCTTCATTAAAAATGCATTTAGCTGTGGAGCGCTCAGAAAAGAGAGACCTGTAATACATGAAAGATTAGCCCCAGATTGCTGATTGGGCTCTTTCACATCGTTATGGTAATTAGACTCACACAGCCTGTTGTGCTGACTCCGACACTTTGCCGGGTTTGCCTTTGTCTGGGATTTAAGGTGGATTTTCCCCCATTCCTCAGCCCTTCTCCCTCCTCTCCAATTCCTCCGTCTCGGCCCCTGGCCAAGGAGCGGGCACTACCTCGGCTCGTCAATATGCCAAGTGCTGGGATCCGACTCACCCCGCTCCCGGCTGCCTCTGCCAACCCCAGCCCTGCCTCGCAAGAGGAGAGAGAAATTAATGGTAATTATGAGGTGTGAGTGGATATTACAGCTCTCAATCTGATTGCCACTGAAACCAAATAAAAATGCAACTTAATCAGCCGATTATTAAAGCAAGGGATAAACAAAAGGCGATGCGCCCTTATCCCTCCCAACTCCCTTCCCTGCCTGCACACCCTTGCTCCAGCTGGTTGGGGTTGTCTTTGCCCGGTCTGTGTGATTTGAAAGGGAAATCCATCTCAGCCCACCCAGCCTGTGGAGCTGAAGCAAAGAGCTGTACTTCAGACGAGGAGTGAGGGAAGGAAAACGCTCAGAAGGTTTCCAAGGAGGAGCACATCTAATGATTGCAGTTTCCAACAAGTCTCCTGGCTCACCCCTTGTTGTTAAGTACTGCTCCTCTTTCCTAAACTGCTGAACTCCCTCTGTGGATCACACTGCTGCAGACCCCCTCTGAGCCACGTGGGCAAGGCACGAAGCTGCCAGTGAGCCACTTGTTTAACCCAAGGAGACAAGGAGAAAGGGCCATTCCATGGCACAGACCCTGCACACAGGGAAGCTGGGTATGTACCCTATTGCTGCTTGGGCACCTCTGCAGCTTCTGCCCCTGAGCTACAGCAAACAGCAAAACAACCTCTCCCAGGGGTCTGAACTCGGGATCCACACCCTACAGAGTCCTTCACTGCTCCCCACCACCTGAGAATTAGCCAAGACTTATAAAAATCCCAAGCAGGAGGTCAGCAGCCTCTGGGCAGCAAATATTTCCAAACCCCTTTCTTGCCACCAGCTGCTGAAGCACCTCTGGGATAGAGAGGGATTTGAGACGTGATGGTCAAATCTAGGCAGCCCGGGAAGCAGGGAGTACAACCAACTACAGGCTCACCTCATCCCATCAAACAAACAACAAGGCACTACTTTCTGCCTCCTAAAATAAGTCTGGGCTTCTGCGCTGCCGCCATCCCGGATGATAACGCTCCTCTGGTGACCCCGACTCGGTGCCAGCCCGTATCATCACTCGCTAATCCCAGCCACAAAACCCTCTAACCCCTCTGCTCACCCTCTTATCTCTCAGCCCCCTATCTGCCCACCTTAGGTTTCAGCTGGCGTTTGTCTAATCCGGCTCCGAGCCCAGGGGATCTCGTGGAGCCATTGGCCTTGTATTAACCTTATGGCACTGGGGCAGGTTTGGAGACTTTCCAAATGTGATCTGAGTGTCTGACTCAGAATAATAATAGACAGGAACGATCGTAAATTAATCTTGTCGTCCATCTCTCCCTTCCTCATACATGTATTAATGTGTTTCTATAGCCCCTCCGCATCCTCCCTCCGCTCCATTCATCCATCTATCCCTGGCATGTCCTTTAATTACCTACCCATTAGGCTTCCTCTTTCCTGGCTCCACATTTGATCCCCTCTCTGACTGCACTGGGGAATAGGTTTTAACCCTGCACTAGACCATAGGGGAAGATTTGGGGCAAGTTTCTTGCTTCAGGGGGATTCTGAGATCTGTGTTCCCCAGGAGGGTCTCAAGAAATTCCTTCCTGGAAGCAAAAGAGCTTTTGGTTCAGTGAAGGAAGTTGTAAGCTGGACCCCAGGGGGCACAGCTGGGGTGCCAATGTGTTCCAAACCACCACTGGGCATAGGAGAAAGTCAAGCCACATCTCCCATAAGGACTTCAGCTTTGGAAACCCACCCTGTTCCTCCTCATCCCATCCCCTTCAAATCCTTCTGCCAAGGCCCCATTTCTCCAAATCCTTGCAAAAAAGTGAACAGCGAGGATGCAATGAAGGCTGCTGCCTTTGCTTACAGGGAGGGGCCAGGGCAACACCAGAGGGGTTAGGTTAGATATTAGGAAAAATTTCTTCACCAAAAGGGATGTCAAGCCCTGGCACAGGCTTCCCAGGGCAGCTGTGGAGTCACCATCCCCATAAAGACTTATAAGATATGGAGATGTGGCATTTAGGGACATGGGTTAGTGGTGGGCTTAGCGGTCCTGGGCTGACAGTTGGACTCAATGGCCTCAAAAGGTTATTTCCAACCCAAATCAATTCTCTGACTCCATCCCCACATGGTTTCAGGAAACCGTGGTGGGTGCTGACACAGCCTTTGCCTTTGGAGCAAGCAGATGGAAGTTCTTGCAGCTCCCAGCCCCCGGAGCTAGCTTTCATGTCCAAAAAGCACAGCAGAGGCTCTCTGTGAACAACACCACCACCACCACAAATAAACCCAAGCACCAGCAGGATGACAGCTGTAATGAACCAGTGCATACGTCCCACTCGGAGGTTTCGGAGAGGCTGTTCAGCTGCTGATGACGGATGACATTTGGATTTCAGCGAGACAGTTTGCACAGGAAGGCTGCAGAGAAGCCAGCTTGGAGACACCTCTCTGTTTCCCCCAGTAATTGCTTAATAAGCATTGCATCCCTGCAGCCTCCATCACTGTGCCCACATCTGGCAGGGAGGGACAGCACCACGCTGGGAAGCCACCACTTACAGATTGTCCCAGACTCCACCACAGAGCAGCACCAGCTGTCCCCATCCCATCCCCAGCACCAGTTTGCTCTCAGAGCCCCCGGGCACGAGACACACCGATCTCCCAATCCCCTCCCAATGCTTGCACCAGACTGCTGTTCCCGAGTATCTAACCTTGATCTTCCCTACTGCAAATTAATCTGATTCCTTCCTGTTCTGTCTAGCAGTGGACACGGAGAGCAATCGATCGGTCTCTTTTCTATAACAACTTCTGACATATTGGAAAAAACGAGATCGCATCTCCCTCTCCTCCTTCGGGTCCCACAGGCGGCACTCGGAGGTTTTCCAGGAGCTCTGCTTGGCTCCACAAACACCCAGCCCTGCTGCACAGGGAGAGGAGCTGATCTGCACATCTGCCCTTTCCCTCTCCTGCTACTCTGAGAGTTACACAAGGGGCTCAAGTCCCCAAGCCTGAAGGATACGGGGTAGGGAAAGATACAGGAACTAATGGCTTTAAACTGAAAGAGGGAAGGTTTAGATTAGTTACTAAGAATTTTTTTTTCCCTGTGAGGGTGGTGAGGCCCTGGCACAGGCCTCCCCATCCCTGGAAGTGTTCAAGGCCAGGTTAGATGGAGCTTGGAGCAACCTGGGATAGTGGAAAGGGTCCCTGCCCATGGCAGGGGGTGGAAGGAAATGATCCACAGAGTCCCATCCAACACAAACCATTCTATGATTCTATAAAAACCAACAGACCAAGAAGTCATTTCTAGCTTGGGCAATAGAAAAACTCCAAAAAGCAGCATCAAGCCTGTCTCCTGCATGCACACATCTGCATCTCCTTCCAGCCCTGCATTTCTCCCATGGGGTGCCCTGTGAGTGGATGTCCAAGCACCACCCTCCCAGGAGGGTCTGTAGCAGAGCTGTTCCCTGGCTGTGTGCCATCCCAGGGTCTGTGTGACCACACTGAGCATCACCACAGCATTTGGGGCATCAAAACAACAGAAAGTGGCTTCGTCAAGAGCTCTGCTATTTATACCTGAGGGCCTGATGAGCATCAGCAACAAGAGACACACAAAGGCGAGCGCTGACCAAGAGATTACCAGTGGGTATTTTTAGAGCTTGTGGGGGGTGCAGGAGAATTCTCTGCTCCCAAGGCTGAGGGTTTTCATTCCCTCTTTTGGTCCCAAATGGCAGCACCGCTGCTGCTCCCCAGCATCCGACCCCTGCCTGCCAACTCACCTGTGCTCCCAACTGCAAATGGGTAAATCTCAGCAATTACACTCAAAAAGTCACATCCCTGACGTTCCTTTCTCCCACTGCTCTGCACACAAGCCCCAGTCCCACAAAAGAAAGTAATGAGTGGCAATTGAAATGCTTACACAGCTAATGGAGCCCCAGTGGGTGCTGCTCCTTTGCCTGGCAGCCAGAGCTGGGTGCGTGCGTGGGAGCCCAGCAAGGAACCATCTCCAGTCAAAGGGGAGGCAGAAACTTTTCTAACTCCCAGGTGAGGCCGGGCCCCACCGGGGCTGACTCACAGGCAGGCAGGAGCTGCTGTGTGCCTGCACATGAACACAGCTGTGTCAGCTTCCAGGTGAATCAGCTTTGTTCCATCAGACACATCACCAGACTCAGCACTGCCATCCCCTCTCCTGTTCGGATTTATTTTAACCGCAAGATGCAAATAGCATTCTCCTCTCATTTTGCTACCCACGTCCACCTAGAAATATCTCTTCAGATCATCTACTTTTGCGTTCATGACATTTTTAGCACTTCCCTCTTCTCTTTCCCACCTTGCCCTGATCCAAGTTTGTAGCAGGGGCCAGGGAATCCAGAATGGAAAGGGTCTGGGTCTCTGCAGCCACTTTTTCAAAGACCAGAGGGCCTAAAAGCTGGGCCCTTCTGACCAAGACCTCAAAAACTGCTTCTCCAACGATGCCAGCATTCCATCTTCATCATATACATGACCCACAGGATGTGTGCCAGCATTCCTGGAGTTTCAGAGCTTCCCTTGAACATCTCATTCCCACACTGAAGGTGCTTGACACCCCGTAGTTTCTACCTGTACGGAAAAATACCAGCAAAGCACCTCTGGAAGCCAAGCTGTGTCTCCGGGGTCCTGTGGTGGGTACAGGCACAGAGCAGCTAAGGAGAGAATAACTTCACAGCGACTAACCAGCCACTTCAAAACCTTCCCAAAGGGGTTCCTGTTTCTCAGCCACTCTAGGGAGGCTGTCTGCCAGCACACAGCTCCTCTTGAAGCCGGCAGCTCTTCCTGACTCCCCTTGGATACGCAGGAGCCATTTCAGCCTTGTCCTTGGACACCTCTTACACGCAGCAAATTAATACCAGCAATCAATCATTAATCAGAGCTCTCCTCCAGCTACCAGGGAAGGGAGCTGAAGCAGGCCAGGCTCTGCTCCCATTTATGTCAGACAAATGCAAGCCCGTGGAGCAACTCCAGATCTACACAGTGCAACAGACAGCAGAACAGGGCTGGGCACTCAATCACCGGCACCAGGAGCCAAGCAGAGCAGTCAGTGGCCCGGCAGCTGGGCCAGGCTTCAGCAGCTCCAGCAAGGCTATTAGCGAGGAGAAAAGGGAAGAAAAAGTACCCTGGTGGTTATTCACCCTCCCGGCCTCGCTAAGAGAATGTAATCATTAGATACGGCTTTTCCCATTATAGCTCGTTAATGACTCGCCATTGTCCTCCAGCATGTGAGGAGGGAAGCATGGAGGACAGGATGGGCCTGATTGCTGAGGTGTCCTGCACTCACCACAGTCGTAATTAAAAGCTGCTATTGCCCATTTCTTATTAGGGCAGGCTGGCAATTAAACCTGCTCTGCCAAGAATTGTGTCTTCCCTTTTACATACACACATACATACAGAGATATAGGTAAATTTTAAATGCAATTATTTGCAAAATAAGGAATGACCTCATGCTGCAGGCATTTCAAAAGAACTCGCATCATTCCAGGCTGTATAAATATTTTTAATATCTTTAGCATGGCCATCCAGCCTGTCCAACTGCTATTTCTTCCATGCTTCAAGCCACCCATGCCCACCCTGAAATACGGGAGCTGTAATCCACACGCCCAGGCGAGGCTCCTAACCCTCTTATTTTAATTATCTGTGACACCAGCTCGAGGTATGTGCTGTGAAACTGATGATCTCGTGATTTCCAGCAGCTCTCTTCAGGGACCACGCCACACGTTACTGCCACAGCCCTGCTCAGAAACGGCTCTGCCTGTGCTGAGGGGACAGCCGTGGCTTTTTTATTTGTAGCTACTGTAAAAACCACGTGGCAGCTTTCTGGAAAAGGGCAGAACAGCAACTTGGGGGAGATTTGGGAGCCAACAGGTCTCCTAGAAGGATGCAACCTGCTGGGGAAAGCAGGAGGAATGACCAGCAAGGCTCTGCTCTGATCACAGAGCAAACAGCAGGTAGGTGGTGCACACTGACACTCACCTGGTTGAGCCTTGCACATCTCCAGCGAGTCTGCAGGGTTTCTTCTATTTTTCCATGGCATGAAAAGCTCCAGCAGCACCAACACAGCGTGTAGCCCCCCTGCCTTAGGTCCCTGCAGACTCCTGGAAGCAGCTTGCCATGGCTGCCTTTAATAACTTTGCAATCAGGTTTAAATTGCCACTGCAAAAGGTTTATAAAAGTTTGTGTTGCCTGCTAATTAAATCCATACAAATGCCGGCTTGGCATTAATTTACTGTAAAATTAGTGTGAGGCTACAGTGGGTTATTTTCAAGAAATTTGTCCACGCTGAACTACCACTGAGGAGCAGCTGACCTTGGGAATTCTCTCCCCAAAGCCTCCCTGCCACAGATCAGACACAGCTTTTCTTCCAGGCGCCACATGCAAATATTGTTGCTTTTCAATTATTTGCTGACTGATCCAGCGGCTGGGAGACAGCAGCTAATTAAAATCTAATTGAAATAAAATAATTTCCAATTCTGCTGCCTTTCATCGGCTTTTGGAGTAAAAGTTCCTTGTCGCATGGGCTGGCTATTCTCAGTCCCATTTATCCCTTAGCTCTGCGCACAGCCCATGTGCCAGCCTGCTCTCTGCTGGGGTGTTTCCAGAAGTTGGGCCAACATATACCCCCATGGGGAGAAGTAGGAACATGGGGGAACAAGGGAAATCATGAAATAAATAGGGAGCAAAGTGAGGAGAAAGAAGAGGATGGCAAGGGGTGGTATGGAGAAGGAAGGGGAGGGGGAAGAGAGGACACAGCCAGGGAAGAAGGGAGCAAACTCTGGCCATATGGGTGTCCAAGGCCAGGCTGGATGGGACTTGGAGCAACCTGGTCTAGTGGCAGGTGTCTCTGCTTAGAGCAGGGGGTTGGAACAAGATGAATTTCAAGGCCCTTTCCAAGCCAAACCACTCTGGAATTCCATGATCAATGAGAATCTCTTCTCCCAGAGCAGCACCCAGTCAGCACCTGGACCAAGCCACATCTGGGCACAGAGGATAAATACACCCTGGGTCCACTCTGGAGGCACAGCCCCACCGGTTACCCTTGATCTGATTCCATGGGGAGGATGGAGCAGAATCGAGCATGACAGCAATGCCAAAACAGCCTCATCCTACGAGGCTGAGCTGAGGGATCCCCTCCAGCCACACAGCAGTGGGGGCAAGGAGCAAACTGACTGCACAACCACCTCTATTTCACCCTTAAAATCGAGGGGAAAAAAAATCCTCTGCATAATTCAAGCAGAGGTGGCAGAAATGGCTTCCTGATATAGCTGTGCCTCAGCCACTGAAGATAGAACTGGACACACTGTATAAAACCCAATTACTACTGTGAAAACCTCTCTCAGACATACACACTTGAGACTGTATTAACTCCAGAAACACACTATATCTTGTCATGCCAATAAAGTTCTTGACACTGAAATTGAGAGGAGGAAGAGCATCTATATGTACATGGGGACTATGGGGAGAGAGCCACAGAAAGCCAAGTTGATTATAACAAACCAGTTCAATTTGCTTGATACGGTTGCCCTAGTATTTTTTTTTTCCTTTTTTCCTCACCGCCTTTACAGCTCAGCAGGAGAAATCATAGTAATAATTAAAAAAATCCAACCAGAGTTATAAATAAAACGAGACAAAGAAAGAAAGGAAGAGGCACACGCAGTGTTTAGAGGCAGCGGAGCTGCCATGCCAAGGGCTTTGGAGAGAATTCCTCCTGTGTGCCCTCCCAGCTGTCCTGCTTTATCCCTTTGTGGCCAAATTGGATGCTGGACCCCCAGCTGGTCACTCGGCACTACGGCCACGACCAGCAGCACAACAGCATCCCGTGGTGATGCTGAAAGTGCAGGGATGGGGAGGTGCCATGGCCAGTCCTCTATTTCTGAGGTGATGGGGAGGCTCTGTGCTCAAGTGGAAAGAAAAAGCTGCCGGCCTTGCCCTCCCTCCCATTGTGCCCCTTCATTTGCTGCATCCTCCCCCTCCTCAGCAGCCTGTCAGGAGCACAGCTCCCTCGGAGACACCCACCACAAGTCCCTCTCCCTGGAAGTTCTGCTCGCAGCTGGCTCCCACCTGGAGCGCAAGGATAACCAAATCTGCTGCTCCTCAGGTTTCATTCCAGTGAAACGTTCTTCATTATTAATCCTCAGAAGAGGTTGCGGAGGATCACGCTGATCAAATGATATCTGCATTAGCAGGAACACAGCACAACTGTCACTACATTACACAGCTCTTTCTCACTCTCAGTATTCACAGGAGCTCAAGGGCTAAACAAACTTCATTTGAGGAAGGATGAGAGAGTGGAAGTCTTTTGCCTCCAGCACATGGAATGGGCTGTGGGAAATGGCAGCAATGTCTGGCAGTTTGAGTTTGGGGAAAGCATCCCAGGTTGGGATATTTGGGAGGCAGAGGCACCAGCCAGGATGGTGGGCAAAAATCCACAGCAGCAACCTGCCCTCCTTCCAACTGCAGAGACAGAAGAAGCTCCTGGAAAACAAATTTCCCTATCCAAGCTCTCCCAGTAGTCATGGGAAGAGATGCTGCAGAAGAGGATGGGGGACTGTGGATATTGTCACTGCTGTGTTTCTGCAAGGAATGCACAGCACTGGGGGGAAGTTCACAGCTGTCTCCAGATGTGGGGAGACTCAAATTGCTAAATATCTGGGGGAAAAAATCAACTCGGTTTTGATCTCATTCATTCCTGCACAATCTTTTTTTGAGCACCAATCTGTGTGCCCCAAACTGAAGGAATCTGGAGTGAAGGTCCCCTCACATTGCTGAGGTGACATTTAGGACAGGTCCCAATTGGTTTTTCCTTATCAAACCAGTCCGTGATCAAATGGGGAGCATAGGGTAGGGAGAGAGGAGGATGGCACAGATCTGAACACCTTGCACGGAAACTTTGATAGCAGGTTTAATTTAAAAAAAATAAAGAAAAATCAGCAAGTGAGACATAAGGATTTGCGCTGGGACAAGTAGAGGCCCTTCTCTGCCCCTCAGCGCACTGGCAAAATGCTTCCTATCCCCTCATGCTCTTGGGGGAAGATGATGGTTCTTCATATTAATGATAAGTGTCAGCGTATCAATTTCAGCCTCTGCGCGAGTTGAGATGAAACATGTGCCAAGGTCAGCGCTGGAAGGCTTAAGTGTATCTATTGTCATCCACATAATAGCACACAGATTCATTTCTATCATTTTTATCTCCCTTCTTTTTTAATAATCCTATAGCGAGGATATAATTCTCTATTAATACATTATAGAAGAAGCTTAATGGAAAAAAGCAGGGTGCTGCCTTTTTTTCCCCCGACTTACAAGCAGCGCATACAGACAGGCGGGGTCTGAGGTTGCCCATTCTCTTATTTTTTGAAGAGAAAAAATGTTTTCACTACTTGACTCGCCTCTTCTTTTTTCCCATTACCTCAGACAAAACAAGAATACAGGGCTGTGCCTCCTGGGGCGGCTCATT
Organism: Nicator chloris; assembly: GCA_013400495.1. Taxonomy (NCBI): domain Eukaryota; kingdom Metazoa; phylum Chordata; class Aves; order Passeriformes; family Pycnonotidae; genus Nicator; species Nicator chloris. The sequence goes on from WAAE01023748.1 coordinate 212,521, forward strand.
AGAGGTTCCCCCAAACTGGAGGTTTTCTGAGCCATTATTTCACGGTGCAGGGTTTAACAAGGACATTGCTCTCACGAGCTTTTCTCCAAAATAAGCATTCCAAAAGGAGGTGACAACACGATCCACCACCGAAAGTGGGGTTTCAAACAGCCAGAGCTACCCCTCAGCCTCCAAAGAAATTGTGTCTCAAACAACAAAATCCTAACAAGTTCTCCAGATGTCCTCCGAGCCTCCCAGAAAATAGAAGACAGACATATCTTGAATTTTTAATGTGAAAACACTCCGAAAAGTAAGAAAGCAAACAAAGAGGAACAAAACCAAACAAAAATGAAGCTTTTTAGCCCTTCTATATATGTAAATCTCATCTCACTGATTCCAACAGCTGTTTTTTCCTATTTTTTTAAATCTCAGCATAGCTACGTAAGAGAAACTACAGCAAACAACTCCAGAGCTGGAGCTACAAGGTCTGCTTTGGGAGAGGATGAGCTTGTCCCTCATCCATGCCATACCCACCATCACACACAGCTACCAGCACACAAATAAATCCCTGTGAGACCAGTTTTTGGGAAGGTGAGCCTGGATTTTGCCTGGACAAGCCAAGTGCTGTCTGTGGCCAACATGATGTGCCATGGCCCACTCTGCCTTCCTGGTGTCGACCCATCCATTTCACTGTGGTCAAAAAGGAGCTTCCAACCATCACCTTGCCAGGGAAGATTAATCTTATGGCATCTGGAGATGCAAGTGTAGCAACACAGAAGAGACTACAACTGCTGGACAAGTGAAAGCACTTTCCAATGCTTTTTGTTCGCCCCAGCACAGCTGAGGAGCAGCCCACACGCATGGCGAGGTGTCAGCTGGACCTGTCATCTCCAGCTGGGAGCCCAGCTTCCCATCACTCACTGCCATCGAGCTGCCTGTCGCCTGCCAGTCTCATCACATTCAGCCCTAAAACGCCACATTGTTCTAACCGAGTGCTGGCAGCCAGAAATGCCTTGGGGAGGAGGTGGGAAGGGGAAAATGGAGCAATGAGGGGCCAAGACAATGCCTGTAACACCCTTGCATGATGCTGAGCCTAAGGTGGGGGAGTGTTGTCCCACATCCATCACCACACCACAAAGCATTTCTTACACACTTGTAGGAGGCAGCAGGGACATCCACCTCCTCTCCACGAAAACCCCTTCCACAAGGGTTTCTCCTATGACTCATCCTACTCCGGTGGAAAAGCCTTGTGGCTATGTATTACCACCAACACAGCCCTTACTCCTCTTTTAAAATATGATGATCAGGGTAAACGGCTTCCAATTCCCTGACATTGAAAGCCCAGAGCAAAGAGATAAATGTTAACACTTCCAGAAAGCTGTAGAGATAGAGAAATTACGGCTGGCTCCTCTGTGGCTCCAAAGACCTGGCTGAACTCCTCCTGGGGCCTCCTGCTATTCCCAGCAGAGATCAACACAAGAGCTGAATGAGGCCCAGAGGTCCATGCTCTCAGCTCATTTATTAAGAAGCCAAGGGTATCCAGAAAGCCAATATTTTTAGCATAGTCAAAAAAAAAAAGATAATAATAAAAGCAAAAGCACACTTCTATTCATAGCACGGCTCTGGAGGATCCAAGTTGTAATTCTGAGTGAAGGCATCCTTGGACGACAGCCCCTGGATCCCTGCTGTGCACAGCAGGGATGAGGCTCAGGAAAGCCGCTGCCGAGAAACAGGATTCAACCTCTGCCCAAGCCACAGGCTGAATCCAAATGCCAAAACATCCCAGGGTTCACAAGCAGGGGTGCAGCGAACACAGGCACATCTAAAATGCTTTTAATCTTAGCTCCCGAAAGAGCAGCCTCCTCCCATGGGACTTCTATGGGAAAAGAAAGAGCTGCAGGTGTTCAAGGGGGGACAAAAAATAAGAGAGGGATGAAAAAAATTTATTTTCCCGTCTTTGAAAACAAAGTTTTGGGCAAAAGCCTGTCCTGGAGCTGCTGCTTGGCCGTGGCTGGGCGGGTGACGCGCACTTGCCGGCTCCCGCGGGAGGGACATTGATCTCACCGTCACATTAAACACCAAACCAGTGCTCACCGTGTTGAATTAGTGCCGGTAGATTTCTCTGCCTAGAACATGTTAGAAATCACAGTTGGGTTACAAGAATCAATTAGGGCCAGATGGGGGTGTGAAGAAGTCAAACAATTTGCCTTATTGCAGGATTCAGCACTCCGGCAAAGGGTTCTTTACATTTTCATTTAGATTTAAAAGTCACTCGAGTGCACCCTCTGTATAATTCAATCGAGGAACAGAAACTACCAAGCGGGTAAGAGATATAATGTTCTTCTCCAGAAGATAAAAGTGGGGAAAAAAAAGAAGAGAGGATTAGAGCAGGGATCCTCAGCAGGGGGAATTCTGTGTGGAGATACAGAAGTTGATTCAGCATCACCATAATCCAGAGAAGTTAAGAGCACATCCTCTCCTGTCATCCCTGGCTCCATCTGACCATTGGGAATTCAAGCTTGGCATTTGGTTTAATAAATCACAGAATCATGGAATGGTTTGGGTTGGAACAACCTTGAAGATAATGTAGTTCCAACCCCCTGCCATGGGCAGGGACACTTTCCACTAGACCAGGGTGCTCAGAGCTCCATCCAGCCTGGCCTTGGACACTTCCAGGGGCAGCCAGGGCTTCTCTGGGCAATCAGTGACAGGGCCTTACCACCCTCATAGCCAAGAATTTCTTCCCAATATCCAGTCTAAACCTACTCTCCGTGTGAAGCCATTGCTCCTCGTTCTGTCACTCCAGACTCTTGTAAAGAGTTCCTCTCCATCTCTCTTATCAGTTCCCTTCAGGTACAGAAGGCCACAATTAAGTCACCCAGAAGCCTTTCCTTTTCCAGGATGAACAATCCCAATACTCTCAGCCTTTCAAACTCCATGATTTTAGAGTTTTTTTCCCAACCTAACTGATTCTATAAAATAGCAGGACAAAGCATATGGAGGCTGCTGTTGGTCACCACTCCACCCCCAGCAGGATGGGAAGCCAGTCACCTTCCCATGGGTGGGACATGGACCCACAGAGATGGACAGCCCAGCAGAGCCGGGAGCGGGTAATGAATCCTGGCCAAGGTTAGTCAGGGGAAAAAACTCCTCGCTAATATGCAGCACACCTCCACCGCCGCAATAAAGACAAGATTGAATTGCAGAACGTGGCTGCAGGTCTTGTTTCTATACATTTCAATGTTGTGCTCCAACAGGTCGGAATATTGTTAACAATTCCGTCTGCAGAGGAGACATTGCTGAGCTGGGTAAAACATGTGGCAAATTTCTTTCTGGGCTCATCTTGGATCAGGTGAAGGCGTTTGATTATAGAGGCTCAGGGGTTATTTGCATTATGGGATTCCCAACACTCCTCCCGAAATGGTTCGGAGCATTATGTATATCAGCCAGAGGGGAAGCTTTTGACGAATGTCTCAGCTGATGGAACAACTTTAATCTCAAACCTGGCTACTTTTCCAATTACCTCGTAGTCTTTTGCCAACAACAGCTCCATGAGGGAAATCCAGCCTTTACGGGGGATCCCTGAGCTGTTACATTTGAAGAAGGAAAAGGTCAAAGGTCCTCTTCAATTTTCCATCTGTGTGCATGGGCTAATGTGATGTGCTTCCCTCAGACAAGAGGAAAGGTTAAACGGAGCCCTGTCGGAGAGGAAAGCCGCAAGGCTTAAAGCTGAGGTCTGCAAAGGAATCTGAGAGCCAAAGCCCACTGAAAGTCAAAGGACAATGAACATCTAAGCACACAAGGCCGTTCTGAACCATCTAAATGGAAGTAAGTCCAGGTGCTTTCATACCCGGGCTTGTCTGCTCCAAAGAAGCACCAAAGACAGAGGGAGATGTGATGGGGGTCTATCCTGCCCTCCACATGATGCAAGGCTGGCAGGGATTAGCAGGAGGAACTCCAGCATTGATGAGAAGGAAAGGGATGAAAAAGGGGAGAAAGAGAAAGGAAGCTCTGTGCCTCAGACAGCTGCCCTTTTCGAGAGCCTAGCTTGAATTTGCATCCACCCAGCATCTCTAGAGATGTTCAACTCCATTACATTTTTATTTCTGCCTTTCCTCACCTTTTCCACCCACCAGACAAGACTGGAACTGAAGCGCCACCACTTTTTCATGAGAAGTCCCTTTCTTGCTCATGGACAACTCTTTCTGGGCAGCAGTGAATCCTTCAGCACAAAATCCCAGAACAAATCACAGAGTTTTAAGGAAGAGGAACATCATCTAGAGACTCCTCTCTGGCTGGTTTTTAGGTACAACTTCATTTCTGTTCTGTGTTGACAGTTGCTGAGCTGCTCCCGAGCTCCCTGCATTGGAACATCCATTCCTCCCCCTTCGGATACACCTTGATTAATTTTGCTTCATTTATTATTTAAGCCTGGTATCTTCATGTAAAATATTGAAGACCTGACTCATTCTTTATTATTAAGCCTTGCCATGCACCCTTAGGAAGCTCTGAGGTCTCCGCAGCCTTCAATCTGCTGGAAGAGAACAAACTCATCTCAATCCCTCAGTAAATATGAGGGATTGCTGGAGGGATGCTGTCAGCATCCTGCTCCCTCTTACCTCGGCTGCCGCGCCGCCTTGCCATGGAAAACACTCTGAAAGGCTAATTCACTCTCCAACATCTGCACGGCTCATTTCCTGCTCTCCCCTCTCCCTCTCTGTTCCTCTGCAGCTGGCATTGAAGTTGGTCGGCTCCCAGTAATCCCCGTTTGTGGATATAAATGGAGCGAGCCGGGAGCTGCGACTACGGCCAATTAGACACCGAGGGCGGCTCTGCTGGCAAGGCCACGAGGAAATCCCGCTCATCCAAAGACAACGAGGAGGATGCCATGGACACAAAGCACATCAGATGCTTTCAGAGTGGTAGTGGGGTATCGTACGGATCTTTTCCCCCACCAGAATCCCAGCTGGGTCCCATAGTTTTCTAACCTTCATTGCTTTTCCATCACAGACACATTTTGGAGGCAAACGTAGCAACAGCCCAGCTTTCAGAAGTTGAACATGGAAAAAATGTGGCTTCCCACCAATGCCACTCCCAGCTCGCGTTCTGGATGCAGAAGGATGACAGTCAGTGGTCACTCCTGTCTCCAAGGAAGCCATTCCCAAGTTTCCATCCTGACTATCAGAGCTCACCGGCTTAAAAATCTGGGCAAGCAAACCGTGCCTGGTGGTGGCTTAGGAGGAATTTACATCTGAATTTCACAGCTTGGTTCCAACTCTGTAATAGGCTGAATGGGAAAAGAAAATGTAGTGAATGCTTCCCTCCTTTGAGCGTGGATCTACCCCTCGAGATGAAACTCCATGGCTAAAATTCATCCCTACTTCAAAGGCACCTGCGTAACTCAAAAGCAATAAACCCAGGAAGGGGAAAGAATAAAAATATTTCAATGGTGAAAGACAAGGCATCGCATTTCTACAGCTCTCAGAGTACTTTGAAACGTAACAGAGCACACAGCCAACTGCAGGTCGCAAGAGAAGTCAAGTTCACACCTCGAAATCAAGCCCAGCTGATGGAAAGAGAATTTCAGAGTGATAAAAGACTACTGGTGGTGCAAACTCCAGGTGAGCACCTTGCATTGAGCGCTCAGGGTAGCGCCGAGCTCAGCTAAATACCTCAGTCTGGAAGTCACATACCTTGTGCAGGTTCACCTTCAAAGCTGTTCAAAGAATGATGGCCAACCCCAATCAAAGAATGATGGCCAACCCCAATCAGAGAACTGTGGAGGTTGGAAAAGACTTCTCAGCTCATCAAGTCTCATCGTTACCCACCACAGGTTTGGACTGGGAGGACATTTTAAAGCACTCTTAAGGGACAGTTTAGGAGGACGTGGCCTCAAGCTGCACCAGGGAAGGGTCAGGTTGGACATCTGGAGGAATTTCTTCACTGAAAAGGTTTTTAAACATTGGAAGTGGCTTCAAAGGGAGGTGGTGGAGTCACATTCCTGCAGGTGTCCAAGGAGTGCCTGGACTTGGCACTCAGAGCTCTGGTCTAGGTGACAAGTTGGGAACCAGTCACAGATTGGACTCAATGATCTTGGAGGCCTTTTCCAACCTCAATTCTGTAATTCTTAAAGTGAACACCCTTTAAGCAGCTTTTCAGGGTGCAATGAACCACTGTCTTGACAGACCCAATGACCACCAAGATGTTCAACAGCTCCCACTGCAATTTCAGCCAACCAGCAGGAGGCCTTTGCCTCCCCGTGCCCACACGCAGCTCCGCTGACAAGTTCACACCAAATCCAACAAGGAGCAAATTACACATCTGTAAATATCAAAGGCAGGTTGTTTTGTGAGAAGTTCAGCATCCTGAGTTTGGGTTTTCTTTTTTCTCCCATCTCCCCCCCCGCCTATTTAAGCTTTGTCAATACCAACTGTGTTTTTCTTCCTAGAAACTGTATATTGATGAGAGAAGCTGTTTATTTTTCTCTTTAAAGGGATGAAGTATTTTTCACCGTTATTTTACATGTCTGTAAAAACGATTTACAGGATTCAGTGGATGGGTTACACGATGCCCTTTGCCTGCTCAAGGGAAGGGGGGAAAAGGTCACTTCAGGGTGAGATTTCAAGAGCTTCTTTGCTACTCAGAGGCTTTTAAGTGAACACCACTCCCCTGCTTTTCTGTCCAGGGAAGAGAGAATGGGATTGTAAACACTGATCAGCAGGGGCTCATCTTGAGAAAAAAAAGATGATGCAAGACAAATATAATTGCATTTGTTAAGGGACTAAAGCAGACACACAGAAGGAAGACAGTGGATGTGCTTTGCTTCAGTGTCAGCTAATCCTCTGGAATGGAGCATGTGCAGCCCCAGCATGGAGAAGGGGGCAGGAACAAATCCTTGTCATGCCTCTTTGGCATGTGGTTACAACCAAAAACCACTGGGCATAATAGGACACACACACTCCCTAAGCAAGTCAGATTGGATCTCACAAGTGCAGTGTTTTCTTCACCCTGGGATAGAAAGGCAGCCAAGCTCCAGAGAGCATCCAAACGAAGCAACAAGCATCATGATAAGGGAAACAGGAATTTTTCACTGGATAATGAGCAGGAAGGGTGGAAGATACTCATGTGAGGATCCACAGCTGCTCCCCGGAACCAAGGAGTGTTTCTGTACCGGTATTTACCGCTCTTCCTCCACCACCTTTGCTTCTCCTCCCGCCCACTCCAAATAAAACCAGCGCATCTTATCGGCCACATAAGCCAGAGACAGCTGGAAGGAATAGATTTCCTTCCCTTCTTTATCTCTCTTTTTTTTGGATTTATGACAGAGAGCTGCAAACCAAGAGCCTCTATTCCTGGAAGAGCGGTGCTGGCTGGGAAGCCCTGCGGCTGGCAGATGCACCAGGCAATTAACCCCTGTGCAAGCAGGAAGGGATGGAGAGGGACTGCCTGCAAAACAAACCCAAAGGACAGGGGAGCTGATGTCCCTGCATCCCCTGCTTGCTGCTGTGGGGCACAGCTGGACAGGGGACAGGGGACATCACCTCCCCAGGAGACAACTCTCTAGGAGTCGTCATATGAGCTGGGGCTTGGATCACCCGAAGTATTTAGGCAGGCAAATATCTTGCAGGTCCTGAGCCCCTTGGAGCCCTCTCATGCCTCAATCCACACTCCTGTACCATGGAACCGAAGCCCCACAGCACCTAGCAAGATCAGCCGCTAATTAAATCGTTCCCACGACAGCTTGCAAGTTAGTTATGGCTCATTATCCTCACTTAACCGACTGGAGAAACTGAGGAAGGAGAGAGATTAAAGGATTTGCTAAATCTCCGGCAGCAGTCAGTGGCAAAGGCAAACCCGGAGCTCACAAACATTATAAATCCCCCACCCCAGGGCTCCCAACCCCCCACATCCCTCCACTCACTGTTTTTACCACAAACTTTTGCTTATTAAGTACTGAGCGAATGCAAGAAGCAAAGCCTGGGGAGCACCTTGCTTGAGAGCTCATGTCTGGAGGGCAGGTATGAAAGGAAGAGAATGCTGAAAGCCAAAAGACCCTCAAACATCTCCAAAAACATGGCCTGCAGGGGAGCTCACCCAGCCCAAACCACAGCAGTTGACTGTGATCCTGAAAACAAACCCAGTGCCCTTTTAGTGCCCTTCCAGCTGCTGGCAGTATCTTGGAGGTGCAAATACCAGCCCAAATTTTCTCCAAGTGAGCCAATAAATCAGCTGTGGGAAGAGATGGAGGAGCAGAGGGCCCCCAGGAGAGGCTGCAAAGCCTGGCAGCGATGGAGAGGATGCTGAGAGAGGAGGAGGGCTTGGGAGAGGAAAGCAGCGATGAATTTAAAGGGAATAAAGGAGATAGGAGAGCGGAGGAAGGGAAAGGAGCTTTAGAATAAAGGAAGAGATTGACAGAGCAAAACAAAGATGGTGGAGAGGCACAGAAAGGAGAAAGAAGGAGACAAAAATAAAGGAGAAAAGCAGGAGGAGGAGGTAGTGGGGGAAGAGGGGAGGTGGCGAGACAGGGAGAATTAAAACAGTGACAGCAATTTAGCAGCCGACTTTTATCTTCAAGTTTAATGGGAGAAACCAATCCACTGCAAGGAAGGTGGGTTCTGTCTCTGGCTGTCGCTGCAGCATGACCACCGAGGAAGGGAAGAGCAGAATTGGGTCCTTCCCCTCCTACCAGCAGTGCTGCTGTTCATTAAAGATGGGATACTGTCTGCTCCCCCCCTGCTCCTCTGCTGCACTGGATTATATCCTCATTACCCCCTCAACGACAGTTTGCCAATCATAATTTGGTTGTTATTATTCTTGATGACGAACTCTGGCAGCTTCAGCTCCCTCGACAGAAAATTCCTCTCTCCTGTATCCTGCCCTGCCACGGAGAATGTTGCTTTGGTTTTTTGTTTGTTGTGGTTTTTTTTCCCCCCAGGGATTAAGAAAGAAAAAAAGATTTCAAGTGCAGTTTTTTGTTGTTTTTTTGGGTTTTTTTTAAACTGAGCTTATCTCTTTCCTTGTGTTCTGTTTGTTATTTCACTGCAGATGGGCTTGGTTTAGAAACAAACGGCATTGGCTGTGACACCAATAACTTCTGCCTCCCCAGGGAAAAGAGAAACCTGGCAGAGCAGGTGGGGAGTTGGGATGTGGGGCTGCATTGCCCCTGTCTGGAGAGCAGCTCTCTACCTCCAGCCACCCCATACTCTGCACATCACCCCCTGAAGCCTGCAAGTTGTGCAGCTGGAAAAACAAAGCAGAAAGAATGAATTAGACCTTGGGTCTGAGACTCCCCTTGCCCCTCTGGTTTTAACCAGCAAGAGAAACTGTTCCTCAGCTTGTCCTGGAGAGGCCCTCTGCTGAAAAATGGGGGTCCTGAAAAACCCAGTTTAGGAACCCCAGGAAGCAAAAGTCCACGGAGATGTCATGAAAGGGATTGAAAGAAATATTAATTCCCAGGTGTGCTGGGGCTCACAGTGAGGTGCTGACCTGCACAGGTTTGGGTGGCAGTGGGATGCTGATGCACATGCTTTGGGGCTCACAGTGGGATGCTGACCTGCACAGAGACCCAGCAGAGAGGTCTTGGGGGATTTCAGCCCTGGAGACAGGAGCACACTGCTGTGAGCTCTGACCAGAAACCAAAGAGGTATCTATGGGGCACGAGCACTGCCAGGATCACAGACAGCCCAACTGCCAGAGAGCTCCCCTGGACAGAGACATGGATTCACTGGAAGACATGAAAGCACCAGGAAAAACAACCCAAACAGGGTCAGTATGTCCCAAAAAGTGCTTCCTTCCTGTGATCTGTAGGCCCATGGCTCTGTCTCCCTAAGGAAGCCTCTCACCACAGGCACAGAGCAGCGATTTGAGGGCAGACACTGCATCTTTCACTTGTCCTCCCCAGTATCTCCACAAGGCTGACGAGCGAAACCACAATGCAAAAAGATCCCTCTGGAGATGGGAAATCGGGGTCATCCAGTTTGTCTCCGTAACAGTATCAGGCAGGGCTGGAAGCGCCGCTCCTCAGAGCTTCACCTTGCAAATAAATAGCTCTGAATTGCAGCCAGAAGCAACGGGATCTTTCAAAGACATTATCTGGGAGCAGTCAGTGGAATGCACCTAAAGCCTCATTAATCATCCCGCCGCTTACAGTACTTCTTAATGGCTTTTATGGTTTATCCTTTGAACGCCAACAAAGAGTGTGATTTCTCCTGGCTTATTCTATTAAACAGAAATCAATATCTAACACAAATGTGCCGACGGTGGGAGATTTGGAACGGCCGAGGAGGCACCTGTCGGGCCTCTTCTCCTCTCCTCTGATGTGGGCAGCAGGCTCTCTGAGGGGCAGGGGTCTGCTAAGCACGGCTCCTTGCTTTGCAAAGCCAGGCCTAAGCAGGAGAGAGGCTGGGAGCTCACACAGGGGCTCTGAAACACGTTTGGTGACAACTTCTTTTTCCTGGTGCTCAAAACTTCGGAGGCAAGTGCTGCAAGCGTGCAGGAGGGAGAAAATAGAAAGGAAAGAGACACAGAAGCAGGATAGGGTGGTTTTCATCTCTCCTTTCTGTGAGAGCTCTTGTGAATTTGAGTGATGCATGTGAGGCAGCTGAATCAACACTAAGCACAGGTATAAATAAGCTTCTGGGAACACAGGCTCAGGAGCTGAAGCTTGTTATTAATTTTTGCAGCATGAGAGGCAGGCAAGAGAAGAGGCTTTGAGTCTTTTGGTCCCTCTTGCACCCCTGGAAACGGGACTAGAGCATGAAAAAAGAGAGGAAAATGAGGGAATTTGCTGTCCTGAATTAGTTGACAATGTGTGCAGCTTTAGGACAGGGATGATCCCTCACTAGCAAGGTTTTCAGCCCAGCTCATGTCTAACTGGGCCCCTCTGGACCACACCAGGAGCCAGGAGAGAGAGCAGCCACCAAAGTGAATCAGCTCTGGGGTTCAACCTGCATTACACAGGGCCAGTTCCTACAGTCACAGAAACAGGACCCAAAACAACTACAAAAAGCAGCATTAACCACCTCAGAAACCAGTTCCAAGATCCTAATAGGAAATGAAATTTGTATTTGTTAAAAACCACTTAGAAGCTTTGGAGCCTTCTCTTTATGCTCCTCTCAGAAACACACTGTTAAGTAATTAGCAATTTACCAGGTTTAAACAGTTACAAAAATCCTCCCTGAAAACACCAGAGGCAAATCACATCACTCCAGAAATGAGCTCTTTCCTCCAGAGCCCTCTGTGGTGCCAACCACCTCATTCCAGAGAAGGAACAGGGCAGAGCCCCCTCCAATGCACTCCCAGAGTCCCAGAGCACGTGGGAATTACAGAGCATAAATGGGTTTAAGTTTATTTAGTGCCACAAACATCTGGAGCATCCTGGTACATCCCAGTCCAACCCATCCATGCACTGGTATGATCAAGAGCAAGAGGATTCTGAGTCCAGAAGCATCTCAGAGGCACCAAGTGCACCTTCCTTGCTGCCTTCCTGAGGGTCTACCAACACCCAGCTCCAAGCACTTCCTTACTCCACAGACGCCAGCAAAAGGATCCAGAGGAGATGAGAGATGGAGGGGGTGAAACTGGGGAAGGAGCCAGCCCAGGCAGCCCACACATCAGTGCTGATGGCACCTCCTGCAGCACCCTACAGGATAATTTAGCACGGCTGATTGCACTCGCTTCCCTCTTCAGAAAGTTTCTCTTCATGGAGAAAAAAAATCCAAGGAGCTGAATAGTTGGGGATGCTCGAGGCACTTAACTACACTTAGCAACCCTGAGCCTGCCAGAAACATCCTTGTGCAAGTGACGATTCCAGAATTAACTCCCAGCTCTTGGTGTGCTTGGAAAAAAAAGGAGAAAAGCAGGCACAGCCCCTTCCATGGCATCTCTTGATTCGGGTTCAGCACCAGTTCACACTCGGCTCTTATCCCACCAAATGTTGCCTGGATAGGGAACAGCATCCGACCTGCTGGGCAGCACCTTCACCTGCCAAAAAAGCTGGAATTTTAGTGGTTTGGCTGAGCATCCCACCCCAGGCTCCAGGTGCAGCTGCTGGCTGGGCTTGTGGTACCTAATTCAAGAGGAATCATACAGTAGTGCAAAGATGCAGGTAAAGAATCAGCAGGTTAAATGTGTGTGGGAACATCTCTGGATTGGGTTGGGAAGGAGCTGCCCCACACCAGTTTCCTGGAAGGAGAGAGGAATCACCTGCTCCTCTGCCTCCTAAGGAATTAAGGGAGGCAATGAAAGAAAATGCCATTTCTCTGGCAATGCAACAAAAGGTCATTACTTTTTTATCTCTTTCCCAGGGAAGGGCACTACCAGTTTACATAATTAAAGCTGTTGGGATTGTCCTTACACCTGTCTGGATCTTTTTTCTTAATTATTTATTTCCTTGGCTCATGCTCCTCCAGCCTGAACATGACCACAGCATCAGAATCCTTGCAGAGCCACTCCTACTCCTGCCACCCCAAGTCAGAGGCAGAGCCCGCAGCCAAAGCAAACAGCTCCAACATCTCTCCTCTGAACTGAACTTGGAGTTAATAATTTAAAGCTTTACGGGTCCTTTTGGTTGCGTGGTAAATTATTCACCGATTTCCCCCTGCTAACAGCACCCCCGCCCACGGCGCGCGCGGAGCAGGTGCACCCACACAAAGAGAGACGCTCTTTACAACTTCGGAGATGCTCTATCATGTCAAAGAGAAGGGATGAAAGGCAGAGGGAGGACGCCAGCCTCGGAAATCACATCCTCCGCTATTGCTCTCGAACAGATAAACGCTCCAGGAGAGTTTCGCGGGGCATGTGATGATAGGAGACGTTTTTGTGATACACAGGTGTGAAAAAGGGAGACAGGCGGGAGAATAAAACCTGATAACACTTCACTCAGGCAGCGGCAGCAAAGGCAGGTGCTTTTTATTCCCCAGCTGCATGAACCGAGAGGAGCAGAAGGGAAGCGTGGAGCAGCCGAGCCAGCTCAGATCCCAGGCAGGATCTCACCCTGGATGTGAGAACCTCCCGCAGCGAGGCAGCTCTGTTCTTCCTCCACACAGGTATTGCACTCCCAGCAGCTCAGCTCGTGGGTTTCCAGGCTTGGGTGTGCAATGCCTGCCTGCTCCTGACAGCCTCCCAAGGGTTCCCTGGAAGCAGCCGGGTTCATTTCCATCACTGAACATAAATTTAACTTTTTTTTCAGAGACTGAAGGTGGAAGACGGTCAGAGACAAGTTTGCTGTAGGAAACATGGAAAAAAGCCCATCTGCTAGAGAAGGTGCTGCCTGATAAGGTGAGGGCAAGCCCTGGCTCTTGAGCTCAGCCTGAACTAAACCAGAGCTTTGCAGTACACAGGGAAATCCCAAAGGATGTGAAAATTAGAGGGACTATTATTATTTTTAACTCCAAGATTAGGAGCAACAACTTTTAGGGCTTATCTGGGAACCACCTATGCATGCATGCTCTTACACACAGGTGTGTGTATCTGCAGGAACCATTTCCCGAGACACCTGCACCTTGTTTCCATATCACACTGTATCCTTAATTTCTCTATATCCAACACTGTCTTAACAATCAGCATCTTTTACACTGATTTTGAACTCCTCAGAGTCCATTTCATCTGAAGGAGCCTGTCAGAAGGAGGATTCCTCCAGCGACCTGCTGACAGGGAGCCTGGGGGCTCATTCTGCTGGTCACATCCCACCGGGAGATCCTTGGAATGCTCTGGGAAGGGCAGCAACAACGACAACTCAACACCAGGGTCCCATGGGGCTTTTCAGACATCCCTGGGGGACAGTGCATTGCTCCGCTCCCCACTCCTGCAGCTCCCTGGAAAATGTTCTCCAGCGCTGCTGTGAGAAGGACGGTGCTCGTGGATGAGGTGACACAAGTGGGATTTATCACCCGACGCTCTGGGAAGAAAAGCCAGTCCAAACTCAGCTGAGCACAGAGGTTTTGCCTCAGCCTGGGCTTGCTGGGGACACGACCTTTCTGAAAACTCTTGTTATTTATTTTGATAATCCTTTTGTTGGGATAAACGCTTTGCTCTTGCCACAGCCTCAAGGTCATGGGAGTTAATGAGGAGAGGAGAAAGGCCAAGTGAACGGGATCTGTCCTTTTCAACTGAAGGCATTAGTGAATGAGAGGTGAAATGAGGGGGCTGAACTCCTTCTCCTCTGCTTTTCACTCGAAAAAAGCCAACAACAGCAACACAGTGCAAAGTAGGTCTCTCTTTCTATCCCTTCCTTATTCTTTTATTCCCATTACTGCCCTCATTGCTCTTCCCTAGGTGGTACCACCACCCCCATACTCCAACCTGTTCCTCACAAGCTACATCGTGATGGGAAGAGAAGAGGTTCATATCCATGCCCTGGACCCTCACACAAACACCTCCAAGGCAGCACTGTCCTGCCCCCTCCAAGGACCCCACACCCTTTTACAGACCCTAACCCTGAGGTGGCCTTAGAGCAGAGCAAAGGGGTGGACAGGAATCTGCCAACCCCTCCCTGCTTGGATACAGCCATTTTGGTGCAGAGATCTGCAAGAAGAATATTAAGCTTGGTCTGAATGCAGCAGCCTCGCTCAAGATTTATGAAGGATGAAGGAAGGAAGATTCTGAGGCAAAGCATCATCTCAAAAATAACTGCCGAGTCCTAGCGGGTATAAAAGATCTGTCCATAAACCAGTTTGTCATCACCAGTCAATAAAAATTCAAGCAATGGGGGGAGGAGGCGATAGCCGAGGTCCCTCTCCTGCCACGCTGCCCCTGAGTGATCCCGGCTGGATCACCTGCACACACAGGTGTGCAAAGGCAAGTCCATCCTCAGCCGGGCTCCAAATGCACGTCCTCAGCCCCAGATCTCAAGGTGGGCACAGTTACACCCATTCAGTGCAGAGAGCTGGGGTCTGATGGGCAGGCAGGACCAGGGCAGCAGGAGCAGGACAAGAGGGAATGGTGTCACGTTCCAGCAGGGGAGGTGTAGGTTGGATATGCTGGGGAATCTCTTCATGGGAAGAGTTTTCAAGCACCGGCACAGGGCAGTGGTGGGATTTAAAAGATGTGCAAATGTGGCCCTTGGGAACAAGGGTTAGTGGTGGGTTTGGCAGTGCTGGGGAATGGTTGAACTCGATGATTTTAGAGGGCTTTTCCAACAGGAATGATTCTGTTATTTAAGGGGGAAGGATCAGTCACATCCACAAAACCCATCTGGGGCATGGTGTGAGCACCAAACCCAGGTGCTGGTGTCACCTCTCAGATGTCCAGCAGGACCCTGTTTCTGCCACCTACTGCTAACACTTCAGCCACCTTCTGAGACAGAGAGAGGAGGATGTGGGGCCAACTCAGGTGACCCATCCGGGGCGAAGCCTCCTGGCCACATCTGTATCCAGGCAGAGCTGCCCAAGGCATGGGAAGAGGCTCTCTGATGAGCTGCACCAGGCTGAAGGGAGTTGGCAAGCAGAGCAATCCACTGCTGTCAAAAAATCTGTCTTTAAAGGAGCTTGGCGCCTTTTCTTTCTTTTCTGTGGGTTTTTTAATGTTGCCTGATACAAAGGAAAACACCCCAGCTGGTAAAAGATGAAGGAAACTTCTCTCATCACCTTTCCCATCACAGGCAGCTCAGACACTCCAAGACACTTCTGCTACCTGCCAGCCCTGGGAACCTTCACATCTGATTTCCCTGTGCCACACGTTCAAAGACGGGACATCCCCGGGAGGCGACGCCGGATCAGCCGCCAAGGGCTGACGGCAGCAGAAAGGGAACTGCCAAAGCTGGGAAGGATCTGTCAGAGTTCTCCAGGCTCTCATCCAGCTGGGGCAGGCCTGTTGCTTTGCTGTAATTCTCCAGTGCTCTATCAAGTCAAATTTTAAATAGCTCAGATGATGGAGAGGACTGTGGAGGCTTCAAGTTCTCTCCAACGGGAGGATTTCTTCTTCTGCAAAATAATTTATTCCCTAAGGGAACATCTCATGCTAGCTTTTGCCCACTTCAGCCTCACCTCAGCTTCCAACCTGATGGATCATGTCCCTCTACCTTGCTGTCCCGTAGTGTCTCTTGGCAAACTCCTTTGCCCATCAAGGCATGGGGACAACCCCAGTGCTACCAAGCCAGTCAGAGCCAGCACACCCAGAGAAGCAGAAGCAGCACCAACATGGGGAGAAAAAACCCTTTCCTACCAATCCTCAGCCATAAATTCAACCATTTGGGTACTTCTCTGCTGGAACAAAAAGGAGGATGCAGGGATATTGCTGAGGTTGATTTACAGCCACCAAGAACCGTGTGTGACCAAGCACACCAGCCACGTGTGTCCTTGTTTCTTCTCCATCTCACCAGGTTTTTCATTCCCTGAACCTTCTGGCTGAAAAAAAAAAAAAATTAAAAAGAAGCACCTTGCCATCCCTTCTCATTACTAATCATTCCCATCAGCCTCCCAGGAAGCACTCTGGGGCCACTTGACCATTAACAGGGCACTAAATGCAAGGCGGAGGAGGAGGTATTAATATCTAATAAGAGTGATAGATGATCTGAGCCACTCAGGCACTCCGGCTCAGGTACTCATGGCAGGTACTGGAGCTAATTTAAAATAATAATAATAATAACAACAATAATGACAGCAGCAGCAGCAGCAGCAGCTGCCTTCATTTTCCAAGTCAATTGATTCCTCAGCAGGAATGCCATCTTGACAGATTTATTTTGATCGAATTGTCTAATTGAATACAGTTCTTGTTTCCCTTCACTTTGTGACCTTTCACGCCTGTGAAATAAATGCAATTTGGAGAATTATTCCTCAGCATCAAACTCAGCTCCTCCAGGGCTGGGGTGCCTGCCTTGTGTCACCCGTTTGCCAGGAAAACACTATCAAAGGATGCCAATGCAAAGGGGGTGCCCAGGCTTGGGCGCTCTGCCAATATTTCAGTTCCATTTCCACTTCAAAAAAATGTTTAATAAAACAAACAATTATAGGAGGTTTCCAAGAAGCACAATCAAACGTCCTGGCTGTTTGGGCAGATTTTATTTTCTGCCTATTCAGGTCGCCAGCATTTACTGTACCACAGCTCCTTCCAGTTTAAGGGAAGATTTGCTCCCAGTCCTACAATGCTGCTGGAATAAGATGTACCAAGCTCTTCCCTTCATCCAGCAGAGACACGAGCTCCAACCTCCACCAGCCATTCATCCAAATTCACCTCCTCCCCAGGCCCTCCCAGCTCCTGCCTGGGATGCTCTGATGTGCCAGATACGAGACGATGCTTCCCATAAATTTCACAAGAACAAGTATCAAAGATTAAAAATAACTAAGCCACGTCCCTCACAGACAAACGCGCTGTCTGTGCGCCAAGAGAGGTCCTGGTGAGAAGAGTTGCAGCTGAATCTTTTATAATAATATCAATCAATATTAAAAATGAATGGCCTGCTCAATTTTTAAAGCATCTTAAATTAATCTTTAAACACAACTATTTTGCTTAAACCAAAGGCTTTTGGTAGCCTGAGAATGGTATTTCCATCTGCTCCCTCAGGCTCGTGCCAGGTAGCTAGAAGAGGTCTAATAAATAAGCAAATAATATACATCCAGCACAGTTCCCTTGAACCTCAAAAGGGGGGAAATGCAGAATTTACTACTAAATTCGTTATTGACTTAGCTGCAAAAAAACATCTTTATCAGTGCATTATGATGGGCCCTGTCGAGACTATTAAACCTGCTGAATCCACTGGGTTTAGGCTGGGTAACGAACCTGGCTGCTACCCCTGGAGATCAGGATGGTGCAGGACCACAGAGCTACTTAGGCTGGAAGAGATCTCTCAGATTGAGTCCAGCCTGTGACTGATCCCCATCCTGTCACCCAGCCCAGAGCACTGAGTGCCACCCCCAGTCCTTCCTTGAACACCTCCAGGGATGGGCACTCCACCACCTCCCTGAGCAGCCCTCAATGTCCAACAACCCTTTTCTGTGAAAAAAATCCTTCTGATGTCCAACCTGAACCTCCTCTGGTGCAATTGAGGCTGCAAAAGAGAGGACTGGGGGCACAGGGAAGGCATGGGACTGCAGTGAAGTTGGGTTGAACCCATCTGATCCCCTCCAACAAACGCCTACACCTAAACAAATCAAAATTTGGACGTTACTCCCGTGCTCTGTGGGCTGGCCTAGAATCTCAAGGGCTTTCCCAGCACAGGAAAAGCCACTCAGTCAGGCAGTGAGCTTCCCAGTGCCAGTGTTTTTTATATATGCAGGAGAATGTGGCATTTCTGATGGCAAGACTTCTGCCTCACTTGCCGTTTAATGTTAAGAGGCTTGTACAGTCTGCAGCGTTTAAAGAGTAATGACTGTTTTCATGGTAAATGCTCTGTTAAATAACCCAGGATTATTGTGTTGTGTTATTGCATATATAAAATGGCATTTCAAAAAAAAATAATAATTGTTTTAGAACTAATTGGTGTTTTTAACCGGCTCCGTGCGTGGAATTTTTATTTGGCAGAGGGTTGGGCTGCTGTCAGGAAGAGGCAATAAAGGCAGGGAGGCTTTGACCTGCCAAACTCTCTCTGTCTGGGCTTTGTATGGTTCAGGTGCTTCTTGTGGTGGAGCAACAGGAGAAAGTTCAAGCTCTCTGCTCTAAAATGCAAAACTTAGCCACAGGCAGGCACCTCTGCACCTTAAACCTGAGTGTCCACCCACGGCTGGACCACCCCTTGTCCACGCATGGCCAGTGAGACACCAGAGACCACCGTGCCAGCAGCACCCCGGCCTGCAGTCTGCAAATCTCCTCTCAACCCCCCAGCTTTATCCATGTGGAGACACTTCAGAGCCACGGAAATCTCCCTGGGGGGTGACACAGCCCCCTCCGCTGCTCCCCAGTGTGATTTCTGCAGACTGCAAGGGAGAACCGCCCTAATGCTCAGGCTGATGAATCACTGGTGAGCAATCCTGCTGCGGGACTTTTAACTCTGACCATTCCAGAAGGGATTAGGATGGCTCAGCTCCCTCCCCGCACCCACCCCCCACAAGGGCACTGTCCTCGCCATATCCTCAGTGAAGCCATCACCCATCACACGGTGATTTTGGCACCTACCACAGCCCTGCCCTGCTCAGCTGAGCACAAACATTCAGGGACCGCGTGGCTGCTGAGAGCCCAAACCCTGTTTACACCCCTCGGTGTCCGTGGGCGTTTCAATCCTCAATCCAAGGGTGGGGAAGTGCTCCTGCCTCTCCAGCCTGGAGCCTTTGAGCTCCTCTGACAGCAGCTGCCTCGCTGACCCCTGTCTGGAGACTCACAGGGCACTGGAGCAGTCAGAAGCACAGGCAGGTCCTGAAGCTTCAGAGAGGCAGCGGCTTTGGGGATGGGCAGTTAATTGCAGGAGCTCTCTGAGTTGCTGGAAGGGAGAGCAGAGCCATCAGAGCCCACAGTTAAAAGCCCCGACCATCTCCTAAGATCCCTGAGCCCACACATGAGTCCAGTGCCAGCACACCCAGATCACAGGGTGAGAGCAGGGGGTGACACACGCCTCCCAAAGAGACCCGGGGTGTCACTGAGTGTCATCCCTTGCAATCTGGCAGTTCATTAACTCAGAAGAGTCCCCAGCATCTCTCCTCCTCCCTACCACAGCACCACGAACCACCTCACAACAGCGTATAACAAACCAGAGACCCGTAGTGCAGAGGCCAAAAGCCACCAGCTCTGAATCATCACAGGGAAGGGGGGATGAAAGCCACCATCGTGCCCCAGACCCTTGCAGCAGCAGGGAACGGGTAAAAGGAAAACGTTTAAATGAAGCACACGATGAGGTTTGCAGCCAGGCAGGAAGGAAAGCACCACACTCCTCCAGCATGGGAAGGATGGCACAAAAATAATTGGGCTGAAAAATCTAAGGGAAGACTGCCCAGAGCAGGAGAGTTCAAGACCACGAGCCTGCTGGTTTGAAGTTCTCATCCTCAGTCCTCATCTTCAGAAGCCACTGCCAGGTCTGTCTTTGCTGAGCCATCTGCCTCACACCAGCACTCAGGGTGGACCCTACGGACAGTCCCAGACCTGGCATCCTCAGGGCTGGCCAAACTCACCCATTACTGCCCTGTAATAAGAGTTGCCACCTTCTGCTACAGCTTCTCCCAGCCCCCAAGATAAGCTTGATCTGATCTGGGAGACCACGTCTTGCTTTAGGAATCACGGAGAGCTGACAGGAGTCATCTCCTTCCTTAGCATCACCCCATGCTCTGCTCACATCCTGTGGTGCTACAGCAGTTGCACAGCCCAGGAGATGCTGGTTAAATGCAGCTCTGTGTGCTCTAACAGTGCCAATATCATCTCTGGCTGCACACACAGACTCTATAAAACAAGATACAGATGGGAGAACCTCAGGCCAAAACAGTCTCACCATCATTTTCTCCCAACCCCATCCTCTGCAAAAGCCATAGAACACTGTCCCTCAGACAGGTCAACTCCTCAGTTCACTCTTTTCTTCTTCAGAGGGAGCCTTTTCCAGGTCCTGGGGCTCTGTCTGAACCCTGTCGCTCCCTTGGAGGCACCTGGATCCCGGAAGGACACTGCCCTAATGGGTTACATCTCATTACCACAACTGCAATGTCAAACCACGTCTCCCTCTCCCTTCAGCATCTGTCTCCACGGTATCCAAGTGCCTCAGATGAGTAGAAAAGTCCCTTTGTGTGTTTTCCCAACCCTTGGCTGTACAAGTAGCGTTTAATCAAGCTCAGTAATGAAGGCAGAAATGAGCCAGAACAGGCTGTGCTGCCACAGGCAGGATCAGCACAGACTTTGAATCAGAGGTAGGGGCCGACCCTGCTACCCGCAGGTGACAAAGGGGACAGCAGCAGCAATGGGGTCAGGCACCTCTGTGATGTTCCAAAGGATCCAAGCAGCCTCAAAGTACCAAACAGCTCATGGGCACGGCAGCTGTAACACCAGTGCATGTGGTAAATCCCAAAGCTGTCCCCACACATTAACACTGTGGGATATTTAACTCTCCAAGGTTCCCAGGCTCGAGTTGAACCCTCCACAAAAGCAACACTCGCCTCAGGACCCCTAGAAGATATTTAGGACACAAAGTCTGTGCTTTGGAGTGTACTCCTGCCTGGCAGTGCAAGCCCAGATGCTGCTGCCAGCTCCCAGGCTCACTTCTGAACGTGGTGCCTGCTCTCCAGGCTTGGCTTTCTCCCTCTCTCCAGGATCCTCCCCGCATGGATGCTGTCACCATGTGCTTTAATTAGCACTTCCCTCCAGCCTGGCCAACTCCTGCTTCCAGCATTTGTAAGATGACTTCCCCATCTGTAAATCAGGGATCAGGAGACATCTCTCCCTCCCACACCATCCCTGACGTGAGTTCTGCCCTGCTGAGCATCCGCTGGATGCTTTGAGGGGAGTCACACACCTGATGGAAGGTGCTTGGGACATACAGCTTCCCAAAAACCAGCTTCTCTGGCCAGACTCTCTCCATGTCTGGTGTCACACTGTCAACTCCCACCATTTGTTGCTTTTCCCTCTCTGCTCAGATCTGCCAGTCCTGGAAATGAGATTGCACGAAGATCTCACCTTGTACAGAGCTGAAGTGCATGTGTGGAGCTGTAGGAACACTGTTAAAAGTTTGCAACCACGATCTGACATCATCTTAGAAAAGCCACAAAGCAAATAAAAGTCACTTCAAGACACAGAATCCCAGAATGATTTAAGTTGGGAAGGGACTTTAAAGCTCATCTTGTTCCAAGCCCTGCCAAGGGCAGGGTACCTTCCACTATCCCAAGTTGCTCAAATAATGCATGATTTAACTAAACAAAATACGTGGGTTTAGTTCCCCCCCTCATGGTCTGGACTTTGCCTCTCCTAAGAGTGATTAACCATTACAATCACTAGTAAGGAATTACTATTTCCCCCTAATCAAGAGGAAGGAGAAAAACATTTACAGCCTGCGCCACACAGGTGCAAAAGACTCCAAATAACTTTTATTTCTTGGAAAAGCACGTTCATGATCCTGCTGCTGCCATAAAACTCCCTGCAAGCTGTTCTGGGCAGGGACTCTCTCTGTGCTATACACATGCACAGTGTCTGTCCCAGCCTCCAGGCCCTACTACAATATAAATAATGATAATCCCTCACTCAGCAATACAATGAAACACTTGCATGGTATTAAATATTATTTAAAATTCATACCTACATTGGGAAATTATTCAGTAAACTCTAATTACTTATCAAAAGCAACGATGATAGTTTTAAGGAGAAGGAGTGCCCATAAATACAGAGCCATAAATAAACTGCTTCTCGGTAGCACGAAATAATTTGTATTTAATTGCTAGAAATTGCTATCAATTACTAAACATTCCTTGCAGAATAGGCAAATTCTTTTAAGAACAATTTCAATTGCTAATTGATAGTCTTTCTTTTTTTTTAATTTTTCCTCTTTCTCATCCCTGCTCCTGCCAAGTGCAGAAGACCTCCCAGCCAGTGAGGTTCTGCAATTTTGGGGGGTAGTGAGAGACCTGTGAGGAACCAAGGAGCTGCTCAGGCTTCAGGAGGTTTTACCACCTATAAAACCCTGAAGAGACAGGAAAACCAGTGCTGAGAAACATCCCTGACATAGCAAGGAGAGTGATTCCTTGCAAAGGATTGAAAGGAGGTACCTGAGAGCTGAAGTTACACATCCATCACACATCCAGGGAGAGAAACACCTCCCAGGGACTGTGTGTCTCCTGAATGCCACAGCAAAGCCATGGCAGATGCTGAGGGAGGCTCTCTGTGCTCCACTGCTCCTCTGCAGAGGCAGACCCTGCCCTCAGTCGGAGGCAGTGAGGCTGCAGGAGGATGCTCCACACGGCAGGACACGAGCCGAGCCGCACGGCTGGCTGCCACTTCCCGCCTCTCCACGCTGAGCAGCCCCGCTATCGCTCCTGACTCATTTTCTGGTGTTTTCTGCTTTGCTGTTGGCATAACATCCCATCAGCACAGTTAATTACATCCACGCTGAGTGTGAAGGACAGGCTGAGTCTCGCAAGGAGCCGGCGGCTGTGCAATCCTTCCCGCTGCTCTCGCAAAACAGCTCCCATGGATGCTGACAAACTGCGGCGTGGGGCTCCACGTGCGAGACGGCAGCTCCCGAGGGAGCTCCTCCCTGCAGCGCCCGGATTCGGGATTGCTCTCACCCCCACACCCCTCTGAATTCCCCCAGTGTCCCTGCTGTGAGCTCAGACTTGTGGCTGCAAACATCTTGTGTTGGGGATGTCCCATCCCTGGAAGCGTCCAAGGCCAGGCTGGAGCAAACTGGGATAGTGGAAATTGTCCCTGCCCATGGAACATGAAATGAGCATTAAAGTCCCTTCCAACCCAAACCATTCTGGGACTTTGATCTCCCTGACCCTCATTGTCCAAACAGAGGCTACACCGACTCCCAGAAAAGTTTGCTGGAAGCACACAACGCAGAGGAGAGATCTGCCCACGGCAGCCGATCTGCCTTCTGCCAGCAGAGAAAGGCCCGGCACAAAAAGCCCTGTTCCCACCCAAACCCACCCTGCTGCTGGAGGCACTTGTACATCCATGAGCGAGAGCAGCTTGGAAGCAGAGGAGGCTGCTGGGAAGAGTTGCTCATGTCTACAGCTCGATTAAAGAGAGACCCAGGGTCTCCAGGACTGTCAATCCAACATCCAGGCACCGCTCCATCACCGTCCCCCCAGGAGAGGGCTGACACTCACACGGAGCCATGTGCCAGCCATGACAAGCAAAGCAAGTGACACACACATCTCCTGCTTACAATAACAGCCCTTCCGTGTCTAATCCATCATATTCAATGCAGATCTCTTACCCTGAAGTGTTGTCAATGAGGATTTAATTTAGTGCTAATTAGACAAATATTGCATGTTGAACAGCCATTGATTATTAAGAGACAGGGAGCGTGGCTCGGCTCAGCAGTGTGCATGGACACGCTGGATTATATCCGGGATGAGGCTGGTAAATGGCTTGCTGTTTCTAATCATCAGATAGTAATTAACGTCCAATAACTTGTAACTTGGTTTATCATTATAGATTTAGGAAGGCAGTAATAGTACTGTATGCTAATTAAATATCAATTGATTATTTAAGGCATATAAAGATTTAGCAGCAAGGTAATAGATATACACAGTTGTTAAAGTTTAATATCCATCACACAGCATTCTCTTGTTCTATTAAGTTAGTGTTTAATGGGAAAGAATGTTGTTACTGTAGGAAACTTTGGGATGGGAGTGTCCAAAATGTTTGGCAGCATGGAAGGTTTGGAGTCTCTCAACGGAACAAAAAGTCAGGAAATTCGGAGCCTCAGGTGAAGTGAGGTCAAGCAAGAGGTGGTGGCAGAGCCCAAGGCACTCCTAAACCTCCTATCTGACATTTTGCATCTCAGCTTTCCCTTCAATCCATGCAACCCCCACCCAAAAAGAAAAACAAGTCGTCAATTTCCCGCTGGAATAAAACTTTTTAACCCCAGCCAGGAACCTTCTGGAGTTCCACCAGCCCACAGAGCAGCCTCATCCAGCTGGAAAACATGCACAAGAAGCTGAAGTTTGGACCAAACTTCCCTAAATAATAATGGCAAAAAAATAATCAATAGAGCCCTGCCACTCCATCTCCCATGGTCCCTGCCCCCAGAGCTGCCCCTCCTCCCCAGGATGGGGTCTGACCCCATGCCCAGCACCAGTGATTTGGGAGGGTTGGGAAGACAGAGCTCCTTCCCACATGAGAGATAAAAACAGAGATGAGAGACAGAAGCCCAGCATCTGAAAGGGAAAAGATAAATGGCTTCTAAAGGGAAATAACCTGCTGGACTCCATGGGTTTGGCAGCACCCTGCTAAGTGCAGCATCAGTCTTGAAAACCGCTGCAAGTTCAGCAATCGTAGGACAAAGCACAGGGCTCAGTGAGTGAGGCCGAGCAGATGTCAGGGCTTCTTCCCAGAGGGAGCCCAAGGCCCAGGACCGTCTGGTTTTGGCCACCCTGGATGGTTCCCAGCTTGGGGAGATGGGCTGGGAGAGAGATGGAGCAGGGAGAACACCTTTCAGTGCACGGAGCTGTTTCCTGCAGACGGGCTGGCCCCGTCTCTGATTTACCAGGCAATAAAAGCAAAATCAAGAAAAATGCCTCAACTGCACCCCTGAGAGTGTCCAGCCTCTGTTATAGAGTCTGGGCAGGCCCCAGCTGCCTCTTAAAAGCTTGTCTTGTACACAATGGGTGTGACGTGACTGGGGAAGGGGTCCAGATCTGAGATGGAGCTGGAGCATGACACCCACAGCAAGGAGAGGAGGAAAAGTGCAGCTGCTTGGGAACACCACAGAAAAAGGCAGCAGGAGGCAGCAGGATGAGGCCAGCACCCATCCTGCAGCAGGCTGGAAAACCTCATTGAATGGCAGGAAAATCAATACACTCCATCATGGACCTTCCCACTCCGGGCAGCACAGGATGGGGTCTAGGAGGAGACATCAGCAACTGCACATCTCTACTTCAGAAACCTCCAGAGTCCTCGGTGGTATCCCAAAATGCCAGTCCTGCAGCACAATGATGCTATGAACAGACACACTCCTGCACAGGCAGATTCAGGACATAAAGCCAGGAGGTTACCAGCCAGCTGCAGCCTGAAACTACTGCAAAAGTGGCTTTTCCTGCCAGCTGGGAATTGATTTTAGACTGGGCTGAGTCTCAGAAGCAGGGAAGCACCTTAGAACTCTCAGCCTGCTTCCTTACAGCTGTCCCAGACAACGATTCCCACCTCAAGTTTCCCCACTCACTCACAGGGCAGCAGCTCCAGCTTTGCCTGGGTCACCATCTGAGGCACCTCCTGCTTCCTCCCTTCCCCCCAGGCTCCTTACTCCATGGTACAGACGAGATTCAATTCGTCTGACACAATTTCTCCTTGACAAATCTCTGCTGACTGTGGCACAGCTTCTTGTCTGTTCTAGCTGATCACAAATAATTTTGCTTGTTTGCTCCAGAGCTTTGCCAGGATGGAAGGTGAGCAATCTCCTATAATAGTTTCTCTCTCTTTTCTACACCAACCACTATATTTGGCCTTCCCCAAGGGTCTGGAGCATTCCCTGCCCTCTGGGATGAGCAGCAGCAGTCCTGACATCACTCCAGCCACTTCCCAGAAGAGCCAAGCAGGAACAGCATCAGCCTGGGTGATTTATACCAAAACCCCAGGTAGAGAGCTGAGCAAAGGCTGAGAGAAACCCTTCTTAAATAGTTTTGCAGTGGAGTTTACCCGAGCTGCAGCAGGCAACAAAGAAACGTCAAGAGCAATGAGACAAGGCAGGGGAGGCGTCGTAGCAGATAAAGGATTCTTCAGGTATGAGACAAAACCAGCTTTGGAAACCTTGCAGAAGTGAGTTTAAAGTCTCCAGAGAATATCAATTGAGAGTCTGTCACTTGGTGTCAGGATAACTCTCTGGACAGCTCTCCGAGCTTGTTAAGCTCTCGCTTGGGCTGCATTTGAGCTCTGGTGGCAGCGCTGTCTGCGAGCACCAGCGCTGAAACCAGAGATGAAAAAGATCTGCTGAGTTCATGCAGCTTTTCCATTATCCCTCCAAAATTCCCCACCACGACCTGCAACACCCTACTGGTGGCAGGTGTGGGGAGCCCAGACAGTGTTGCTCCAAGACACGCTCTCTCAAGGAGGGGATGTCTCTAAGCAGGAGCAACATTGTGAAATTGGGCTCCTCTCACCCCAAAACAAGGGCTGGGGTGTCCAGGAGGGATTTGTGGGCACGGGGTGGGAAATGCAGGGTGAGATGCAGCAGCCCATGTAAAGCAGGTGGCCAAGCCAGACGGTCGTAACACTGTCTCAGCACCACAATCTATGGCTCTGGGTAGGAAATAGCCGCTTCCCCCACAGCAATCACTTCATCAAAAACCCTGCAAGACTCCTGCTGTTCCCACCAGCCCTGGATCCCTAACTTTAATTAAGTCCAAAGAGCCTTCCCGCAAGAACAAGGGAGGAGAGGGTGACTCAGACAGCGATGGGACCAGTCAGTGCAATTATCATACAGTTAAGAATATTAATTAAAACCAGCCCTCCCCCCAGTTAAAAAAGGGAAAAAAAAAGTCAAACTAATCAATTCTACTTGAAGGAATATACGGGGATGAGGAGAAGGAGCAGGGAGGGTGACGGAGACAGAGATGGGACGCGCTGTGAATGTTAAGAGCTTCCCACCGTGGCCGCTGCCGCAGTCAGCCCCAGGCCTGGCTGCTTCCAACAGTTACTCCCAGTCTCCTCAGAAATGGGCTCAATCTTTCCTTCTACCTGCTGCCGCATCAGAGCAACTCCTCTGATCACACAAAGGACTTTAAATCTCGGCTTTAACTGCCTTGATTGAATTAAATGCAACACCACGGTAAAGCAGGCTCTTCATTTCAGGTACGAGCATGGAGCCCTTGCTCTCCCGCTAACGGCACTCTCCCTCTCTCAGAAATGATGAGTTGCTCATGGGTTATGCTCTTTAAGAAAGGAAAAAAAAAAGTCATCTGATAAAGTGGGTTATAAAACCGGTGGTGGTAATAAACACAGAGCAAGGAGCCTGATGCAAAGCCTGCAGAGAAGGCAGAACCCGCTGTAGGGACACAGTATCTGAACCATGATTAATACATGACCACGGGTGACAGCTCAGGAGCAGCGCGGGTGCCACCCGCGACACAGGAGACAACAACAGCAGAGGGAAGTCACCCAGACAGCAGAGGGACAGTGTCAGGGGAGGATGATGAGTGACTGGCTCCCAAGTGCTGAAGCTGAGGGAGGGGAGGTGCCTGGTAGGCACAAGCGCCCGCAGCCCGTCAGCAGAGACGTTTCCACCACAGCGCTGCAGCTGGGATGAAACCCAACCAAGGCTTCCAGGCAGGATCAACCCATCGGGATGCCCAACCATGGCCTGCAGGTGATGCCCCCACAGCCACCCCAATGAGCAGTGTGCAGAGAAAGCCATGACTCAATAGCAGTCTGCCACAACAGCCTCTTTGACTGCAGGCACACACGGGACAGGCCACAGGCACGAGGGGACAAGGCCAAGCAGTGATGTGATGAGATGGGAACAGCCTTGCAGTGACTCCTGATCCTCCAACAAAGCTACTGTCCCATGAGTGAGAGCTGCAGGAGAAGGCCTCTCAGGTGCCTGGGTTTATGAGAGGGAAGAGAAGAGACACTGCAGGAAAGGACTCTGAGTGGAGAAAAACTGATGAGAGCACAACTCTGGCACTCCCAACTCCTGCCTGGAACTCTCCAGGCCATGTCACTCCAAGCCAGACCTGCGGGGACCAGCACCACCACGGACTTATCACAGAGGGTGGAGAAGAGCTCAGCTCCCTCCTCTCCTTCCATGTTCATCCTCCTTTCCTGGGACTCGCCTCTCAGTGAAACAGGGAGAAAGAGGAGCACGCTCCTGTGGCTCCTATGAGCCCCAACACAGAGCAGGATCTGTCACAAGAAAGTGCCCTGGGAGAATAAACCATTTCTCTTTATCAGCCTCTATTATTATCACATTAATGGAACCTTCACTGGAAGGATGGATGCTCAAGTGCCCAGGAAGCACTCCTGGCTCTTTCCTGCCCCTCCACGGGAGCAGGGCACTCTGCTGACAAATCCCCAGGAGAATTACGGCCGGGTTCCGGGCGCAGACACGACTGTCGGTTCCTTTTTATGAGCCTTCATTGTTATTACCACCTATTTCTTTTTACATTCCTGCCAAAATACCAAACATTAATCTCCCTCGCTCCCTGCAGGCAAAACACGGGTAATTGGATTTATATGGGTTAGAAATTTGTTAGATTTTTATATAAATATATATATATACACATATCCACACACACGGGGAAAATATAAAAAACCCAGTGAGGGCATGCACTATCCCATTGGCACTCAGGTACCAACTGACTGAAGCCAAACCCCCCACATTTTTGTGCTGGCTAGTGGGCTTTAATTTAGGAGCTCATCCCTCAATGCTGAACTTCACACTCTGAGAGTCACCAGTTATGGATTTTTCTTAGGTGCACCCTTTGCAATGCCCTGGTTTTACCTTTACCCACTCCCTTCTTCCATCTGACATTTTTCTTTCCCCCTTCTCAACTTTTCTTTCTTTTCTTCCACTTTCTCCCTTCTGGACTCCCATTCTTCTTCTCTCCAGCTCCTGCCTGGAGGCAACACCACACACTAGCCTTGGCACACCAAGAGAAGAAAAAGCAAGATGTGTGACATGTCCTCAAGTGTCCCCACTCCGAACCCACCAGCACTGGAGATGGCACAAAGTACCTCATCAGCATCAACACAATTTGCTGATCTTTTACAGGATGAGAAAAAATATCTTAAATTTACGGCTTACACCACAACAGATGTTGTTCTCATTATCCTCCCCCTCCACGGAGAAACAGACTTGGAGACCCATTTGTATCCCAAGGAACAAGTCCGTCAAGTGAGCATAGTCATGGAAACAACTCATTTTAAGCAAATCTTGGGAAATATTCATAGGAAAACAGAAATATAAAATGTGAGTGTTTCGCACTGAAGAGCCAAGCTTGAAGGGTTCTGTCAGGAAAGACAAGACCTACATATCAAATCCAACCTGCAGTAAACAACCCATTACAGGCTAAAAATTGTTGACAGGGGCTGTGGGGAAATTATTTTTCTCATTAAAAAACAAAAAAAAAGAAAGACCAGCACATCCTAACCCTCAAAGGCTGCTCACAAGGAC
The DNA here is from genome assembly GCA_013400495.1 of Nicator chloris. Lineage (NCBI taxonomy): Eukaryota > Metazoa > Chordata > Aves > Passeriformes > Pycnonotidae > Nicator > Nicator chloris. Next base: position 242,171 of record WAAE01023748.1, read on the forward strand.
AGAGGAAGAAGTGATAGTCACCAAATCAGATATTTCTTATGAACTGTCTGCTAGGCTGCAGTATCTAAAGATTATCACTTAAAACAATATGTCCAGCTGTTGTAAAAGCATCCGTGGTTCAGGGCTGAGGAATGCAAGGAGGAGGCAAACTGTGAGAACAGTCAAGGGAACAGAGAAACTCTTTGGAAAGCAGGAATATGAAAGACAGCTACTGTGCCCCCATTTCGTTTTGCAGCGTTAACACCTAATCCTGTTCCAAAAACAAAGCCCTGAGCTCCTGGAGGAGTGTGCGTGATCCAGGGGAAGGACAGCTATTACCAGGGAGTTTATTATCCTTGCAAAAAGATCTCTGTACCCTGTAGCTCAAGGATTACCAACAGTTCAGTCTCATCCCTGGGAGGTAAATATCACTTGCAACTATTTCTGCCTAGTGGAGCTTAAAAACTTTGTGTGTGGGGGGGGGGGGGGGGGGGTGGGGGGGCGGGGGCGGGTTTGTTGGGTTTTTTTTGCTAGACAAGAGGACTTTCCCAGGGCTTGAATCCTGGCCCTGGGAGATGTGACAGTGAGGGTCCCCTCCTCCCTCTGCAGGGCCCCACCAGCTTGTTGTGCTCTCAAACCCAGCATTTTCTGCAGCAAACCCTCAGTGTTGTGGTTCCAGCCTATGTCAGCAGGACTCCCCAGCTCTCTGACACTGAGTCCAGCCCTACACCCACATAAAACCTGCCTAGTGCTGGCTCAGCAGGAGAAGGGCTGGCACAGGCAGCAGCCCAAGCCTTGCTGGCTGAAGGCAAATTCCCTAAAGCCAGCCCTGAATCGCCTCAAAGCCAGACTCGAATCTTCCCCTTGCGTGGCAGGACTGTGCTCTTGGAGCAGGGACAACCAATGTTGGGGACAATGAACCACAGGGAACACCAACGGCAGGGACAACCAGCCAAGGGACAACCAGCCACAGAGACAATGAACCACAAGGAACACCAACCTCAGGGACAACCAACTGCAGGGACAATGAACCATGGGTAACACCAACCTCAGGGACAACCAGCCCCAAGGACAAGCAGCCCCGGACCAACCATATCAGTGACAACCAACCTCAGGGACAATGAAGCACAAGGAACACCAACCTCCGGGACAACCAGCCCCAGGGACAACCAACGCCAGGGACAAACAACATCAGTGACAAACAACATCAGTGACAACCACAAGGAACACCAACCTCAGGGACAACCAGCCCAGGACCAACCAATATCAGTGACAACCAGCCTCTCACTGCACAACCCAAGAAGTGACCTCACACAAACCAGCCGGCCCTGAAATGAGTGGAGAACAACACTCACCCCACAGTAAAGGACACCAGTACTTAAACCTCCCCCCAGCACGTCCCTCCCTGATGCCAACAAGGACAAAAGCGTGGCGGGGGTTGTGAGGCTGCTCCAGCCCCACCAAGGTGGGAAGAGGCACAGCCAGGGACATCAGGTACCAGCTCCATGGGCTCAGCATCTGCATTTTGGCAGCACCACTGGTGCAGCGGGCTGGGGAGGAGGAAGGAGCCCTCCTGCAACCCCCTGACCTTTCTCCAACCACCCTTCCAGTGGCTGCAATATTCAGTGAAATTAGCGGGCACTGTAATTACAACTATCAGGAGCAGATAAGACAAGTTAAATACCAGCTACCTAGGGAGAAATTATTATGCCAGCCAGGAGGATCCAAATGCCAGAATCCGTGGCTGTAATTTCCCTGAGTCGCCAATTACAGCTCTGCCACGCAGCGAGCTCTACCTTGGAAACGGCAGGTATATATTTAGCTGCTCCAGAAAACTTTTTGGGTAGGAGAGGGGGGGAAAAGAAGGGGCAGCAACGGAGCAAGTCCTCACTAATCTCCTCTGCACTAATCCCCACGCTTTTAGCATTCTCACACAAAGAGCAGTGACTCTCTTCCCGCTCCCCAGCAAGGATTTAACAGCAGAGACGTGGCTGCATTAACGCTTCTTTTCTCTGCCGGGCCCGTGGCTGCTGTTGCAGGGCGGCAGGTGAGTGTCACAACCCCCATTAACAGGTAGGTACACGGAATATCAGCGGTTTGACTGAAAAAGAGGCGAAAAAATATGATTTCCTGACTTCCCAGACCTATGCCTGGAGACTGTGGTCCTGCCGCCTGCTCCTGCTGGTTGCATTTTACTGAGGTCTCGTCGTGTGCTGGAAAATAGACTGCGGTAGGTCATTACACCAAAAGAAAAAAAGCAAGAATCAAAGCAGCATTGTCAGAAATAATTAAAACTATAATTGCAAAAATAAATGGAAGAACAGCGTCTCGTGATGTTTTATTCGGGCTTTTTATTTTTAATTGGAATTGTTCTCACACTCGCTAATTGACAGAATACAGCCAGGCACGGAGTCTTGGATGCGAACGAGCAAAGCTGTCCTGACTTCTTGGTCTCCTTCACGGACAGGCAGTGGGAGAGGCCATGGGTTCACCACAAACAGACAAGCCCAGGGGATTTGACTTGAAAATTTGCCCTTATATACAGAAATAAAGCAACTCTGTGTTATTTAGTTTGGAAAAAAGCCTAGTTATACCTGCCTTAGCATCACCTATGAGTACCCATTCCTCTGATCATCACTGATAAACCACTGCTCTTGGGTCATTTTACAGATGGGGAAACTGAGGATGAGAGAAACAGAGGGGCCTCCTTAAGTCGTGGTGTCCCTACAGTGACAGCCACGGAGAACACTCAGCACACCCCATCTCCCAGCTAATCTCTCCAACCTCTAAAACGCATTCTTTCCCTTAAAAAAACCCAACAGTATTTCTTAAATATGGATAAAACTATAAAGCCTTGAAATGTTGAGCAGCTGGTGGTTTATGTCTTTATGAACTGTACTGATGGCTGCTGTAAAGGTCGGTTTGCCAGCGGCACGATCCCATTTCCATCCCCATTTTAACACCATGGGAATATTTGCCACAGTTTCCCCTCTGGCTCATGGAGATGCTTCCACCACAGCGCTGCAGCTGGGATGAAACCCAACCAAGGCTTCCAGGCAGGATCAACCCATCGGAATTGGCCAACCATGGCCTGCCAGTGATGCCACCACAGCAACCCTAGGATGCACATCCAATGAGCAGCATGTGGAGAAAGCCAAGACTCAGTGGCATTCTTGCCAAAAGCAGGAACTTAATCCTTGTTTCCCCATCAAATCCCAGCTGGGAGATTAAAAAGTGACCATCTCCAACATCCCTGGTGGTTCCCAGTGTGCTCTTTGTTCTGTTTCATGTCCCAAACTGGTGGGTTATATGAGTTACTCCTGCCTTCCCAACACCTGAGTTTTGTCTTCCTGAGGCAGGGAAGAGGCAGTTTGGTTTTATTTTTAACAGTACACAGCAAATTTCCATACTGGGACTATGTTAGTTCCTGGGAGAGGAGAGGTGCCTGAGTATTATGGGAGTTGTTTGTTCTTACAATGAAAAGGAGTGAATTACCAACAATCTCTGCTTAAAACAGAAATTATTTGTTGTTGATCTAAGATGACCTGCAAGTTGCCTGTAGGTGGAGCCTGAGTTTCTGCAAGGATTATGCTGAGCCTCCCTCGGAAAAAGGATGGAGAGCTGGAAATGGAAGCACCCGAAATCCAATACAGGAAACCCACAAGCAGCCTGAAAAGCCTCCAGGTTTCCTCCACCACTTTCACGCAGGTCTGCTCACTCTCCCAGCTCCTTTCTGTGATGCAAGGGGTGGTTAAAGTGCTGATCTTGGAAAGCAAAGAGCTTCCACCAACCTTGCAGGAGCCAGGGAGATGTGCAGCCTCAGCCCACCTCACGACCAGGATGAGGGAGAGGACCTGGCCATCCAGACCTAGCAGGGCTGGGGCTAATTCTGCAAGAGCTACACACTGGAATTACAGCTCTCAGTTTTTCCAAGCTCAACTCCTTGGTTTGAGCCCCAAGAAAAGTGCTATTTGTGGGGAGGGCAGCAGAGGACACCACCACCTCCTCCTGTGGGTGCACAGGAGAAAACATCATTTAGCAATAACACCACTCACTGGGAAAGACTCTCCAGGGCACTTTTCCCTGCCTGTCTCTTCATAGGAAAGCACAGCCTGCAAATAAACATCATCTCCATCCTCAAGATGCTCCACCTCTGTCCTCCTGCCTTCAACTCCCCACTGATGCCACCTCTTTGGCTTGAGGTGTGCAATTCCCTGCCCATCTCCAGATCCCAAGGGAAGATGGAAAACTACTTGACACCCAGAGGCTGCAGAGGGGCAGAAGCAGGGAAACAGGGAGACGAAGGAAGAGAAGGACCACTGGGAAACAGCAGTGCAAGAAAAGACAGAGCAGACTGGGAGCAAATGGGAGCTGGAGGCAGAAATGTGCCTGCAGCAGGGGAAAGCTGGGCTTGAGGAGGAGAAGGGAGGGGGTAAGAGCATGGAAAGATGCACTGGAGAGCCTGGGCAGGAGCAGATGCCAAGGAGGGAAATGGATAAAATCTGGTGCTTTTGGGGCAGGGGCTTCCCCTAAGTGTCAGCACTTGGGGGATGCAGAGTTTCTTATGGGAAGGCTAAAATGTCCCAGCACTCCAGGGCTGCTTCACAAACATCCCCTCCTGCAAACAGCACAGAAAATGGGACAGCAGCTTAGAAATAATAATAATTTAAAAAAAGAAAAGAAAAAAAAAAAGAAAAAAGGAGATCCAAGTCAGCCCTCTGCTGGCAGCAGGCTCTGCTGGACTTGCAGGGGCTCCCCAGGGAGCAGGCACAGGCACCCATCCTGCTCTGACCGCCACCAGCATCGCCTCCGGGAGCCCCAGAGCCCACACTTCACTATGGAAACAAATTCCGACAGCGGGAAAAGAGCGCCAGGGCCAAAGGCACCTCTCTGGGGGGTTGTCCTTCTTTTAACTGCCTTGCTCACACAGCTCAGGTTAATCATCATCGCAGTTCAATTAGAAAGAGCACAAGGAGACAGAGCCCTCTGCTCTCCAGCTGTGCCGCAGCCCTCAGGCACACGGGGTGACGACAAGCGTGTCCCAGCAGGTCCCTGGCAGGGACCAAAGAAAAGGGACAGCATCCCAAAGTCTGGAAGTGGCCGTGGAGGGCAGAGGGCAGACAGGCAACCAACACCTCCCTCCGCAGCACAGAACCCTCAGAACCTCCAGCCAGAGCCTGATTCCCATAACCACAGACACTTCCCCCTACAAATCCCACCTCGGGCACGGAAAACCTGCCCGGCCCAGGTGAGCACGGCAGCCTCTGCTCAAAGCAGCTCCTCAGCCCTGCGCCGGCTCGGCTGCTCACGGAGCGTGACAGGCTCTGCTTGTGCCATCCCCGTGCCTGGCTTTGGGAAGAGCAGCTGCTCTCTGCTGCAGCCCTGTTCCTCCGGGTCTGAGCCGGGGAGCAGCCAGCCTCGGGTGAGAGGCACACGCTGCCCGCCGGTGCAGGGAAAGCACACAAACTCCTCCGGCTCCCTTGCCCCACGCTCACATCCCACCATCCCCGAGCTGCGTCCCCAAGTCCCACGGCTCCCGGATTAACCGGCTCAGGTCCTCCCGGGGCTGCCTGAAGCACGCACAGCACGACCCAAAGCCTCAGCCACGCGCTGCCTCCCCACTGCCCTCCAAAAAAAGGCTGGGCTGCTCCCTGCTCGTCTGGCCCCGCTGCTGCAATGCCTGTGGAGAGCTGCTGTGCTCCCTGGGCAATGCACCGCGTACACCTGTAACTCATTCAGGGAATGAAAGGGATGCTCGGCTGTGCTGTGCGGCACGGGAGTGACCCATCTGCATATCAGCCGCCTGTGTTTCTCCTACAGCAAACAACGTAAGGGAAAGCATCCATCAGAATTCATAAGATGCACCCCTGGAGTAAAAGATTGATTTGATATTAACGGATTCGTGCGGAGACTATAAAGTGATCGAGGCAAACGCTGACACCTCGGAGGCATCGCAGCCCTGGAAAACCTCTGGCAGTGCAGGCTGACACCGGCGCCAGGAGCACGGACCCCTCTCCCCTCCCACGCAGGCACAACTTCGGGAGTGTCAGGCAGCACTAACTCACTGTCTGCCACCTAAACCCTGTGTCGGCTCCTCGTCTGGCACCCGCAGCCCCCCCAGGAGGTTGCCAGCCCCGCGCTGCAGCCCGAAAAGCACCGGCGCACCCATCTCTCCAAACCGCTCCAGCGGGGTGACCCCACCACGACGGGGACAAGCTGCCATCCAGAGTGTCCCCTGCCACGATGGGGACAAGCCCCTGGGACACGTGCAAAGTCTCCAGTTGGTCCCAGGACCCTCCGGCAGCCCCGCCGGGCACAGAGCATCCCCCAAAAGCCGCCAGCAGGACCCCCCGACCCCCCCAAGGCCCCAGCGCAGCTGCTCCTACCTGAGCGTGGCGCTCTCCCCTTGCCGCACTGTCACGTTGTCCATGGCTTTGGGGAAGGTGGCATCTCCGCTGCGCACGGGCACTCCTGCGGGCACAAGGAAGAGCAGCCTGAGACAGAGGACGACCAGGCACCTCCAGGGCAGGGCCAAGCACCCACCGACCCCCATCCTGGGCAGCGGGGACTTTTCCAACAGGCAAAAAACACACCCGACACGGCGAAAAGGGGGAAGGGGCGGGTGGAGAGGAGGGATGGGGGGGAGCAAAACCACCGGGGCGAGCGCTGCGGAGCTCCACGGAGATCAGGAGAGCCCCCGGCAAGGCTGGCTGCGAGCGCTGAGCCTGCCGAGCGGCATCGGAGGGAGTCCCGCTGTCCTCGGGCGAGGGAGGAGGACGGGAGGGCCGGGGGGAGGAGGAGGAAGAGGAGGAGAGGAGGTGCGGAGCACGCGATGAAGGTCACAGATGTGTGGCTGCTGGAGACGCTACTTTCAGCTGCAGCTGGGCAGGCGCTGCGGAGATCTGGCATCAAAAGTTTATAACCCACGGAGGAAACGTGAGTGTCTGTGAAAGGAAGGGGAGGGCGGCATCGGCACCGGGGGGGCACAGCGGGCCGGGGTTGGGCTGTTCTCCGGCTCTTGCGCTTTTGTTTAAATCACAGAGGGAAAGGAGAATTAAAAAAAAAAAAAAAATTAAAAAAAAAATACAAAAAACCCCAATAAAGCTCCCCAAAATCCCGGTTCCGTCGCAAGATCGAAACTTCCCCGCGGAGCTGCAGGCGATGTCCCCGATGCTCCTCGGCTCTGCCCAGAGGGTCCCGGAGCCCCCGCGGGGCCGGTGGCTGCTCCGGCTGCGGCTCAGGCGCGCAGCGGGGCGCGGGGGGGCGGCGGCAGCACCCCGGCCCCGGCCGGCAGCATCCCCGGGGTTGTCATGGCAGCGGCTCCAGCGCTGCCCGGCGCCTCGGCTCCCGCACGGCCCGAGCCCCGCACACGGGCGGGCGGCAGCGGGGCGGGATGCGCAGCAGGACACGCACATTAACCCCCGCCGCGCCGCGCTCCCGCACAGCGACCGGGGCTGCCACCAGCCGAGGGACCCCCCAACCCTTCACCCGCTTCAGCCCCGCTGCAGAGCGGGCTTTTCACGCACTACGCACCCCTGAGCCTTCCCACGGCCCCTCAAGAGCAGCAGGTTGCCCACATCCTCTCCCACCCCAGCACCTTTCCCTGAATCCACTTGTTGATGCATATCCCTGTGGAGACTGGCTCCACTTTTCTCTCCCTGTGAGAAACAGGGTTCTTGACCCCTTGTCCTTGCCCCACAGGATGGTGTAAGGCAGCTCTAAAGCTTCTGCCTGTCTGTCCCTACTCCCTGACACTGAGATCCTCGAATTAGGAAGCCCCCAGGTTTTCCACCCTGCCACTCACAACAGAGCATCAACAATAAATTTCAACAAATTTTCTCCTTTGGAGACACCCACACATCACCATTTGTCTCCTCAAAGAGCAGCTGAGGGCACCGAGACCTTGGTGGCCATCCAGACACAGCTGTGTGTGCCCACAGAAGAAAACTAACCCGATGCTGCCAGTGTTCCTCACACAGTTCCTCATGCCCAAGCCAGGCTGGACCTTGGCTGGGTGGGTTCCTCCAAGGGACATCTGCCTCCTCCACTGATGGACTGCAGGGAACTTGCCCCTTCCAGGGGGGAAATAACCACCAGAATAGGAGTTTTAGCTAATTCAGGACTCCAACCACATCCAGAGATCCAAACACAGCTGTTAGAACTGATAAAGGGGTTTGCAAAGGGTTTTCAGTGATCCCAAGCCCAATTTTCAGCAGAGCAGGTCCTTTGTACATGGCAGTGGGACTCAGTGACCCTAAACATCCACTAGCCACGTGCTGGCACTGCAGAGATGTGTGTTGGTGCCTGGCACCAGCTCCAGCACCAGAGGGATGCTCGCTGCAGCTTGGATAAATAGAACAGCCTGGGAGCCCAGGGAAGCATGGAGAAAAGCAGGGATGAGTTTTCCGTCAGAAAGCTCTTCAGCTGCTGAAAAGTTGGGTTAACCCCAAACGTGCAGGTTGGCTGCTTCCATGCCTGGGATTCTTTGGGGCGGGGAGGACGGGAGAGGAAGGACACTCCATCTCCTTCCTGATCTGCTCCACTCTGGCATGGAGAAGCCGTGTCTGCTGGAAAGGAGGGAGCAGCAGGAGCCAGCACAAACCCATGGCAGCCCCCAGCAGTGAGACCACAGGTGCTGCTGGGCCTCACCCAGCAGCAGGATTAGCTCCAGGGGACAAGGATGCTGCAGGGACCACAGGCTCTGCTGGGTAAAATGGTGTTTACCCCTTGGGATAGAAGCTGTAGATGTAGATGCATGTAGCACAAAGCCTGCCAGAGCCAGAGCAATCCAGGAGAGGGAAGATTTATAGGGGAAAAAGCCTGTCTGCCTCACAAAGAGACTCTGAGGAGGCTGGGGAGCCATGGATCCATGAATGGATGCAAAGGCAGGGAATAAATGGACAGACAGAGAACTAAACTGGCTGCTACAGGCAGGTAAGAGGATATGGGACATCAGGGAGGGGAGAGAGAAAGAGAGGGCTGGACAATTAATGTGATCCATATTTATGTGACTGGGTAGGCACCCAACAGCCTGGAATGGCTGTGCAGGAGACTGCAGGAGACATGGCTCAACCACACTCATCCCAGAGGCCACTTTGGGCACCTGACAGTGCTGCAGGCAGCCAGAGCAGCCTCTCCTGGCTTGGTATTCTGGGCCACCCCATCACAAATGTGTCCCAGTCCCACTGCTGGGGTCAATGGTACCTGGGCAGTGACTGCGCTGCCATCAAATGGAGAGAGCGAGATAGGACGTGGGAGAGAAAAGGGCAAGGGAAAAATACTTGCAATCCAGGAGGCTGCGAAATTTGCATGAAGCACAAAGTCAGCAGACACAGAGGCAGAGGCACTTTTGCGCCGAGCAGTTGCAGACCTGAGGTTGTACAGGGTGGCTTCAGTTCAGGTCCATGGCTAAAAATACCGCCTCGCCGAGAGGGACTCAAGGCTGGCACAGGCCCTGGGGGCACCAGGCAGATGGCAGCGGCGGATCCTGCTCCTCACGGTGACATTAACAAGCCCTGACCTTCTCTCATCATCCCAGAGGCTCAGAAAGAAACTGAGCCGGCAAGGACGAGTCCCTGCACCTCCCCGGCTCTCGCCTCCCAGCCGATTGTCAATCTCGCTTTTATTAGTGGTGCAGTTTGGCCGCCCTCTCCCTCTGAGATTTCTCCCTGGTTGCTCTAATCAGGAGCCTGCAAATGTCAGGGGTACAGGCCCGGAAGTAATTAGTGAAGGACCAGAGCCTGGGGGCCGTGAGGCAGCTCAGCCACAGCGCTGCTCCAGCATCATACTGGGAAGCAGCCTGCAGCCACTGGGACCTACGGATGGCCAGCCTGGGTTTCATTCCCCAGCCTCACTCCTGCTTCCAGATTATTTCCCCTTTCTCCACACGGCTCAGGGCACACTGAGATGCTCACTGAGCAGCAGGGAGTGAGTCCAGCTCCCTTGGGATCTGTGCAGTGAGGGGTGGAGTGGCTGCAGTACCACTGGGACGCTGCACATTCGGCCAGCAAGTGCCACCTCGTCCTTTGGGACACTGCCTCTTCCAAAAGACATGCAAGGACCATTTCTCACTCCTTTGAAACCTGCCTGGGTAGCGGAATGCTAGGAAATATGGACACAGCTGCACCACCAAGATGTGCTTCACCCTAGGACAGCAGCTTTTCCCTCAGGAGGCACAACAAACCATGTGCGTGTTGCAGTCCCCAGCAGGCAAAGAAAACTACATCTTAAGGCAAAGATAACGAGAAAGAACATTGTTTTTTTCTATTTTTTCCTCTTTCTCTGAGATGAACTTTGCTGTCTCTCAGCTGTTCAGGCTTGTTCAAAACAGAAGGGGTTAATGCTGCACCCAGGAAAGCAAAAAACCGGGCAGAGCTGTAGGGAAGAGCAGTCCTTGGAGGCCTTGTGCTTGTTTAATCAAAGAGTAATCTTTGCTCCCAGGGATTCGCCCTCCAGCACCAGTGGAAGTGGAAGTTCTCCAGATCTCCCTCTGGAAACCCTAGACATGCTTTTTCAACAACAACAGCTCCTCTCTGCTCCCCAGCTGGCAGACAGCCACTGGCTGTTTTGTTGTTTTGGTTTTTTTCCCAGAACTGGGCTCTTTTAGGGCATCTCTCTCCTGGGGCATGGGGAATCCTGAGCGTCTTGGCCACCCTACCTGGCCAAGACATATGTGACACCTCCACGGTGAGTGTGGAGCTGTGTCTCGGTACCCTGCACCATCCAGATGGTGTCTGGGCTCGGGGCTATAAGATTTTTTACTAATTTCTTTCCACACTATTATCCCCTCCTCCCTTTCCTCCCACCTCCTCTTTCTCTCCCTCCTTCTCTCCATCTGTCCCTACCCCTTTTCTTCTCCACCTTACTCTTGCACACTTGCAGCTGCTAATTTTTCCCTGGCATATTTGGCATATCCATCCCGACACCTCTTCCGCCGCCCCGCTTTGTGCTCTTCCCGTTTGCTGCCGAATATTCTCATTTCTTCACCCAAAAGAGATGGCACGAGCAAAAGCAGGAGGAATATCCACCTTCCCCATGCAGGGAGAATCACATCTTATCATCCTGGGACAAAACTGAGCACCCACCAGTTTGTGGGAGGGGGTACAAAGCCAAGCATCGCCCCTTTCCTGGGTGGAAAGCTGCAGGAATGGCATTCCCAGCTGCACTGACCACTGCCAGGCCACTGCCACACACACACCTCCCCCTCTGTCACCTCGGCCTCTTCCCAGCAGAATTTATTTATCCCACTTAATTTTTCCAGTTGTTTTATCTTGTTTTATCTTCACACTAAATCAGGCTCTCTCTGCAAACGGAACTTTTATTTTCCGTGCTGTTACATTTAATGCGTTTTATTGCGTGAATTTAGCAAAAGGAAAAAAAACCAAACAAAAACAACCTGCTAAGGTAATTGTGGGGAAAAAAATGCGACTTGTTCTTCACATTGATCGTGGTGCTTGAGCTCCAAGGGCAGAAAATCCAGACTGGAGGCTCAAGCTCCTCACTTACACCTGGCTCAGGGCTGGTTTAGCACTCAGTACCCAGGTAGCCTTTCCAACACCATCCTTGTGCCCTAAACTCACACACAAATCCTTCCCTCTTCCATAAAATTCCCCCAAGGCCACACAAACCCAGCCTGTAGCCAGGATTACAGCGTGGGCAGGCAGATCGTGGTTGAGCAGGACCCACAGCACGGGGATCCCTGGGGATTTTAATGGGATTACTCTACACTTAATGCTCGGCTGCAATCCCTGGCTGAACCCGGGCATATGGCACCTTTAAAGCGTGTGTAAACCTGACAAGTGAAATCTAAAGCCAAGGCAGCTCCGCAGACACCCACCTGGAGCAGTTAAAGCAGCCTCCAAATACACCAAATATTAAAGGAATAAAAAACACCAGCTCTGAGAACACCCGGTGCTGCTCAAGCAAAGCTTGGAGAGGCTGGGACACCCAGGGGCAGCAGAACCATCAAAATATCACCCTGAAAGCTTGAAAAACACAGGTTTCATTTTCCTGCAGCATTTCTGACAACCATCCAGGATGGTTTAGGGTTTTGAAATTTTTTTTCTAAGGAAAACAAAATGTTAAGATTTTCTCCACGATGCCAAGATTTTTTTTTTTTTTTGTTGCCATTTCTGATGGCATTTAATGCATTTGAGCAAATTTTCAGCTCCTGTGTGGTCCCTTTCCCTGAAAACCCAGCTCTAGAGGGAAGGGATGGGGGGCCATTACAAACATGTGACATTTTGCTTCATTGCCAAAACATTTCCATATCAAAACAGCCAAAGTTCAGGCTGCTTCACCAAGGACATTGTCTTGGGAAAAAAAACAAAAACAAAAAAACCAAACAGCAAAACAAAAACCCCATCACAGTGCACAGTCTCTGCCAAAGAGAAGCTTCCAGGAGCCATGTCCCAAATTTCCCACATCCCTGGGAAGAAGACAGTGACAGGACAAAGGGGAATGACTTTGACCTGACAAAGGGCAGGTTTAAATTGGATATTAGGGAGCAATTCCTCCCTGTGAGGGTGAGAAGCACTGGCCTTTTCCAGAGATGATGTGGGTGGCCCATCTCCATAAGGGACCTTAAAGAACATCCAGTGCCACCTCTGCCATGGGACAATTTCCACTGTCCCAGGCTGCTCCAAGCCCCATCCAGCCTGGCCTTGGACACTGCCAGGGATCCAGGGGCAGCCCCAGCTTCTTGGGGCAGCCTGTGTTTAACAGGTTTTCCATCATTAGTACCCAATGACCTCTCCTTGGGACAAGGCGTGGAGGCACAATCACATTCCCAAATTACTCCAGGAGTAGGAGAAACACCAGAAAAGGGGATCTGAACCACAGATGGTGAGCCTGGGCATGAAATATGCATTTCAACCCTACCAGCCATTACTGACTGGAAATGGAGAGAAGGATCTGGGATCCAGCATCTACCTGGCTCCCACCCTGGTCAAGGATACACAGGGAGGGTGTTGGAGCCCTCAGCTTCCCCCACCTGCCAAGTGGAGCAGGAATGCTTCTCCCCTCTCCTGGGAACATTACGAGGCTCATTTCATAGATGCTCACAAAGTGTTTTGTGAGCTCTGTGCTGAACTAATAAAAGAACAAATAAATAGATATCACATTGCCCTGTTTTTCCTGTTTCTAAACACGAAGCCGTAGCGTAGCCTCGGGGCTTATTTACAAAATACAGAGATGCAGGAATGATCAGAGAGCAGCTGTGCCACCTACACTCCGTGCTGGAAGAGGGAAACACCACGCTCTGGGCTGTCCTGGGAGGCTCCAAACGGCATCCCCAGCACAGGTGAGAGAAAGGAAAATCCTTTCTCATCCTCCTCGGTGTGTGCTGCTCTTTTTCACACCTGGATGGCACCAGAGCCTCTCAGCTCGTGGAGCTGGCTGGGCTGGCACCACCAACTCCCATGGTTGGGGGCTGCAGGACCAGGTGTGCCTCCAGCAAATCCATCCCCGTGTGATGCACAGGTGAGGAACTGCACACCCTGGAGCCCCACTCCGACTCAGGGCAGCAGGATTTGCCTGCCCAAACCAAACCTTTTATATCAGCAGAGCAGCCAAACAACCAAGATTTCAAGATAAAGAGGGAGGGCAGAGAAAAACATGCCTGACAGATTCCACAGAGATAAATGGTTATTTGAAATCTTGTATTCCCCTGAAGGAATGGCTTGTGCCCTGCAGCACCTGTATTCCTCTGTCCACCACGTACCCTCATCCTCCCCAACGTGGTCCTCTCAGCTTGGGCAAGACAATTCCAAGTGTCCTCGTGGCTCTCACCACCACCTGGGGCAGCCCTGCCCTGCCACTCGTTTTTAGTGCTGCCCAGAGCAGCTGTGGCTGCCCCATTCCTGGAGGTGCTCCAGGCCGGGTTGGACAGGGCTTGGAGCACCCTGGGCTAGTGGAAGGTGTCCCTGCCTGTGGCAGGGGCTGTATTACCTTGAGAGTCCCTTCCAACCCAAACCATCCTGGGATTTTCACACCTGCACATGCACCCACTCTCCCAAAGCACCCAACACAAACCAGCCTCCAGAACATCTCACGGCTGGGACAGCTCGTGGGGGCTGCCAGATGCTGCCTGTGCTGCTGCTGGAAGGGGCAGAGGCTGCAGGGCTGGGAGCAGAAGGGAGCTGGTGGGATGTCTGCAGAACTGGGGAGGAAATTGCCCTGCTCCCACTCCTCACCCCTCCACACTCTCCTCGTCTCCAGGCGCTGCCGGGCAGGTTTGGCAGTCGTGTTATGCAGGTAAAGGTCTGAACACTTGTTCCCAGCCTGTCTGAACTACCCGGGCTGCTCATGCTGCAGGTCCCAGGAGAAATAAAAATTCTCACTATTTTCAGTCTTCCCTTCTGTGGCCAGTGAGGTGGTGTTTTTTCACCTTTGAAATTCCTGCTTCTAAGGGCTGAAGTGAAGGGGAGAAAACCATTAGGTGAGGGAAGGTTCTTGCTTCCTGCAGGCTTTGGAAAACTTCCCTGGGAGTTTGATGGGAGCTGTGGGTAAATGCTGGTGCAGGTCTCTGCTCTCAGAGGCAGCAGAGCTGCTCCCTGCATGTCTCACTGCTGATTTATTCCCAGTGGTATCAGGCACAATGAGATAAATATGCAAGTGGCACAGCCAGGGTGTGGATGGGAACATCTCCATCTTCCTAGGTCAGCTTCAATTCATCTGTTTCAGTCAGCCTGGCCTCAGCCATTCACTTCTGACTCCAACCCAATTCTCTTCAAAGCCCACCTCTGCCTGGATGCTGGAATTAAAATCTAGGTTTGCAGCAAACAAAACTAAGAGTGTTTTATGAGGAAGAGTAACCTTGGGGGAGGGTTTGACTGCAGATTCAAAGGCTGAGCAAGGTTTCTGTGCACGGCTCTGACCGAGTTCTGCTTGCTGTCAGCAATCCCTGCTATCTCCAGGCTGCTGACAACCCGACAATCCCCGATACCGCAGGAAGCAAACAACCTGCAAGCTGCAAAGCCACTATCCCGTTTTGCAGAGAGAATGACAAGGTAGGAAAGGACAAAGGAACCCAAATACCTCTGGGGAAATACGACAGCTGCCCACAGCTATCCTGGAAGCCCCAGGTCCCTCCCAAGCATTGCTCCCCATGGGTACAATGCTTGGAGCAGCCTAGGTTGTCACCAGGAGCTGCTGCTCCACAAACAACCAGCCCTGAGGCTCCTTCTTCCTTAAAACCCCTTTAACCCCTCCAATTCAAACAAGGACACAGCGCTTCAAAATCACGACTGCTCCCAAAACAGCCGTCACTGGGTCCAGACTGATCTTCCCAAGCTGGACAAGGTGGTGCAGGACACCAGGGTGACCCTGCTCTGGGCTGTTCAGCCCCAGGAACGAGCATGAGAGAGCAGCACGAGCCGGAGAGCTCCATCCCTGCATCTCCTCGTTATTAAAGCTGGCGTTTGTCATGTTAAGCAGCTGTTCTAACATAAAGCAAAACTGTCAAGAAGAACATGAGTGTTGCAGATGGGCGGCATTTTCTTCCTAACTGCTTTATTTTTATTTATTTGTGGTTGGATTTTTTTTTTTTCCCCTTCCCGTCTCCTTCACCCTTTACAACCACCCCTGCTACTGCAGCTGGCTCTGTGAGCCACCATCCTGATAAGCAGCCGCTCGCTCGCTTCTTCTGGTTTTCGCAGGCTCTTCTATTCATTGTTGCTTCTCTGTCGCTACAAATTGGCACTTCTAAAGAGATTTCCAGGCCAAGTATTAACCCCCTCCGGAGCCCAGGCACATAAACACACACGTTATTTGTCAAAGGAGAGGAAGGCAGTCGAGCTGCAGGGAAATTTAAGTGACTTGTCTGAAAGAGCAGCGAGGAGCGAAGGCAGAGGAGCTGACAGACGTTTCTTACTGCCACAGGATGTGCTCCCTTCCTTCCAGCCCTGTCTGCAGCCAAACCCCTGAAATCCTCCCTCTGCCCCATAAATCAGCAAACTCAGCTCCCTTTCTGAACTAGAAACAGGACCCAGGAGTCCTGACATCACACAGCACAAAATCAGGTTCCCTCTCATTGCAAATTCTGGTCGAAACCCCTTTTAGAAAAAAGTTTTATAGAGGTTTTTATTTATTGTCAACTCCTGGATGATAAAATGAGGCCGCTACAAGCCCTATTTATTTCCCACCCTCGCAGGAAATGGAGGGGCTGAGATGTGAAACAAATCCAGGGCTCCAGCACTGACCCTGGGCTCGTGCTGGTTCGCAGAGCGCTGGGTGATTATTTTATAATAGCTGATAGCATCTGTGATTTAATGCAGCTGTTAGAAATTAGCAAGGACTCCATCGAAAGCGTCCCAGTCACTCACGATAACAGGCTAATAAATCATTCCCCCAGTGCTCCGTGGCATTTATGGTTCTATTTTAGAGATGCAAAGCATAGATCCGGCTGCTCTCCTGGATTTATTTTTATTTATACTTTTAATAATGCAATTAAATAAATAAATTTAGGATGTTGTGACTCTGTTGCCAAAAATGGCACCGATGAGAACTTCCCCTGCATGACTTCCCTTCGTTATTTTCTCCCCACTAGCCAATTAAAGGGAAAACAAATGGCTCCAAAGCTGCTCCAAGATATTGTTTCCAATGCACGGGGTGAAAAATCTCACGCCACAGAAATCCAGGAGAGGCAGGAAGGGAGATGGGGGAGGAGAAGAAAAAGCTGGGCTGGCTGTCACTCTCCTCTCCATCCAGA
The DNA here is from genome assembly GCA_013400495.1 of Nicator chloris. Classification (NCBI taxonomy): domain Eukaryota; kingdom Metazoa; phylum Chordata; class Aves; order Passeriformes; family Pycnonotidae; genus Nicator; species Nicator chloris. The sequence goes on from WAAE01023748.1 coordinate 258,858, forward strand.
TTTCTTCCTATCACACCTCAGTCCTGAACATCTAGAGGTTACATTTCATGGATACCTACAGGAATGCACTCACAGCTGCCCAGTCTTCAATCAGCCAGCACACCCAGCTTTATTAATTCCTTATGGGGTGATAATCTGGAGCATTCCTTATGCTCCTAAGTAAGCAGAAAAGCAGCAGATTCCCTGTATCTCCCTACTGCAATCTGGGGGCTTAAAAACCTCCCCTGGAATGGGATGCCTGACCCCAGAGCAGGAGGGGGCTGTGCCAAGGCTGCCTGGCCAGCCTGGCTCTCCACTGAGCCACTTCCTGATGCAGCACACCCTGCCCTGTCTTCATCCTTCCAATCAAACCCAAGGGAATTGCATTTGCTGCCAGGGATGGTGTGTCTGGTTCAGCCATCCTGCTCCCCAGAGAAGGCCAAGGCAGGTGGGAGCAGCCCCACAGAGCAGGATCTCACTGCTCTGAGGACAGCCCCAAACTCTTCCTTCTCCCTTTGTTTTGCAACCTTGCAACGACACATTTTGGGACGCTCTTGCATCCCAAATGGCTCCAAAAACTTCTCAAAGGCTGCACCAAGGAGCAAAGCACCCATCACTCTGCTCACCCTCCTCTGGGATCCTCCTGCCTCTGCCTTGGCACACTCATTTTTCCACCTGCCAGGAACCAACACACACCAGCCTTCAAATGTCTCACTGATGGGACTGGAGCAGAGCAGAGCCAAGTGGGGTCTTTAGAACTGGGAATTCAAATTCAGAATTGGGAGGAAAACCCTGCCATTCTCCAGGCTTTCATGCCAGGGAGAGGTCATGATGCATCTCTCCTGCTCCTGCCCCTCAATGAAGTCCCTGAATGCAGCATATCCTGGAGTCCAACACACCTCCCATGGACAGCTTCGGGTCACAGCTCCTTTCAAAGGGCTTCTCTGACAGGGTTCACCAGGCTGCCTTTGCTCAGCCACTTTGGAGAGAGAGGGGGAAAACCTCGGGAGCAGAATTGGGCCTGGAAGTGCCTTCACTGACTCCCAGGGGAGGCTGGCCCACATTTTGGGCTTTTGTGGATGGTTTCTTTTTACACTCCTTAAAACGAGCCTTGTGGTGTATTCCCTCACACGGCCAGTGAGCCTGACAAACACACAGACATCCTTGGTGCTTTTCAAGGTCAGCTTCACCCCTGGGAGGTTTCCATCACTTGGAGACCTGATCCACCCTCAGTCCTGCGTGAAGAACCCTGACCCAAGGGGGGGAGCAAGCACCCCAGTGCCTCACCTCAGCATTACTGACCTCCTTGCTCTCATGCCTTAAATCCCACCAAAATATTAAAATAAGACTGTTCTTTCTCCTTCATCTGAGAGTATTTTCAGTTAATAAGGAGAAGGAACCAATTTATTTCTCAGTCACGCACTAAACTCTGGTGTTAGCAAGTTTAGAGTAAGCCAACACCCAATAAAGTCTGCACAGACTTCACTGGAGCTGAAGCAGATCTCTGCTGGGTCCATTTAAAATGCTCTAAGCATTTCCATCATATCCTTACTTTTAAGTAGAGTTACAGTCAGAAAAATTACTCTGCATACATGACCCCAGAGGTTTCATATTTCTTCTCCTGCGGTGACAGTTCCCAACCAGATCTGCTTAATTTACAAGTTGGGAGATAGGGTTGCTGTCCCCCCTCCTTAAAACTGCCAGCCCTGCAAATTCCTCTGGAATGGAAATAATTGCCTCCCCTCACCAGCTCTGCCATTGGAGTGCAGGATATACAGCCCTGGGCATGGCTCCTGCGTGGATGGGACAGGGAATCCCATCCCAGTCCCCATCCTGGCTCTTGCTGACCAGAAGCAACCTGGAAACTTGGAGAACATGAGGATCCCCAGCACTAAGAAGCTGAAGATGGAGATCTTCAGAGCTGCAGAAAGCCTCCATGCCTGGCTGTGAGGTCTCCTTTTAATTATAGAAACCGATTTTTTTTGCAATTACCATTTAATATAAGCAATCTCTCATTAGAGCAAAGGGTTCAACCGCCCTGATCTTTTCCCATTTAATAAAGACGGCGGGAGAAGGCTCTGGGAGTTGGCACCACCCACCAGACTGGCATCTCTAGCTCGGGAGCGCCGGCAATCGGGTCAGCCAGGAGAGCTGCTCCTGGCGTGTTCCCAGCTCCCTGCAGAGTCAGAACAAGCAGAGCTGCCCCCCAGTGCTCCGAGCAGGGAGATCAGAGGTTTTCTGAGTAGGAAAGGGCACGGAGCACACAGCCTGGGACCTCCATGGGGCTCTGAGCTCCTTCTCTTTGCTCCCCCTGTAAGTTTCTGGGGTTTGCACATCTCCCATGGATGGAGGAGCCACAGGTCCATCAGCCCATCTGGGATTCTTCCTGTTCTTCCTGAAAGCCTGCTGCCATCCTCAGAGTTCAGCAGCATCCTCAGCCTGACACTGAAGCTCCCCAGATGTCTCTCCTGGCCCATGAACAGTTTTGATCCTGCAAAACTCCATTAATGTCTCTCTAAAAGAATCAAGCCCAGACAGGCATTGCCATGGGCCCAGCCAGGCCTCATCCCACACCCAGCATCCAAAGGAAAAGTCCTGTTGCCTTCTTCAGAAGACATTTGGTACAATTATTCCCTTCTTTACCCCAAATCCTCCTTTAGCATGCAAGAAAATGAAGCAGCCTTGATCTCCACAGAAAGAAGAGGCTTTCATAAAGCACTCGTAGCAAGACTTTAATAATAAAAATTCTAATTAAATTTTTACATGTTTAAATACATTTGTCATGTATTTTCATTAATAGCATTCTGTGCTGTCTTTAATTTGATAATCTCCTCACCCTGTGCAAACAACCTCCTCCAAATCCTGCGGCACATCTGGCACACCACTGGCACGGGGAGCTGGAAAACATTCCCGAGGGTACACAGCACATGGGGGCAGAGATCCGTGGCCCTCTGCTGGGATCAGCATGAGTGGGAACGGGAAACACAACAGGGGGAGCAATCTGGAAATGAGTTCACACAGCCACGTTACACCAAATCTATGGCAAGTGGAGATGTGAGAATGCTTTTCCTGCTAGGACCAGTACACAGCAGGTGAAGAAGCAAGAGGACAACAGGAATCAGGGGCAGCTCTCAGAAAACGTCCTGTTTTTAAGAGTATTGGCACATTAAAGACAAGCCACTCAGTTTTCCAAAGCCTTGAAGGTTTTCTGAGCTTCAGCTCTTCTCCCTAATGTGGAAGATAAAAGTGGGAAACAAGAAATCACCCCAAATATGCCTCAATTGATTCTGTCTCCTATGAGTCCATCTTTAGAGGGGGCAAAAAACCAGCAGACTGATTCCAGATGCTTGTTGATTCCTGCCTGGAGCAGCCTGGTGTTTAGTAGTAGCTGGGCAGATCTCTTCTGCAGTTATGTATTTATTTTATGAATATTATTATTATTATTTTTAACCGTGGAATCATTTTATTAATATTAATAAACCCGCAGAAAGTGCTAATTTCCTCCATCATTCCCCTAATTACCTCTATTGAATTGTGAGGATCATCTGCATGAATAATGATTCCCCATGCATTTGCTTCACTGTTCAGCAAAGGAATTGGCAAGAGCCGGATCCTGCACCCACAGATGGCAGGGAAGGAGCTTTGGAACCACAACCAGATGCCTCCTACAGTAACTCATGGCCTCTCCCAGCTTCACAATCCTGGCTGGGCCTCCAGAGTCATTCTGCACGAACACAAGGAGTGGGACAGGTCTGCCAAGGGGACGTGACCCTCCTGTGCTACTTCTCAGGGCACAAGGGCTCTCTCTGCTCCTCTGGAGCTCCAACACCTCCCCAAGTCCTTTTGAACAAGGGTCACATGGAGAGCTCCTGGCTCTTTGTCTGACCCTCCTGGCTGCTCCAGAGACAACAGCAGTTTTGCCACGGTTCTGGATGAGGCTGAACCTCAGCCTGGGTTTTGGTCCCACGAGCAAGGAGCCAGCACAGCGTCACTGAGGAATAGCTGTGACTGCCCCTGGATCCCTGGAAGTGTCCAAGGTCAGGTCGGACAGGCTTGGAGCAGCCTGGTCTAGTGGAAGGTGCCCCTGCCCATGGCAGGGGGTGGAATGGGTTGGTTTTTACAGAAACACCAAATCACAGAATTAACTAGGTTGGAAAAGACCTTTGAGATCATCAAGTCCAACCTATGACCCAATACCACCTTATCAACTTTAAGGTTCCTTCCAACCCAAACCATCCTGGAATTCCATGGTATCTCCCTTAACCACACACAGGGGCTGGAACCAGAAGGTCCCAGATCAGGTGGAGGAGGTGATGCCAGGGACAACTCTTCCCAAAGCAGGGTATGCAAGACAGTCTTCCCAGGAAAGACTGAGAACAGAAAAGCCTTCCATTTATTTCTTTTTTTTTGTTGCTGATGCCAAGATGCTTTTCCTTTCCAAGTCATCTGTAAGCTCCTGAACCCACAGCAGGGGAATGTTTTCCAGCTCCAGAAACACCCCAAGTGCTGGTGTTCAGCATGAAACCAAGGAAGATGCATCAGTGTCACCTCCACGGCTCCTTCAGGGTCCCTGCTGTGCTGGCTTTGCAAGATGAGCCGCAAGAAAAGGGACACCAGCGCATTTCTGCAGCGTGTGACTCCAGCCCAGCCTGGCAGTGACAGCTGCACAACCCCCTCGGGCTTGCTGGGGGACCATAAGTCTTTAAAATATGTATGATGCTCTTGGATGGGCTCCATTCCCTGCAGCTCCCCCACGCCAGCAGGCCTGCGGGACGCGCAGGGACGCCAGCACATGGCACTGTGACACCACGTCCCCACGATGGACCCTGGGCAGGACCTGCCACCCTCTGCCACCACTGCTGCAGGACATCTGGCTAGGGAGAGAATTCCGAGCACGAAGGAGAGCTCCATAACCATCGCTGCTTTTTTTCATGGGAAAGCAGCCCTGACCAGCTGCTAGCTCAGGCAGAGGGAAGAGCTGGGATATTTCTGAGTCCCCCAGCCTGTTTCACTCTCTGTGAGCACACTCAGCTCCTGTGACACCCTTCAACCACGACCCCAAGCTGCAAGGTGGCCACAGGCTGTCTTTTTGCCTCGACAAAGTTCCCTTTGGAAAAGGAATAGGACACACATCCGTGTTTTCCTGGTGGGGAGAGGGAGGGTAGGTTAGTGAGGCTCTCATTTCACAGGAGAGGCTGCCCAGATCGTATTTGTATTCATTTTCATGAAATCCCCATAAAAGTCTCTAATAGAACACAATCTGCTAATTAAATTTCACGCAGGAAGGCATTTTCACCTTAGATTAGCAGTGTCCTTGCACATTTTTTGCTACTAATGTACTAATAACATCTTATTTATCTTATAAATGAATTCCGTTAGACTTATCATTAAACTTGAGATATTAACGTGCTCAAATGAACTCAACGTGAAAGGGAGGGTGTGATAATTCCAAAGGGATGGAAAACACAAATCCATTTTCCTTCTATTTTGCAGCTGGGAAAGAAAGGCAGCGGGCTGGCAGCTTTGGGGAGCAATGTCCTGACTTTAATTGCTGCAGAGGTGTGAGGGAGGGCAGGGAATTCACGGATCCTGCTGCCAGGGATGTTCTGTCCAAGCAGAGGACACACCCAGAGCTTCTGCATCTCCAGGTTCTCTTTGTGGAAGGATCCATATTGAGTGGTTTCACACCACAGGAGAGGTTTGGGGTGCATCTCGACCCACCAGGCCATACCTGCAGACCTCCATCCCAACTCAGGGCTTCCACTTCCCAAGGAATCTTGCTCTCACCACAGATGTCCCATCCGGGTGTGCAGAGAAGCACCTGTTCCCCAGCCCAGGGCTTGGCTTTAAAATATTTGTGGAAAGCAGGAAGGAGGTGGGGGAGAGGCGTTCTTGATCATGAATCTTGGCAGGATACGGCTGCTTCCCCACGACTGGCTGGAAGACGGATAACGGGGAGGAGGCCAAGCTGCAGTGTTTAAATCCAGACCTGCCTCCTGAGAATCCTCCCCTTCCAGAACTGGGTTTTCTGAATACACATCCTCCAAGCTCCCTTGCGCCCAGCTGCAAGGAACACGTCCCTGTCCAGCTGAACACCACGCAATGGTGCAGTGCCAACCACCAACACCTCAGCTGTGCCTCAAGGAAGGGGACACTTGGATTTTTTTATCCAGCTTTTCATTCTGCCGAGGCTTTTCATCCCAAACCAAGGTTTAGCCTTTATGCAGATGGGATCGAATCCCACCCCGGCTGAGCCAAACAGGAGCCGCGACTGATTCCTCCCCTTCGTACGTGGCTTTACAGTGTTTAATAACCAACTTCGCTGAAGAAAACAACATCCAACCTGCGATATTCTGACAGCAGCGTTTTCTCCCCCTTTCTGAAGATCCACGACTTTCCCACTTGTAATTGGACGAGGCAACATTGACATCCAGTGGCCGATGAGATTAATCGCAGGGAAGCCGGAGCGAATTCCCGGGGGATGGAGCGAGCGCTCGGCAGGGGCTGGCGGTGCCGCCGGGGCTGCAGCCGGCAGAGCACAGCGGCATCCCTGCCGCTCGTCCCCGCCAAAGCCACACAAACCCGCGGGATGGCCATTCCAGGCTGTTATTCCCAAATCTTCCTCCACGCCGGAGGGGATCGCGGGTCCAGCAGCACAAATCGGCCTCGGGGCTCCAGCTTCGTGTGAAGTTTGAAGAAATATTGAAGAATATTGAAGAAATTCGTGTGAATTTGTGCTGGTGGCCCCCTAATTGTGTCCCGGTCTTGTGAGGAGCACAAACACTGAGAGGTGCAAGCCTGGGCTGCCCTGCTTTATTTCACGGAATCATTTTTCCCAGAATCAAGCACGTTGGACAAGCCCTCTAACACAGCCAAGCCCAACCATTAACACTGGGTTTTTCCCAGTGGCTCACCAGCACCTGCTATGACACTGCACAGAGGTGGGGACACATCTTGCTAAACACAGATCCATCCTGCCAGTGAGCAGCCTCTCCTCAGGCATTTACACCTTTCCTACTCCCACACGGAGCCAAAACCTCCCAGCTGAGCATCAGGCCCTGCCTAGGAGCCTCTCTGCTGCCTCAGATGGATGGAGTAACTCCCCGACCTGGATTTACCTCTCCATCTGCCGACAGCACAGAGCTCTGCCCATCACACACCCACCTCCACATGCTGTTTTAGCTCCACAGCACCGTGGCACAGGGCTGAGACAGACTCCTGGAATGGTTGGGGCTGGAAAGGACTTAAAATCACCCAGTTCAACCCCCTGCCATGGGCAGGGACACATTCCAGTACCCCAGGTTGCTCCAAGCTCTGTCCAACCTGGCTTTGGACACTTACAGGGAGGGGACAGGCACAGCTTCTCTGGGCAACCTGTGCCAGGGCCTCACCACTCTCATTGTAAAGGGTTGTAAAGGTTTTCTTCCCAGTCTAAAACTGACCTCTGTCACCTTAAATCCATTCCCCTTGTCCTGTCACTCCATGCCCTTGTGAATGTTATGGATACCCATTACTGTGGGTAATTTGATGACTTCTCATTCTCAAAATGCATTCCAGATGCAAGCTGCAGCTGGACACCTGTGAGGTTTGGGAGAATTCCTGTATTCCTTGTTTACAGACAACAAAACTTAGGCCCCAGGAAGGGAGGAACACTGTGATGGATGGGGCAAGGCTGTAAATCCCTGGTCAAAGCCTGAATCCAGGCCATTTTGCCAAGCACACAACAATCAGCATGCCTGTGGGGGCAGTTAGAGGCTGTTCCCTCCCCAGACAGCTGTAAAAAACCGAAAGGCTCCCACTCCTCAAATCTGCTTTAAAGGTTCTCCAGTTTCTGTGGGGCTTTAATTTTATTTTAAAAAATGCTAAGGCAGATTACATGCTACACAATTAAATATTGATTGGGAATTCTCCCCAAGTAGGTTTCCCCCTCCATCTCTCTGCCTCCACCGGGAGATGTCAAGTTCTGTTTCCTAAGCTGTCCCCATCCAGTGATTACGTTCATTAGGACACCAGTGTTGTGGTTAAAAGTACTTTCTTTGCTGCTGTACGTTTAATTAGACAACTCTTTCCCAGAAATTATTTATAGCCAAGCTTGGGAGCTATAGTTAGTCCGAATGTAAATAAGATTCAAAAGGGAAATCCCAGGACACCCCTGTGGCTGGTGAGCTGCTCGCTTCAATCCATTAGCACTGGTCCCAGCGCCCCTGCTTAGCACAGCCTTCCAGGGCTTTATGGCTGCAAGTTGTGCCATTTAACAAAATAATAAAGCAAACCAGCCCAGGCACAGGTTTCCAATCCAGCTTCTGATGGACAAAGAATATTTTCCCTCTTGTCAGGGCAAGGAGCTGGGAAAGTCCCCAGCTTGCAGAAGGAACAGGATGAGGATGGATGAGGGCAGCAAAAAGCCTTTGCCTTCAGTAGGAAAACCTCAATTTAATTAGAGCAATATAGAACTTTGCAAACCCCTGAGAATACCTGAGCAGGGTTCTGGGTTTGTTTGGGAAGACTGGGTTTTGAAATATGTTGAGGAAGGAAGGACCCAGATTAAGCCAAGTGTCTTAAAACCCTTTGCAGCACATCCATGACACATCACAGCACTGCAATTCCTGCAGGAAAATCGAGGACTCAGCTCTGATCCTCACCAAAATGACCACAGAATTATGGTTTAGAGTCACAGAATCATTAAGGTTGCAAAAGACATCCAAGATCATCAAGTCTAACCTTATGTTGGAAGGGATATTTCAAGGCCATCTAGTCCAGCTCCCAACCAGACCAGCTCATAGACGCACCCACCACCTCCAGGTGGGATGCTCCTCCCAGTCCCAGTCCTCCTCTTGAGCCCCTTTGGAAGAAGCATGGTCAGAAAACCAAACATCACAGAATTCCTGAATGCTTTGGGTGGAAGGGACCTTAAAGCTCATCCTACCCCCTGCCACAGGCAGGCACACTTTCCATTATCCCAGGTTTCTCCAAGACCCATCCAACCTGGCCTGGTACACTTCCAGCGATGGGGCAGCCACAGCTTCTCTGGACAATGGCTCTGCTTTCAACCCAAATTTAGTGCTGGGCTGGTCAGGCACAGCCATCCCGCCATCCCACAAGAGCTTTGTTGGGAATATTTGCCAACCATCACATTCACCGTGCATTATCAGGGCAATGCAGCCGGGATCCTCTGCCTCCTGCCTCACAAACACAGCCATCACTTGACGGCTGATTCACGGGGTTAATCTTGCATTTTCACACCTTTGTCTCTCCTCCTGGCATTTGAGGGAGAGGAAAACCGCACTCAAGCGTTGTTATGTAGCACAACAGCACTCAGCTGCTGGGAAATCGCTGCTCCAGGCAGGGAGCAGCAGCGAGGCCACGCACGTGGAGAGTCCAATAATGCAAGGAAAACGGTAAATCTCTAAAAATCCCAAATAACGAGGAGCACGCCGGAGATCTCTGCACCAGGCATGGCATCCACTGGCTGCATCCACGCGCCACGCGTGGCTCCGCTGGGACCAGGAGAAGATGCGAAATTAAACGCCAAAATCTCAGCTGTCACTTCTGATTTTGGCTGCCACCACGCCGAGCTCCCTGGCGCCACAGCCGCCTGCACGAGGTGTCCCGGGCCCGGTGGTGACAGTGCCAGCAAGTGCCACCAGCACTGCCAAGCCCAGGCAGGAGCCGTCACCGTTCTGGAGAGTCACACCGTGGGGAGGTCTATTATTTTAAACATATAATTGATTCTAATTCATCACTTATCGCACAGTGACAGATTTTTATATAGTTTATTATCTCAGTCGCAGCACGAGGGCCCGGGGGGGCTGGCTCCTATTGTTCAGCGGTTCCTGCTCCTGCCTCATCTCTAGCTGCTCCTGTTATCTGTCTGATTAAGTTAGGGATTCTGGTATCTCGGGGTCCCCAGGTGACTGTCAGCACTCCTCTCCTGCCCTGGCAGGATCTCAGCAGCCTTTGTGCCCCTCTCCTCCTTGACCCCGCGCAGCCACCGCGCTCAGGGGATGGTTTGGTGGCCATCACCTGTCTGCTCCCAACATCCAAAGATCCAGGTACCACAGGATCCAGCCCTTTGGACCACGCAGAAAGGAACCTGCACCCTGTTGCCTCCATCCCATCCCTCGCTCGTGGCACCTCTGCTGGGAAATGCAACAGGGGCAAAAAGCAAAGGGCCTCAAACTCACCCTGTAGACAGTGGTTCCCCCAGAGAAGAGGAAAGCTCAGGAATAATTCCCTGGGAAATCTGTTTTAGGTGCAAGAAGCAAGAGGCTGACTCACGTGCCCTCTGTGTTAATTGTTACTAGAAAGTTCTTCGTTCTTTGTGTTACCATAGCTTGATTTTTGGTGCAGATATTTTAATATTCCTGATCGTTCTCCCCTATTGGACTCTTCCCTCAGACCCTGCCTTAATTCCCCTACCCCACCAGGATGAGTAAATACCCCTGTCTGACCCTGGCCTGGGGCTTTTTGGCCTCGTGCTTTTGCCCCCTTGTTGCTGCCTTTTTCCAGTTCGATCCAAACACAGTGCACGCCTTATTGTTGGTTACTTTTGCATTATTAAAATGCCCTTTCTGGACAATTGGATCAAGGCTGTTTCTCTCATCAAATCGCCGATGGGGTTGAGTCCTGAGGAAACTTAAAAGGGTCTGATCATCTGGGCTTGGACTCTCGGAAGTATCACCACCTGTTTTAGCACAGGGATGCACAAACACCTCTCTGCTTCCCAACCCCTTCCAAAACCAATTCCAGGGCTGGGCACTGCTGCAGACTGGAGAGTCCCACTCCCTTTCCTCCTCCTCCTCCTCCTCCTCCCCAGTTCTTCCCCTCGCGCCACAGATAGGGGATCACAGCAAAAATGGGTTGATTTGCAGAATTTCCATTTCACAAGGTGCTTTCAACCCTTCCACGCTTTGTTTTCGCTCAGATTCAGAATGAAAAAACCCAAAAGCACTCGCACACTTTCTCCCGATGAGCTCAGCAACTCTGAAACTGCCAGAAACCAGAATTTTCCTTTGACGCTCTAAGGAGCCACTTTGCAATTTCACTATTTCATTTCAGCATTTTAGATTATTTTGAATTATTTCTACAACATTTCCCGATGCTAAATGCAACGCTGAGCATCACACAGCACGGCTACGAGGGTGTCATTATGTGACATAACATAATGATTGAAACATTTGATCCTATTTTAAAATCATTAAGGGCTGCTGCTTTTCCTTTCTGATTGAAACATCTTGGGGTTGTGGTTTTTTTTCCTCTAGATCAAAGTGTGTCTTGTTCAAAATGTAAGGAAACAGTTTGACATTGTTCAAAAATGGCGTCAAAAGCAGTTTTTACAACACAAACAGCAGAGACTTTCATCTCCGTGTCAAACTACTTCATTACAACAACAAACACGAGGCACTTTTATCTAAAACTGGGATGTTTTAGCTGACTTTAAGTAGGAGCTTAAAGCTGCCCTTAATTATTTCAAAAAGAAAAGGAAACACTGCAAGGATTAATCTGCTTTGGTGCGGGTGATGTCTCAGAAATTTATGAATAATAAAAACAAACCTCCAAACAGAGTCGCATTCAAGAAAAACTTTAAAACAATGGAATTCTTCAGGATTTTTCTGCTGAGGAGAGCGGTGTGAGGAGGGTCTGTGTATCTGTGGGGATGCTGGAAGCAGTATCTGTGCTCTGTGAGGCTTTTATGTGCTGTCACCAAGTGATGTAAGACCAGGTGTGGCAAAAAATCCAACAGCCCTGACCTCATAGCCAGTCTTTCCCAGCAAACACACCCAGGAAGCTCAGGAAGGAATTTTTGCTGAGGGTAAAAAGGAAAGCTCAGTTCTGGCTTGCACTGGATGTCCCAGCAATGCCACCTCTGATGTCCCCTCACTGCAAGGGGTGCTCTGTACAGCCAGGAATGGGTAACATCACCTAGACAGACCTTGACGGGCTTTAATTTGATAAGAAAAAATTATAAATTTTGATAAGTCAAAATTCCTTCCTGTATCTGGAGGGAGTATCCAAGGAAGTTGAAGAGGGCCTCTATCAAGAGCTGCAGTGCCAAGACAAGGGAAATGGATCAAACTGACAGAGAACAGGTTTTCGTTGGGATATTGGGAAGGAATTCTTCCCTGTGAGGGTGGTGAGGCCCTGGCACAGGGTGCCCAGAGAAGCTGTGGCTGCCCCATCCCTGTTCAAGGCCCAGCTGGATGGGGCTTGGATCATCCAATGCTTTTTTCACACAGAACTCGGTGCCAGGGGAGCTGAATTGTCCAACCCCTTGAAACAGTGGGAAGGAAGTGAATAGTAGCAGTAATTATAAATGCATTTTAGACTAAACAAAGGGATATTTTCCAAACACACACCTACACACAGAGAGGGGGAGGCTGCAATCTGCCCAGGCTTCAGTGTTGATTCAGGCGGGATCAGAGCGATCCAGAGAGAACCACGCCAAAACGGAGCAAGTTAAACACATTGCCTGACCAGAATAATTGCCATTAGAAGCACCAGCTTAGAAAATACAACTTCTCCCCTTCCTTTGGGTGCTCACTGACACCATGGTGGCAGGTGGCCAGCGGCAGCTTGGGCACGATGCTGCCGTTCCCGGAGCCCTGCATCCATGCTGCATCCTTGGAAACCAAAACCCTCCTCTCTAACAACCCAGAAGAGGCTCTTAAGGTGCTCTCAGCTCTTCCTGGGAGAGGCTGAATATTTCAGAGATGGGCTGGGCTCTCAGGTGCAGGAAGGAGAGCACTCGTTTCCCCATCAGCTCTTGCCTCTGCTGCTGACATTTTGCTCGGTGCACGATGAGCTTCCTCCCCCACTTCCCCTAGGAATGACACCGCTGTTATCTCCACTGCATCTAAAGCACACACAGACTCAGTTTAGGGACAGTTAATTTCCAATTCTTTCCAGATGGGTTGGAATAATATCCCCAGGTGGTAAATACATTATTAAGAAGGCAGTTTGGTGTGAAATTGGCTATTAAAATATAGATAAAGTTTAATATATTGAGCTCCTTGTCAGAAAAATCACTTTAGAGGGAGCTTATTATTTGTTTGATATTAAAAGAGTCACAGCTCCGCTCCAAGTGACAAATGGGGAGGGGGAGGAAATGCCACCAGTAATGAACAAAAGCTTTTTAACATTTAAATTTAGGTTTCCACTCAAAGCCCTGTGCTGTTGTGGGCACACCTGCCCGGCCGATCCATCCGCACAGGCTGGGAATTCCAGCATCCCTGTCCATCCCAAAGCCTGATCCATCCTTAGGGGCCAGGAATTCCAGCATCCCTCCCCATCCCAAACTCTGATCCATCTACAGGGGACAGGAATTCCAGCATCCCTGTCCATCCCAAAGCCTGATCCATCTGCAGGGGACAGGAATTCCAGCATCCCTCCCCATCCTGAACCTTGATCCATCCACAGGGGCCAGGAATTCCAGCATCCCTGTCCATCCCAAACTCTGATCCATCTGCAGGGCCCAGGAATTCCAGCATCCCTGTCCATCCCAAACTCTGATCCATCTGCAGGGGACAGGAATTCCAGCATCCCTGCCCATCCCAAACTCTGATCCATCCGCACAGGCTGGGAATTCCAGCATCCCTCCCCATCCCAAACTCTGATCCATCTGCAGGGGCCAGGAATTCCAGCATCCCTGTCCATCCCAAACTCTGATCCATCTGCAGGGGCCAGGAATTCCAGCATCCCTGCCCATCCCAAACTCTGATCCATCTGCAGGGGCCAGGAATTCCAGCATCCCTGCCCATCCCAAACTCTGATCCATCCGCACAGGCTGGGAATTCCAGCATCCCTCCCCATCCCAAACTCTGATCCATCTGCAGGGGCCAGGAATTCCAGCATCCCTGTCCATCCCAAACTCTGATCCATCTGCAGGGGCCAGGAATTCCAGCATCCCTGCCCATCCCAAACTCTGATCCATCTGCAGGGGCCAGGAATTTCAGCATCCCTCCCCATCCCAAACCCTGATCCATCTGCAGGGGCCAGGAATTCCAGCATCCCTCCCCATCCCAAACTCTGATCCATCTGCAGGGGCCAGGAATTCCAGCATCCCTGTCCATCCCAAACTCTGATCCATCTGCAGGGGCCAGGAATTCCAGCATCCCTGCCCATCCCAAACTCTGATCCATCTGCAGGGGCCAGGAATTCCAGCATCCCTGCCCATCCCAAAGCCTGATCCATCTACAGGGGCCAGGAATTCCAGCATCCCTGTCCATCCCAAACTCTGATGCATCTACAGGGGCCAGGAATTCCAGCATCTCTGCCCATCCTGAACCTTGATCAATCCACAGGGCCCAGGAATTCCAGCATCCCTCCCCATCCCAAACCCTGATCCATCTGCAGGGCCCAGGAATTCCATCATCCCTGTCCATCCCAAAGCCTGATCCATCTGCAGGGCCCAGGAATTCCAGCATCCCTGCCCATCCCAAAGCCTGATCCATCTGCAGGGCCCAGGAATTCCAGCATCCCTGTCCATCCCAAAGCCTGATCCATCTGCAGGGCCCAGGAATTCCAGCATCCCTCCCCATCCCAAACCCTGATCCATCTGCAGGGCCCAGGAATTCCAGCATCCCTCCCCATCCTGAACCCTGAGTGATGCTGCAGCAGGAACACACATTGTTCTCCTTTGGGGAATTTCAAACCAAGGCACTTCCCCACCTTGCTCCATGATTCCTCACCCCCTGGGGCATTTAGGGGCAGAAATAAAAATAGGAATAATTAAGAGGGAAACCCCACTTTATAATCAATCCAGTGGGATCACAAATCCCATGGCATGACGTGGGATGCTCTAATGAGGGCAAGACTCCCCTCTCGCTGGAATGTCCCAGCTCCAAAAGGAAAAAGTTTTCCAGCAAATCCAGAATAAAGCTTTGGGATGCACTTCCCACGCAACTGGAGCAGCAGCATCCCCGCCTGGGTGGGATTCCTAAAGGATAATCATGCAAAACATCCCTGGTATGATAAGGATTAATCAGAAGGAGGGAGACAAGCTGCATCTTCCCGCCGCTCCGCGCAGGGCTCGAGTTAGGTCTCCTATTACTAAGACTTCATTAGTTTTACAAAATATCCGACAGAACATTTTCTAGCGGGCTGTGAAGAATCATAAATAATTAAAATTAAATTACACTTGTCAAGGAAATGAACGAACCGCTTCTCCGCGATGCATTATCCTCCTGAGCTTATTCCTTTATTTTTAAATATTTCCCTTAAAAATTTTGCTGGTTTTTCCAGGTTTTTGTCTTTGGACAAAATAATGCCACCGACCTGATTTTTACCCCAATTAGCCACAAAGTAGAAGAAATGACAATTTAAATCAATGGTACTGCAGCATATGTACCCACATTTGAAATCAACAGTGGTGTTAAAAGCATTATTAATCAGCATTATTATTAGCTGGCAATTAGCAAACTTCGATAATTGGCACTTATTAGATCTTCCACTTGATGAGAATTTACTGTCAGAAGCCTTTGAGGGGAGGCACAATAACAGTGGAAAACATCTTAACTAATTAATTAAGCCTCCCAACAGCTCCAGAATCCTTAGAAATTTAAAAAAAAAAGGAGAAAAAAGGCATTTTGTCACTGCCAGAGTTTGTGTCAAGGCTCCTTACCCCAAATTAAGAGATTGCTCTGGGCTTCCAGATGGCACCTTCACACCACTGCTCCGTGCAGGAACTGGGCTCCTCTCTCACTTTCTTGTGCCTTTTAGTTATAGTTATTTTTTTTTTCCTCCCATTTGCCAGAACTACCTAAAAGTCCTTTCCACAAGTTCAGGGGTGCAGGGATCCCTCTGGGGATGGAGGGAGGGAGGCAAGGGATCATCTTTTATCTCCCATTTCTGTTCTCTGGTTGAGTTCTAATCAGCTCCTCTCTGCTCCAGGCAGTTGGGGCCTGGAGGAGGAGGAGGAGGAGGAGGAGGGGGAGGAGGAGGAAGAGGAGAAACAGCTCTGTGAGCCTGGCTCAGCTGAACTTGGACCCATGCCTCAGTTTACCCCTTCACCACACAAATCCCCTGCCATCACGCTTCGTTAACTTCTGTAATGGGATTGGAGCTTCTGGGATGAAAGGTGGGATAGCAGCACACAGCATTAATGAGTTGATCAATACCTAATTCCTTCAATATTTACAAAAACAATAAAAACCCCCTGAAAACACGATTTACTTGGGAAGATTTAGACACCCAGATTTACACCCCAGGGTTTGCCCACGCTGGTCTTTCATTGCCCAGAATATGCTTCTCATTTGGGGGCTTTTTTATTTTTGGCTTTCTCCTATCACAAAAGGGGATGGCGCAGCAAGAAGCACCTTAAATAATCCCAGGACTTCATGTTGGTGTTGGAAAAGATGGAGAACACGTGGCAGGGGGTACTGTGGATATGGAAGGGGAGAGCCACACACTGAGTACTGTCCCATGGAGAAAGGTGGAGTACAGCAGTAGTTACCTCTGTTTAATTGCACACTGTACCACGGACAGCAGGGAGACCCCAGGGAGACCCAAATCCTTCAGTGATCACCAGAGCCTGAGTAGGACAAGCCTGAGTAGGTGAGCCTGAGTAGGTGATGGTGTAATGGGACTCCTTTTCCATCCAAAGGGTGCTGAGAGCACATCCCCTTTGGAGAATGCCCGCAAGGCTTTGGAGAGGAATATCCAGGTCTCATTTACAGTCTCTTCCACACTGCACTGATTAGCCAAGCACCAGCCCAGAGCTGCAGCTGCTTCTCCCACCCCTCTGTGCCACCTCCTCCCCACTCCTCTCCCCAGCAGTCAGACACAGGCAATTATCAGCCAAGCCCGGCTCCCGGCCCGCCCGCTTATCCCATCGCCCCCACTCCCCACTGCCAGAGGAGTTTGCAGCAACTGCCTCCACTAGGAGGGAAGGAGGAGGAAGAGGAGGAGGAGAAGAAGAGGAAGATCAAGGTTGCTGCTGCTCCTTTCAAAGAAGGCCAGGAGAAGTTTGGCGGAGAGGCGGGGCTGCCTGCAGGCTTCCCCAGAACATCTTATTAGAGTCGCTTTCACACATCACTTGAAAGCCACCTGACAACGTCCTTCCTTTAACAAAGCAAATATTGTATAAATTAATAATCCTTCAAGGAAAGACAGAGCCAAGCACTTCCCATGGCAGGCCTGACGGCCACCTTCCACAGCCTGCTCTTGGGGAGGTGACACGAGGACACAGGAGCAGAGGTCCCTGGATGCCAGGTACACCTCAAAACCTCCACGGAGGAGGCTGCGGAAAGCAAAACACGCCCTGAATCCTGATTGCTCTCTGCTGCTGTATTCCTGAGGCAAGCCCAAGGATCCCTCTCGTATCCCCATCAATATTTCAGTGCGCACGTTTGTAATTTATGAAGGTAAAGTGACGCTTCTGCGAAAGCCATCGCGTGTTCACAGCTCTGCCGCCTGCAAACCCGAGGGCTGCTCCCACTCCTCGCAAGCCGCAGGTGCAGAAGGCCTGCAGAGAGGAGATAGGCTGTGGGCTTTGTTCAGAAAAACCAGGAGACTCCTGGATTTGAAAGGCATTGGAAGCGCTATCCAACCTGCTCTCCTCCACCTGCCACTCACTGCTGCTGTGTTTGGCTCCCAGGGCGCAGAGAGGAGGGTGTTGGGCTGGGATGCCAGGCAGGAGAGCTGCTAAACATGGCTGGGGGTGGTTTTGTGTTAGGATGGAGCCTGAGGCCCTCCTAGAGAGGCTCACACTTGGCTCTGCACAGACTTTTGGTTGTGGGATCCTTGGCCATGAAGTGCCTTGGCTTTTCTGCACCAGCCTGGGAACCTGCACACAGCCCATTCCTCCTCTTTCCTACTGGACTCCTAAAAAACACATCCCCCACTGTACCCAGCTTCTTATATTAGAGGGAAAGTTCTGGCAACCACCCTCACAGAATTGTGGAGTCACTGAATGGTTTGGGTTGGGAGGGACATTAAAGAGCATCTCATTGCACCCCGTGCCATGGGCAGGGACACCTTCCATTAGAGCAGCTGCTCCAAGGCCTGCCCAAACTGGCCTTGGACACTTCCAGTGATGAGACAACCCAGATTCTCTGGGCAACCTGTTCCTTGTCCAAACCCCCACAGAAAGACCCGAGAGCAGGCAGAGCTCCCTGCACCCCACCCAGCCACTTCCCGACAGCATCAGCCTCCACGAGGCTCAGCCCTCGTGGTCTTTGCACCGTGCTCCTAAAAATATCCGCGGAGCTGGCTGCTGATTTTCTCCCTCCCCTCACTTTGCTGCTATTCCCTTTCATCATGTTTGAAACCCCTGAGCTCCCACCTCCATCCATCCCCGCCTCTGCGTGGCCCCTCGCCAGCGCCCCGCAGTTGATTTAACCTCTGTTATCTTTGTGATTAGCCCCGCCATGGAGCAGATAGTTGGCTCTTATCAGCCCATTAAAGAGCCAAAGAACGCTGTTACCAGTTTTTTATCTGCAAAACGCACACAAAGCCCTGCTGATTATTCTATTAATTTGTTAATGAACCTGTCTTGCCAGACAGACTCTCAGCGCCTTTCGAAGTAGGGGTAGGGAATTTTAATCTTCCTAGGGGTTCAGGCCCTGGGCTCACAAGGTTTTTCAGCTCCAAACTTCTGTAGGATCTGAAACAAAAAGTTCAGCCCCGTTATCAGCTGCCAAACACATCCGTGAGGGTTCAGAAACTTCTCCTGAGGTGCTGCTGCTCAATCCGGAGCAGGAGCAGCTCTGACAGCGAGCACCAGCGCCCGGCTTGCTGCTGAGTCCCTTCCACAGCAGAACCCACCCCAGCGCTGAGCTGAACCAACCTGGAGATGATGTTGGGCAGCAGCACCTTGAGCCCGACTTTGAGGAGTGCCAAGCAGCCAGACTGGCTCAAAATCCTCAATTTCCCAGTCAAGAGTGCCACAGAGAGCCTGCACTGCCAGCTGTGGGGACAGGGTCCACCTTGGGCCCGTTTCTAATGAAGGACAGCACCAGGACCCAACAGCACAACGGGAGGGAAACCAAAGCCGCTGCTCTGGACCTCAGGTTGGACATCAGGAAGAATTTCTTCACTGAAAGGGTTGTCAGGCATTGGAATGGGCTGCCCAATGGGGTGGGGGAGTCACCATCCCTGGAGGTGTTCAGGAAACGACTGGATGTGGACAGTGCTCTGATCTGGTTGACAAGGTGGGGATAAGTCACAGGTTGGACTCGATGGTCCTGGAGGTCTTTTCCTACCTAAATTCTGTGATTCTATGGCCTGACAAAGAAGGTCTCCTTCCCTGCCAAGGACGGTTCAAAATCTTCTGGCTGACTCAGAAATAATGAGATATTAAAAATAATGTATTTGAGGCTGCTTTTGTCGACCCTTTGAGCCGCTGAGATTTGCAGGTGCACGCTCTCCTGCTCTGCAGGAGCCTTCCCACAGCACCTTAATGCCTCCCAATCTTTAATATATTTACTCTTGCAACCCTCCTGTGCAGAAAAGGTGATATTACAACTGCAGAGAGACTAAGATGACACAGAAAGACAGCAGCAAAATGAGAGGTTCAGCCTAAATCACCTAAATCCTGAGCTGGTGCTCCAACCACCAGCCTACACTTCATCCCTCAGAGCTGCTTGTGGCCAGAGCTGCTTTGAACTGGGGAAGGGATGAAGAAAAGACCTGTGAAAAACGAAGGTTCACTTTCCTGGTAGAATTTAAAGAATTTAATAAAAAAAGACAATAAGAGACAGAAAGCAAGCACAAGGTTAATACGGTCGACCTGGTACCTTGGCCGACCGGGTGTCTTGGCACTGAGCCAAGAGCACACCTGAATACCTCTGAGGGACCCTTTAAATACTTTTTCTGTTCCTTCTGCCTGTTGCATATGCATAGGGTGTGATGCATATTCATCTTTTTCTAAGAAGAGTTTTGCATGGCCACTCCTTGGGTCTGTCTTTTTAGAGCAGGCTGTTCCTTGGCTGTAGTTTCCTTAGCCCCTCCAGTTTTGGGCTGTGGTCCGTGCTTTCCTCACAAGGCAGGTGCTGATAATTTGGCATATCAATAGCAGGGTCCTCTTCACATGTTCATTGGAAGTTATCCCAACCAAACAGACAGTTCAATTACAAGCACAGGTATATACCAGCTATCCCATACTGTGTCTAAGTAAAAAGAACTATACAGCAGAGTCATTCTGACACTACACATATAACATTCACTACACATATAACATTCATCTTAATACTTGCGAAAAGCCAATATCATAACATGTATCTATAACAGACCCAAATAACCAGAAAACCATGGTGGACCTGTAAGGATTGGGCTGCATTCCTGGCTTGCAGGACACATTTTTCTCCTTAGCCCACCTCCTCCTGAACAACAACAACAACAACAACAACAACAACAACAACAACAACAACAATCCAGTTGCTTTCCAGTTATTTTTAGGCAAGGATGGCTGGATGCTTAAGTACTTCTAAAGCTGCCAATTGCACAACAAATTAAATGCATAACCCTGGAGCACTCAGAGGATGAATACATTAAGGACAAAAGAAACATGTCATCACACCCACACGCAGCTTTGTTTACTCTGCATTCATACATGACTCTGTTGTCACCTCCATCCCTGACTCCTAATGATAAAAGACAAAAGGCAGAGAATTCCTGCTCAACCCCCCAAAGTCTCCATCTGATATGCACAAATGCAATTTGTCTCCAAGCCTCCGGAGGCCCTTGGTCAAAGAGAGATGAATGTAGAAAGAGCTGTGGGTAGGACCGAGCCCAAGCCCTGCCACAAAGCCTGGAGTACAAGCCAAGCTCAGCCATCGCTGCCCTATCCAAAAATTTGGGACCACGCCTGCTGGACAAGCTCAGACATTTACATATCTGGAAGCAATCGATTTCCCGTGGACATTGGAGAGCTGCTATTGTTCCGACAGGAGCCCTCCCTGTTTATCTTGCCGTGTGTTTTGTATTCACGCTTCTGGCTTTCAGCTGTGCTCTCCAAATCAGCCCTCCTGTTTTTATGCTGAACCAGGGCTTGATGCAAAAACCAGAACTGATACTACACCATCAAAGCCACGTCTCCCTTGTTAGATCCACCACTCGAAGCCTCCCCTTCGTTCATCCTTGTCTCCTCTGAAATGAGTCACCTCATTTAGAGAGTGCGCATTTTGATGCCTCACCCCAAGTTTCCTCTGATACATCCCCAGTTCCAGAGCAGACTCGAAGTTTCTTTCAACCAAAGCATTTAAAAACCAAAGCACCTGGCAGGGCAGGGAGCAGCTGGGCCTGCAGGTCTGCTCCATCTGCTGCTGGCAGCGACTTTCCAGGTCAAAGCACGTTTGCACTGCATAGAGCAGAGACAACTCATGCTGTAAGGAGGCCAGAGGACATCTGTGTTGATGCTCCCAAGCATAAAACCACAGGATCCACGGCTGAAAGGAAACGGGGATGTGCGGGAGACAGGCAGCTCTTGAAACAGACAAAAATGCCCATTTTGCACCCAAACACGGTCTTCCACAGATCCTCAGGGAATAGCCCTGGGAGGTCCTACCAGGAAATAATACTGTGGGAGGACCAAGCCTCACACAGTCCCTGGGACAGGATCTTTATCCTTGACTGTCTGAGATTCTCACACCAAACCCTTTGAACTTTGGACTTTGAACCCCTCCCTAAGGGAAAGGCCACAGGAATCCCTGTTTGCCACATTTTTGTTTTAGTTCTGGAGACTGATTTAACAAGAAACACACCGGGGGAAAAAAACATCCTTCAACTAAGAGTTTTTTACTACCTGAGAGTCCGTTTACAGCACTCCTTGCCACACATTTTGCATTTTTTTCCCCTCACCACTACAAGGTAACCCTCAACACAGAAAGACAAACCCATCTGTGCAGTTTGCAGCCTGGTGCTTTCCTACAGCTGGGCACAACTTGGTGTCAGCTCCTGTCAGTGGTTCTAGCCAATAAATATCAGCAACAGCACACGAAAGGGAGCTGAGCAGGAACACACTGGGGGAAAATAATCTGGGAAGGGATTATTCCTCCTTCTACAGCCTGGTAAAGGGAACTAAACAGCTAAACCCAAGCCTTGTATTATTGCACAGCCTGCTCTTCCTCAGACCATCATCTTCACCCCAAAGGACTTCTCAGAGGCCAGGATCCTCCCAACAGGCACTGTCGTCTTCCTCCCTGCCTGCACCTTTCTGTCTAACCAGTGCTTGGTATTTGAGTCTAAAGGTTAATTAAGTGTGGCTGCAAGAATGAAAGGCCACAATCAATTACCGGGCCTGCTTGTCCATTTGAGTCAATTTTTAATCATGGTGATTTGGTATTTTGGGAGGCATGGGGTGAGGAGAAGGGCAAAATTCTCTTTCTTTCTTCTCTTTTTAAAAGGTATTTATTGAAGCTGGATAATTCCCCTGTCTCCAGGCAGACAGCACGCCTTTCCCCTGGCACCTGCCAACTTCTCTCGCCTTGCCTTTGTTTCTGCAGCGCTCCAGAAGAAGGGAGCAGAGATGGGGGAATGCAAGAAAAATGGGACTCGATGTATTCCCATCGCAACTTTCCAGACCTGTTTCCCCAGGTTTTTCCTGTCCTGAGGCTGGAGAGACTGGAAATGGGCCCTGCACACTCATCTGGGGTAGCACACGCACACGTGCCCTCAGACCCTCACCTCCACGTCTCTTTGAACTCTGCCCAAAACTTGTTTGCTCCAAGATATGCACTTCCAGAAGTCATGGGGCCACCCAGCTACCTTCTCAGGCCCCCCCCCAGCACTGCCCAGGCAGCATTCCAGGTGTACCCTGCTCATACTCACACCATATGCACACAAACCTTCCAGATCTGAGCCACCTACACCCCCAAAATACTGCCAACACACCAATACTCACCCCTTCACACACAGCCACCGCCCCTAACACAACACACTCTCCCACCCCCAAACAACTCCTCCTGCCTGTTGAAATAATTAACTATTTAAAATTCAACTGGTGCTAATCACAGCAGCCCGGGCTGTGTTCTCATTACCCGAGATCAATTCCTGTTTAATATTCACCTCCAGGGGCAGATGTGGCTGGAACAAGTTGCCAATTTCTCTGTGCTATGCCAAAGCTAATGAGTGGCTCCTGCTATTGTAGTACAGTCACTCTCCTGTAATCAGTCAAAATAACAAGCAGCAGCACCTTCCAGGGACGCAAAGTCTTCTACATAAATATACACAGACAGTCAGCCACGCCAAAGGACTTCAAATCTCCATGAGCTATGGCCAAGGCACAGCCCTTTCCCCAGCTCCTGGCTTGGGAAGCAGCTCCTGCCTAACAGGGCATCACAGCCATTTACAAGAGCCTGTGCACATCTGGAAGCTCCTCTGGCTTCAGAGCATGCACAGCTGTCCCTGCATCCCTGCACACACACCTAGCACAGACATGCTCCTTGTCCCTCTCTGTCTCCAGCAAATGAAATTGCCCACCAGGAGAATGATCTGCAAAGTCATTCCTGAGGAATTCCATGTGTTGTGCATCACCCGCAGTAACTCGCAGCCCTGGGAGTCACCCTGCCCTTCAAACCTTTCTTTGTGGAAGAAAACAGGGCTCCTACAAGAGAATTGCAGGGAAAACCCACCCTGCCTGCTCCCTCCAAAGCGTTCACTAACAGACCTGGCATGGGATGTGACTCATTTGCATCTCCCTCCTCTCCCACGTGAGTGAAAAGTGCAAGTATCTGCTGGAGATATCTGCTATTCCCGTGGCTCTTGTAAGCTCTGGGGGAAAGCCAGCCCCATTCCTCTGGGAAGAGCAGCCCAACACATCAGCCTGGTGGAGCCACCATCAAATACCAGCAGGAGCAGGAGGACTGACCTCACTCACAGGGACGCGAATTAGCACGGATAAAAGTCCTCCTAGGGGTGGCCCTGATGAAAAGGATGCAATGCTGAGATACAAGGAGCAGGGAGGAAGACAGAGTGGATATTACCAGCGCTGTAAACATGTCACCCCCACATCAGCCAGCTCGTCCGTGTGGAGGTGCCAGGGCCATGTCATCCAGGATGTGCCGGGGGTAGTGAGCGTCAATTCTCATCAGCCTTTGAGTGGACAGGTCACAGGACAGCAGGAAAATGGGAGCTGGCAGAAAACTTCATCAAATGTCCAAACAAGCCTATATTTTTTTTTTCTTCCTTAGCAGCAATTAAGGGCAGAAGATTAAACCGGAACATTCACAGCAAGCGGTTGTCACCCTGGCGGGTGGCAGGGACCTGTCCCCAGCCAGCACTGCTGGATGGGAGTGACCTTGGCCTGGGGAAAAACCCAAAGGGAGAGGGAGAAATGCCCACCAGCTCTGCCCATCTCCAGCCACGGCACTACCGATGGAGCAAAGGGAAATCATCCCCCTGGTTTGTGTCCACCACCTCCCAACAGCTCACAGGGAGGAGAAGGAGAACCACGGACATCTCAAGGCACTTCGCTTGCTGAAAATCAATAACTGGTATTAAAAAATGGATCCAGTTCCCATTGGAACAGACTGCTCAGGGCTCTGCCATAATTCTGCAGAACAGTCAATATTTACTGTAAGTGTCTCAAATAAAGCCTGAGCTTCGATTTAGTGAGATCGTTATTGTGCGTTAATAACATGCCAATTGATTATTAAACATATTTACCCAGGGTATGAAAAATAGGCTACAAGAGGAAAGGGCATCTGATGCAGGAACATGATGTTAACTGAGGAACCTAATTGTGCAGAGCTGCATTAGCCAAATTATCTTTCTGTCATTAGGAAACGTTTTATAAAGGCATTAAAATGCTACAGATAGAAGAACAATACATGAACATTCCAAGGAGTTGGGCAAGAGGACAAATTGCATCCCATCAATGTGTCCACTTCTCCCTCTGCATGATGGCCCTCCCCAAAAAATGGAAGTAAAAGGCTGGGACAAAACCACAGACTTTATGGATAACCCCAATGCCATCTACTCCAAGCTCCTGGACCCCATGTCCCTGCTGTCAGAGCGCCTGTGACAGCTCCACACGGTTCAAAGTGACACATGGCTGCTGCTGAACAAGGCTTTGTGCTGTCTGAGGATTTTCACAGCGCACCCACAAATGTCACTTCAAGTAACACTTGTGGCTCGGCAGTCAATTCTCACTTTGAAAATACAGGGGAAAGTCAATTTCTGTGTGTTTTGCTCCCGAATCCTACTCCTTCTGCTGAAAACCTCGCATAACCGATGGGGCTTGCTTTTTTTTTCCTTGTCCTTTTTCCACAAGTTCTTGATGAAATGTAAATTATTCTCAACTTTGATCTTTACGTTTCCTGGCTCTTTCTGATTATATTTCTTCCTTAACAACTTGACTCGAGCTTTCTCCAGCAGTAAAGGCTCTGCACTCCCATCTGCACTGCACAAATTACTGAGCAGCCCAGTGCAATAGCTCAGAACAGGCCACTCTCTTCCCTAGCAATAGAAATTATTTCCATTTGGAGCAATATATCCTCCTGCTCGATGGACTGCTGCTCACCAGGCATTCAGATTTTGTTCATCTCATGCCGCAGGGCAGTTTTGAATGCACCAAGCCCAGGTTGCTCGGCCACGGGATGCTGATCAAATTGGTGTAAGAAACAGGGTTCTCCCGAGCAAAAGGAGGACTGAGATGTGCAGTCTCCCACCTGCCCTGAAGCCCGTGGAGGTTTCAGTGGAAGGACCTTGTTTGGAGCTATCCAAGGAGGAGGTGCAGCACTGGGGACCTGCAGAGCTGGGCTTTGCACTCCCTGCACATAACACTCCTCTGGCTCCACGCTGAGTACACTCATTATGTTTGGGCTACTGGACACATTTTACATACAGCTGATAATAAAAAGAGAAGCGCAGAGATCTAAAGCCTGACTATTTTACAATATTAAAAAAAAAAAAAAAAAAAAAGAAAGAAGGAATTAAAATTCAATTCAGAGCCAAAGCACACGATGCTCTCCAAGAGGGAGCACTGCAGGCCCCATACCTACCCCCCGTCTGCCCAGCCTCGGCACAAACACCAGCACTCTGCATACCTGGGTTTGATCCTGGTCTCCAGGCAGCAAAGGAAGGCTGGATAATTCATGTGTTCTCAGAGGCAGAGAGAGAAGAAAGGTATATCTTGCCTTCAGGCTTCCCACCCCTCCTCCTGAGATGCTCCTGGCTGGTGTGGCTGCCAAGACTTTCTACTTTCAGCTCAAAAAATGTGATTCTCAGTGTCCTTTGTAGGGGGCATCTCCCGGGGATCCCACTGCCAGCTCCCCACAGCACACCGAGGCCCACCACGCTGGCAGAACCACCTCCTCAGCCCCTTGTGCTTTCCACCTCTCCATTCATCTAAAAACCTGAATCCTGGAAGTCCTCAGTGCTCTGTCAGCACCTTTCATCAGAGGATTTCAGAGCATTTTCCAGACATGAACAGAACAAGCCTCCCCACTCCCCTAGGAGGAGGGTAAGTAAGATTAAGATTAATCCCAGTTCAGGAAATGAAGGCCTGAGAGGTGAGAAGGGGGAAAATAAAACCAAAGCAATGCAAGAAGCCACAGTGGGTCCCCAGCGCCTTCGATTTACCTTCCACTGGCTGAACTGAGATGCCCAGACCTTGAAACACAGCCATGAATCCCACCACCACCCTGGGCTGAACAGAGACCTCAACCCTCCTGCTCCCCTGAGCCCATCAGCTCCTCTCCAGCATTATTCCATCCCTGCTCCCCTGTCCTCCAGAGAGGCTTGGGAGAGACACAGCCATGACAAGCTCCCCAGAGATGCATGGACCTGTTTGCAGAATATGACTTTTTGTTGCGGTGTTTGATGGAGAGGCAAAGTTTCCCTCGGAAGAGACGGCTCTGCAGCAGCCACCGCCAGTGCCGGAGGGAAGGTGACAGATAGGGTGGCGGATGGCTCTCCGTTACCTCTGCTGTCTGCCTGAGTGCTGCTGGAATGAAGATAATCTATGAGCAGCAGCGAGCATCAGCACTGCTCCCTCCCCGGTATAAATCAGGAGGGCGAAGCCGTATTGAAGGCAACGCTCCCGAGCCTTCCTCCTGCCTGCCCGCAGCGTTATCCATCTGCTGCTGAAGGTCAAAGAAGCCTCCAAGAACAGGATAATCACTACAGAGGAGAGGGTTACACTCCATCACTCGCAGGGTGGAGACAGGACGAGCATGGGAAGGGTGCAGGTATCCTGTCTTGCTGCTCTCCCTCCTTCCCACCCACACGTGAATCCCTCCCTGCTTCCACCCGGGCTGAGTTTGGCTGTTGGCCTGTGGGAGCACCAAGAGGTTCTTGGCAGTGCTGGCTGCAGGGGATGGGTGGGCTTGTCAGCTTTTCACTGCACCCCTGTCTTGATGTGAAGCCCACGGCCTGGAGAAGCAGAAATGGTTTCATGCCTCTTTTCCAGAGAAAGGAGCCTCCAGGAGTGAGACAACTCAGGGAATAGAGCCAGTTTCCACCCAGAAAACACAGCTAGTCAGGCAAGAGGAGAGGAGGAGTAAGGACACACTTCTGAGAGCCTAAGGAAGAGCTCTGGCAGCAGGAAGCATCACTTCTGATGTCTCTTTAGGAACACCATCCCCACATCCGTGGAGGGACGCTCAGAGCTGGCCGGAGGATGAAGCCCAGCCCGAGCAGACCGAGGGTATCCTGCACTGCCAGGCTTGGAGGCTGTGATCTATCAGCCCTGTTGACACGGTCAATAACCTCATCCCTCTTTTTGACACGGCTGTGATGGAAGAGGAGGTCGGAGGGTGTGCAACAGGCCCTGAGGTGTGACTGATGGTCAGGAAGAGCCAGACTCCTCCCAGCAGCCCGCCCCGAGGAGACCCTGGCCATCATCCACCGTAAAGGTCCTTCCCTCCTAGAACTTGGCAATGGCCTTAATTTATCTGCTGAACAACTTAATTACAGTCAGTGCCTGAAACGAGCTGAGCAAATCATTGAATCTGCCCCAGATCCTTCTGTCCTCCCTCCATCTCAGCCACTGCCCAAATCACCCAATTACTTCCCCACCGTGCACTATTTCCTACACAAGAGCCACCTATTCCTTACTTGTTTCCTTCTGTGCCATTTTGCAGAGCTGTTCCTGCCCACCTGGCAGAGGAGTGTGCCCTGTCCCCCCTTTTTGGGACATAATTCTCTCTCCCAGCCTGTTCAAGGGTGCTCCTTTTAGCACACTGGGATTTTACAACCCCACCATAAGGAGAAGCAGGATGGCCTTAGGAAATCCAGGCTTGGTACCTGTGGCATTTGTCTCTGCCAGTCAACAGCCATAATTGGTCCCTGCTTTAGGGAGGGAAAAGAAATAACCTACCTCCAAAAACACCTCTCCAATCAATAAGAATTTGTCCTTTGCATCTGTGGCACGGTGGCTGGGGGCTCCCTGGGGCTGTTGCCAGCCTATTTTTCTTTCCCTTCTCTGGCCCATCGTTTAAGCCTGGTGCTGAGCTTCACCTCTGGACCCTCTCTCTCGCCCAAGCCGATCAATAACTAACCCTCTGCTAATGACCTTTCCATCCCTCTGGAGGAGCAGATCCGTCAGAGAGCAGGGATGAGCCAGGAGCTTGCTCATCCCTTCTTGGACAGTGACTAATTGCTGCCATTAGATGCAGAATTACAGACAAAGAATGAAGGCAGGGAAATGACTGACCCTATGTTTAATGCAACCGGTGTCCGGGTGTCCATCGCTGCCGCAGTGCTGGGGGAATTGAAATGCAGCAGGGAGGCCAAAGTCCTCTCGTGGCCACCCCTGGGCCAGCTGGGCTGCCCAACTGCACTCCCAAGCCAGGCCAGTTATTCCTTACCAGAGGAAAAGGTGTTGCTGGTATCAGCAAAGTTTCCCCTCCCAAAAACATGACCAGTCTTACTCAGACTGAGCATCTCAGACTGGTTAAAAATCTCCTGCCGAGCACCAGCGGGCATTTCTCTCCTCCTAAGACTCATTTTGAAGAACTCCAGAACAACTCAGAGCAGGGGCAATATTTTTCCCCTGTAGCTGAGATGCTCATTTAATCACCAAGAGGCACTTTGAAGGGAATTAGGAAAAATTCCTCCCTGTGAGGATTGGGGAGGTTCTGGCACAGGTTCTCCAGAGTGTTGCCCTGGAAGTGTTCAAGGCCAGGGCAGATGGAGCTTGGAGTGACCTGGGATAGTGAAAAGTGAACCTGCTCTTGGCAGGGCATGAAATGAGATGAGATGAGCTTTAAGGTCCCCTCCAACCCAAACCTGTTTGGGATGCTACTAAAATGCAAAAACCCCACCATTCCACATTAAAAAAATTTAAATTAATACCCACAACTGCTTCAACCAGCCCTTCTCCACAGCACAGCAGCTCCCCAGCCTCTCTGAGCCCAAACACAGCCCAGCCCAGCTCTGATACCAGCAATACAGCTGGGATGGGCACACAGCTCCACTGTGACCAGTGACACTGGTGCAGGGCTGCTGGAGCCTGGGACACACCAAGGGCAAACAGGCAGATCCTTTTGATTTGTACACAGAGAAAACTGGCTTGGGAAGTCACTGCAAGAGCACAGACAAGCAATTCCCACCAGTGTGGAAAGCAGGGAGAGTTTTTTATTGCTGCTGTCGTCACCACTGCTGTTTTCCTCCCTGCAAACCCCAGGCCAGACCATCCCTTTTTGTAAAGCAAGCCTCTGATATGGAAAATTTCAGCGGCTTTCAGCGCACAGCTGAAGCAACATATTCCCATCTCAGCTTGGCCTGCCTGTCTTTATGCATCTGATTGAGCCTGAAGATCTGCACCTCTGCCAGTTGCAGCTTTGCTTTAGACTCCAAATCAAGTTTCTGTGTGCTGGGCTCTTTTGTGGGGGATTTCTAAGCCCTGAACTGCCAAGCACAGAGTGAAACAGTCAACGCAATTATTCTGCGCTGGATCAAGCCCAGGCAAAAAGCAGCAGGCACCTTTCTGCCTGCTCCTCGTGAGTTTAGACCATGAATTTATGGAGGAATCAGTGCAAATTGTACAGCTGAGCAACAGGATTCTATTCAGCTCAAAGAGGGTTGGTAAAACACTGATGGCAGCAGCTCTGCCTGGTTTTCTGTAGCCCAGCTGAGCAGGTGTGGAGGTGCTGCACCGATGCCTGGCATGACCCCTTGCTCCAAAAAAAGCCCTCTGGGCTCACTGGGCTCAGCCTCCTGTGGGACCATGACCACCAGACAGGCCACCACGATGTCCCAACACAGCAGCACCTTGGGGCTGGCAGTCACAGAGCAGTTTGGGTCCCTGACAGGCCACAAGAGGAGCTTTGCTCAGGATTTGTTTTTGCAGTCCGGAGCGGATGGCTCTCCTGTCTTTGTTAGGATAAGAAATGAGTGGTCATCAGAGTCAAAGCAATTAAGAAGAGTGATTACCATAGCACGGTGCATCCTTCTTCCCTACCTGCTGTCTTGCTTAATTTCCCAACTCGGTGCCTTTCCTGGGAAAGCTCACGTGGAGGTTTTAACCCGCCAAGGAGTTTTTCCCCATCTCCTCTGCAGCTGCCACCCCTCACTTCTCTCCGTGTCTCCCTCACCCCTCTGCCAGCCACACTTGAACCACAGCACAGGATGATTTACCAAATTAAAAAGAAAAGAAGTCTTTAGCACCAAATCTTTTCTCTGGTGCAGTAAATATTCCTCAGTGCATCCCCTCCTGCGCTGCCAGCCCTGCTCCACACGTGCCCTGCTCCTGCCTCGGGCCCTGTCCTAACAAGGCAGAAAGAAGCAAGACAGTGAAGGGCCGTATTTTGGGCTTTTTTCCCCCCCAAAGTCATTTCAAATGTCCCTTGTGGGAGAAAAATGCAGGAGACGTTTTCTAAATATACACACCCGTATCTTTCACAGGAGCAATATCGTGGGCTGCAGAGACAGGAGGTACAATTGCTGAGACAAAGAGAGATTAGACAGACCAAGAGCAGAGAAAAATGTGCATTTGAAGTGTGATTGATCTAGAAAGACTTCCAAGTGCCTTGTGAGTAGAGGAAAACTTTGCAGCATCATGCTCCAAAGTGCACCCACTCCACACTCACGTTTTTCAGCGCACCCAGCGGAATACTAAACTGCCAAAAATCCAAGTTAAAATTCCCATGGGTGGGAGTGGAGCAAAGTGCCAGACTTCCTTGTGGCCACTCTCCTTTCACCAGCAGCTCACAAAAGCAGGATCCATTCCCTGCACCCAGCAATATAAACCACCAGCACGAGGATGAGTGTCCCCATCCTGCACCCCCTGTACCACTCGGCCCAGGAGCTGTTTTCCCAGAGACAGCAAATATGCCCAGCAAACACAGCTCCTGGGGACTCCAGGAGCTCCACAGACTCACAGCTCCATACCTACAAACCAGCAATTTAATCCCAAAGGCAGATACAACCTTGTTTGGGAGCTCTTTGGCACAGATCAGAGGACAGCGTGGCACAAGGGACGGGAATGTTCCCATCAGTAACGTTGTGTCTCTGCCCTCCTTCTTCTCCGAGGAGCTGATCCTGCTGATGACTGATCCAAAGTGAAGGATGCTGAAGTGAAACTGTGTCTCTCTATCCTGGGAAGCCTGAACTGCTTCCCTCCCACCACCCCATTGCTATTCACTCACACACAGCGAGGTTTATGCTCTGCTTGATTGGCACGCACTTAATTAACGTTAATGGAGCACTCACATCACGATCCAGGAGAGATTGGGAACCCCAAAGTATACTAAATCTAAAGAATTACAGAAGAATTCATGGCCTAATTACAGTGTATTGTTGAAATACTACTTAAATACAGTGATTATTAAAAGCATATTATTGATTGGGGTTTAACTGCTATGTAAATAAATCTCGTCGAGGCAAACTGAGCTACAAATTCATTACTCAGCCGTAAATCCTCGATAAATATTTTTTCATAGAATCAGTTGTTGTTTATTGTACAATAAATGTCTTATTAAGTCAAAATTAATTGCGTATTTGGGGAAACTTCACTGAAGGCTGCCTCCCCTCCTGTGCCACACGGGCGCTTTGCCAGCTGTCCTTTTAATATCCCCCTCCCCGGCTACCTGTGCCCCCGGGGCTGGTGGGGAGCAGGTGCTCTGTCTGCCTCGTGCCAGAGCAAATCCAGCCGGCACAATGTCAGGAGAGATGTGGTCCAGCCATCTGCAAGCCTTGGCAATTAGCAAAGCTCATCAGTTGCCTCCTCCTTTCCCAACCCAGCTCCCACAGGATCCCCCCTTTTCCCACGCTCCCTCCTGCGACGTGCCAAGAGCACGGCCAAAGTGGCCCATCCTGGCAAAGCAAAGCCCACCACGTCTTGGGGAGCCAGATGACATCTCCCAGCAGAGCTGGTCAAAAAAGTAAACAATTTAAGCCAGAAATGATGAAATTTTAATGAATTTCCCATGTCTTTCACAAGTGCAGGCAGCCAGGCTCTGTAGCCGGGCAATTTTCACAGGACCCAGCAGCTAAGAAAGAAAGAATATGAATTCCTCTTTGGGCATGAACTATCATGATGAATAATAAATAAAATAAAAAGCAGCAATATTTTGCATCTACCAAGAGCTTTTCATCTGTAGAGCTCAAAATGATTTACAACAGAAAGTAAGTGTTAGAGGTGTTAGGAAAGCAGAATTTTCTTCCTCTGGGAAATCTCTGTAGTTCAACATTTGTTTTCATCTTGAGATAGGGTGAGAAGTTGAAAGGTTTTTCTGGAATCATCAGTTCCACAACGCTGAAATTCAGAAATGGGGACTTTTTTCTTTGTTTCATCAAACCAGGGCATTGTACCAAACTGCATTTGCAATGTTTTGATGTACCAGTTTCAAACAAAAAAGTCTTAGTTTGGATTTTCTCCAGGAAATAAAAAAACCTGCGGCATAATAGATGCTCCTGTTTCCAGCCCATTCCTATCACCACAGATGTGGATCTCAGCAAAACTCAGTTTCTTTATAGAAAACATTTTTTTTCATTAAAATTCACCCAGTTCCAGGATTCCTAAAGTTCCTTTTCCAGATGAGGAAACCGGAAGGCTGCAGAGGTGGGGGACTGAGCTCTCATGGAGCAGAAGCACGTTGTAGAATCATAACAGACACTGAGTTTGAAGAGTCCCACAAGGATGATTTAACTCCAGCTCCTGGCCCTGCACAGACACCCCCAAATCCCACCCTGTACTGTGTTTTCCAAAGGCTCCTGGAGCTCTGGCAGCCTCGGGGCTGTGCCCATTCCCTGGGGCAGTGCCCCACCACCCTCTGGGGGAAGAACCTTCTCCTAAAAGGGCTCCAGCCATTCCCTCCTGTCACCAGAGGGGAGACATCAGTGCTGTCCCTCTGCCCCCCCCAAGATGAAGCAGCAGATGGCCATGAAACCTCCCTCAATTCCCATTTGCTTGTAACAGTCCCCATCCTCATCTGGCCTGTCCATCCCAGAAGGCACGAGGAGCAATCTCTGCCTGTGATGTGTTTCGTCCTGAGCAGGTGAAAAAATGAGCTGGGTTTGTACACAACAACACCAGGGTGGGAAAGGCTGAATCCATCTACTGGAGAAAAACGAATGCTCTCATTAGAAAGCTT
The DNA here is from genome assembly GCA_013400495.1 of Nicator chloris. NCBI lineage: Eukaryota > Metazoa > Chordata > Aves > Passeriformes > Pycnonotidae > Nicator > Nicator chloris. The sequence goes on from WAAE01023748.1 coordinate 292,310, forward strand.
AATTATTAACATCAGCCTCCAGTTACTCTCCCTGCCACTTGTTTCATTTCTGCCTCCAGAGCAATTGCTCTTTGCAGACCCACGGCACACGCTCCCTGTCTGAGCCTCGCCGGTGAGTGCTGTATGAATTTCCCTGTCCACCAATCCCCCTATCCCCGGGGAATCGATATCCCCTCATTCCTAATGCCTCAAACAAACAACGAGCCCCCTTTTGCCTCCTCGAAATGTTTGTAAAGGCTGCATGCGATGCAGAAGGAAACGAGACAGGGACAGGACAGGATCATATATATTTTCCTTGACGTACCATTTATTGGAAACACATCAGTAGCTTTTCCAGAGCTCCTGATGGAGAATTGATCGCTGGGTCATAAAACTAAATTGTGGTGCTCATAAGAAGAGTAAACACAGGAGTTGGTGGAGGGAGACCGCGGTGAGGACAGAGCTGCAGGAGCAGCTGCCTCCATATCTGCTTAAGGGCTCCAGGGATTTGGGAGTCCACGGGATAAATTGGATCAATGCTGAGCTTCCCCTGAGAACCCATAAATCCCTAAATGACCAAGTGCTCAGCCCTTTTTGGACACCACCAAAATGGGAATGAGCGAGATGCCTACCAAAGGTGCCCAAAGAATGAGGGCAGGAGCCATCCTGGTGCCCCCACACCCTCCCCAGCACTGGCAGCGTGTCCAAGGCAGCACATGTGGATCTGGGAACATAAAAGCCAAGGAGGAAGAGTGCCTTTTGCTTCCACTTTCCTGGCTGCCCGAGGGGTTGAGCACATTTTGCCCTATACTCCGTGAGACGCGTGGCCCAATTACACAGCAATCAATTTTGGGAGCACTGAGGAGATAATGGAGTGATAAGGAACAGCCACTGCGGATTTGTCAATAGCAAATCATGTCAAACCAACTTAATTTCCTTTTTTGACGGTGTAATTGGTCTCCTGGATCGGAGGGGAGGAGGCAGCAGATGTGATATACCTTGACTTAATTAAAGTGCTTGACATCGTCCCGCGTGACATCCCCTGCAAGGGAAGTTGGGAAGAGAGCTCAGGCTGCACCAGGGGTGGAAATGTCATCAGCTGAACTGACACAGGGAGCAGCTGCCAAGCATTTCCTATCACTGAGGAGGGCATTTCAAATGGCTTCCCCTAGTCTGCCACGGGCCAGAGTCTCTTTGCTTTATATTACAGCAGTGCTGGTGATAATAAAGAAAAAGGTCTGAGACCTTGCAGAGAGGAGCCTGGAATGCTCCAAAAATGAGGATCAGAATTCAAAATATTGGTGATAAATTAGACTAACAGAAAAAAAAATAATATCTATATCAGTGAGATGAAATTTAATAAAGACAACTGCAGAGTAATACAGTGAGGATGAAGAAATCAAAGGCCAGGTAGACGGCGGTGCTGTGGCGCAGGGTGTGCAAATAGACACTCAATCACCAGGTAAACACAAGCAGGGCTGAGAGGAGCAGCAGGCCCCAGTTTGGGATACCAGCTCCCAAGGAAAACCACATCCCTAGCAGCAATAAGTTGAATTGGGAGAATATGAGTTATCCTTTTCTTGGAAATTTTGAGAATGAATTAAAAATCCGCCTGAAATATTCTTGACCCTTTATTAACGACATGCTGGCTGATCTCTTGATCATCACAACAAACAAGTGGTTTTCTCTCTGCTGCCTTCAGTGGGTCTGAACCATGAAAAAGCTGAGTCCTGCCTCTAACAAGGTCTCTATAAATCCATCCTGGCAGCTGGTTAGAAAGTGCCTACATGTTTAAGAGCTGCTTTTGCTGCTAAATGCCATCAAAGCATTGTTACAGGAGAGCAACAGGTGGAGAAAGAACTAAGGGTTAGACAAAGTTTAGGCTGATATTTTCTAAGTCAGTTCTGAGACAGATGTCCTCCTCTTATTAAAATGAATGGGAACTGAGCATCCCAATCTCCCAAGTGACTTTGAAAATCTCAGCCTCTCTCCCTGTTTTCTGCCCAGCACCTACACAGCCACCTCCTTCCTTCCACCAAGCTTCCACCAGCGCTGCCAAGAGATCCAGGGTCACAAAAAACAACATTTGCACCAGAATAAATTATTGGGTTGGGGTTTTTTGTTGGTATTTTTTTCTCTCTCTCTTCACTCATCTCCCTTTGATTCTGCTCTCTGTGTAATTTACATACATATAACTAATTGCACATTAGGAAACAAAGGAGGGGAGGAGAGGTGAGAGCTCAGATCTCCTGCAATCCAGGTTGGATGGGCACCTATCCCAGGGACAGCCCTTCCTACTCAACATCCACAGGGCCAGCAACTCTGCTAAGGGCATCCATCCTCTCCCTGCAAAGCAAATCACACCTGCAAGCCCCCACAGCCTCAGCCCTGGGGAATCACATCAAGCAAACACAGGCAATGTGCATGGATTACAGCCAATATTATTCATGAGCAAATGAGATCCCAAACCCTGCCAGGCCAGTGAATAGACCGGTAAAAAATGCATTTGGCAGGAGGGAGTTCTGACACAGCTCTTCATAACCAGGAGGAAAATGCACCAAGAAAAAGAAGGGTAAACAAACAGATAGACTTCTCTGCACCATCACCACCTAAAATATTCTCCACTCATTCTTCTGAATAAGCTGGACAGGAAGTGACTGCTGGCCCAGCTGTGCTGCTGTGGATGCTCAGGGCTTCCCATGCAGCTGTGGGGGGATGTGAGGCATCCCACACAGCCAGGCTGTCCCATGACACCTCAGCTGCCTGGTGTGGAGGAAATATTCAGGTAAGCCCTCTGGGATCATCTGCCCAAAGATAACCTTCACCAGGTACAGGTCATGGAGCCATTAAAAGCCCCATTGTGCACCCAGTGCTAATAAAATCACATTAAATACACCTGGAAGGACTGCAGGCCTTCACATCTGCTGCAGCTGGAGCAGAAGGGGCAGGTGTCCCTCACTCACCTTCCCATCCCCATCATATCAGGGCTCTGGAAAGATGCCAAGCCCTTCACACCTTTCTTCTCCCAACCCTCACATGGTGCAATATCAAGGTACCTGGAGACTGGCAAACACAATCCATTGGTGACCTGCTCCAGGCTCAGCAGAGGTGAGAAGCTCCTAAAAGGGCTGGGAACAGGAACAAAGCTCTCCTATGCATTAATCATGGCTTGATTTTGAACACTTCAGGGCAGAGAGGAGGGACTGATGACCTGAACACCCTCTTTCCACGTCACCACAGGTTCCTTCCCTCTGCATCCCCTCATCTCCCAGCACATCTCTCCCAGCCTGGGGTCAAGACATCCCGAGCTGACAGCAGCCCAGAAAGAAACAGCAAATTGGCCAAAAGCTGATTAATTCCTCCCTTTGCTTTTCCAACCATCCCGAGATGGCAGTGAGAGGGAGAGGATGAATCACTCAGTGGGGATGGCAGTGCCCAGGTACGGTGAGGAGGAGGAGACACGGAGTGAGCCTGAGTGTCACCCGCAGAAGAAACATCCTTGTGGGACTAAATTGGATTCAATATAATAAACTATCATCTTGAAACGAGTGCTCCAATTGAGTTTTGATGTAAACACTAATATTTTCTCCACTCTGCTATTCTCTTCCACGGAGATCTCATGTTTATTTCACTATGTGTCCTACCTACTATTGCTCTCATACATCAAAGGGTTCGAGGACAAGGAGCCTGATTTTGAAAACATTATTCTTTTAAAGATTTATTCGCTCATCTTGACCACCTCCTCTGCTGAAAGGGAGAAGCTCTCCATAAATTATTTCAGCGCCCTATGTAAAACATGCACGTGCATGCCACCCTCAGCTCAGCAAACTTTGTGAGGAGATCTCCAGCCCTTCTCCCTCCTGGTTCATGCTCTTCTGAGAGCCTTCCTTGCCCTTTCCATGCTGGACTACTCCAGTTACCACCCTAATCTCATCCTATCATGACTCCAAACAGGGAGAAGCTGAGAGACAGGTGAACATACCCAAGGTCATACTGGGACAATGAGGCAGAGAAGGGCTCTCCAGGCACCTTGATGTCCTAACTTGCACTTCTGCCCAGGTAAAACCTGGCCTAGGGCTCAGCCTAACACCTCTAAACCCTGCTCAGAGCTCTGTGTGACAGTGGCATCCACCAGAGCCCCCATGGCCTCTCTGAGAAGTGTTGGCTCCAAGCAGTGCAGACAGACACATGTCGGAGAGATGAAGAATTCATCTCCTCGTTTTGTAGCCACAGAGCCTGACTCACTCAGGGCCACCAAGGACAGCTGCAAGAAACATGAAAAACTTTGCAAAGGCCGAGTAACAGGCAGGTCTTTGAGGAGCAGCACATGCAAAATTAACCGCCCGCTCCCTCTGCCCCTTCACGGCAGATGCTGGGAGCACTCAAAGGACGCTACATTTATTTAAAATTAAATAAAAGAAGCTAATTCTGGCTTGCAAGAGCAAGTGCACCTGGGGGACTCCTTGCTTCAGGGCACTGCCAACAGAAGAGGAGTAACGAAGTTAAGAAAGCAATTAAGAAACTGCAGACACTCGGTGGGAGGTTGGCTGCTCCTGAGTGAAGCGCAGCACGCACAGTGATGAGAGGAGACTGCAGCCCTGCTCCTGCCGCCCCACAAACCCAGGAACTGACTGTCTCTGAGCCCACCCAAAGCCTGCAGCACAGAAGCAGTGCTCGGGCTTTGTCCTGCTCCTCCGAGCATGGATGTGCCCTTTCGGTCTCACCTGCTGGCATGAAAACAGAAGGAAGCTCCCCTTGCCCACCCTGACCCCGCAGCTTGGAGAGCAGCTGGAGCAAGAGGAGCAGGGCATCATCCACGGTGCCCAGACCCTGCCACAATCAGGGAGCTGAGAGATACATCCTAAACATCCAACTGAGCATCTCCTTCTCTTCTCTGCATCCCTGGAGCCAAGCTAATTCTGCTCCAGGGCTCACAGGGTGGGCACCGCCAGCCTTTCACCACTTTTGGGACGGGGAAAGCTACAAGCACTACGGAGGGTGGTGGGACAACGTGGGCTACGGAGTGAGAATCCAGAGCCTTGTGTGCCTTGCGTGGAGTTTTGTCAGCACCGTGTGGAGGAGCTGCAGCACTGCACGCCGCTCCCGGCTCCTCACCCGCGGATCGCACGGACCCTCGGCGGGGCTGCGCTCCTCTGTGACACACCTGCCCCGTGCGCCACAAGGCTCGGCGTCCCGCGGGATGCCCCACACGTGCCAGCGGGCAGGGAGGGTGCCCCAGGATCCAGGAGGATGCACAGCTGCCTGCAAAGCACAGGCGTGAGGCCAGAGCGCATCAGAGCGGGGCACACAGGAGAGAGAGGCTGGGAATGCTGAACAGCCCTCGAGGCTACTCTCGGTCTAAATTTACCCACCACAGGCTGCACGCTGTGTTCTGGCTCTGCAGCCCTTTGCTCCTCAGTGACTCATCGATATTTTGAGGCTGGAAGAGATGGTTCTGACAATTTTTAGCCTGGCTTTGGAATAAATGGCAAAGAGTGATTCAGAGCAAACTCCAGGTGTCCGATGCCTGGTCCATGCAGAGAGTCCATGGAGATGAGGAGAAGCAGGGCTGCAGAGCATTCCCCAGTCCCTTTCAAAGTCTCTCCTCTCAGCCCAGGTGGTTTCTCTCTGTACAGAAACCTGAATGCAAGTGGAAGCAAAGTAAAAATGTTCAAAGGCTTCAAAAAGCTCTGTGTGAGATTTGGGCAGGCCCAGAGGTGCTCCTGCTTCTCTCTCCACTCACAGATTTGTTCCAGGTCTCAACCAGAGCAGCCTCCCCAGTCCCTTGTGCTGTTTGAACATGGGCACTGCAGGCTGGAGCAAACCCAGGGAAGGAAATCCATGGCCCCCGAGGGAGGCACAGCCTTGTGCACACACAGCGTGTCTGCAATGGCTCGGTGAGCTCAAGCTCAGATCACCGAGCCTTCCCCAAATCGTCACCTCCAGAGCCAGGAGCAGAGAATATTCCCCCAAAAGCCAGTTTTTAATCCATCAATTTGTCCGTACTAAGGCAAAGGATTCGGAGAGCCACAGATACCCTTAAGCTTTGGGGCTCTCTCTTTTGTATGAAGGTAAAGAAAACGAAAACATGCCTCAGAGGAAGCAGAAAGACAAGATCAGTAAGATCAAAGCCCACACCAGGGTTAAACTCACCAGGACATAACTCTGTCCTTTCCCACTCCCTCTGTCCAGCCAGCGATACCCTGAAACACTCCCTGCTCCTCTGACAGCCCAAGGGCAATGTGGGGATGGTTTTGCTTTTCCTTTCCTGTCAGATGGTCTCAAGTCAGGATTTTCTGAGTACAGGTTCACGACTGCGGAAAGAAATCTGCTTTATATTTGAGTGCCATGGGACACTGAGTAACAGAAGGGCATTTCTGGCTCAGCAGTGGCCCAACAGCAGCTGAAATGTCAAGCACAGCTGACTTGCATGATTTTCCATTGATTAAGATGACAAAGTTGGGCCAAAAGCTTACAGAGACTGATTACAGAGGCCTGATGCCATCTAATCTAGGCCTTGGTTCAGTAGCTTTAGGCCTAAATCCTAGCTTAGTCTGCAAATGATCTGTGCTTCCTTGGTTATCTCCACCAACTCAGAGAATAAGCAGTCATGTAAAACCACACACGGAAAGATGCTAAGGAATTAATGAATAAAAAAATAAACATATGTTTTCCCCACTCTGAGGCTGTTCCTTGGGAAAGATAAAAAAAAAAAGGAGATGGAAGGAGCTCCTCCAAGCACCATGACAGGTAAAACCACACCTTGAGCCCCGGGCAGTGCAGCAGTGCTGGCAGGAGCTGTTTAGCTGAGGGTCTCACCCCTGTATCAACAATAAATACATCTACAATAAATATGCAAACTTGTAACTGATTTGCATTGACATTTGGACTGGGGGGAGAGCCGAGGGGAGAAAGAAATAAAGTCCATTACAGCGCGGAGTAATTTAGGATATTACCACCAGCATCTGAATTACAAATCTACCTCTCATTACTGGTGTGTTAACCGGGAAAGGCAGCTTCTCCACAACATGCAAGGCAGAGTTTATTAGCATGAATTTGCATAATAATTAGCTCTGCAGCAAGCAAAGGCTGTTGTGCCTTTCAAAAAGCCAACTTTCAATGTCAATATCCAGCCCCAGTTTGGCTCCTGCCTTTGGGCCCTCCAGCAGTGAAACCTCTCCAAACCCCTCCACCACTGCCATATCCCTGGTACTGGTGCCTGGTGGGATCCAGGGAGGTCCCATCTCATCCCATAGATGCTGGGAGGCACAGGACAGCTCCTAGGGAGGGGTTTTGGCCAGAAAACCTCATTGCACAAAGAGTTTCTGCATTGCACAAAGAGTCCCTGCACCCCATGAAGAATCCCTGCATCCCATGGAGAGTTCCTTTCCCTGGTGCCTTGGCAGAGCTGTTGCTGGACAGTTACAAAGAGCTCCCAAAACGCCCCCTTAAAGTACCTCCATCCCATTACTCTCCAACAATGTCATGATGAAGAAAAGAGGGTGATCACAGAGGGAATTGTATTTATTCTCCATCGACCCAAGCTGGCAGCCAGAAGGATGATACTGATCCAGCCTGGCATTTTCCAAGTAGCCTTATGGCAATCACAGACTCTTTACTAACCAGAATGGAAAAATAAAGGCAAAAACATGAGGCTATTTCAGTCTTTTTGCTGAAACTACAAGTTTCACCTTCTAGGGCTCTATCCATAAATACATATATATGTAGGTGTGTTTCAAATGCAAATATCTCAATTTGAACAAGCCAAAGAAAACTCACTTGCTGGTGGAAGGAGACTGCACTATTTTGTTTCTCCAAATGTTTTCTTTGAATTTTTTTTTTTTCACAGCTTTTCAGCAGAAAGGCTTGCCTGGAAAAACTTGCTCCCTCCAGTCCCCAGTGCTGCAGGCAGCCTTCCCTTACCTTGCATGATCCAAGCTTTCTGCTTCAAGAACTTCTGGGGACACACCAAACACAATTTGCTTCACAAAGGATAGAGCTGCTATTCCTGCTGTTTTAAAGACAGTGTGCCTCAATTTCCCCTAAAATGAAATTATTCCCAAGCGGGGACTGAGCTGATAATTTCTAGATAGCAGCATCTCAGTGTCAGATTGAACTCGGCTGTTTCCAACAAAGGAAAATCCTTATGCTAGCTCTGAAAACGAAAGGAATTTACCCAGCTAAGTCTCAGATCTGCCATCTCCAGGCCTTGGGCTGCAAGTCCTGCTCTCGGCAGCCTCTCCCCACCTTGACACACACAACTCCTGACCAGCGGGAGGGGTGATGCACCAGCTTTGCCTTTCAGCAACTCTTGGCGCTAGAAATAGACCTCTCAGAAAGAACTTTTTTTGGCCTGATGCTGTCCCCAACCCCGTTTTCATCAGAACCCCTTTTAACTCACCACCTCTGAGTGTCAGTAGCCTTAGAGAGGATAAAACTACTTTAGAAGATTCAGCAACTCCTTGCTCTAAAATCTGGGTCCTACATACCCTTGAGAACCACACCTCAAAGGAACAGAACCCCCTAAATATATTCTATTCTGCTATTATTTCAGACAGGCATAAATAGGGTGGCATAAATGGAGTCTGAGCAGCAGCAAATAAACCTTGGCACTTCCGCATGTCCTAAAAGATTAGGGAAAAGAAATTATGCACGTTTGAACAACTCAACATCCCCTCGGTTAGCAGAAAGGCTTCAGAATTCCCTGTCCTTGAAAAACAGGAGGGGAATAAAAGGAGGAAAGTAGGATGCACGTGGTGAGAGGGCGGAATAAGGCAGCTGGGATGAGCTGGTGTTGGCGAGTGTCGGCATTTCCCCGGCTTCTCCGGGAGGTGCGGTCGCGCAGGGACGGGCTGTGCCGGCTCCAGACCGACGCGAGATGGTGCTGCTTGCCCAGGCACGGGCGGGGATGCGGGGCGGGGATGCGAGCGGCGGGCCGGGATGGGGATGCGGCTGCCCCGGCAGGGATGTGGGACGGGGATGCGGCCGGCGGGGGAGGGATGCGGCTGTCGGGGCAGGGATGCAGGTGATCAGGCAGGACGCAGGTGTCCAGGCAAGGATGCAGGGCAGGGATGCAGGTGACCAGGCAGGGATGCAGGTGACCGGGCCAGATGCAGGATGCAGGGCAGGGGCGCAGGGCAGAGATGCTGTTGTGCAGCCGAGGATGCGACTGCCCAGGCAGGGATGCTGGGCAGGGATGGGGTCGCTGGCACAGAGATGCAGAGCAGAAGGGCTGAGGTGTGGTTACGTGGGCAGGAGTGCAGGAATGCAGGGAAGCTGGGGCAGGGATGAGAGTGGCCAGGGCAGGGATGTGGCTGCCTGGGCAGGGATTCAGTTGCCCAGGAAGGGATGCAGCTCCTGGCGCAGGGATGAAGAGCATCCTGGTGCATGGGCAGGAATGCAGGGCAGCAGGAAGGCAGGGATGAGAGCAGACAGAGCAGAGGTGAGAGTGGCTGGAGCAGGGATGCTCCAAGTCCTCTCTTTTTGCAGCCCCTCACACTCTTGCACCGCAGCCACCAAGGAGCAGATGAGGGAAATGCAGATGGGAAGAGCTGGAAGGAGCCAGTACAAGTTCCTGCAGCTCCTGATTTTCAGCTCATTTAAAGTCTGTTCATAGAAAGAGAGAGAGATGGGTAAATAACTCTATTCCAAAGCACTCTCCACCTCAAGAGATTTGCTCTCGAAGAAGGAAATGCTGAGGTTCAGAGAGAAAAAAAGTCTGCTTAAAAGTTGAACAAGTGAAAAGACATCATAAACCACATAAACACTTTTCTTTGTCCTGTGCAAGTCAAATATTTGTTCCCAACTTGGGCTTCTAAATAAAAGTTAGGGAAGCTGTTCCTAATTTTTGAATGAAATTCTACTCTACAAGGCACGTGCCATGCATGTTTTTGCTTTTGGAAAAACATGGAACTGAGGATCCAGCAGAGCTCATCAGCAATCCAACATGTGTGCAGCCCCAGGATAACAAACCCAGGAAGGGACATGGGGGGAGAAGTGAGGAATGAACATTTGGAAGACGATGATTCTGTAGTGAATTTAAAAGGAGTTATCAGCTGCTCCTGGGTAAATCAGCTTGGCTAAGATAAGAACCAGAACAAATACTTATTCTAAATTTACACTGACCTAAACCTGAACGCTTCAGGGTTGAATAATTTTGGTGAACTATATATTTTTGTGAACTCATTTTCTGGGCTTCTTGCATGGGTTGAAAGAGATTTAGCTGGGAAGGATAAATCTTGGCTGCTCATATACTGTTGTCAAAAGGATGGCATGGAGACACAGATACAAACACTGATAGATGGCAATAAAAAAGATCTTTATAGTGGTTCAGTTTGTGCTGTTTCACTGTGGCAAAACTAGACCAAGATTTCCTCAAGAGATTTTTTAATGTTTCTTTGTTTCAAGGGCTCATCCAGAAAAAAAAAAGGGTCCCAAATTTTCAGGAAGCCTTTCGTGACTGCTCATACACAGACAGGCCTCCCAAATCATCACCTCTTAGGAGAAGTGTCAGTTTCACTTCTCGAGATGGGGTCACCCAGGAAAGGTCACCCAGGAAATTCAGCAGAGTTTTCTACCATGCAGGCTAATTTGGAGAGCCTTAAAAACATTCCTCAGCTTTCCTGCCCTGCCTGAAGAGAGAATCAGACCTAGTGCCTGCACATCTGGCTAGATGGGGTCCACATCTGTATGTGCAGCTGCAGGCTGTGCTGATCAGCCCCAGGCACTGGCCTGCAGCAGGTATGGAGCCAAGGTTGGAGGCTGCATCCCAGGGAAAGCACCTTTCCCACCACCACACCAACCATCACCCCCAGCACAGGTGTGCTGCTGCCTGCAAGGACCCAGTGCTGACGCAGTCCTTGTCGTCACAGACACAAAATTGTAACCTTGGCAGAAGGCACAGAAACATCCAGCTCTCACTTCCTGTCCTACCTGCACTGCTGGTCTCCCTTCAAGCCCACGTAGGAGAGACCCTTTTTCACCAGGGAATGTTCACACAGGAATATTTCCCTGCTCTATCTCCCCCTCCATCCCCAGAGGAATAAGAGCACAGGCACGGTGTGACAGGAACAAGCAGAAGCCAAGTTTACATAAACAGTGGAGAGCAGGACGTAAAGGTTATTTGTGCCTGCGGGCTGCTTGGGGAACCTGTGAAATACCCAGGGCTGGCACTAGACAGAAAATTCCTGGGATGCTAAAGACTGCAGCTTTTTGAAGTCCCTGAGCATTGCAGGGGCAGCTGAAAGCAGGGGTGAGCAGCTAGAGCAGGTGGTTCAACGTTACCCAGCACCTCCCATTCCTTCCTCATGCTGGACAACAGCCTGATCCCAACCTCAGCTCAGGAAACATCCACTCACCTGGCTGAGGCCTCCTGTCCCAGGACAGGAGTGGGCAAAGACAGGAAAATTTACAGTAATATTGTACTTCACACTTAACGCTCTTTATGAGGACTAATTCAAACTCTGGGAGGGTTATTCACATTTTATGGCTAAGGAAAAAAGAGCCTTATGGAAATCAGGCACCTTATCCAAGGCCCCAACAGAGCAGGATCCAGGATCAGAGTGAACAGAGCAGCAAAAATCTCCTCCCATCCCACAGAGCACAGCAGGAAAGTGGCTGGTCCAAACTCCACAAAGAAAAAATCACCCAGAACAGGCAAACCTTGCAAAACTGTGCAGAGTCTAGCTTGTGGGATAGGAGAACAAGTGGAAATCAGGGGATAATGATCCATGAGGAGCACGTTCAACTCTCAGTTCCAACAGGATCTCCTCAAGGTCACCTCAAACCAGTCTCCTTCATCCCTCTGAACTGGGAATGGGGACAAACCTCTCCATTTGGCTGATTTTCCTTGTTCTCTGCTCTCTTACAAGCAGAAACTCTCTCTTATCACTTACTCATGGACGACCTAGATTAATTAGACAATTCTGGAAGTTCCCAGACTATACCACAGCAAAGAGCCAAAAAGTACTGCGATTTTTTTACATTTTTAACATACCTTCAGATTTTGGAGAGGAACTAACAGTGTTTCTTTCCTACCAGAGATCTTGCTCAAGGGAAGGCAATTGAGAGGGAAGCAGTGGGTTACAAGTGGGCTCACAAAGCACCGATGTTTGCATGTGTATAAATACATCTCTCCCGGTGTGTACAAACCCACATGGGCTCGGGGTGAGCAGGGTGGAGGTGGAGCACGTAAACTTGGGCAGAGATAAAAATCAAATAAAACCCAACCAAAATTAACAGGTGGAGAAAGCCTTTTACTCAAACAAAGAAAGTCATTTTGCAGCCACCGATTTTCCCCCCTTCTTTTTTTTTTTTTTTTCAGTTTTTTTTTTCCTAAAGCCGGCATTGTGAGGAGCACTGTTCCTTTGCGAGACTTCAGATGTTGCTGTGTTCAAATGAATCCCATTTTGTCACAATCAATGACTTTGCCCGCTCGTTATTACCTGCAGCCCTCCGGAGCCGGCGGCGCCGCTGGCAGAGCTCCAAGCGCCGGGCGGGGAGGCAGAGGAGCCCACACCTCTCCAAAACGCACAGCCAAGGTAAACGGGAGAATGTCACCTACACCTGGGTAATTTTTAATTTCCTTTCTTTTCCCCCGTACTGTTAAATTACCTCCAGCTTATTTGTCTGGCTAGAGGTTAATGAAACATTAATGATGTTAATGAGCCTTTCATGCTGCAAGTTTTTTCAAGAAAGAGATAGAATGGCTGTTTTCCTTCCCTCTTAATCTTTTCCATCATTCGGGAGTTGCAGGGCCAAAGCAATTAGTGACTCAGGCAGCTCTGTCTCCCCTCCCGGTCACAGCCCAGTGGGGCAAAGAGAAGAAACCTATTAAACCCCTTTCACATGTCCACAGGTGAGGAGCTCACGGGCTGATGCAGCCACGCTGCTTTAGCCAGAAGGCAAAACGCCATTCAGGGGAAAAAACAGGGGGAATTAACAATCTGGAGCTGTCGGGAATGGTGAAGTGTCGCCATTAGCTGTGCACTGTTTGTTAGAGAAGGTGACAAGTGATTTCCAAAAGGTCCGAGGTGGTTTGGGTAGGGCTCCACAGCCGAGGGGTGGCTTGACAGCTTTCCCCATCAAACCCCATGTCGGTTTTCATCCCGCTGCGCTCTGATTCCGGGTGCGTGACATCCCTCTGGATCACGGCCAGCCAAAAATCAACCCTTCCTTCCCAACTCGTTTGGTTTAAACACAAAAAGCGTGTGGAGGGGGGAACGACATGTCAAGAGAAGAACTAAAATATTCAGAGGAATGGCTGCTCTCCACCCTGCCCATCTCCACCCTGCTGCCTCAGACACCAGGCAGGATTCCTTTATCGTTGCTTAATCCCCTCAACACAACCACAGAGCGAAAAAACCCACTGGTCTCAGCCCATTTTACAGGTGGCTCGTTCCTCACTGGGCAAGGAGGGCGGGGGCTGTGGTCCCTTCCCTGCTGAGCCCCCGCTGCCACCGCGGTCCCCGGTGCAGCACCGGGAGGTGACGCCGCCTCCGCTTCCCGTGATGGATGCGCCGGTGCCAAAGGGCACACAACTAAATTACGAGCTGGCACTTACAAGGAGTGAGGGCTCTGGCTTGTGCTTCCATTAGAGGGTATCTATCTGCATTTAAAGCTGTGGCGCTCTGATAAGGAGAAGGGAGGAAGCCAGAGAGACCTCAAAAAATTGCCTGGACGAACTCCGAGATAAGACTTTTCAGACAGACAAAAAAGCCTGTCCTGATTTATAGAGCTCCGTCCGTCCTTGACAGTACCTCTGGAGCTCCTGATCTCGGCTGTAAAAAAGAAAGTTCCATCAGAAATGTGTGTTCTGCCCCCAAACTATTTATCCCGACAACCTGTCAACCCACCACAGCCAGATCCTCTCTTGACACGGACAAGGCAGCAACACAATCGGCCGCCTTTTATTTTTACCCTCTCCTCTCCCCTGTTCCCACTAATCACAGATGCTTTGTCCGCTCAATAATAAAGATCCCGGGCGCCTCAGTTTCCATTTTTTTGTTATCGTGCCTTTCACCCGGCATGTTTATTTATGACTGCTACAAAGCCCTTCCACGGGAAGATGCCATTAGGCTGGAATGATGCTCCCTTGACATTGAGATCAGAATCGGCACACGAGCCATGCAACAACTCATCTTTATGCTTGCTTGTCTTAATTCCTTTTCTTTTACTGTTGTTATTATTGCTATTGTTATTATTACTATTATTATTATTATTATTTCCAGTGCAAGGGCTGCCAGGGAGGGAGAGGCAGAGGGGCACATGCAGCACAGAGGGGAAGCAGCTCTGGCTGAGGGCACAGATGGCATGGGCTGGCTTGGATAATCCTGCCCTCTTCCAGGGCAGCTGCTGGCACAAGGGCTGGACAAGCCCATTAAGAGAACAGGACCCCACACTGACAAGGGCACAGGGATGGATTTGCCCTCGCTCATGGCTCTCCCACATGCTGGGGCAGGATTTCCCCCAGCAGAGACAGAAATCCAGGGGAAGATGGATTTTGGGGAGCTGAGGTGCACTGCTGGCTCCCTGTTGTGGGGAGGGCAGTGCTGGGGAGCAGCATATGATAGTCAGGGGTCAAGGTCTCACACCCAGCCAAACCCTCGTGGTCAGCCTGTGCTGATGGGGTCACCAGGGTGCTCTGCTCACAGAGCCTGGCTTGTCACCAGAAAAGAGGAGCAGGCACACAGTGATGGTGACTTTAACACCCTCTGCAGAGCCCCTATAACCCACCCAGCCCTGCTCTACTCTCTTCCCCAGAAACTCCTGGCAGAGCTCACCATGACCACAGGACAGCTCTCCAAAGCTGTGCAAACACCCCTGAGATCTTCTCAGTCTGCTCAGCAGACAAAAATGGGGGGAAACCAACCCTGCTGCACAGGAGTCAGCTGTCCCCTCTGCCTCCCAGCCCTCATCCATGCTAGAAGGTGACCCTGGGACAGGGGACACGCTCCCTTTCCAGCGCTGTCCCCCAAAGGACGGTGTGCCCTTCTGCCACGCTCACGCAAGGCGCTGGGACAGACAAAGGGAGGGTTCTGTGGGATCTGGCACCGCTTCCAGCCGCCAGCCACGGCGCGTCCTTCCCCGGCACCGGCTCCCTAATTAGTTCTATTGGTTTCAACAGTTCGGCAGGCCCGGGGAATGTAATATTTAACACCCTAGAGGGAAGCCTTTCACGCCGATGCCTCTTTCATCATCTCTGCCCATCTGGTGCTCACTTCAAGCTCGCAAAGCACCACCTGCTTGGGAAACAATGAACTCCTGTGGCTCCCTGTCTCCTTCCAACTGGCTGGACCCTCCAGGAAAGACATGTGGGAGCAGCCCTCCCCAGGGCAGCAAGCCTTGACACCCATGGTGCGTGTCATGTTCACTCAAAAAGGGATTATTAGTGAGTGTTTGTGCCACTCTCATCAGGATGCTGATTCCAAGGGAGCAATTTGTCCAAGGGAGCAATTTGTCCCTTCATGTCCTGCTCCACAAGAGCTCAGGAAACGCACAACACATGCAATGGGAGAGGGGCAAACAGACCCCTTGTGCTCCCCCTTTCTCGGCAGTGACAGCCTCACCATCATCACCCTTCCCAGGTTAATCAAGGATGGATAACTGGGTAAGGGCCATTAGCAGGGCAAGGTGGGAAAGGATGGGTGGTGTGGCTCCACAGCAGCAACAGGTAGCAGGTGCTGTCTGTGTGACATGGTGACACCCACGAGTGGCATGTCAGGACCCTGCTGCAGTGGACAATGCTACGTGGCCACAGACACTGCACCATTACAGCCTTTCTAACAACAAGACTGAGCAGAAATAGGAATTGAGCCCATAAAACCATTTGCTTTCTGCAGCCACAGCAGCACGGCTGACGTTTGGAGACACCACTGCATCTGGAAATGATTAGATTCCTTCCAGTGACTGACACCTGCTAATAACCTGGAAGATGGGTAGAGCATACTCACGTTGTCATCTCCAGCTATCTACAACTTCATTTTCCATCATCTTTGTCACTCAAGGACAGCAGCAAAGGATATTATTGCTACTGGTATTGTTATTGTTATTATTTAAACCATGCAGCGACAAATCCGCAGGTGTTGGGCTGGGTTGGGCAGAGCAGCAGATTCTCCTTCGGATCAGAGCGAAAATTATGGGGAGCATTATGTATAAGGTATTTTTCTATTAAATGAAAATAAGCTTCTCTTGACAAAGTTCGGTGTGTTAAGCAACAGTGGGAAGGACAGAGGGATTAACCTCATGCTCAGGGTAGATGGATGGATGGATGGATGGATGGATGGATGGATGGATGGATGGATGGATGGATGGATGGATGGATGGATGGATGTTCAATCCCAAATAAAATCACAGTCTCTCTACACAATGCTGAACTGTATTTCAGGGCCTCCTGCGTCTTCACATAAACCCTATTAGTCACTCATCAGTGCTAAAAAAATAATAAATAAATACGCCAGTGCACAAGAGTGCCAAGGGCAGTGAAGTTAAAGGACATTATAACTCTTTAATTACATCAGTCTTGGAAAGCAAAGAGCTGTCATTCCCTCCTCCTTCCCTCTGGGGAACACTCGGTATCTACCTTGGCCAGAACCCCCTTAGGAAAGTTGTCGCAACATATGTCCTCCCTGTGATTCCTGCCAGGGATGGGTTTAGTCCTGTATTAATATTCCCTACCCACTATTTACTGTGCTGCATTCCCACACAGATGCACACAAACAAATGCCTTTCATCTCCTGCCTTCATACGAGGGGGGGAAACCTTAGTTAAGCTTTCAAGATAAGGCTGTTGTCTACAAGTCACTGGGTTTAGCCAGGAGGGAGGATTTTCTTCTGAGAGCACCTTAAGGAGGGTTTGAAAACATGATTGCAAGGAAAAAACCCCTCAAGGGGCTGAGGACCCTGCCCTGGGGACACTAAACACAATCAGTCATCACCCCCCACCTTCCCACCACACGCAGCCCATCATGTGCTGCTCTGCCATGCTGAGAGCCATCAAAGTGCATCCAGAGAGCTCGGAGAGTTTCTTCAAACAAGAATGTTTTTAAATATATTTCTCCCTGACAAAAATGCTCTTTGTAGAAGTGAAAACGGTTGTCATGAACCCGTCGCCCACCTCCTAAAAGATCCCATTACATTTCTGCATTGAACTTCTTTTTCATCACGGAAGTTATTGGAACAGTGATGGCAACAGCCAATAGTGCTTTCGATTAAAAATGTATCACAGCGTTTTGTGATTTAAAAGCAAACAAACAAGAAAGGCTCCATGAAATGTTAATGCGCACGTGAGCGGGTTTGATTCCTGTTCGCTGTTTGTTTGTCAAACATTTTCAACTATCAATTAATTATCAAAACTGGGCCAGAAAGTGGAGCCTGATCCACGCGCCCCATGACACCAATCAGGAGGCTCCAGCGGCACCACTCTTCCTGTGAGGGTGCACAATTCCAGCCATGGGATGATTTCAGGAAGGTGAGCAGTGAGTGATCACCCTTTCACCCCTTTAACTGACACCAGAGACTGATGGGGCTGCAGCCCATCAGCAGCTTCTGGTCACCTTGGAGCCAAGGCCATCGCTCTGTGTTGTCAGAGCCACATCACGAAGCCCAGGGCATCTTTTGTGGCAATCTCTGATGCCGAAGGACACACCACGAAGGATGGGAAAGGACTGGCAGGTGCCTTGGTCAGCCCGACATCCTCCCCTCCTGCTGCATTTTTAAAAGCCCTTGCAACACCAAAAAAAGAGCAGGGGAAAAAAAAAAAGGCAAAATAAAAAAAGACACCATTGGAGCCAAGGCAGGTGAATAAGGAGATATGGCAGAGTCAGGAGGCAATGGCCCAAGGGACCCATTAACAAGATTCCTCCCACACAACATCCAGGAGCCCAGGCCATCAATAAAACCTGCTCTCCTCCCCAGCCAGCCTTGCGTGGCTCTGAACTTTCCATCTACAGGCTGCAGATTGGATTCTTCCGTCATCACCATAAAACCAGATGAATTGTCCACGGCTCAGGGACCTGGGAGAAGGCAGGACCCTCTAGGCAAGAAGGCAGCACACCTCATAAAACCAGTGCTGCCTTCCAGCAGGGCTGGCCCTGTGCTGCCAGGGTGGGTGTCTGGTCCCACATGCTGCAGCAAACTCCTCTCCACACTTTTTATACCCAGAAAAGATGGGTGGAGATCCTCTGCCCTCTTACAACCCAACAGGTCAGCGTGGTGATCTATGCCACAGCACATCCCAGGGTGATGCCTGCATCTCATATTGCCTTACCCCTCCCTTGCCAGGATGTGCAAGGAGCCCTCTCATCCCATATTGCCTTACCCCTCCCTTGCCAGGATGTGCAAGGAGCCCTCTCATCCCATATTGCCTTACCCCTCCCTTGCCAGGATGTGCAAGGAGCCCTCTCATCCCAAATCTCTCAGGAATAACTACAGCCCTTGCTCTGCTTTTTGCTGCAGAAGCCCAAACAGCCACTGGCAAAAGCCATTTCACTCCTGGCTCTTCCACTTCAGCAGCAGGGAAATACTCCTGCATGGGCTGGGAAGGGCATGCTACCCATCTTGGTCATGGATAATGTGTGTCCTGCTGTAAGATCCTGTCCCAGAAGGTGCTGGGAAGCATCACCCTGCTCACACCTCTCTATGGTAGTGGAACACCCTGGCTGAGTCAATGTTAGTGCCATTGAGGCCTTAAACAGGACATTCATCCTCCCTTCCCACAGCTCTGGGGGTGAAACAGCGACTCCAGCACTGCAGAAAGCACCATCCCAGCCACAAATAAAGTCTTTGAGGAGCACCAAGAAGCTGGAGCAGATAGAGCCTGGACTCTGCAACAACAGCATTTCTTCCTGTTTTGTTTTGCTTTGCATTCTCATTGCCAGGTTCATTATCTGGGCCCTTATTCCTGCACACGCTTCCCATTTTTCTCCCTCCTATCTCCCTGCGTCCAACGCAGCAGCCTGTATTAGTTTATGTTAACAAGCTGTGGCAGCAGTAATCCTGGCCTCTCCAGCTCCACTGCCTGTTCTGCTGACCAGGCACATTGTTTGTCTCCACTGCCTGGTCCCCTGAGCCTTTCTCCACCTCGAATCCCAGCCTCCTGCAGGAATTACACCAGGATATCTGCAGGAATTACACCAGGATATATCCCGTGCCAAACGCTGTGACCACGCTGTCGCCGGAGCGCAAGTTGGAAAACATTCTGCTGCCCCGCTGCCGCCTCTGCAGAGCACCAAAAGGATGGAAAAGCTTTTTTTTTTCCTGCTCAAAATAGAAGCTTTCCTTCTGTGCTGCAGAAACAAGCATCACCCCCGTGGCCCCGGCGTGCCAGGGGCTCCCGTGTGCCCGGCAGTCCCTCCTCCCGCTGGCCACGGGGCAGGAGGCCGGGCTGCCCTCTCTGTCCCACCCCACCCCTGCGATGTGACAGCCCGCATTTGTCTCTTCAGCTTTGACTTCCTCCTCGGCCCAGGTTGACAGCCAACAACACTTGGAAAAAGAAGAGAAGAGGAGAAAAAAAACCTAAAGGGCAGCTGCTGTGGCGGAGGGAGTGAGGAACAAAGAGAGATTTCAATCACTGCTCCACTCCAAGGGCACGGGAGCGCGGTTGAGTGTCCGGGAGGGAAAGGGAGGGTGAAAAGCCTCGCTGGGTGCCTGGGCTCAGCCCTTCTGCCCGGGCACCTCTCTGTTCTGCACATCAAAGCCCGTCTTCCCACGCAAGCTCAGCCAGCAGGGGTGGGTGCTGGACCCTCTCCACCCGCCTGGCTCCCCAAGCATGAGCAATCCACCAGCCTGAGGCACTAAAACAAAGCTCCGTGCACAGAACCTCGTGCCACTGCACCAAGACACTGCTCGGAGCCCCGCTGGGGTAATGGTGGGGCTGGATTCAGCAGAAGCGTTTAACGAGTGGCGTGTGTGCTGCTGATTAACAGTGTGGCTCTCCAAGGCCAAAGAAGAAAAGAAATTCAGTGTAAGAACTGCAAACAATTACTCCTTTTAGATAATCACTGTTTTACAGTCCAGACACATGCATAAATATTGCATAATGCTGGGGCTCAGCACGTAATTGTCAGATATTATTCAAACCGAGTCGCTGCTTTATTGGCAAGAGCTGTGAGCTTGTCACATCCCAGGGTCAGCGGCTGGATGGCTGAAGGATTTTCAAGGAAAGCTCAGGTAATGCGAGCAGCAGATCAGCCATTCCCTAAACTGCTCAGCAAGGACCTCTGCAAAGCGATCCCACATTCAGGAGCGCGTGCGGAGCGTTCGTGTGTGAGGACAGGGATGCGAGGCAGAGGGAACAAGCAGCTCCCAGCCAGCTCTCCAGGGCAGGATTTGGGATCAAAGCCTCACAGCGCAGCCACCAGGCAGTTTGCAGGGGCACCAACACGCCCAAGAGCTGCAGAGCCTGCCTGCCCACAGCCACACACCTGCCCGTCCTGGGGAAATGCTGCTGCCAGAGCCCCTCTCGCAGTGCTGGGGCTGAGCTCCAGCCACTTTGGACAGGTCTCCTTCCCCTCCTGAGCCAAAGCTGTTTTGTTTGCAAACCATCTGCTCGGCGCCCTGCCGTGCCGGCAGCAGCGAGGGGGCCCAGATGGACGGGCTCTTTGAAAATTCTTTAAAACGGAGCACCCAAGCACGACGGCTCCATATGCCGAAGGGCCGGCCAGCCCTGAGAGCTGTGACACCACCCTCCCTCCTCCCTCCCTCCTTGGCTCGGCCCTGCCCAGACCCCAGTGTGCTCCCTCACCTGCCCAGAGCCTGCGAGCCTTTCCAGAGCCCACCTTGTGTCGGCCCAAGGCAGAGTGGCCAGAAGGAGGATGGGGCTCCTCCAGCCTGCAGCCTTTGCACAGCAGGTCCTGCCTCCCGTGGGTTGAAGGAGCAGGTCCTGCACTCCCTCAAGCTTTCCAAGGCAGATTATGGGGTAAGCAGAGGCAGGTGGAGAAGATGAGGCTGATTCTTTGGAGAGTTATTTCTTGGCCCCGGTTCACTCCTAGTTTAAAGGAGACACCTCTATGATTACTGTGCACAATAGCCAGGACTGGATTTGGCTCAGATTAGCTCACGGACAAGCTCAGTGGCACAGGAGAAAGCCAGCTGCTTATGGGCAATAAACCCCTGCCTGGAAGCACAGCTTCCCTTCCCTTCCCTAGGAAAGCTCGTCTTCACCTCCAAATACTCAGACAAACTTTCTCATTAGAAGGAGAAGGCAGACAGAGATTCCTGCACTGTCGCAGGAACTGGGGCTTTAAGGAAAAAAAACGCCTTGCAAAACCCACACCACAATCAGATGAATTTTGATCCAAGCCGCAGTGAAGGACAGCTCTGTGGGATTTCAGATAAATAAAGGCACAAAGGCCAGTGAGATTGCACTGACACCTTTCAGGCTTTGCTTTCCTGCCCCTGTGCCTTGAATAGCAAATCCTGCCTCTTGCCAGCAGCCCTGAACCCCAAAGCTCTGGTGAGTGGTGTGGAAAGGACGGATTCCCCTAACAGAAGCTCCCCAAAGCCTCTGCTGTTTATAGATTTGGGATGCCAGAGCATGGGAAACCCTTCCTGAGTAATTTGCATTACCAAGGACCCCTGCTGTGATCCCAGGACACTGCTCTCACCTGTCTGAGGAGGCAGGAATTGCAACCCCAAATAATGGGGTTTCAATGACCTGACTGCCCAGCTCCTGAGCTGCAGCATCACCTCCAGACTGTATTCTCCATAAGGATCTGCCGAGAGTGTCAATAAGGAAAGAGATTACATCGTCTTCCCGAGAGAGAGTGCAGAAAAACCAGTCAGAGCAAAGAAAAGCTGCTTTAGAGTATGAGCTAAGCAGGATCTGCAGGAGCACGCTGCTTCCCCAGGGATTGATGAGGTGGAGGCCAGCATGGAATGAGCGAGAGATTTGGGGGGTTCAGGGTGTGCTTCCTCTGCCTGGCTGGCCTAGAATGAGCCAGAAATGGAGCAGGGAGTGATGGAGAGAGGAAATCGCATGCCAGCACCTCCTAAGCTGCTCTTCTCAAGACATCAACCTCACCTCTCATCATTTGGTGGTAGATGAGCGCTTTTAAACAAAAATCACACTCATTGCCTCCAAAAACATCTGATCCGGGGCCCACAACTGCAGCAAAGTAACTGTGAATGCTGATAACTTTATCATGCCACAAGACTCAGGTGAAATGCTTCTCTTGTGCTAAGGGCACAGTGTAGACACAGGGAGCTGAGGCGGGACAAAGCTCCCGGCCGGCTGCTAATGAAGGACCATAAATAGTGCACCAAATCAGCCCCGAGTTCCTCTTGATCAAGCAGTGCCCCACCAAATAATGAAAATCTCGCTCTTTTGTATCCATGCAAATCACAGGCGCCGCTGGAAATCGCCTGCATTAATGACTTTCCCTATTGGTGGGCCAATAAGGAAAAAAAGTATCCCATTATCTTGTCCACTTAAGCATTAGAGCAGCTCAAAGTGTTTTCATCCACCTCCTGTGAGCCTCGTGGCTTCCAGCTCTGTTCCCATGGACCATATTTCCCACCATCGCTGCTGGCTGCTCTCCTGGACAGACAGATGCCAGCCCCATCCCAGAGTGACCAGGCAAGGCACCAGCTCACAAGCCTTTAGGGATAAGCACCACGATGGCCCTGCTGCTGCCCTGGGGGAGCTCTGAGCTTCACAACCCCACATTTACACCCAAAGGCATTGGGCTCTGGCTGCCCCTGATTCTTTAAGGCTCACCAGTGAAGGATGCTGTTCTCCAGCTGGAATTCCACAGGGGAATTCAGGTAAGCAGACTGTAATTAACCAAGCTGGCACGATGCTGCATCCGACAGATGTAGAAATGCACCTTGAAAGGAGGAAAAGGAGGAGGGAGGGAAAAGCAGGAGAGCAGCGATGCCTTCCCAGGGTCCCTCCCCATGCACTCGGGGGGGATTTGGGGAGATGCAGTGGCTGCAAAGGAGCAGTCAAACGTGTGGCAATGCTTTCCTCCTCCTCCTAGCTGTTGGGCAGGAGCAAAATCCCCATGGAAATGCAGGCACAGAGTCTCAAAGGCACTGATAGCGAGTTGGAGCTGGAGCTAGGTTGCCCAGCACCCTCGGGCAGAGATGGCCAACACTTGGAGTGGGAAATGGGGAAATTCGTGCTCCTCAGCTTAGGAGGCTCAAGCCACAGCTCTGCTGTCAGGCATGTCACACTGGGCTTTTGGAAAGCAACCAGAAAGCAGGATTTGTCTGCCTGACCCCGAGCCAAGCAGCAGTAATCTCCACCCAGCCCAGCTAACTCCCATGTCAGCCCCACTCCTCCACAAACCTCTTAGAAGAAATTTGTCCAAGCAAATGCCCGAGAGCAAACATCCCGGATTTGTTCTGCTCTGGCCTGGCTCACATCAGCACCCACACCTCCAAATCCTGTGGAGATGAACCTCCCCATCCCACCATGCCCAAGACAGGACCTTCAAACCAGAGCTTGGACAACATTGCCTGGGCACAGCAAGAGCAGAAGAGCAGCTCTGCCTCCCGTCCTGCCCCACACCACCCTGACCTCCATCACTGAGGCACGGCTTTCTCGCTTCCTCTTTTTGCTTTGTTGGATAATTTGACTTTCCCCTGCTCTGCCCTGCAATCAGAGTGGCAATGAATTACAGCAAGGGTGGCTCTGCCCCTTTCAGATGTCAGAGCCTGTGGTAATTGTGGCACCCACTTACATTTATGTCAACGGGGGAAGCCTCTGTGTGGCAGAGAGCTCGCCCTGCCAGCACCGAGCCCGGGACAGCCTCTGCTCGTCCCCTCTGGGGTCCTGCTCCTGCCTTCCCCCCAGGAATGTGGGCAGCCTGTCACCAAGCAAAGCTCCCTGTCAGAGGGGAACGTTCCCCAGCTCGGTCCTGCTCCAGGAGCCCATCCAAAATGCACAGCCCCCCTGTCCCGCTGCCTGCAGAGCTTCTCCAGACCCTCCACAATTGTCTGTCTGACACAGTCCCCAAATCCCCCCAGGTGACTTCAGCAGACACTTCTTGCCCTCTCCTCCCAGACCCTCAGCTCAGCATTTCAAGACATGTGAAGGTTTTCCTCTGCAGGGATGTCCCAGGAGAGGGAAAGAAGCCATCAGGAGAGCAGAAGTTATCCCAGCTGCAGGAAATTTTGCTCTCCAGGCGGGAGCTTTGCCCATCTGCAGCAGGAATGGGACCAAGCAGAGGACCAGGGTGGGAAGAAGGATCTGAGGAAAGATGGTCCAAGAGTTTCCCAGGAGGTCACCTCCCTGCTGCCACCCCCAGCTTCAGGCAGAGTGACATGGGGAGCAGGAGGAGGATGAAAAGCCGTATGAGCATCCTTTGCCTCCTCTTGCACGCAGGAAGAATGCAACCCCTAACTCCAGCTGGAAGGGTGGATGGGGAGAAGCAGTGGGAATCTCCCAGGTCAGGCAGAGTTTCCAGGCCCCCGAGTGTCACATTTGCTGTCACACTGCCTGCCCTTCCCCTGGCTCCTGCAGAGCTCCCATCCCCATGGCAAATGGGCAGCTGGTTCTGAGGAGCAGTGTAGTTTAAAAAAATAAAAAATATAACAAGTCAAAACACAAACAACACCAAAAAACAAACATTGCAAAAGACAGAACACATCAAATATTAAAGGAATCAAACTCCTCCTGTCAGCAAGGAGGACACAGAAACCGTTCCCAGATGTGGCAGGGCTGTCACCTTCTCTGATCAGCTCGGCTTCAAACAGCTTGTCACAGGGATGTTTGTGTTTTTGGGGTCCCTAACCCCAGTGTCCCTCCCACCCTCAGCTCCCAAGGAGGGCTGGATCCTTCCCTGGTGTAAATCCACTGGAGCTGCTGCCAGGAGCTCTCCTGACAGCTCAGGCAGGCTCAGGGCTGGTTTCACTGGCAGCAGCAAGTGCTGGTCACCAGCGTGGGGGCAGATCCATGGAGGGGACAACCCCAGAAACACCTGGTTAGGCCAGGGCAGCCCACGGGGAGGGCACAGCACCCTCCACCAGTGTAACCATGCCAAGCCTCCCCAGCCTGCCTGGCCTCAGGCACAGCAGCAGCTCCGAGGCTGGATCCTGCTCTCCCTGGCACAGGCACACAGGGAATGAGAGCACAGCCCTGGGCTCTCCCTCCTTCCCTCGCGATCCCTGGCACCTCGTGCCACAGCTGCAGTGTCCTTGATAAGAGGTGCCACACCCCAGCCAAAACCAGCCTTGTTCTGCAAGGGATTGACAAATGAGGAGTCTGGGACTGCTCGCAGGAGCTGGACCATTGCTCCAAGCACCCAGTCTCACCTTCCCAGGGCCAATATTGAACATCCCTGTCCCAGCTGCCTGGAAGGAGGCACTCCCACACAGGACAAAGCCCTGCAGGCACACAGCTCCCAGCTCCCAGGGATGCTAACTCTGTCCCAGGGTGATTTCCAGTACCACAATTCCATTCCCACTCTGGATTTGACACATCACTGCCTGAGTTTTGACCTCCAAATCTGGGCTGTCTGAGCCCATGAACTTCATCTCTGCTGGCGGATGATGCCAAGAATATTAAAAAAAACACAACCCACAACAGGCTTTGGAAGGTGGCCACGTGCCAGGTTCATCTGTTCCCAAACTCCTCAAAGTTTTATGAAATCCCTGCCTCTCCCTGCAGCACACAATCTGCCTCCCCTCCTCCCCAGACCCCACCAAAGCCTTCTCTGACCTTTCCCCTGCACAGCTGCTGCCTCCACGGCACAAAGCTGCCCTCGGGTGCAGAGAAAAGTGGGATTGGAGGGAGTTCCCGTGGCAGGGCCCCGGCTGTGCCTCGCCTCACCCTGTGGCTTCTGCCCGTGCCACAACCTTTTATTGCAGCAGCAAATTGTTAATGGCCTGGCTGTTTGGAGCAGGAATGAGCTTGGCTTTCCCATGGAAAAGCAGCTTTGCAGCCATTCCCCCAGGTCCCATTTTCCAGGTCTCTCCATTTAGCAGCGACACAAGGGACACTGAGGGAACCACGGCCCGGGGGCTCCTTCCAGCAATAATTTAGGCCCATGAAATATTCAATAACCCCCAGAATAACCCTGCAGAAGATCTGATGGGCTCTCTGGGGTGCCCTGGCAATGGGATCAAGCAGGATCTCATCAGCACAAGGATGCAGCACCAGGATGGGGTGAGATGTGCTGACAAGGACAAGGAGAATCAGCTTTCCTCTGCCTCAGCTGCAGATCACCCAGCCCCAAACCAAGTGCTCTGTCAAGGTCAAACAAACAATTTTTGGAGTGTCTAATGCACTCACATCCTGAAACAGCTTTCCTGAGGAAATACCAAATCCAAGTATCTGCTCTTGGAATTTCTGCCCACAGAATCAGCCCGGGACCCCCTCCCTCCAAACTCCTTAATTTAACTTTTTCCAGAGCACAGACCAAGTTGCTCTCTAATCAAGGGAGCTCTAATGTGGTAATGCCAGTAAATTGTAATTAATTTTCCCCCTAATTGATGCGTGGGAATATCCGGGACCCTCATTCTCCTGCCTTCAATTCCCTTATAAATATAAGGTTTGACAGGTTAATTTGAAAGTAAAAGTTTGGTTCTTTCCAGCAATCCAAGCAGAAGCCCCAGAACAGAGCCGGCTGCCTCACTACGTGAGGTGGAATGAAAAGGGTTGAAGTCAGGTTACAGTCGTCATCATCATCATCTTTTTAATTTCACTAATTTAATTTCTGCCCCCCCCTTCTCGGAAGATAATAAAAGCTTCATTTCACAGTCCAGAAAATTTGGCAGCAAAAGGTGACAGACAGCCAAGGAAAGATGGGGAAGATGCATAAGAAGGGTGACAATTCCTTCTAAGTTAAAAGACGGTGCTCAGCAGCCCGGGGAAGGGCACAGGAGGGCACACAGGACACCGAGGCATTAAAAACCAGCTTTCCCAAGGTGGCAAAGGGAAATCAGGCAACGCTAATGATGCAGCTTGGTGCCAGAGGGTGCAAAACTCCCTGTGCCTGCAGGTAAATACACCTGCAGCTCCCCTCCCTGCTGGCTGCAGGAGAGCCAGGTCACCTTCCCTGAGCTTTAATGAGTCTGGAGGTACTGTCTGGCTTTCTTGGAAGTTCTTTGGCTTGAAACTCATCAAGTCCAAGGCTGTTTTTTCCTGTGGGCCTCCCCAGGACAGGACATGGCACTGCTCCCACCCAGAGCCCCAGGGCCCTTCCATGAGAACGCCAACTGCTCCCGAGTCCACGGGGAAACAGCTCAAACACAATCACACAAAAGGTTTCAAAATCTTTCTTGACTTGTTCCTAATTAGAAAGGAAGCATCAAACCCAAGCCTTTTAATAAGAAGAAACATCCTCTGTTGATATATTTAACCTTTTCTAATGAGAAGTTGCATTGAAACATCCCCTTTCCCATTTCTTCCAGGAGCTCCAGTGCTGTTCTCTATCTGCCAGCCCTCTCCCTGTCATCTCCACGGGCTCCAGCCTGCAGGTCTGGCATCAAGTCAGTCTGGAAATGTCATCCTCATCCCCTGCATCCCTCAGCACCAGGAGACACAGGCTCCTCACCTCACCATTCTCATGGGAGTTACGATAAAAGCTCGAGGAGCTGGGGAAAGAAAGGGCTGAAGTCACACCAGACACTGGCCAAGGGAATGATAAAGGATAAATAAATGCAAGTCTTAGATGAGGATGACTGGCAGAGAATCGAACTTCAATCCTGGCTGCTGAGAATATTTACTGGAAGCAGATCTGGACTAAGCAAAGCATATGGGAATGCTGTTCCTCCAGAATCAACACCAGCGCTGTCTCCTGCCAAGCTGTGTTTTGGGGCTTAAGGGACATTTTTGGTGGAAATCTGCAGGAAAACGTGATGAGGAATGTGAAAAATGTGTCTGGATTTATGTCTCTCTGCTGACAAAAGGATGTTCAAGCAGTACATTTTGTAAAATCCCTGCTCCTGTTTGCTGTTTTCTAACCACGTCTCTGCCTCTTGGTCACAAAACTGCCCTTTTCATCCACGTAGCCAATTGCAGTGGCAAAACACCAACAAAATCAGGCAGCAACAAAGGCAGGCAGAGGGAAAGACAGGCCTTTCTTGTGCTTTTTGGAGTAATCCAGCGATTTGGTGGAGTTCCAGGAAACGAGACAAAACTGTCAATTTGCAGTTCCAAGGGCAGCCGGTCTGATCCCTGCCCACGCCTCCCCCAAAAATCACTTTGCCTAAACTCAGGGTGGGGGAACTGCTGAGCCCCTCTGCACCAGCGAGGAGCTGGAAGTTTTCTGAGCCCTGCAGAGATGCAGCAGGGATCAGGTTTTCCCATCACATGCATCTCCCTCTCCCTCCTGCCGCCTCTCATAAAGGGGAGAGATGTCATCTGACAATTTCTCAGTGGGGAAAAAAAAAAGGAAAAGAGAAGAAAAAGAGGAGTTCTATCTACTTGAGGTTATATTTTTATTGCCAGCCGTGACTGTAACATTTGTTCTGATTACCAGATTAATCACCAGATTGCAAAGCCCATTAAATAAAATCAAGTCGGACAGTTGAGGTGTTCCAAGAGCGATGTCACTCGGAGCGTGTCCCAGCCTGCTTCTCCCTCATCCTTTCTCTCCCTGACACTCAGCTCGAGAGAAAGACCATTCCCCAGCTAGGAAAGAAGGGAAAACAACATTCCCCCTCTCCTGATCCATCGGGAAAGGCCAGCGTAGCTGTATTCTGATACCACCAGCATCACCTCTCCCCTGTCCAAGCTCTATTTGCCAACCCTGCACATCATCAATTAGGGTGATGGACAGCACAAACAGGTGAAGATGTGTTTCACAACCCTCGGCTCAGGTCTCTGCAAATGAGCGCTGTAGATCTCCCCTTCTCCTAATGCCACCTGTCAAAGCCTCCCCTCTTCCCGGGAACAGGATCCCGCATCAAAGCACAGTTAAATGGGGTGTAAATGCCTCTTTCATGCACAGAAAATGGGCTGGTTGGCAGTAATAGGGGGAACTGTAAATGCTGTCAGCGGCTACATTTTGTTTATTGATTTACACCGTGTAATGGGATGACTCGATTTGAATCATATACACAGGTGTCATGTCCCATTCATCGCCATCGGATTTAATAACCACAACAGCTCACCGCTGAGCTCGGCTCTGCAGTGGGCACAGAAACTGCCCAGGAGCACAATGATCCCAAACCCCTGCGGTTTGTGAGCTCACGGCAAAGGCAGAGGTAGGAGAGGGGCACCAGGGGCTCACCCAGCCATCCCCTGCAGCCACAGAGTCACGGAATGGGTTGGAAGGGACCTTAAAGATCGTGGTAGAGGGGTTGGAATTAGATGGGCTTTAAGATCCCTTCCAACCCAAACCATTCTGGGATTCTACGCTGTACTTCCAACCCCTTGTGATGTTCACAGCCCTTGTGATGTTCACTGTGGTACTGGGGCAGTTTTTATGCTTGCCCTGGGTTTGGGGCTGTGTCATTCCCTGTAGGCACACACAGTTTAAGCCATTCACAACTCTGGAATGCCTTCCAGAACGATCCATCTCTGCTGGTACAACTCAAGCCTGCAAACCGTGCCTCCGGCCCTGCACCTTTGCAGAACCTTCCCAAAGCCCAGGAGCCCCCAGCACAAAGGGAGAACGGAAGGGAAGAACTCCCCTTGCTTAAACTCCACCTGCACCTTCCAAATCCTGGGCTGAGTTCACCCTAACATGGCAAACCCAAGGGATTTCTCCCTTCTGCATCGTGTGTCTCTCGAACAACAGAGAGGAATTAAACCCCATTGCCTAATTTCTGCCGCATCTGCCAGGCTTCCCCCCTCCAAAAAAAAAAAAATAAGGAATCCAATCAAGAGCCTCTGAGCGTGTCACCCCAGCGGTTACGACGCCAATTAGGAGAGAGTCAAGCATTCAAATGGCCAAGCAAAACAAGGCAAATGACAAGTAATTTAAACCCTGCTGGGCACTCTCCGACGAAGGCGGCTGGCGTGTCGCAGTGAGCTGCGGCACTCGCTAATTAGTAACCACTCAAAAGCCTGTAAATAGCCCTAAAACACGCTGCGAGTACCGACAGCGATGGGCTGTCAGGTTTATCCCTGATCCCAGGCTTATCCCTGCACCCATCACCTCAGGGTCCCACAGCCACTTTCGCTGCTCAGACGGGGACAGGGGTACAGCAGGATGATGTGTCCCGTGTCAAAGTGTGGCTGGGACAAAAATGGCACATTCCATGTCCTGGGACTGCAGACATCCCTTCCCATTCCCAAACCTCCATAGCAAGCCAGAGGAGCCTGTGCAGAAGGGGCGGGGTTGCTCCCGAGCACGGCAGTGACACAACTGCACACCCAAGCCCCAAACCCTTCCTTTCCACTGCTCTCTTCCTCACCACGTGAGTGGAGAGAGGCTGGGATGGCATCGCCTCCTTTTTTTCAGGTCACGAGTCCCCTCAAAATACCATCACTCGGAGCAATGAAGCTGTCACATTTTGTATTTTTAGTTTTTCAAACCTTATATTTCCTTTCACCACCAGCTGCTGGAAAGGATGAGCAAAAGGCCAGAGCAGGGAGCAAAAAATCAATACACTGCAGGAAGACAGAAGATCTGTTTCTGTTCTTCATCTCTGATGCCGGGTACCCAGGGAACATCAAGCAAGGCTGGGGGCTACTGCCCTCCTGCTCAAGCCAAGTCCCCTGATTCCCCACCCCAGTCATCACAGAGAGGGACACTCCTGTGGCCAGGGAAGGGGTTGGCTCTTTGGAAAATGCTTTCCCTACATGGGTGAAGCTGGATGAGTCCTATATGGGTGGTAGGCAAAAAAAAAACAAACAGCCCTAAGGAACTGATTTGTCTCCAAATCCCCCAAATTTCTCACCTCAGACTCCTCCTTTAACTCATCCCACACAACATATACATTCCTATTTTCCATGCTGTCCATGGGATTCCTGTTCCCTGCTCATCAGGGAATCTCACCCCAACTTTCTGCTCGGAGCTGCTCATTGTCAATGCCCTCAGTTATCACCTATTCCCTTTACCTTCTCACATTGGGGGCGAGGTCCCCAGAAGTCTCTCTGAAGCCACCTTGGCACCAGGTTCCCTCAAAGCTACTCTGGCTCCTCTGCACAGGCTGAGGAGTCACTTGTGCTCAGCCCCTTCATGCTCTGCCAACCTGCTGCTTGTACAGTGTGGGAACGTATTGGACACGTCCAGACAAATCAGGCTCCCCTCGACAGGCTCGACAAGGGAGCCAGCAGCTACGGGAGCTCTCCAAGTGGAACAGAAATGAAGGGATTGGCATCCCAGGCAGTAGGAACACCTCTCAGATGATAAATCAGCCTCACTCACAAGCCAACCCAACCTGAAGGGGTCGGAAGGATCTTTCAGATCACAGGAAGATGCAGGTAGGGGTTTTCTTGGTGTGCAGATGAGGTGGAGGATGAATGAGATGCAGGATCAAAGTCTCCCTCCTGTTCCAGGCATCATCCTTCCAACAGCTACGTGATGCATCCAAAACACCTCAAAAATCAGCTGATACAGCAGTTGGGTAGGTCAAGTCCTGAAGAGCAGCAGGATGTGATGGCTGGTATTGGCCCAGCTGGTAATACCATCCATCCATCCATCCATCCAGCCATCCATCCATCCATCCGTCCGGCCGTCCGCCCGTCCGTCCGCCCGTCCGTCCGTCCGTCCGTCCGGCCGTCCATCCATCCATCCCTCCATCCCTCCCTCCCTCCCTCCATCCCTCCCTCCATCCCCCCATCCCTCCGTCCGTCCGTCCGTCCATCCATCCATCCATCCATCCGTCCATCCCTTCCACAGGCGCCCCTTCCCAGCAGGAGCCTCCCCATAAATCAGGGGGTGAGGAATAAGCATGGAGCATCAGAACTGCAGAAGCAGCAGCACTGCAGTCATAAATCAGGATCTAATTCAATCTTGTGAGATGCCTCGTTTGATTAATTTATGTCAGCATTTTCTCTTCCACCGGCAGCTGCTGTCCCTCCCTGCATCGCCTCTGCCTCCACACTCCTCTGGGCAACCCAGCAGGCTCCAGGCAGGAGGGATGGCCAGGAGGAGACACAGCCAGGCCCCATCCAAAGAGATCTCCATGGGAACTGACCAAGCCTGACCTCCTGTCCTCTGCAAAAAACCCTGGATATGGTGGTTACATCCATCTGCCACCCCAGGACAGGGCCACGGATGTTCTGTTTGATGGAAGACACTTTCAAACCTCTTCTGAACATGGTAGAGACTCCCTCTGATCCTGGTCTTTTCCCATATATTGCTCTCAGCACCAGAATCCAGCATCACTATATTAAAAAACCCAAACCCCCCGTCCTTTAAAATGGGGGGTGATGGAATTGTTTTTCACAAGAAAACCAAATGCCTGTTGTCACCTTAAAATAAAAATGGACCTTATTGAAAATCCAGATGCTTCATCTGAGCCACACTTTCCTGGGGGAAAGAAATTACTGAACTAAATGAACATGGAGCAAGGAAATAAAATAATACCCATGCTAGCTGTCCCTGCTGAATCTCCAGTAATGAGAGTCTGATCAAGTGCTGCATAAATTAACTGGTGTCTCAAGACAAGAGGGTGTAAGAGCAACATCCATACTGACCCCAGCAGCCTCAGCCTCAGCCTTGCCTGGAAAGTGTCCTCCCTGAAAGCACATTACACCCTCCAAACTTCTCTGTGAGCCACTCATTTATTTAGGAAGGAGGTAGGAGACAGCAAGAGTGATACTTAGGCCATCTGTTTGAGCTCTCCCTCCTCCCTTCCTGCACAAAAATTAGCAAGAGCCCGCAAGAAGCAATGGCACATGTTTAATTCAGTCCTGCAGAGGGCTCGAGCTGTGTTTTGGGCTTGGCCTCCTCCGTAGCAAGGGTTTAAATAAATCAGTGGGTCAGAGGTGCAGACACTGATGCACAGGCACCGCAAGCAATGGCCATTGCTCTTGCCCTCCATGAGCATTCCCTCTGCCAGATCCCCGGGCCAGGAGTTGACACAGGCCGTTCTGTAGCTTAACCTGGTGCAGCCTGGTTAGCACCAAAGGGAGCTCAGACAAAGCTGCCTGTGAGATGCATGGCTTTGTTCAGAGCAGCCAAATCCTGGTGGGGATCAGTGCCAGGTCCTGGATTGGAGGACTCTGGCTCTTTGCTCCCCAGGGGCTGGCAGGAGTTTGCTGGAGCACTGGAAGATCAAGCTGCTCTGGCACTGCAGAGGCAGAAAACAGACTGTTAAAAATCTGCTGAACCTGAGGAGCTCCGGGCAGCCCCATCCAAGCCAGAAGGTTGCAAACCACAGGGGCTGCAGGTTGACACTCTGCCCAAGCAGCTCCTTGCTGGAACCTCAGAGCTTGTGTGGTGGAGAAGGTGGGAAGATGGCTTGGTGGCCCAGGGACAGCTGTGCCTGCTGGGTCTCTGTGTCACGAACAAAACCCTGCAGTTTCACTCACATGCTCCATCCCTCAACACAGTGCTGGAGAGGCCCAGCTAGAGGACACTGTGCCAGGCTGCTGTCAGCCCAAAAGCCAAAACTGCTCATGGACCCCCACTGAAGAGGGACCAGTGTGATGGAAATGTTCCTACACCTCTCCTCTCTTCCCAGAGAGCTTCCACCATGCAATGCCCCAGATAAATTCTGGCTCTGTACTGGACTACCAGTCTGGGGCAAATCTGTCTGAGCACCTTTACTACCCCATTGCCCTCCCTCATCCTTCACCCCGCTCCAGAAGATGGGGTTTATAAGGAAGGAGACAATCCTAGGGGAAAATGTTGCCCTTCTCTTTTCACCCCCAGCTCAAGGCAAAGAACAGCCTTGCTTTTCCTGCTCTGGTCCAACAAACACCTGCTTCAACCTCTTCCCTCTTCACCTCTGCTCCCACCTGGCACATCATCCTGGGAGTCAGTTCCCACTGGCCTCCCATGGGGATCGGGCTCTGCTGCTCTTCCCCAGACCCCCCGCCAGCTCCCCTTCAGAGGAGACTCCACTCTCCCGCTATGTATCCGAGCAGCAGCAACTTACAACATTTGCAGTGGTTTCAGAACATCTTCACTGACAATTTCCTCAAAGGCGACTCTTCAAACGGCGACAAACCCGCCTTGATCTCCTCCGCGGAACAGCGGGAGACGGACTGAGCCTGTCCTCTTAATTGGTGTTACTCTCCCATTATTTCCAGGCTGGTAGAAATCCTGCAGACTCCTTTTCTGGCTGGTGGGCCAGAATGGGATTTCCTCGGGACTTAGCAGGGAGCAGCACTCCGAGGCACTGATAACTCAGAACGCACCTCCCTGGGGACGAGACGTGAAGCCAAGGGCTTACAGGCACTGTCATTTCACGCCTGCCTTGGAGCGCAGCAGAGATGGCTCTGAACGGATTGGGAATGCCATCCACTATTCAAGCCACAGACAGGCCTGCTGCACCCAAACTGGGTCAGGGCATGCTTTCAGACTAAGGTAATTCCTCACAAACCCAACTGGTTTTCATATGTATTATTCACACGTCAGTCTTGGCTAAAAGCTGTCCGAGTTTCCAAGGCGGATAATTCCGAGCGTTTTGGGAATCACAGCTGTGACGTCCCCGTCACTTCCAGGCTTGCACACGACAAACCCAACATTTGCCAGCAACAATTGTGAGCATGCCCCAGCACAACTGACCGTGAAGCTCTAGCACTGCTTTTTCCAGAGGTGAGGGAATAAGACAGCGTCCATAAACTGGATGCACCAAGGCATGGGTCTGCTGGCCTCCCAGTGCAGCCCACTGGAAAGAAATTCCTCCAAATTTGAGTGAAATTGCAGGCAAGGAAAATCCCTTCTGTTACCAGACCTTTAAGACAGAGTTATGTCCTCACAGGCAGCAAGGACAACATGGAAGTGGACTTCCAAAGGTTGTGTTATTTACACTGAAGGCTCAGCCAAGTTTGAGACAGTTCTGTTCATTTTAAATCAATGTAATATTTATGATAAAGCACAAAAGATTATGGGCCAGAACCTCAGCCAGTGTAAATCAGTGTAGCACTTGACCCAGCTGAGGACCCAGTTCTGGCTGTTGGCTTTTAAAACTCTATTTTTCTTTAGCTCTGTAGCTCCTGCCAGCCACGTCTGGGGAAAAAAAGCCAAAAATATGGGGAGAGACAGAGACCTGTTTCCATCAGCAGGGCTGCAAGGATAGTGACCAAAAGTGAGGAGGAGGTTTGAGAGGTCCCAGCCTGGAAGGGTCTAGGAGCACATGAAACAACTAAAAAGGAAAATTTAAAGTGCAATTGGTACATCAGGTCAGGACATCTTCCTTTTGTGGACTCTGCTATCCCCACAGAGTTCAGGGCTGGGGAGTGGGAGCACAGCTCCACCAGGCTCCCCATTTCTGGTGAAGCCCAAGTGCTCCGTGTAAAGCAGCCCTGATTCCATAACCACATGTCAAGGATGCAGAGGTACTGCCTATTGGCAATGGGAAACCACCTGATTAATTTATTTAATTTTTTTTTATTTTAGATTTGCCAAGATTTAGCAGGATGTGCTGCCCTCTGCCTCTCCCTCCCACCCCCAGCTGCCCTGAGCTGCCTCTCCCCAGATTTTGAAAGCTGCCTGCAAGGCAGAGTGGAGTTTCTGTATCTTTGTCTCAAAAATGCCCAGACTTGCTGATGTTGTTCCTGTGTCTCCTGTTGCTTCTGTGCCCTTGAGACAAGGAATTTTGATGAGGTCCAGCCAATCATGCTCACCTAACCCTAAGTGCTGCTAATCAAATGAGCAATTAGAGCAGGATGCTTCACTTCCAGAGCCCTGTTACTGTGCATTCCCCTCTGAAAAGACACGGTGATGGATAACAACTCCATATTACTTATTAAACACCTAATACAGCTTTAACAGTTCTGTTTACTGAGGAGTGTTAATCTTAATGAAAACAATATTTGAGGCAGACTGGCAAGGATAATTCTTTACCCTTTTATCCAGGGATCTCAGAATACAGAAACAGTAATTGATCCTTAGAGCATCTCTGCGGGTATTACACCTTTTTAAAAGGGTAAACAGAGGCACGGAGAGGTTAAACGGTTTGTACAAAGTGCATTTGCTTCTCGGAGAGTGTCGGTTTCTGAGCCCTCAGGAAAGCCAGGGAAGCATGTCTCTAACAAGAGAGGTCTGTGGCTTTTCATCCCCCTGGCCTCTGACAAGGCTGGTTTGAGCTCTGCGATGATGGAGGAGCTGAAATGGGGCTTCACAGAAATCAGAGATGGAGGAGACCCACGAGGAAGCTCCTTGTTTTATTAGGAGAGATCAAAACGTGGCAGGGCTCCAAACCCTTGTGCCTTGGCACACAGGTCAATCATTGACTGACTGCAACATGCAGGCAAAACCCTTCCCAGGAAGAGATCATGCCAGGGCCTGGGCACCTGTCTCCCAAGTATCTTGGTACCCAAAGGAACCAAGCAGCAGGTTGGTCCTCCAAGGGACTGGAGCAGCATCCCAGTGCCCAGGGCTGCCAGGGCATGCCCACTTCCACTGCCCAGGCCAAGGACACTGACACAGGCAGGGCTAGTGGGAAGGGAGTAAGGAGATCTGGAACTCCCTTAGCCCAGAAAATTCATTTTGCTCTCCTTCACAGTCTTTTCTGCCCTGTCAAGCCAGGAGAGGGTGTAAGACAGGAGGAGGCACGACAGAGTATGGAAAACACTGCCCTGTGGCACATTCTCCAAGTAATTTTCCAGCTCTAAGAGTTCACAGGCTGCCTCTGGAGTGAAAGAGATGTCAAGGTTCATAATATTTTCCTATTTTTAAAGATAAATACTCTTTTACCATCCCAAAGCCTTCACTATTTACTACTTAAGTCCATCTCATAAAATTCATAAATCTTTCCCAAAATATCCTCCAGCCAGAAAAGTCCAGGTTAGCTTCAATTCTAAGCAATGCACAAACCCTTAATGACAAGCTCCTGATAACAAAGGCACTCAGGCATCAATCTCTCAATCCACAGGCTGGCAAAAAGCACCTTAAGAGGAGGAAATGGGGGACGCAGAGCCAGAGCTGAATCACCAACTTCATTAGGACAATCACTGCCCAAACGCCTTCACATTCGCGTAGGATTATTTGATTTCCCCTAGCACTGAAAGGTCCTTTATTACACACCAACAGCACCATAACAACAGGCCTGGAATGGGAAGGAAAGCCATCTAAATTAATATTGCTCCTGAATTCCTCAGCCTGTGTCAGTGGGGAGTGTCAGCGAGCCCCTCTGCATACGAAGGGCAGGTCTGAACACTTGCACCCTGTCACCAAAATGACACCTGGATGTCTGTATGCTCTCATACATACACTTATGCACCCAGTTCTTCAGCAGGAGTTTCATTTCACCCAGGTATTCTGCTGGCACCTTTGCAGGTGTTTATTATTTAAATCCCTTTATCTGCTTTAGTGGAACTCCTGTTCCTGAGGCCACAAGCATGCCCAAGCAAAACAACAGACAAACACCCAAACCCAGCATTCAAAATGGGTGCACAGACAGAAGGTCTGACAAATCTGGACATTTCCAACATCAGTGTCTTGGGAGATGGAGACTGAAACAAATTTTTCTTAGCCCAGAGTAATTTCACAAGATTTTATCCATACAGCAAAGTCACTTTCCACCACCAAAAACGATTTTCTGCCATGCCTGCAGATACCACCAGAGCACTCTCAGCTCCTGCAAGTCTTGCAACTCAAGAGGGGAATTGTGGACATGCAAGTCACGTCCACCCGGATTTAGCTCCCACAGCCTGGGAAACACATCCTCTTACAGCCCCAGAGCTGACAACCTGTTAGCACCACGTATTAGCCTGATCCCGAGTGGGATCTAACCCTCTGCAGCTCAAGGCTCTGTCAGCTGGGAGAGACAGGGAGAGGCAGAGACAGCAGCTCAGGGTGGATGCTCAGCAGGAACGAGGCAAAGCAGCAGCAGAATATTTACATGTGCACAGCAGCGTTAATGACCTTGCAGTTTGCACTCATCCCTAGTCCTGACTATAGACCCCCATCCCTGCTGGATCAGCCAGCCCCACTGAGAAATGCACTCCCATCCCTTCTCTAATCCAGCAGGAAGTCTAAATAAGTGCTTTCCACACATTCTGGGCTTGTTTACACGCAGTTCCTGTACGAGCTGTACTGGCTCAGCAAGAAACAGCACAGCCCAAAGTGAGGGATGGAGTTATTCTGCCATAAAGGCGCTGTGTCAGGGATAGCTTGTTTGCACATGCACAGAGAAACTGCAGGGCAGCAGCGAGGGCTATCCATTATTAGGGAGTCTTGGAATGAGCCTTCCTCCAGTGGGAAAAGAGCAGGTACCTCTGGCCAAGATTTTCAGCCCCAGGGGATACCCAAAGCTCCCAGTCCTTTCCCAATGTGATGCTGGTGCTTGCATCCCTCCCCCTGCCCAGCACATTCCTTTCCCTGCCCAGCACATCCCTCTCCCTGCCCAGCACATTCCTCCCCTCCCCTCCATCATTCCACCCGCGGCAGCATCCCTCCCTTGTATGTATTTTGCTGGGGAACTTGTAGGGCTTGTCTGGCTAATGAAAAGCTGCTTTGGATCTCCCTTTGGGCTTTTCAGGAAGGATTAGCAAGGTTTCTCCAAAGCAGACACAGCAAGACAGTGTGTTTCTCTAAATACATCAGGGACTTCTGCGGCGCTTGGCTTTGGCAGGGGCTAAGTGCAGTTGTCTCACAAGTTGTCTCCTAGCCCGGGTGTACAAGCAGGAAGGTGCTGTCAGGGATTGATACAGGGCTGCTCGGGCTCTGCCTCTCTGGGGTGCTGCACAAAATAGCGAGTGAAAGCTGTTACCTGCTGACAGCTCTGCCCAGGCTCGCTCAGAGCAACGTGGGCTGCGGAGAAGCTTCCCTGCTGAAGATGCTGACACTGGCACCAGCTGTGCAGCCCTGGCAGGGAGGGCAGCAGAGCCCAAATAGTCCTCTGCAATCCACAGAGCCACCATCTCACCCTCCTATGTGTCCTCAGAGCAAGACCCAGGAAGGGCCACCCTCTGCTCGCTTAGGGAGCACAAACTCCAGCTGAACTTGGCATCTCTCTGATGTCCCAGACAGCATCCATGGCCTTTCTCTCAGACCCTGCCACAAAATGCTGTCAGTTTTCTGTGCTCAAGCAGCAAAGCCATGGCAGGGGTGGGCTCCAGGCTGACTTCCAGCCCCACAACCTTCTCAGGACACCAGGTCTTTAGGGGATCTGTGCAGTCCTAAAACTGGTGCCATTCCCAGTGATCCTCTTGGCCCCACACAGCCTCAGAGCTGCCTTGTATTTCTCATCTGGATTAAGTGGGGCAAGCAATTAGCTGTCTCAACAACCCTTACGGGAAGCTGCTGTTGGCAGGGGTAATTGAATGTTATCCCAGTAAAACAAGGGGAACAAGATGTGATAGCCATATCATCTCAAAATAGGCTACACACAGGCCATTCATCCCTCCCTCTGGGGGCCTGGCTTTGTTTGAGCAAGATTATGAACTCCCCTTCAGAAGAGCTTCATCATTCCCACATATTTCCCATTGGCCATGGGCAGGCAGGATCAATAAAGATATAATCCGAGAGACAGCTGCAAACACAAAAGTTCCTAATGAATTCCCCACCAGCCAGGCAGCCCAAACACGAGTCCCGTCAGCTGG
Source organism: Nicator chloris (assembly GCA_013400495.1). NCBI lineage: Eukaryota > Metazoa > Chordata > Aves > Passeriformes > Pycnonotidae > Nicator > Nicator chloris. Next base: position 331,844 of record WAAE01023748.1, read on the forward strand.
GAATTTGTGCAAAGCCATCACTCCGACACGCTTAAAATTTCCCTGTGGAGGGCAGGACCAGAGGCAAGATGGTGTCAGGTGGCTCCCAGTCCATCTCGGAGCCCGGCGTTATCCCCGCAGTAATTACTCCTGCAGACATCAACACCTCCAGCCTGGGCAGAGACTGGAGGCACAGGAAGGTATATTTGAAGAAAACACTATGGAAATGGCCTGGCAGTGTGGCCTTGGGGACAGAAAGTTGATGTGTGGGTTATAAGGATGAGTCAGTAGCCCAGATCATTCCCTCCAGCCTGGCGAATTCACAGGCTCTATCTCTGCTTTCCCTTCTTCCTTTCCCTAACTCCTCCCTCTAAATGCAATTTAGCATCTCTAAAAGTACATATTGTCCCACCATGTAAACAGTTTTACTACAGATGGAGCAAGGGAAAAAAATACACAAGGACTGATGTGTTCTTAAATTGTACTGGGCAATTTGACATCTCTTTAGAAGGTAAAAGTGGAACTGAAGGGGATAAGTGGAGCTTTATTTCCTCTGTTGGGCCACAACATCCCATAGCTGCTAATAAGTTAAAAGCCAGCCATCCAAAATTCACTGTGTTTTTTTGTGGCAAAACACATTTTACTGGTGGTTTTGCACGCTTTTGTAAAACCTCCTTTTGGAAAATACATAGCAAAACTTTCTAAGCCATCTGGGGAACGTGGGATATTAAATTCCCATTCAAATGAAGCACAGAGCCAAAATCCCAGGTGGGTTTGTAAATTCCTGTTAAACTGTCCTGACTTTACAGCAAGTCCATTGCTCCCCCCGAGGACCCCATGGATCTACTGCCACTATTTAGGTGAAAAACTCCTCTGAGTGATAGAGATCTGTCATTTTCAAAAGCTGAAGGAACAAGATGCTTATCCAAGCTTCCCAGAAGTCATTTTGTGTGCACGCAGAACCGCAGACATTTCCATCCCTGCTCACTCACATCTCTCACCACACCCACAAGAGCTGAAAAGGGGGAACTCTTCCCTTTTGGGGCCACATCTGGTCAACAAAACATCCTTAATCGACTCCCAAACAGCAGGTTTAGTCAAGAAATTGATGCAGATTGATATATAATATATCTGCATAAATACAGAGAGACACAGTGCAATTACAGGGGTCTGCCAGGAGCAAGAATAAGTACAGGGGAATTTGAGCAAAGCCCTGCAGCTAAAGGTCCAAAGATCTTTCATTTTACTTATCGTGAGCACAAGAAAGCCTCTCCAGGCAGTGTTAGTTCAAGGCAGGGCAGATAAAAACACAAGAGGTCTCTCATTTTGCCTTGTAACACAGAGGTTAAGCAGCATGCACATGGCCTCCAGCCCCTGGGCAAAGCCACGTGTCTTGGGTTGTGGGCAAAGACAGAGTTTGCAGCTCTTTGTACTCACTCACTGCTTTCCAAGCCCTTCCTGACCCACCAGCCAAGCTGGGAGTCGAGTCTTAGACAGCAAATACTCCACTCAGTAAAGGTAATTTGAATGCCCCAGTGACTGGGATCATGCAGCAGCATTTGCTACCCCTCCCGCTTCCCCAAAAGTTTACAAATGATGTTACTGATGGCAGTGGATCACGGGAATCAATAAGTGCTCTGCTGCAGTTTGTACGGAGCTAATAAAAACGCTCAGCACCCGACATTGGCCCTGCTTGCAAGCACATGGCTCTGATTGACTCCAGCAGCTCCTTGGTTAAACAGGCACGGACCAGGAGAGCAGGAGGTCACGTCAGCATGGGCTCCAAGGTCATGGGGCTGCTGTGCCAGCTTCAAACCAGCGGGTCAGGGAGGAGATCAGTGCTAAAACAGCAGGAATCATCTGCTGTTTCCTGCTACCATCCCTCCCAGACTCCCTGTGAACTTCATTAACACTTATTTGCTGAGGTAGGTGATGGATTTCCCAGCTCTGGCCCATGGGTATCACTCCTTCCTGCAGTAAGGAAGTGGAGCCTTTCAGAGATCTGCCACAGGCCCTTTTTAGGTACATGATGAGAAGGATTCAAGTGGCAGCCCAGGATGCTTTGAAATCAAACACCTTCTCTTCTATTCTAGGTGTTGCTGTGATTTTTTTGAATGGCCACAGTGTGCCTGCAGCGAGAGCTCACGTACCTAGCAGTACTCAATTTAGCTGTATGAATAGCATTAATTACTGAGCGATTAAATGACTTGCTCAAAGTCAAAATGAATCAGTGGCAGCACCAGAGAAGCAGCCCAGTGGTCCTGGCTCTGGGTCCTTCACACCTGACATCAGATCTCAGCGCTCCAGCCGCCTGCTTGGGTGATATTTAGGGACTTAATTGCACACCACCATCAGTGGTATGAACCCTGCTCTGGGTTTCGAGGTTCAGGCAAAGCTGATCCCCAAGTATCCAGGGGAAAAGGAGGTTCCTGTGGCTGAAAAGCTGCTTTGTCACCAGCTCCTCTCCAAAGTTAGCTGTCAAGAGCATCTGGGCTTTTGGCTGGATCGCTCTCTGATATATGAGGAGCATGTTGAACATGTGCTGCCTGCAGTTGGTACAAGGTTCTTTGTCAACCCAAGCATTGCTTAAGTGCCCATAATAGGGAACAGGTTGCCCAGCCGTTCCTCCTCCCCGATATTGATTATGGGGGTATAATACCGCACAGAGCAGCAGCAGCTGTCTTTCACCGCCTGGATATTCCACATAATAAAGCACTGCAAGTCCCTTCTCCCGAGCAGTCATCACCCGCTGCGCCGCCGCGGCTCCTGCAGGCGCGCTGTGCTGGCTCAGCCTCGCCGCAGGCAGCCCCAGATAAAACCAGCACTCAGCAGGGCCGTGCAGAGCGATGGCCCTTCCAGTCCAGTATCCTGGGTCACCCCTGTGGAGCCACGGGAACTTTCAGGAAGCTGGATGAAGGAGTCTGTGCGTGCAAAGGGAACGGGCAGAATTCGCTCGTCCTCATTTGTGGGTGCAACAGACGCCGTCAGCTCTGCATCAGCAGTGTCACAGCAACCGCATTGATCCCTGTGTTACACGAGACTGGCACCCCGTCCACTGCCCTATGAAAGCTTAATGCCAGCACACACTCTCACCTCTGCTTGACTTAAGCTCTTGGGTTTAGTCCTACAAGCACAGAAGAAAAACCAAGCAGAGGTTGCAGCCCCGGCTCCCTCCTGCCCTGCTCCAGCACTCCTCACAAGCTCCCCACATGCATTACAGCAACAGCTGGAATGAGCAGCTTTTGTGCCAAGTTCAATACACACACAGAGGAACAAAATCTTTTACCAAAGCTGCCTGCAATCAGACGAGAGGAGTGAACAAAATGATGTGCTGCTGGGGAAGAGAGAGGCAGACTGTAAAGCCATTTGCTGAAGGTCACACAGTCAGGGCTGCGACAGAGCAGGGCTGAGTCCTGAGTCCCAGGTTAATTCCTCAGCCTCACCACTTTGCAGATCCCACATACATTTGGGTTTACCTCTTTTTTAACTCCTTCCAGAGGCTGCAAGGCAGTGCTCCATGCCTGCTGCGGTCTTCCTGAGCTCCTCTCCTGGCAGGGGGTGTCTCTGCCTGCACAACACTGAGACTTCCAAGCAAATGAAACCGGGAGACACTGAGAGGAAACACTGGGGCACCTTTAACCACCTCTGCTGCTCCTAGTTTTAGCAACAACTGGTTTCCACAAAGGTGATCTCCCTTGGGAAGCCAGACAGAGGAGCTGGAGTCTCCCAGGGGAAGGCTCCTGCATCCCCACATCTCCACCTGCACGGACAGAACCCTCCCTAACTACTCCATGTTTACACCTTTGCCCCTGGATGAAACCACGGCTGAATTTGCCAAGCTGTCACTCAGCACATTGTTCATTACAGGGAAATGAACTCTGTTCCCCAGCGTCCGGGGGACAGAGAGTAATTGGGTTCTGTGCAGCCTTTTCACTTAATTTACTCAAGTTGTATTTATTTCTTACAGAATTAGGTTTTAGCGGCTGACGGACAAGACATCAGAGGAAGACAGAGGCAAATAGATGGGATAATAAACTCGGAGAGGGAAAAATTATGTCTCTCCATCTCTCCTTTTTTCTTTCCCTCACTGTCTCAGTCATCTCTGCCACTCTTTCATCCTTTTATAAGAAACATGGAGGGCTGCTGCTAAAAAGCTCTACTTCATCACCATGTGGCTTTGTAAAGGTAACCTTATTATCTAAGTTCATCCCAATATGGAAAAAAGGATATTTAGTGTGGGTTAAAACATGCCAGCAGAACAATCTGCTGAGTTTAATGAAATGAAAACATTTGCAAGAACCTATTGATTGTGTTGACATTTTCAGCGAAAAATTATCAAAATGTTATTTTTGATAAGGTTGAAGTACTTCATTTCAACATATTATAATTATATCTGATATCCTTATGGAGAGAAATTCTGAATATAATATAAAAGTCAGAAGAAATTGCCTCAGCCTGCCAGAATGAATCATGCTAACCAACACCAGACTTTTTCATATACTTACACTTGGGGCAAAGCAAGACCCCAAAAGGAAGAAACCCACCCTTTCCACCTGATTTTAAAGCCTTTTCCAGCAGCACCATCCTGCTGCAGAAAGGCAGGAGGGGAACGTCATGGGGTGACTAATTAAACCCATTATCTCTGCCCCAGCAGGCAGGGACGACCTTTGATGGGCTGAACGTCAGCACCTCTCATCTCCCATGGTCACACCACCCCTGGGTGCGTAATCCTGCGATATTAAATCCCTTCTCTGACTGCAAGTGAGATCTGAAGAGCAGCCACCAACAAACCTGGTGCCACCAGCTCCTCAGTTTGCTTGGAGAGAGGGCATGGGATGGCACAGGGGGCAAGAAGCAGAGGAAGAGCACACAGGGCTTTGTCTCACCCTGTGGCACCATAAATTATGCAGCTGCCTTCATCCATTATTCAGCATAATTTATTTTGAACATTTAGATCAGCAGTTTGTGGGAGGAAAAAAATAGAAGTGGAGGGGAAAGGAGGGAAAAAATAGGGAACTAAGTGAAGGAGAGAGGGAAGCACTGGAATGGATGGTCCAGTCATTAATCAAAGACAGGCAGGGAGATTACAGGATGAGAAGGAGCAGCTGGAGGACCACTTAAATAATAACAGGAGCTCCAATTCCCCCAGCCCTTGAGGAGCAGAGGGTGAACAAAAAGCCCTGTGCTCACACTGGTTTAAGGCTATTAACAGCTTCAGCCCCTCTTCCTCCCAAATCCAGAGCCCCTCACACCCAACAGAGCAGGGCTGCGAGAGCAGGGTGGATCAGCAAGGAGTTTTCCCAAGCATATTTTCCCCAAAAACTCAGGGCAGCCTCCCAGGCGAGGACCTCATCCCTCATCTGCCCCTCTGAGCTCACCAGCCAGCCCTGATTTCTGAATTGCAAATCTTTTCTGACACAGGAGCCTCAATGTATATTGGCATATTACTCCACAACTAATAAATTGAAGGAAATAACAACTTGCCCAGCAGACATACCCCAAGCCTGAGACTGGTGAATTCAATGAATAAATTGCTTCCATGAATTTTTCACGCAAATCTAACACGCTCAAGAGCAGCTGTCCCAACGCCACGGCATTATCAGCAGCTCTGAGGTACTTGGGGGCAAGAGGAAAAATTGTGACCATGATAAGCTGGACCAAGATATCACCATGAAATATCCCTTACTGCAAACACGAGGTGCCCTGGGTTTGCAAAAGTCTCCCTGTGGCCAAGAAACAGCAAGTCCCTTTGCAAGCACCTTCTTCTACATCTCAAGGGGCTTTTCAGACACTCATTCCAATCCCTTGGAGAGCAAGGAGTTGCCATCCGATGGTGTTGTGAGATTCTCGGGCAGCAGCAAGTGATGGATTCAGGTTAGGGGTGTTTGAAAAAAATCACAAGGATTGCAGGACTGTTTACAGAGCAAATGGAAGTTATTGTCTGGAGGAAATCAATCAAAGTGGTGGCTTGTGCCTTTCAGATGTGTAGGGAACCATCAGCTTCATGAGAGCCAGTTTTGTTTGCAGCTGAAAGGAAAAAGTTTCTATTCTCAAACTGCTGTGACACATGAGGTGCTCCTAAAAACCAGAACACCCACAAATTCCTTTCCCATCTCCAAACAGGCTGGGAACACACTGGAAAGCAGGTGATCTGCATGGTAATTCACATCCCAAGCCAAACCCTCCAGGGGTGCCACCGAGGCTCGCTGTGAGCTGGGAAAGCCACAAAGTGTTGTTGAACAGAAGGCAAAGGGCTCCGTGCACACCCCTCTGCTCCTGCTTTTCCAGGCCATAGCCCTGGCAAGGCAGCGTGCAGGATGGGGCAGGGACAGGCAGGATGGGGCAGGGACAGGGACAGGCAGGATGGGGCAGGGACAGACAGGATGGGACAGGGACAGACAGGATGGGGCAGGGACAGGCAGCATGGGACAGGGCCAGGCAGGGGGGGGCAGGGGCAGACAGGGGGGGCGGGGGGCGGGCGGGAGGGGGCGGGAAGAGACGGGGTGGGACGGGGACAGACGGGATGGGGCGGGGACAGGCAGGATGGGCCAGGGACGGGCAGGATGGGGGAGGGCAAGGCAGGGTGGGGGGGGGGGGGAGAGGGAAGGGGGGGGGGGGGGGCGGGACGCGCGGGGGGGGGGGGGGCGGGACGCGCGGGGGGGGGGGGGGCGGGACGCGCGGGGGGGGGGGGGGCGGGACGCGCGGGGGGGGGGGGGGCGGGGGAGGGGGGGGGAGGGGCAGGAGGGGGCAGGGACAGGCAGGCTCCAAGCGAGCAAACGCCGGAACCAGGAGGGGAAAGCTCCAAGCCTGGGTGACTTGGCAGCTGCTCCACTGTCAGGATTGGCACCACTGGAGCACAGGAGCCATGGCCCGAGCACGGAGCACTCCCTGCCAGGGCTGCAGCTCCTCTCCTCAGGGCTCCTCTCCTCACTTTTGCAAAGCTGCTGAGAGAGGAGTGGAAATGTGGGAATGAGGCCCTGGACCACTTTGTGCACAGCACCAGGCTGGGTGGTCAATGGGACCCAGCTGGAGGCTTTAATGTCCTGGAGCAACTCTCCACAGCTCCTGCCCGAGAAGGGCACTCGCTGCTGGTGAAGCCATTTTTCAAGTTGTCACCACGGCTTTCACAAAGAGTTACAAGGTCTCCTTCTCTCTGAGTAACCCCAGAGGAAAAGAGGCTGATGGTGTTTCACTGGACAGGAAGGTTCCAGCTGGAAAACCAGGTACCTCCAGGGCAGGCAGAGCAAGGAGCCCCATCACCACTCAGGGTTTAAATGCCAAATTGCTCTCGTCCCTCTCCCCCTGACCGTCTGTTTGTCAGTGCTTGCTTTGCCATGAGACCTCCTCCATCCCCACACCTCACCTACTCTTACTCCTCCTCTTCTCAGTTCCCGGGAAACTCAATTCAATCTACGCTGACTTTGAAAGCTTTAATGGGACCAGATGGTTCCATAAAATATAAATGCAGGGATAAAAATACCAACAGACCTCTGAGCGATTAACTTTGGATCTACCCTGACTGGGAAGGATTCAACTGAGCTCGCTGAACTGGCAAGTCTGCTGCCTTCCTCCTGCAGATGGGTTCATAAACCCTCTCTGTGCCTTTCATCTGCCTCGGGAGAAATGCCAGAGGTCTCTCCACCTCTTTATGGTCCTCCAGCCCTTTCTGAAGGTCTGCTCTGCCAACCTGTTAATGCAGCATCCAGTTCTTCCTCAAAGAGGTGTTACAAAGGGAGAAAAGCCACACAGGGTTCTCATAAAGGCCAAGTTAGCAAATGCTTTAATTTGCTGCAGTAGACTATTTTGGGCAACACTGAATAGAGGAGATCCTTTCACATCATTTAAAAATATCGAGAAACTTTCATAGATTGAAAACCAAATTAAGACTAAAATTATCACCCAATTTCACTCAGTAATTTTTGCTGGCATGGAAATGATCACTGCATGCTTTCGAAGTGAACAGATAATTCCAGACTTGAAAGGCTCACTTCAGCAGTAAGTAAACTTGTTAAATTAGGGGTTTGAAAGTTATAATAAACTATCTGGATGAACGTGATGTGGCACAGTGTTGCTTTTAGAAAATAAAGTGTCCCCTCTCTAATCCATTAGAGTCCTTTGAGGCAACAATGCTTTCAAGAAAAGCTGTTATTATTTATTAGACCTTCAAAAATGGCTTAATTAATAATAACCAGTACCCCTGAAGAAGCAGCAGGCTCCGAAGATGAAAACCATCTTCCTGCAGATGCCTTGTGAAGGGATGTCATTTGAACAAGGAGAGTACACAAACTGAACAGCAGCTGGATAAGAAGAGCAGCTTGTCAAGATCCATACAAAGCAGGGATGTGGGAGAGTGAAAAATAAAAGCCAGATCTCCTGAGCCATGGCTCTCCCACTCCTGTATCAGGCAGATCCCCAAAATGACATCGATATGGCCAGGAGGACACGAGATCATACACAGATTAGCTGGATTTGGGTCACCATGGCTGAAAAAATCCTGGTTTAACAACCCAAACCCCTATCCCAGAGCTCCTGAAGGGTTTATACCACCTGTGCTACGTCTTTACCCTTTCACCTTCAGGAAAATGGAGCTTTCCTTACCCATCCTGGCTAAATCCAAGGTCCTACAACGGAGGAAACCCCCTCAAAGCTGACAGGGCAGCAGAGGGACAGAGAGAGGGAAAGGAAAGAAAGGAATGTCTCAAAATATGAGAAATTGATAGTAAATTAAATCAGCCAAGCCAAGGTGAAGTTTTAAATGGCACGGGGAAAAAAGTTGTCAAGTTTGAAGCATTTGTGATACAAATGCTATTCATTTTAGTCAGGTGGAGAGGACTATGGGAAATTCAACATTATCTAACACAGGCAATTAAGAAAACAATGACAGCTGAAATTTAATACAGACAAGTACAAGGTAATGCCTATCAAAAGCAACATTGCCAACAACTCATACACATTGATGGATTCTAACTTAATTGTAACCACTCAGGGGAAGGAAAAAACCCACACATCACTCTGGACAACTTAACAAAAACATCTGATCAGCAGCCAATGGTGGCCAAGAAAGCAGGACATGGAGAGAAAGGGAGAGAGAAGAGTAAATGAAAATATTGTTGTGCTTTCATGGAAGAAAACAACATTTTCAGCTTGCAATATCACCTTCAGCATTGGAAAGACAGAGATGTGTAAGGAGAACAGGAAAATAACAATGAAAAAATGTGGTCCTGAACACATTTCTATACCTAATGAAAAAGTTGTGGGTGGATCATTCAAGAGCAGGATGAGAAAGCAGAAAAACTTTTCCAAACAAAAAAACGAGGTTACGTGGTGCCTTTTATTCATCCTCCCATAAGGAAAAGCACAAGCTCACTGACTTTGAAAGCCAACAAATCTGGAAGGGACAGACAGTGAGTGCCGCAGCAGAAATGCCCAAACTGCCCTGGGAGCCTCGTCCACGAGCTCCCAGTGGTGAAGGGATCAATTGCCCTGATCACAGGGATTATCAGGTGTGTTGCAATAGCATCAGATGTGAACACAAATATCAAATCCCAAAGACCTCTTTGGAGCGTAAAAATCCATTAGGATCTGAATGGAGGCTAAATAAAAACTTCTGGGAGTCTGACCCTTTTATGCCTTTGGCCAGCCTGGTATTTATTTACTGACAGGTCCTTATAGAGATTTGAGGCCAATTACCAATGGCTTGTATTCAGAAAAGAAAACCTTCCCTCAGTTTTCCCTTGGGAGAACTTTTCCCCTTAGGTCCCGAGGAAGCCAGGCATCCCTGCATCCCTGCATCCCTGTACCCCTGTATCCCTGTATCCCTACATCCCTGTACCCCTGTACCCCTGTATCCCTGGACCCCTGTATCTCTGTATCCCTGTATGCCTGCATCCCTGCATCCCTGTATCCCAGTATCCCTGTATCTCTGTATCCCTGCATCCCTGGACCCCTGTATCCCTGTATCCCTGTATCCCAGTATCCCAGTATCCCTGCATCCCTGTACCCCTGTATCGCTGTAGGGATGTATCCCTGCATCCCTGTATCCCTGTATCCCAGTATCCCTCTATCCCTCTATCCCAGTATCCCTGTGTCCCAGTATCCCTGTGTCCCTGTATCCCTGCATCCCTGTGTCCCAGTATCCCTGTGTCCCAGTATCCCTGTATCCCTGCATCCCTGCATCCCTGTATCCCAGTATCCCTGTATCCCAGTATCCCAGTATCCCAGTATCCCTGTATCCCTGTATCCCTGTATCCCTGTCGTGGCTGCTGCTGGAGGCAAATCAGGGGATGCTGACGACGGGGGTGCTTTGCACAGAGGCTTTACCGGGGAAAGGCTGGAAATCAGGAAATGAGAGCCAACAGCGCGGCCTTTCGCAGGAAGCGGGATCCTTGCAGCGTGCGGAGAGGATGGGCTGCAGCAATAGCCCGGCTCAGCAGCGTGAGGCACTATTGATTCAGCTTTCACCGGCCGCAGAAAGCAGCGGCGCTGGCCTGATGTGACCCGCAGAGAGACATGACACAGCTGAACAGGGACTGGGTCCCTCCGTGCCACTCACAGGAACATTCCTAAGGTCGGCAGCTCCGTGCGGAGCCCAGAGAGCCGTGGAGGAGGAGAACCCACAGGAAGGAGGCATTACCCTTCATCCCTGCCAGGCGGGCGAAGAAAACCCTTTCCCTTTTCTCACAGGACACTTTATTAATTCCTAAAGTGTTGACAAGCTCGGTGGGGAGGCGGGGAGAAGGTGGGTGTTTGTGGGGACCTGGGATTTGCAGCCACGGGCTGCCACCGCTCATAACCAGGGGTGGATGTGAAGGGCAATCTGAGCACATTTGCAAACAGATTTAATAATAAGGGGCTGTCTGCCTCGATGTGTCAAGCTATCTGCAAGTACTGCAAAAGAATATCATCGAGTGTGACATAATGCAAAGCAGGATAAGGTCATTTGCTTTGCTTTCCTCTGTTTTAAAGCATCAGAAAAATTCTTTTCAAAATACAGCTTTCACAGAAACATGACCGGCTGCCTGAGGAACGGCTCGAGATCAAGCGTTTGATATTCAAAATTAATCCCAGGAGGACGAAGCGAGATACATTCCCTTTCCCTTCATCCATTTCCAGGCTGGAGATATCTCTCTTCCATTAACTCAGCTCTCCCCCTCCTCCCTTCTCCCCCAGCCAGGTTTTCTTCACAGGCTCCAAGTTCATCTCTCTTTTTTTTCCCTTCCTGAACCATTGATCTAAATGAGGGGTCTGATCCCACACTCCTCATTCAACAGGGATTTTCAGCAGAGTGAAGCCTTCACAAGTGAAATCTTAGATTTTATCATCCCTGCGAAGCCAAACACCACAAGTTTGCAGCCAAAAACACTCAAGGTGAAATTAAGACAACTGGGGACTCCTGCAGCTTTCACCTTCAGGGAGAAACAGAAACAAACCTGAGAAGGAGCCTTTAATGACAACTCCAAGAAGTTATTTAACTCACATCTATTCGGGGTTTAAATTGAGATCACTGCGACACAGCCAAGCAAAAGCCTTGCATGTGGGGAATGTTTAAAAACACAATGTCTTGCTTTTTTCTTTGGCACCAGAGTGGATTTGCAGGCTGTCCTTTCCCTGCAAACGGGTCAGCTCTGTCCAGCTGGGCACTGCTTGTTGTGCCCAGTGCTGTCACCACAGACGTGCTCCCCACAGAGCTCACCTGGGGGCAAAGTCACTGCAGGGGATGAGGGTTTATAACAGCCCCCCTCTGACAGTCCCCAGCATTAAACCACCACTCAGACACCCAAAGGAGAGCCAATGAGCACAGCTGGATTCTCCCAGCACAGCTGGATGCTCCCAGTGCATATCCTAGTGCCCCACCAGAGGAAGCAGCTGCTGGAATATGCAAGCACACGGCACAGTGAGGCCACAGAGAGATCCAGGGAGTGGAGTGAACTTTGCAAAATACAACTGTTCCTTATGAAATGAGGCATGAGAGGTGGAGCCCCGGCCATGGCACCTCCAGACGTGTCAACATCTGGTAACAGTTATGGCTGGGGACACTCCGGAACTCGCCCGGCGCTGGCGGCAGTGGAGGCACTCAGGAAGGGGTTGGGGACGGGGTCACTCATAGCCAAGAGGCAAGAACCAGTTGCAGAAGAGGTCAGGGGAAGTCACAACACATAAATCCAGGCTTTGTCACCATCACAGCGCAGCTGTGGGAGAAGTCCTGCTGGGAGCACAACGGGGTCTTGGGGCTGCGGTGCAGAAGCACAGCTGCACACAGCTGTACGCAACTGCAGCAGCAGAACCACGAGGGGAAGGGCAAACTGCTCCCAGGTGAAGCCTCACCACAGTTCTTTCCTACCTAATCCCTGGGTAGCTCCTAACACTGTCAATAACTGCTGTGGAAAGCTGAACTAAAAAGAAAAGAAAAATAAAACCTAAGCAAGCTGACACTTAAGGGAAAAAAAAAACCCAGCCCCTTCTTCTGCCCAAACATCAGCTTGTGCTGAGATTTCAGCTGAAATTTACCCTGGAGACAAGGAGGATCAGGGGAGACCTTATTGTTCTCTACAACTTCCTGCAAGGAGGGTGGAGCCAGGGGGGTGTCCAGCTCTGCTCGCAGGTAACAAGTGACAGACAATAGGAAATGCCTCAAGGTGCATCAAGGGAAGTTTACATTGGATGTTAGGAAAATTTCTTCACAGAAAGGACTGTAAAATTGCAACAGGTTGCCCAGGGAGGTGGTGGAGTCAACGTCCCTGGAAGTGTTAAAAAAACATATGGATGTGGCACTTGAGGACATGGTTTAATGGTGAACTTGGTGGTGGTTGGACTTGATGATCTTAAAGGTCTGTTCCAATCTGAACAATTCTGTGATCCCACATCTGCCTGTGGTGACTGACTCTAAAAGTTTCCAGCTAAAGAAAGGCCCCAGGCCACCAGCACAGATCCTGGCCCAGCCAGACATTTGTACTCTCCTGGCCAGGCTCCAAAACTGCACAGCTCAGTCCCCAGGGCCAGGGAGTTCACAACAAGCACCTGGATGGATTGAATCCCCAACCACAGACCTGTCAGGAAGCTTTAGGAAGCAAAGGCCATCAGTGTGGCGCTGTGGCCATGCCCACAAACACCAAACTGACCAGCTAAACTCCTTCAGGTGGAGGAACACAGAGCCACGCCCAGGCTGCAGAATGATTTCAATGGCTTTTATGGGAAAGTTTGCTGTGCACGTGGCCAAGGATAACCAGGAATGGAGGGCCAGGACATTTAGCATCCACCAGGTCTCCCAAAATTCAGTGCCAACCATGAAGGTGAGCCACCCTGCCGGATAACATGGGGTAAAGGCAACCCACATGGTGTATGTGGCCCCCTGAGCTCCCTCATCAAACCAAAAGTGAAGGATCCTGACCTCCCCGGCTCCTTTTTCACCGGCAGTCGCTCCTGCACACAGGAATCCATCCCACATTTGTGCTTCCCAGAGGTCCTCCAACATTACAGCTGTCCCAGCTGGTATCTGGGCTCCATTCAGCTCCACTGAGGAGACCTCTCCTTTTTAACAAGCGTGTTAACATAACACACAAAACCCTCCAGCTCTCAAATTTCTCGCGAGCCCCAGAGGAGTACAGGAAATTCTTCTTAATTACAACGTGCGTGTTAAATAAGGACACCAGAAAGCAGCAGTTGAAACTACCTGGGAAAGGTTGTGAAGACATCACCACCACTCCTACTTGGGTTTACGGGTGGCTACCACCTCTCAGGGCTGTGTCACCCCCAGGGGTTGGCAGTGAGGCCACCAAGATTTATCTGAGGGGGCTTCAAACATAGTGGGAAAGGTGACGCTGGAGAGAGACACGTGATGCTGCAGAAGCAGCAGCTCCTGACACAAAGTTTTAACTAAATAATTACAAGTCGCTATTTCTTTAACAAAAGCCCGAGCCCTTGAAAAACCACTTGCAATGCCACGGCAGCCCTCGGCTCGTTTGTCATCTGGCGAGCAATCACTCACCGTCACAGGAGTTTAACCCTGTCACGGGAGACAGCGGCTCTGTCACCGCCGGCAGCGGCACGGCCGGGCGGGGGATGTGTCGCTGCAGGTCACACCTCATTCCTCTGAAAGTGGCTTTTTCCAGAGGGCACGGTGCGTGTCCCTGGGTGCGCATCCCTGCCTCGGCCGATGGGACGCTCCCCGCCACTGGATCGGTCCAGCGCCGCTTCTCAGCCAGCGCTGCCGCTTAGAATTTGCTAATTAGGTCCTTGATAATGAATTCCCGCCGATGCCTATTCGCAGCACATTTGTGCTCCCTCTCTGCCAGCGCTCTCACCAGCCCGTGCTGTTGGGAACTTGTCTGCAGTCTGGGGGATGGTGCCAAGGAGGGCCCATTTCGGCTCCACGGTCATGAGCGCTCACGCCAGGAGCACAGCTTAACGCTGCATTCATCCGAGCAGGGAGCAATCACAGCCTGCCCGTGATTCTGGCGCTGGCAGGAGAACAAGGATATCACACATCATCCATTTTTTATCAGGGCATTTTACGGCTACAAAAGTCTCTGCTCCCAAGCAGGTACCTACAAACAAGCTACAGATGAGTCCCACAGGCAGAAATTACCCAACTATAGCAACTGGCTCTGAAGGAACCACAGTCTGTCCACCAGTGGATGAAAAACAAGCAGGGAAGGTGAATTATTTGTCCAGACAACCACCCAGCCCTTCTGCTCTCCAGCACAGATACCCCCGTACAGCTGACACGCACACAAATAAGGGAAATTCAGGTAGACGCTCAGTCGACACTAAATATTCTTGTTCCTTAGACACTTCTTTTCATCCCCAGGATGTCTCAACATCTGAGCACGGTAATTCCCTAGTGATTAACTTCTTTATTTATTTAAAACAAGCAGAGAGGTTTCCACCAGCGCGACTGTCACTCCGCGTGTCTCTCCGACAGCGCGACGGGGATGATGTGTGACAAACGCTCTGTGCCAGGGCTGGGTGTCTGCTCCAAAGGGAGATAAATCCCCTGACCAGGGCACTCCCTGCGCGGCTCCTGCCATCACTGGTGCAGCAACAGCTCCCAGTTAAACAACAGTCAGTGCCTCGGCTCTTCTCCTCCCTCCAAATATGCCCCCCAAAACACGGGAGCACCCAAGTGCATCAGACACAGCCCACACATGGACAGGGTGGGACACAAGCTGATGGTGGTGACAGGCAGCAAATGCATCCTCCAAAACAACCCTGCACAGACTCCCAGGGAAGCACTAACTGGCAGCCAGTGGCAAAGGCAGCTCAGCACAGAAAAATCTTTAAACACAGAAAGAAATGTGACAGAGGCAAGGGCGAAGCTTTGCAGTTTTTCCCCAGCCTTGCCAGAGGCTGGTGAGGGCTGCTCCTAGGCAGAAAGAGGAGAAATGAGACACAGTCCTGCTTAAAATGAATAAAATATGTCACTTCTGATCTTGTAGCTATTAAATCACTGGCTATACAATTACTTAATTATGTAGCAGTAAAAAAAGGGGGGGAGGACGTGAGATGGTATTTTTCCTCCTGAAAACTTCAATTTGCTACCTCAAGAAAATAATTGCTCGATTCAAACATTAAATAATTGAGACATTCATTAGTAGTCCTATTGTATGATTAGCAGAAGGAAGGTACCATTTAAAGACTTAGAAATTGATTCAGCAGGGAAAACAAGAGCCAGTTTTAATAGGCTAAATGGGACCGTGGCCTCGGGGGCTGGTGGCTCAGCAGAGGACAGGCAGGTTGTCACTTCACCCACCAAGGGAAGCATTCCCAAAACTCGCAGTGCTTGATTCAGGGAGGGTGCTTACAGCCCGATCCAAAGCCCAGCTGGCTTGTCCTGGTGCAGGTTCCTGTGGTCTCCTTGTCTGTCATAACTGCTCCTCTGGCATGACCACAGTGAGGATCTGTGTGCTCACCCACAACACCAGGACACCCAGCACTCTTCCCTATCCGTGGTGCCACAGGACTCTCCAGAAAGCACTGACCCCTCTCAGCCACATCACCTGGAACCTTCAGTCCCTGCCTGGAGAACACAAGCTGCTGCTTCCCTCAACTCAGACCTCAGCTATACTTCAACATGAACCTTGAGTGAATTCACTGCTGCTGCAGTAACCAGCTGAAAAATAACCCACGATGCAGGAAAAGCAGGAACCCTTTATCCCTCTGGATGCAATCGAGCCCTTTACAGCGTCTGCAAAACTTGCAAACGTGCTCCAGCCCAGCAGGAGGTGGGAGAAAGCTACGTGAAGTGGACATGGGATGGCAGCTCCTGTAAAAGAGAAAGGGCAAAGGCAGCACCGGGGGGAAAGCAATTACAAGCAATAATTGGCAGAGGCTGCCATGTGGAAACACTCTCATTGTTTAAAATTTGACCCACTGCGAATATCTTTCTTAAAATGGTTATTGCCTTATCCTCTCAGATCTAAATAGCCCTCTCCACACTTGGCTGCTCCAGGGAAGACTAAAGAGCGGCTGGTGAATGCAGAGGATTTTTGGTCGGTCAGTGTTTCCCTCCTGACCTGTCTCACAGGGTCCCAAGGCTAATGAGAGGCACATCACTGCCTGGAACGGGCAAAACATTCCTGCTCCACCCCACCCACACCCTGAGTGGGTTCATGTTCACACCACAAGCACAGTTTTGCTCAAGGCAGCACTTTCGTGGAAAAGGCCACGGACAGGACGAGCATCCCCCACTCTGACAGAGGAGATGTGTGGAGAGGGAAGAGCACGGAGCAGGAGGAGCTGCTGCAGCAGCCCCTGACTGTAGGCCAGGCAGCTGCCATCCCTCAGCCCTGTTTATTCCCCTTTAACAAGCAGGGAAGCCAGGGAGTTTGAAGTCCTAGACAAACTATTCATCCTCAATTTAAGTCTGGAGTTGAAAACTGAAGAGACAGCTTAGAGCTGAGCATCCTTCTAACTTAGATCATGATATGGCTTCTTTTATGAGCCGACACCTTGCAAATACATTTTTTTTCATCAGAAAATACTGTTACATATACAAAAGATGGGCTTTCCTACTGAGGGAGAGGGTGATCTTCATTTCACTTTCAGCAATTCTAAACCCCACCCTTCACCAAAGATTCGGGTTCTTCCCGACAGTGGATCAGACAGCTCAGAGACTCTTTAAGGTGGAGCATGAGCTCCTGCAGCTGCCTCAGCAGCTCCCTCAAAGCTGCATCAATGTCACTGCCCTCCCCAAAGCAGCATCAATGTCACCACCAAGCGATGTCACCGGCACGAGGGTGGCGAGATCCCAGCGCAGCCCGGGGCCGCATTGAACCGGAACGATCGCGGAACAAAAGTGGCCGTGTTAATCTCATCTCCATTGAAAAATAATAATGGATCAAAGTTTGCCAGATAGAAAAGGACAAAATCAGCAGAGAATTACTTTAATTATTACCTTCAAGATTACAGAAAAAAAATAAAAATTGGTATTACAACCGAGAACACGCGCTAAAGGAAAACTATAAAGGCAGTACTTGACAGTGTCCCTTTAATTAAAGCGCTCAGAATATCATTAGCAATGGACCTTTGGAATTTAAAGCCAATTACAGTCTAAATGCAAAAGTTACTTGCTCGCCAAGTCGCTTACACAACGTCTTTCAGAAGTGGGCTTGGTGCACAGGGATCAGCTTTTTCCCTGCTAAGTTTTTTATGCAGGCTGGGGACGTCAGCACAGAGAGATCCCAGATAAAGGAGGAGTGAGAGGATCCCACAAGAGGCTGCAATTGTGGGTCTGAATATGCCCACTGCATCCTGTGATGCACACAGGGCTCATCAGCCAACAGATGATGAACCTTAAAGCATGGTTAAAGAAGTTTTTGACTTGCAGAAAAGTGCTATGGGGCTGCTGAAAAGTTAAATATTTGGGATCTAGAGACCAGCAGCCTGGTTAGTGTCACACAGACTCATGCTCGTGCTCCTGGGACCCAAGAGTTTCACAGCAGCTCAGGAGAAACTCAAACCTCGGGAACAAGCTTCCCATTACAGTGTTTCCAAATGAGACTCTCCACTGATCACCAGCCCACAAAGGTACAGAAAATCCATTTCCTTTGGATTTGCAACACAAGATCACCTGGGATGTGGCTCTACCCACAGTGAGACCTGGGATAGTGCAAATTTGTGGGACATGTCCTGGCTCCCAGGTATCTCTCCCACACTCTCTCCCAAGCATTGCCTCTGCAGGACCCCTTGGTGTCCCCAAGGTTTGGGTCAGACCCTGACTATTAAAACCCTGCAGTTTAACTCCTGGACAAAAGACCACAACAGCAATGCCAGGAGACCATGGCTGTTTGCATGGAAAGAGCTCTTCCCGTGCCACCACAACAGGGAAAATCCTGCTCTGCTGGGGGTCCTGCTCTGCACTGGGGTCTGGAGGGAAAGGGAAGAACAGGTGGCACAGGGAATGATTCACCCCAAAAGTTACAGCACAATAAGGCCAAACCTACACTGGTTTGGGTTATCCCTGGGTTTGGGATAATCCATGGGGCTCATGGGAGCTCTGAAAATGACAGAGGACCCCGAATTTTGTATGAGGGGGTAGGGAGGGAGCTGAAGGCAAAAACTTTGTTCTTTGGCGCCCAAGACTTCTGTCATTAAAACCAAACAGTAATTAAGCATTGATAATCATTTTTCTTTTCGTTCACACCTTTCATCTTTATGGAAAAATCCTGCAGACATTACAGACTGCACAAGTGTTTGACTTTCAAAGCAAAGCGGGGAAGCATCTCCCCGGCACAGCATTGGGTGGGACAGCAACACAAACCCAACAGAAATATTCATTGCCATATGTTTCGGGAACAACTTCCACAGACGTTCATTAGTACCATTGCCATGAAACTCTCCAGGACTTTCCTGCAAGGGAAGTGGCAGTTGCTAATTAAAGTGCAGACGTCACCCTGGGCGAGGAAGGGGAGGCTCAACACCTCCAGTTGAAAGAGCAGGAAAAGGTGATGGAGAATGCTGCAGATCCCCAGCTCTGTCCTGGCTGTAACCCCAGCTATTCCCAACCATTATAAAACAGGATTTCAAAGGAAGAATAATGATTTCTACAAGCTCCACATAGTCAGGATTTTTGGCAAATAAACCACAGCACAGAGAAACTCTCTCGCCCAACTTTGCTCATGCAGAGTTGCCCAAATAAGACACAAACCAAAGCACGCACGCTATAATTAAAATAAAATTACCCAGTGGTTTGCGAAACCAAGGCTGGTACTTCCCTCAGGTTGTTTAATATTAACACTTCTAGCTGATTTGTTTCTTTTTTGGGGCAGGTGAATGTCTTGAGGGACTTGTGTGGAGCAGAGATGAGGAGCACTGGTCCTTTCTGTGCTTTCATCTCAGCAGCAGACAAAGCTGCTGCCCACCAGGAGCTGCTTCTGGGAAGTGCCAGGAAAGCAGAGGCTGGCAGGAGAGGACAACCTCACATCACAATATCTAAAAAAGTTTCTCCAGACAACCACAGCAGGGAAACCAAGCCCAAATCTGGGATGTGTTCCTAGGTGAGCCTTCTGAGCTGGGAGAACCAACTCCTGATGGAAAACAAAATTGTTATTCAAAAGTTGCAGGCTTAATACAAACTCTCAGAGCCTGAAACATCAATTCAGAAGGGAATTAGATGTGGGCTGATGGCTTTTCCAGGCAATTTCTTCCATCCTTAGCTGGACTCCCAGAGGGGTAGCACAAATGAGAGAAACGCAGCAAGAGGAGGAGGATGGAGCCAGAATCAGTGCTAAGACATGATGACTGATTCTGTCATCTTGCAGCTTCCAGCCTCCCCCCAGGGCCCACCACATGCCTCTTTACTGAACTCTGAAGCACATTTTGCTCTTCTGAGCCCTAGAAAGGAGCACAACCCTGGATGGCAGAATGGTTGGCTTCCATTTCCAAATTGCTCCTGACTTGCTGCACAAGTCTGAGCTCTGCCTTGCTTTCCCCATGTGTAAAAGAGACCTCAGCAAATTGCTCTGAGACGCTCAGGAGGAAAAAACATCACAAACGCCGCTTTTAATAACTTAATCCGTGCAGTCCTGCAGTTATCCCTCTCCAGGATCTCCCCACGGAGCAGCAGAACACGTGTGCGCAGAACTGCAGAACACAGTTCTGAGTTCTCCACATCCTGAGGAGATGGATAGACAGGGAAAGAGACAGCCTTGACAGCCAGCAGAACATTTCAAAGAGTCTCAGCTGTCCAGGAGTCATCCATCATCCCCAGGAACACCAGCGAGGCAGGGCTCTGGGATCACAGGAAGTATTTAACACCTGTCTTCATCTCCATGGGGTCCCAAAGGGCATCTCGTGGGCTGGGACCCCAAACCTGGCTCACAGCCGTGGTGAAGTCCCCAGGGACATCACCTTGAGGTGAAGATGCAGAGAGTGAAAAGCTGTTGTTCTCTAATCCACATCCATCTGCCTCTTATGCATTTCAGATGCATTGTATATGCAGATTCATATTTATGAATCTTACAGATTCTTATTTATAAAGCAGATTCATCCCCAGGTACAAAGCACTGCACACAGAACAAGGTTAAGTGCTGGGATGAGCACGCCAAGGTCTGCTGAGGGGGAAACTGAGGCAGGCCAAGAGCAAAGAGATCTGCCCAGTGTTCTGGGACTGAAAACCAGATCTTATATGCCCAGACTGGCCACTGGCATTGCCTTTTTGACCCTTCTGATCCCAGCCAGGAAAGTAATTTTATTTTTTTGTAACACAGAGCAGACCCTCCTTGGTCCTTTTTGGTGGGCCCCAGTGGCAGCAGTGATGAAATGCTCTTCCTTCCCAGCACTGCAGGCAGCCAGAGCAAAGCCTCACGATGCTGATGAGCAAACAAAGACCTGGGTTTTGTTCTCTCCCTCCACCTAAGGAAGCACAAAAATCACTCAAGGATGTTTGCTGGTTTTAATCAATACAGAAAGAAAATGGTTATGTCTGTTCCCTTCCAAGGAAAGAAAACATCCCCTGTGTGCTAAGTCAAAGGAGAGAGCTGGAAAGTGAACTCCTCAAGGGAGGAATTATGTTCCCAGACTCCTGAGCCTACTTCCAAAATGAAAGGGGGAAAAAGTCTTTTTTTTTTTTTCTTTTCCCCTCACTGCCACATCACTCAGTGTTTCCCAGCCTGTAATTTTCAAATTGACATCCAGGAGAAATTACTCGTGGTGAGAGCCTGGCCCCAGCCCTGATGAGACTCCCACATCCCAGGGGTGTCCTGACAGTCTCTGGCAGGAGCAGTTTGCCATCTGGATGGACAAGAGGATATAAAGTTACTTTGGGACAGATGTACCCCTTTTATTCCCTGCCTTTTCTACTTATACAGACACCATCCAAAGCCACCCTGTTTCCTAGAGCTCTCCAAAGAGAACATGGGCATGTGGAAAGCAAGCTGAGGAATGGCTGCAGGCAGAAACCTTCCAAGGATAACCCTGGAAGGGCCCACTAGGAGGGAGAAACCCTGAGACCGTGCTGGGAGAAGCAGCACAGACATCCCTGCACGAGACACCCCTTCCAAGAAGCCTCCTGCAAAACCACCCCAGTAGCTCCTGAAAAGCCTTGGCCTCTTTCTGCAGCTAAACAAATCCTTCCCCACCAGCAGAGGCCTCAGTGGGACACACTGGTGTCCTGGAGGTGACCACAGCCCTGACCCACTGGTACCTGGGTGTACAGAGCTGCTCCTGCACCTTCAAACCCCCGTGAAAAGAAGGGGTTGCAACACTGGCTGTAAGAAATGAACTGGAAGGGAACAGAAGGACCTGGCAGGCAGGCAAGGTTTGGGCTCTGCAATCTGGATAATCCATCTGAAACTCAGAAAACAACGAGGAGAATGGAGGAAGAAAAAGTAATGAATAAAATGAAAAGGAGCACAAATCTGTCTGCAGCAGTTCCAAGAAGCAGTTTTACCTCTAAGTGCTCCAACAGACTCAGGAGATTTCCTAGTAACACAATACTGGGAGCCAGGGGATCCTTCAGATATTTTGGAAGCCACATAACCTGCACACCAGCACCAGGAGGGGTCAGGCTGAGGGGAACTTTGCCCAGGATTTTAATCCTTCTTTGGAGCTCCATTTTAAGGAGGTTCCAGAGGGCTGACCTACCCCAATAATGACCTGAGATGCTCCCAGCTCTTGAGCACTCCAAAATCCCTTCTTTCAACACCAGCCCTCCTTTGCTGGCCAAGGAGGGAAGGGAGGGAATGCACAGAGGGAGGGAGAGGGAGCTGGGGATGTCTGGGAGGAGAGATGGACGGCGAGGAGACGCAGCAGGGGAGCAGAGAACACATCCCAAATCTCATTTAAAGAGGGGAAATCTGCAGCACAGGCATGGCAGGAAAATAGAGAAAAAGCACATCAGTGCAAGAAAGCTCGAACAGATGGGACTGGGAGCCTGCAAGGAAAGGCAGGGATGGAGGCTGGTAAAGGCACGGACAGCAAAACCTGGGATTTGCTCCTCTTCCCAGCACAAGAAACTCAGAGCAAATATCACATGTTTTGCTTTTCCAAACACCTTTTCCAGCAGTTAAACACAGGGGAGGCTGGAGGAATTCAGAGCAATTTCCCACACACATGTCACTGTCAAGGCTCCAAGCAGTGCTTAAAATGGACACCCTGGCTGGAATTTGCTGTGTGCAGAGACAGCACAATTACCTGCCTTTGTCTTCTCCTCTGCTGCAGAGAGGAGGAGGAAGGAGAAGGTGAAGCAGCCAGTTCCAGGGGATGCCTGAGCAACTCCGGGATGGGGTCTCAGTGAGGGCAAAGCTGCTTTGGAATCACAGAATATCCTGAGCTGGAAGGCACCCACAAGGACCACCAAAGTCCATCACATTTTAGCTGACACCATTTGGCTTTAAAAGCAGGGCCATCTGAGCTATCAGGGTACAAGCCTGATGGCACTGGAGGTTTTCCATCAATCCAAGCCCCATATTTTATAGGAGCATTTTGAAATTAGCAAAAGCCATTGCCTCCCTGCAGGCCTTACACTCCCAGACACTCCAGCTGGACCCCAACATCCCAATAAAAAGCCCAGTGGTGTTTTGCAGCTCAGAGGAGTCTGACACAGGACTCCAA
This sequence comes from Nicator chloris, assembly GCA_013400495.1. Classification (NCBI taxonomy): domain Eukaryota; kingdom Metazoa; phylum Chordata; class Aves; order Passeriformes; family Pycnonotidae; genus Nicator; species Nicator chloris. The sequence goes on from WAAE01023748.1 coordinate 354,872, forward strand.
GACTTTAAGTGAAGTTAGCTGATCAGTCTCTCCCTTTCCCATCAGTGCAGGCACAAAACAGATCCCTCTGAACGTGCTAAAACTGTCTTGAAAGCTGCATTTATCCAAAATCTGGACGGGGAGCAGCACCAGGTACCCACCCCCAGCAGGTATAACCCACCCAAGGCAAGGCAAAGCCTGCATTAAACAGAGAAGATGCCTTGAACAAGGCAACAGCAATAACCCAGCAATAACCCAGGTTTAAAAGCAGCTCTGGTGGCAGAGATGGGGCTGGAAAGGCAGAGTTTGTCCTGCCAGCCCCACAAGCCAGCAAGGCATGACGTGCTCCCTTTGTGCTGCTCCCTTTGTGCTTTAAAGGGAGAGGTGATGGCAGAGGCGAGACTCGAGAGGGGAAAGCCCTGCAGGGCAATACGGTGTTAAAAATGCAACAATTAAACGAGCACCTTTTGAAGGCGCCGGTGAGAGGGGCTTCCCGACACACCAAGGTTAGGCAGCTCTCAGAAGTGGTTTTGTTTTCCCGGAGAGATGTGTCTGTTCAGCTTTGGGCTCTTCCTCTGCAGAAAAGATGACTGATCTCCTCAGATCACAGCATATTCAGGTTCACTAATAATTTAGATAAGTCCAGACAAGCTGGGTTATTAAAAGTAAAATAAAATTAAGAGAAATCTGGAAATTTAGGCCTATAAATCTACAGGCATTAGGGAGAATTGAATTCTTTCTTATACAGATATAAAATCAAGTCTTTTTTATACGATTCAATTATAGATTGATGGGAAGGCTCAGAAACATGGATTAATGATCTTTTCTTAAAGGAAAAAATTATATAAGGGAAAATAAAAGACAGCCATATAAAAGAAAGAATTACTACTCCCCAAACCATGATTAAGGTTTAGTAGGCTACATTCAGAACAGCGTAAAAGGGAATTTGTGGATTCCCAACCATATTAAGAGAGTATAAATGGAGATAAAGGAAGCAGCATGGTACTGTAAATTATTGTCCTGCAAAGGGGGGGGAAGCACATCTCCAGTGCATGGGACCAACAAGGAGATGGTCATTTCCCATCAGGAAGGAGAACGTGTTTTAAGGGACTCTGGAGCTTCTGAAAGGTCTCAGATTTTCACAGACATGGGGCAATTGCATGGATGGCAATGGAGCTGAGCTCCATTGATTTCCACCAGCTGGGGAGGGAATATCAGCTTCTCCTAGTGAAGGGAAAATGATGGCAGGGGCACAGCACGAAACTGTCCTGATGTTAGTACTCCACAGCACCTCGCTCAGCCCAGCCACCTCTGTAATTCATCCCAGCCTAAGTATCCAAAAATCAATGCAATCCTACCAAAAAAAGCCACTCCAGGCCCTGTGCCCAGAACTTTCCTTATGCTCCTGATGATTCAGCCCCCAGCCTTTTATAAAAAAAGATAACGCCACAGGGTTAACAGGAAAATAAGTATCTTCAAAAGCCACAAGGCACTCAGATCCTATGGTAATAGGGGCCATGGAGTACCTGAGATAATCTGGTTTCAAGAGAATATTTCCCTAATGCTAAGTCCAAGCCCCACTCAGCGTGGAGCAGCAGCTGAGCACATTGTCAGGGAAGCCATTGTTTATGGCTTTGTCCAAAAAGAAAGCGTTATCTGGGTCACACTTTACAGGGGAGCGGGCTAGGAGAATGCAGCCCCGGACAAGCTATGGAAATGAAGGCAATAAATGCAGGAAGAATAGCAGGGAAGGAGGTGAGAGGAGCTGGGGAAGGATTGCACTGAAGGGGGAAGGTGGCATAACCAGAGCTCCTGCGCCGCGACTCTGAAATCTAATTCACACCTCTGAGCTGCCTGCCCGTGCGGCGCCTAAGCACGGGAGAAACGTGGAGAGAGCACCCAGGATTATTTTTCAAGCTCTCCTCCAAGGGTAAAAACCCATCCTCAGCCAGAAGGTGGGAATTTGCAATAATATAAATAAATGTATAGTTTCATAAATAAAAGGCTCGTGGCTGATTCTTAAGTTTGGCAAGGGGCCGGGGTTTTGCGCAATTAAAGGGAAAATGGATTCCAGCGGAAAAAGAACAACTTCCCCTTCTTCAGGAAGATGTCTTTCTGATGAGATAAAACCTTTACTTCACTCAGTCTGGAGCACAGTTAAAGGCCAAGGTAGTATTTAAGCTTGCAATTAATTTCCAAACATTTTGGAAGGCGGTGATCAGATGGCAGCAGTTGAACACAGCACAGGAGGAGCAGGAAGGGACAGGGACACCCAGGAAGTTAAATCCACACCAGGACTCAAAGTTGTAAAACCCATGGAGCTGGGAAGAACTTAAAGCAGGTTTTTTATCAAGTTCTGAGGTTTAGGTTGTTTTTTTTCCTTTCTACACCATCATCCACAGACACTGCAAATGGCAACTCCTTTGTCTTTCATCCCAGGGAGTTTGCTCCAGTGTCCCCTTCCAACGCCCACACAACCCACTGCTCTCCACCCCTACTTCCATTAATTGATTTGTACGGATCCTCCTGTCAAAGAAAATTGCCTGGGAAGCCCAAATGCTGAAGACAAGTCACAAATTTTAGAACCCAAACATTTTGTGAAATGGTAACAGCTAGTGGGAATCGGGAAACATTATTGAAAATTAAGGGTCTGGGGTTAAATCAAAGTTTCTCTTTCCCTCTAATAAGATGACAGCCCAGACCATTTGACTGACTGCTGAGACACCGACTCCTCGCTGGCTTTAGATTGCTCAAGTGCTCAGAATTTAATCTCAAATGGCTGTTATTGAATTTTCTCTCGGACTAGCTGGCTGACGGGCACAGCAAGAGAAGCCAGCCCCTACTCACCCGGGCAGCCTCCCAGGCTCTGGAGTTGGAATACCTGCTGCTACACGAGGGGTTTGCAGGAGCTTTTGCTCCAGCACCTTCTAGGAGGGAACAGCATGGCTCACGAGGGATAAAAACAACCGGGAATAATTTATGGAAGACAGGGTTGCTTCTCCACACACTGCTTCTTACCACAAAATGTATTAACTGTGAGCAACAGCAAGGAACCGTGCAAGAAGTGATCCCTCCAGATGTGTTTAACGCCCGGCGAGGCGAGGCAATCCTCCAATGTACACATGGCTCTCTGAAGGGTAAATGTTTCCCAGCTTCTACCGGCATATTCCTGTCATTTACACAGCGCCGTCAATCACTGCTCTCCCAAGAAGGGGAGCAGTGTAAACTCATGTTTAATGCCAGATTTACACACATTTCTATTCGCCAGTAAATGAGACCATTACATATGTTGTGTCAATTGATTTTTATAGTCTGAGCTGTGAGCGTTGGCACAGGGGAAGCGCAAAGGAACCCAGGCACTGGAAGTTGGAGCTGGCTGCTGGTTTCTCCTGGCACCACCCCATCCTGAGGCACATCCTGACCTTTACCCTGTGATTAAATTTCCCCTGGCCATGGACCTTCTCAGCTCTATCAGCTGATCCCATCCTGCTATGCAGATTTTCTCCCTGAGCTGTTCCCCACTGCAGGGAGGGAGGCATCTGTGCCATGTTTTGCCCATGGACCAAAACCTTGGGGTCTGCCCCAAAGTTTTGCTAGGTGCATGCAGACTGCAAGCCTATCCCAATTGGCAGTGTGATTCTGGGTCCGGTCCAGCCGGGCAGAGTGGGGCAAAAATACACGAGAGGGGAACAATGGAGTGCCCAAAACCAGAACTTTAATGGTGGTCCAATCACAAATGCAGCCGCTGCATGGTTTGGGAGGCGGCATCTAAAGACCTGGGGGTGTGGCTAACTTAACAATATATAACATTACCTTGGGGCAGGTGCCCAATCCTGAACAGGGGATAGGGGTTTGGCTATATATTCAAATGTCATGAACCAATGGAGGACTAGAACTGGAGACATGACCTATTTTGGAATGGGGCTGTAGCATCCTAATTTCAATATCCCACCTCCCATGGTCCAGGTTTATGGTTCCTGCATGAGCTGCCTGGGCTAAGGTATTCTCCATCTCAGCTACCTCAGTCGCCACACAAGCCCTCAGAATGAAACTCAGACCTGCACTAACCCTTAGCCCAGAGCTAGTTGTGCTTTGCTGAGGCCACCACAACCACAGGGCAGGACACTGTCCCCCCTGCAATGCCACCAAGGGAGCTGATGTTCAGCTGAGGAGTTAATTCACCATCCTTTTAAGGAAGTCCTTGTAAGCAAAACAAGTCCTTCTTGCCAAAACAAAGCAACCTTCCTGCAAGAATTATCATTTGTAAATACCCCCCAAGGAGTTAGCAATTCCCTTCTCCAAGATGACTCATCCTCCTACACAAGGGACGGCGAGAAGAGCAGTCACGCTGCCGTGTCAGCGCTGCAGAGCCGGCGCTCGCCTCCCTATGGGCACAGCCCTACCTGCTGCCACAGCCTCGCCCACCCCGTGTCCCCTCCTGTGAGCAAGCTCCCTCATGGGGTGGCCTCTGTGTGTGTCTCAAGCAGTGCCACCTGGACAGAGGGGATGATCCATCCCAGGCAGCATTTTGCTGCTGACCCGGGTGCTTTGCCTTCATCAACATGCAGAGCAGCACCTTCCAAGGCTGGAGAAAAGGAGGCTGATCCTTTCAAGGGGTGGCTTTTTGCACCCCCCGCAGCAAGGCAGAGCTTTCTCTTTATAATTAACTGCTCCAGCCGTGTCTTGGCTGAGCTCCACCAGCAACACGGCAGAGGCAGTGACCTCCAAGAGCAAAGCCCTGGATTTTGGCGGAGCCGCTGCTCCCCACCACCCAGGCCACGCCACGAAAAGCCAGCCTGCAGATGCGGGAGGCAGCAGAGCCATTCAAACCAGCCACAGGCATTTTCACAGAAACAGAGCTTCAATCCAACATTAATTTGCAGCATCCTGGGCTGAACACTTTAGATAAGGAGCACCGGAGCCAGGGAGATGACAGGGACAAGCTTGTGACTGTGGCACATCTGTGCGTGATCACAACACCCTGCCTGGATCCGCTGTGGGCTCCGGCGACCTGTGTAACACAATAGCAGGATGGTCCTCACAGGCAGACCCCTTCTCCAAATCCCTGGCAACACCTCTTTTTTTTCCCTCCCTGCAGGGCTTAAAGCCTCATCCTGCTCCAATTCTTCTGAAAGGGAATTTAGTGCTTTGCCATAAATTATACGAGCATTGGACATAAGCATCGTTTATGCACAAATCACTGTTCCCTAGAACAAAGCAAGTATCAGCCTCCTGACAAAACACTTTTTAGTAGGATTGGCAAATGAATAAAACCTCCCTATGAATACCAACGTGCTGATGAAAAAGTCCTACTGATTTTAATAGAAAATTATCATTTTCCTATAGGATTTTTGTGAACCATCTCGTTGAATTTAATAGAGATTTTCTATTCTGGTCTGCAATTATGCAAGAGTTAAAATACCTCCAGAGACGAGGAGATTATCTATTACATTCTATAGGATTGCAGAGTAATTTCCATAGAATCCTGTTATGTTTCTATAGAGCCTGACAAATTTAATCCCTATTGAACTTTAAAGGGACTTTTCCATAAGGGACAAATAGACACTGACATCTGTTAGCTGCAAAATGAGTAATACTCAGAAAATAGAGGCCTTACACACCACTGCTGCACTCGAAATGGTCGAAAGATGTCTTGAACAAGCAGCTTAATGGGGAAAATGCATTAAATTGGTGTCACATGGCTGCATTAGTAAGGCTGTGTTGCAACATTTCTTTTATACACAATGTCATTTATCCAACCAATGCTTTACAAATTGCATTTGCTACCAATGCGCACTTGATCTCATCATCCCATGCTGGGACTTTCCTGTATCAGTGCAGGAAGACTGAGACCAATCTAAATCCAGGGAAAAATGAGGAGCTGGCAATGTATCTGTGCACATTCCTCTGCCCTAATGGTTGTAATAAATGCATTGACTCCCAATCTCTCTCTCTCTCACTGAGCTCCACTGTGGAGCTTGAAGGGCTGCACTTCTCTTTTATGCTCAGTACTAAAGGAAAAAAAACCCATTCAGCTGAGCTATCTGGAGAATGAAGTCTTTTAAAGTTAACTGTAAGGTACTTATAATGAGGAACAAAACAAGCAGGGACAGCCTAAGGTTTCCTACACCAACACGACAATTTGTCCTAGACTGGTTCAAGGAAAAAATTAAAAGACACGACAGCCCCATGGGTCTTTTTCCAGCTTTCCTTGTGCAAGCTGGCATCAAACACGATACATCCTTGCATGTGGCTGTGTCTCTATCACCCACTCATCCAGTTATTCCTCAAAAATCCAAAACTCACTCCAAGAGGTCCTTCAGGAGATCTCAATTTTGGATGCATCCTCTCCGCAGAGTCGCTCTGGTTCTTGCCTAGCCATTCCCTCACATTTTTGGAGATTATGGGTGCTTTAAGATCACCCTGGATAAGGCAGCTTGAGTGGCCCCAAGCCAGGCTTGTGGCACCTAAAGACACACGAGTTGCTGGAGTGATCATCGTAGCCCGCACAGGAGCCTCAGAGTAGTAGTAAAAGAATAGTAATATCCAAATTAACCTTCAAATTATAAAGCTGACAGGGAAAATTATCCTCAAATTGTACAGGAGGCATATCAGAGAAGGAGGGAATTGGCAATGTGGACCTAACCCCCCTGACAAGCATCTGGCAGTGGTGGAGCTGAGGGGACCAAGCCAAAACCGGGCACCCAAAGCTGCATTTCTGAAGACACCACAGACATACCCATGGCAACAAGAAGAACAAGCACCTCCATATGTCTTCCCAACTGCATTTCCTTTCCAAAGAAAAGGACAACGTGGTAACTGAGCACAGCAGGAAAATATATGGCTTTAATATTTTCTCATTTGCCAAATGCTGGCGGGGTGTGGACAGTGGGTGCAGGGAAGGCTGTGGGTTGAATTTGCTTTTTTCCTTCTTCTGAGCTATATCTGCAAGTGAATAAAGTCCTTAGTGGTGCCAGGACAGCTCTTTTGGATAGCTACTGCCCAGACACCCCTCCAAAGCAAGCCCAGACCATGAAGGGATGCGTGGCAAAAATCAGCGTATAAGTGTGTGGGTACATCTCACACCCTCACTGCTTCCCTTCCCTTTTTTGAATCAATTCCTATGTTTCTAGAAACCAAACTTAGCTTCCACATGGGCTAATAATGATGATGCCTCATGGCCCTTTTAGGATCCCATTACTGGGTATGCCAACACCCACGCAGAGTAAACCTCACCGACTTTTCATCTTAAGCACTGTAAGACTGGAAAAGTGGGAGAAATGAGGGAGGCTCACATTTCTACTACCAAAAGGAAGCAACAGGAGAAAGCCTGTGATGCCAGCAGCCAGCTGAGGGTTTTCACATTCACACTGCTCCCTGGGACAAGGGAAAAGACGGCTCTGGAGAAGGAAGAACAGGCCAAGCAGACACCAGACCTCAGCACTTAAAACAAACTCAAAGGCAACTATTTAAATGAGCATTTAGGAGTAAAACAACAGGGTAGGAGCTTCCCAAGGGCTCCACTTGGGTCTGAGCCAGCTCCTACCAAGCCCACGGGCACAGCCTTCATTGACAGGTCACACACAGGTCATTGATATGACCTTGCACGTCAGACTGGCATCACTCAGGGCATTTCACCCAAAGACTTAGGAAGCTCCATACAGGAGGGAAGGTGCTGCCAGCCAAATTTTGTTAATGGGAATGCCACATCAAGTGATTGGCTCTAGGGAGCCTAAGGAAAAGTTTCCCAAAGTTGTGGCATCCTCACAGGGCCCACGGGCAGGATGAAGGAAGTGATGCTCCTGTTGCTGAACCCAACACCGAGCTGGCTGCTCCACCATCCACTGCCAGGGCAGAGCATCACTGCGAGGGGAAGTTTGGAGCAGTTTCAGCTGGAGCAGGCTGTGCTGTGCTTTAAACCCTCCCTCCCCACGGTGTGGCCAGGGCCGTGCCGTGCGGAGGCTCGGCATTGCCGGGACGGTGATTTGCAGTCTGCTCAGACACAGCCCTACATCACCTGGGAGAATGAACCTACAGTTTTATAAACTATTTATTAGCCCTGTCCTGTAGCGCTACATCAATATGGCCATCGGTGAAGCAAGGCAGGAGCTATAAAAATACCATCTATCCAAAATAAGCTTCATAAAATCAAACAGAGGCCAGTACAGCCTAGGATGGGATTGTGGCTTGACATATAAAGGGCCTCTCAATCTTTGAGATAGACCATTAAAATCCTCAAGCCCTTTTGGTTCACAGAAGTCTAAAACAAAAGGGGAAAAATAATGACACCTTCTCTGGCGGAGCAGGAGAAGGCAGCAAGGCAGTCGTGCAATATCATTTGTTTCCACAGAAGCCAGATTACTCCCTCTTCCCAGCAAGAAAACTACCAGCTCCAAAAAAAAAAAAAAAAAAAAAGAAAAAAAGAGTAAAAGAAAAAAAAATAAAATTAGTGCTTGTTTTCCTTTGCCTTCCCCACCCACGAGCTGCTTCTCAACAGGCAAAAAGTTTCTCCTCCGTGTGCCAGCAGCGATGTTCCCTGCTCGGCACAGGAGAGGCGGTGCGGGAGGGGGTGAGGGCAGGCACGGCTGGAGCACACCGATATCCCAGCTCGCACTCCCCCCGGCTCCCGAGGCAGTGGGGTAAGGCAGAAGGCAGGTCAATACATTGTCAGAGATGATGATTAACATTTCCAGCCAGTGCTCCCTCAAACCACCTCTAAAACATGTCTTAATAAACTGCATTGCAAATAGCCTTGTATTTCTACCTCGCTGCATCTGCCAGGGTGAGATAATACAGCGACCTCAGGAAAAGTGACACACAGGGAATGAGCTGCCGGGAGTTATACGACACCACCAGACCTGGCTCAGCACATCGCTTCCCACCCTGGGTGGCTCTTGCTGTGGCTCACCCAGGCTTTTTGGGGCTCTGTAGGAAACAAGGGGTACGCTTTGAGCAAAGAAAATACCAGCTCGCAGAGGGTTTGGGGCTGAAAGGGTTGGAGGGAGAAAATCACTCTGAATTGCTATTGAGTGTGAAAATCACCGTACAAGAGAAATATTTCAAAGTCAGGCACGTGACAGTTTTTTTGCAGAGGCAGGCACCATGCTTTGAAAGGTCAGAGGGAGGTGAGAGCAAGCACAAGCATCATTTTCCTGGAAACACGGCTCTGAAGCTTTCCAAAACTGTGTGATGGCAACAGGATCCGTGACAGTTCCCAGCGTTGCTGAAATACTTGGCTGGATCGAGCACGGCGTGGCTCAGCATCCCCTTTACAGGGGATTTTGAACCTCACACCTTGCTGCACAGCGATGCTCAACCCTGAGGGAGACAGTCAGAGCTGCCAATCCAAACTGCAACTCAGCTCCTCAACGCAGTGAACTGGAAATGAAGCTCACACACCTTCACGCCCTTCCCCTGCTTCTCAGCCTGCCTCAGTAACATCAAAAGAGAGAGGAAACAGCTTGGGTTGGGCATGGGGTGAAAAAAGGAAGGAAAAGATATGGGTTTACCTGACAAGTCACCTTCAACTGGGCAAGGATGTTTTACATCACCGCTCTGGACCTTCAAGTACTTCAACATTAAGTAAATGCCACTTACCTGGGAGGAAAAAGAAGAAAAAGTTAAAGTTCACCAAGTATTTTAACGCGACGCATTTAAAAAGTGATGGAATTTGTAATTCACTTGCAGGCTGGAGGAAACACAAAGGGGAAAACTCCAGGTTTTAATACACTTTTATAAAGGTCAGCTTGAATGGCACAGGGTCACAAGGGCATCCTATGAGCTGTTTGTTTTCTTATTTGCTTCTCACAGTCTCAGCTTTTTCCAGCTCCCCTACCTAAGCCTGTAGAACAGGCCTCAGTTGCAGAGGCAAGAGCTGCCCCTTCCCATGCCAAAATTTGAGTCCCTACAGAGAGGTGCTTCTTTCTCTTTCTTACACTGTTTTTTTCCCAACAGCAAAATTACCCATCCTTGGTCAAGGTCTGACACCAACCTTTCCACCTCTGCAGTCCCGAACAGGCAATGCCACCAAATACCTCCAACATCAGACCTGATTCCATGCTCCATGGGAAAAAAAAACCAAACTCCTCAGGATCCATCTTTCCCAAGCTCTAGCTGCAGCAACTCATCCTTCCAGGTGGGGATGTCCTACCTGATTTCCAGCCCACCAGGCAACACCACAGACATGGGACAAACACAACTATTCATCCTTTCCTTCCAGAAAGACCAGTTTGACCTTCTCTAGGACAAAGAAATCCCATCTTTGCCAACCCCAATCAAAAAATCTGCCTCATGGATTCGATAAATATTAATAGGAGATAAATGAGAAGCCCTTCCCTTTTTTTCCACAGGCATCTGGAAGCATGGAAAACCAAGCAAGGAGGCTGTGCCCATCCAGCTGTTGCTCCATAGGCTGTTGTAGGAATTGAGGATGATGGGATGGGGCATGTCTGGCTAATGCATGGCTGTGTGTACTCTAAATGACTTAAAGGGTGCCTGGGGCTATGGACAGATGCTGCTAAAACACACAATTGAATAAATAAATGGAAGGTAACGGAGAGGGGAGAGATGCCATGGGAGAGCGAGTGGCAGAGCTGTGTGCCAAGGTGTTAAAAAAACTCCCACAGAGCTGCCTAAACCTCTTCTGAGACTCCGCTGCTACGTGTTTCAGATGCTGAGAAGATTGAACTAATAAAAAAGGAATGAGAGAACTGTCACTGCAGATTACATGGTATTTATTCCAAAATCTGCTCATTATAGAAATTTGCAAGACAAATGGGTTTTTAGCAGGAAATGGCAGCTTTTCCTTAAGTGAATAACGAAGAACAGATCTGGTTGGGAGCTGAATCTTTCTCTCCCTTTTTTGATCTACTCCGGCTCCAAGTCTTACCAACCACCCGAGAAACACTCATGAGGCTGAAAAAAACCCAATTTTTTTTTAACATTCTCCACCAGCCTCTTCATAATCCTATAAGAAAGTACGATTAAGAAATATTTGAAGCAAGAAAAGCTCATTTGGCCTAGAGAGTTTCTAGGCGGCGAGAGCTTCTCCTGCTCCTCAACAGCCTGCAATCGGCATTGCTAACGCTCCAGATCCTTCCCTCCTCGCAGGGAAAGCCCTTCACCAAGAAGAGTATTTGTGGTCAGGCTTTAATCCCCCAGCCTTGATAAATGTTTAATTCCTGGGCCTGCCTTCGTATCTGAATATAGACTGGAGGTGCTTCGCATTCTGCCGTATCCGAGTGCTTCTAATGACATTTTGGCTTCTTTCCCAGTTAATTCCAAGTGCCTGAAACCCAAGCATCTCCCCTCTCTCCCTCCCCATCGTGGATGCACATGCGGATATTTGACTGATAATATACAAAGCCAGAATATGTGGATTTAAAACAAGTCTCTGCAGCAGAGACTCAAGAAGGGAGAAGAAGAAGGGGGGAAATATGCCTTGAAATATTACAGAGTAGGAGCTGTCAAGTTGAAAAAGCTTCTACAAGGTTTTCAATGCCATAACTGTGTTATTTAGCTGGGGATGAGAATTTTCAGACACATCAACAGGAAAAAAGGGGTTTCAGGAGGGAAAAAAAAAAAGAGAAGCGGCCTGTCTTATTTGCAGCTCTCCTTTGTTGGAAAGCAATTACAGCCTTACTCAATTTATGACCCAGAATGCACCCTAATCTACTTGTAAATGCATCTTATTCACCACACAGCACTTTCAGATACAGCCAGGGTAAATAAACGGGAGATTGTTCCTACCTACATTGCGGCACAACTGTTAATTGTAACGCCCCATGAAACTTAATTATGCAAAGCAGAGTGGCGACACTGCAGCCATTAATGAGATGTTTGATTCAAGAATAATTTGTTGTTTGGAGCCTCGGACTTGTTTTGCCTGTCCCTTCCACTGTGCTGCACTAATTCTCAATTCGTGCTTATTTTAATAGTGCGGCAGCGGGGCACAAAATGGCTCGGCTGAGGCAGCAACGGGAGGGCTCCTGTTTTGAATCCCATTTTCCAAGTGTGCAGCAAGGCCCCACCATATGGGTTTCCCTCACTTCAACAAATTCAGCGGAAAGCCGGTGACGGGACACAAAACATTCTGTAGGTGAAATGCTGGGAATGCTACCAAGCCCTTTTAGACAAAGGAGTGGCTAAAAGGAGAAAGACCCGGCTTTGTTAGACCCCCAGAGCCTCCCAAAGCCACGCTGGGATGGGAACGGATGTGGATCCTGTTCACCACACACACAAACACCCCCGGCATTACCTCCAGCTCCTTTGCAATGGCTGGATCTGAGCAATGTTTTGGGCTGAGCCATCGTATTGCCTGCCTGGAAATAACATTTTAAAAACTATCAAGTCAAGAAGAGGTTGAAGAGACAAAGAAAAAGCTGACTTGGAACAAGAAGTTGTAGTACACCCACTGATAAGGTAGGTGATAGATAGAGCTACAAGATGTTGCGTGGAGACTCTCCTCGCTGCTCTAAGAGACTTTCTCCCTAAATGGGGAAAGGAGATTGGTAGTCCGACCAAAGTCTATTATTTAAGCCTCTGGTTATTGATAGAAACACACTATCTTTTTAAATTTACAATCAAGCAAGCAATTCACTCTCTCCCATTTACAACAGCACAAGATGTTTGCTCATATCTGCCCTGGAGATACCAGAGTCTTTTCTCCTCTCGGTTCTCTCCCAAGCTCTGACTGCAGAAATCCTTCTGCTAACATCATCTCCAAGCTTTCCCCTCGTTTTTCTTCCTGGTGACACGCTCTGCTCCTAACTCAGGCCGAGCACTGACCCACTTCTCCAGCTGGCTCCATTAATAGCTGTGATTAGTAGGCCTTGGAGCCAACAGCCACCACCAGCCCATGAATCACCAGGATTTCTCCCCTTGCATGGCACCGGCAAAAGGAAGGAGCCAGGGTACTTTATCGCTGATATATCTGCTGGTGATAGGAAAGACATTGTTGGTCTACTGTAGCTGTCTATTTTTTTCCTTATAAATGTGACTCTTAAAATAGCAAGTCACGAAGAGGGTTTTAGACATATCGGAGGCCCTTGGGAACGGGGCCCTCACGACTGCGCGCGGTATTGACGGCAGCGAGATGAAGAGGAACCCGGCACACACCGAATCCCACCGACGGCTCTAATAAGATCAGGACAGATGACAAGGCACTCAACTGTGCCCCAGCAAGGTCATTACGGAGCATTAATAACGGAACCTTATTATGAGCAGATCGCTCCGTGGTAGAGCCTTTCCCACCGTCGCTGCTAAGAAAGCCACAGCGGCCCAGGCCCCAGAGCAGCAGGGCTGGGGTTTTGCTGCCACTCGCCCAGGCTAAATATGGCCAGGGGAGTCAACCTGCCCCATGGAAAAACCCCTGGGGCAAGTCTGTCTTCCTAAGAAATGCTCGTCATAGAACCATTTAGGTTGGAAAAGGCCTTTGAGATCACTGAGTCCAACTGATACCCCAGCACTGCAAGGGCCACCACTAAACCACATCCCCAAGAGCCACATCCAGGTCTCTTAAATCCCTCCAGGGATGGGACTCCACCACCCCTCTGGGCAGACTGTTCAATACTTGACAGCCCTTTTGGTGAAGACATCTTCCCTAATGCCCAATCTAAACCTCCTTTTGGGGCCATCTACTCTTGTTCTGTCATTTATTACTTGGGAAAATAGGTCAATCCCCACCCGGCTCCAACCTCCCTTGGGTGGTTGTTGAGAGTGAGGAAGTTTCTCCTGAGCCTTCTCAGCTCCCTCAGCCACTCCTCACAGGACTTGTGTTCCAGACCCTTCCCCGGATCTGTTGGTCTTCTTTGGACAAACTCCAGCACTTCATGTCATACTTAATGTCTTCGTATCTTACTTGAAAGTCACGACCAGCTACGCACATCAAATCAACTTTTAATATTCTCCTTCCCCCTTGCCTTGTGTGACCCCCTTGCAGTCCAAACCAGCTCTTCCTGTGAAGGTACTCCCACCAAAGCAGCAGCCAGCCCTGCTCTCCTCTGCCACAGCATCCACCTGTTCTCTCCCTCTTCATCCTACACAGAGGAGAGGCTTTAGGTTTGTCTGTTCCTCCATCCACTGCCCTTTTTCCAATGTACTTTGGAGCCCAAGCCAGGGATAACTGGCAGCACCAGAAATCTGGTGAAACTGGCTCTGCTGAAACTCTCAGTGAAATTATGCCAAGCCCACTGAATGGGTTTGGACTTTTAGAAAAATAAAAAGCATGCCTGGAGAAGGGCGAGACTTTTTTTTCAAACAATTTTGTCTTTTTTTCCCCCTACTGTCTGATATTTCATTTTGGGTGTTACTTTGATTTTATAGAAAAAATCAAAACCAATCTGACCCCAATTGTCCAGAAGTACTATGAAAAAAAAAAATCTGATATTCACAGAGCTCTGGTCCTATTGCCCTAATTCTCACCTTCTCTTACTCTGTAATTTCCTCCTTCGTAACGCAGTGACTGGAGCTGAGTGCAGTGTCTCAGACGTGCACTCAGCAAGGGCTGAGATATTATTGTTGATTTATGGGGGCTGGCTCTGCTTAGGGAGCAGTGATTTACTTCGGTGTGTTTTCACAACGCTGCCATCTCTTTGGAGACAGATCTCACCCTCAGCTTCCCCACATCCAAGCACCTGGTGCTAAGCACTCGGTCACAGATTGCTGAGACATTTCCCCATCTTTCCTCCTCTCTCCAGCTTTGTTTCCAGGAAGGTCATTACCACATTTTTGTTCCCCCAGGGTATAACAGCCCAATTAGGGGAGACAGCAACACTTCAGTAGGTGCTGGCCAGAGCATGGCCTTATCCCTGGAAACCAATTCTCCCTCAGACCTAAATACGGCCCCAGTTTTATACATCACTTATCTTTACAACAGAACAGGTCAGGAATTGTTCTTCCCACCTTTATCTGCTATTCAGCTCTGCCTTTTGTTGGTCTCCTTCTTCTGATGCTGTGAAAGAAGCAGACCTTGCACACAGAGGTTTCCCAAAAGTACTTATTTTCCTGCTGTGGGAGCAGGCAAACCCTGCACCCAAAAGCCATCCAAGTGACCATGCCAAGATGAAGCACGCTGCTCCCTGGGTTGTTTTTCCAAGAACTGTGTCTGCAAAACACTCCTGGGAGGCAGGAAGAGGAATGGGAACAATGCTACAGCAGGACCTGGCAATAAATACCTGTTAAAGGGGCCTGTTATGGCTTTGCCTTCTGCAGTGGTTTTATACATACATAGATCAGTAAATACTGTAATAGAGGCAGTTTTCTGTACAGCACCTTTTGCTGCTGTTTTGCAAGTGCAGATACATCAGTGCAGCATCAGGCTCTTAAAAATGCTCAGGAAAAGCTGCTCAGGAGAAGCTGCTGGTGCCATTACCCAGCACCCACACACCAGAACACACGAGCACGCCTCAGACTCACATTTCTGATGCAGAAGAGGGGAATCAAGACACTTTCAACAGCAGAGCTCGGGACTAAGTGTCCTATGGAACAAGTCCCAACACCCTGCTGGGAGACAGGAATCACGATCACCTCTTTGTTTCCCATCTCCCTTTTCATCCTCCCTTTGCCTCCGTTTCCCCCGCTGCAGGAAACCTTGAACGCTGGCTCCCTACCAGAGGTATTGAGAAGCTGAACAACTGAGCAGCATTCTGAGAGACTTTGAAGGAGCTGTACAATGTGGGAACAGTGGTTCACGCCAAACAATAACATGTCCTCGCTCGCAGTGCGGCCCCCGCGATGACTGTCCTCAGCACAACTGTCAACTCCACTCCCGTTGAAGGATCTTTATTATTAGTGATCAGCTATGAAGCAGGGTGAATGCAGCTTGATTTTGCAGCTCCAGCACTTAGGGGAAAGAACAAATTGTGTAAATCCGTAATCGGAACCATGGAGTAAGGATAAATGTGGAATCCCATCAGGTGACACCTTGCTTTAGGCCCGTGTTTTCCCTTGCTGCTCCCCACGTCTCTCCCGTGAAAGAAGCACCAGCTCCTCTCCCCTCCCATAGCTCTTACCCTATTATTTCTTCCCTTTATATCTCAAACATTCCCATACTCATTGTAAACTCCAGCACTCTCTCTTAAGCTGTTTCAGGCAGTTCCTCTGCGATGCTCATGAGTGTAAAATCTTTCAGTGATGGTTGCAAAAGGCGAAATCAAATGACAGGTTGATTTAGTGCAGCTCTTACTAACAGCTTGCAGAAATTAGAAGTAAATAGGAGGTCAAACAGCTCGCAAGCAATTTGACATTGGCAATTGCAGCTTAGTTAGGCTCCTCTGGTAATAAAGAACCACCGTGTCGTTCCTTTACCTCAGTGCTCAGCAATAGAAAGGTCATTACCAGCTAAAGATACTGCAAGAATAACACTTCAAACCTTTATTATTTTTAACAAGACATGGGTATTTTAAATAGTGTCTGTGCAATACATTGGTAGCACGCTACAATGACTGGAAATGGCTCAAAATAATAATAATAAAAAAAAAAGTGAAATTGGAAACACAATGTGGAACCATCCACAGTTCTTAAAGCTGTGTCAGTCAGTTAAGCAAAAATTGTGCTTGGGCATAAGTGAGCATGAAATTCAATATAAACACCATGAATGTGGTAGAGAAGCAGATGAAATATGTATACAAATTGCTAAAGTAAAATATACAATGAGCTTTGTATAAATAAACAATAAAGAAATAAGAAGATTTTAGAAAAAGCTGTCTTTATGATACATAGAATTGCTGAGAGTGAACCCATTCTGCAATTGTCTGACTTAGATACTTTGGGGATGTTGATTATGCTTTTTAATTCTCTTTCATCAAAAATAGAGGTAATTAGGGACAAAATAATTCCAGTAAATGTCAACTGCCTAAGACTTGAGCAAACTCAAAAGAGGCAAAGTCATACACAAATGTTTTGAAGTGAATAATAAATGAATTGTGGCCTCTAAACAATTATTTTTTGAAGTATCCCTAATGTAAACTACCCAGATGTCCTGGGTGAAGAGGGTGAGAAATTGCCTTGACAGGCCACTAATTCCTTCACTGCAGATCCCTTCTGTGAAGTGGGGATTATCAAAATAAATAAATAAACAAATGAAAGCAAACACAAGAGGCACAACATGGCTTAAAAAGCCAAAGAAGGCCAGTGCAGTTATTGCAAAGAACCGCAGTCCTAAAAACATTTCTGAAAGTTCCTATCTGAACTTCAGCACCTGTTTCAAATGGGAAAAGCAGGTGGCTTTTCAGACCCCCTCACTGCAAAACACTAAGTCCCCCATTTAGAGATGTGCATCCCCAAAACAGTGACAGCATCACTAAGCCTGATGGTTCCTGACTTCCCCACGCCTCAGTTTCCCATGTCTCTAATGGGAATAATAGCAGGGACCCATTTCCCGAGCTGGAGACTGGCAGAAGCACTTAGATGCCATGGAAACGGGCGACATTCCACCACCCACGCTCCCCCATGCCGGCTCCGTGATTCAGCAGAAATGCAGATGGACCAGCAGCTGCCCCAGAGGGAACATCCTCCTCCTGGGTGAAGGATGGGCAACATTTGGCAAACCTCTGCTCCCAAGTCCATTTTATGAGCATCGGGGTGTCAGCAGCCGCTGCCTGGGTTTTGTCCCCTGGAAACTTTTCCCAGCTCATGCCATCCCACCAAGACACATCACTGAATGCCACCTGCGGGCTCTCCTCTAGATATTCTTCTCTGCTGGGACCCAAAATCCTGCATGCAGGTGCAAGGGGGAACTTCCCCAAGGTGCAAAGGAGTCCCACATTGCACAGAGATGCTAAAATCCCCAGGCGGTGTTACCAAAATGGCTGTGGAACAAAGATGTTCCCCTCCTGAAAGCTGAGCCCAATCCCATCCGTGTACATCTTCTCCACTGCCCTCCCCGAGCAGGCAGAGGGACTGACCTGTAACTCATCCCACCTTCACCAAGCTGCAAGAATTATTCATCATTGTGCCAAGCTGTCAGTTTCCCAAATACATCCCAACTGGCCACACCACAGGTAATTCGAGCCCAGAGCCACCAGTGATTCAGGAGGGTTAGCACTGAGCCACAGTGTGGGATCCAGGAGTGCCCTGGGAAATGATGGGACCGTGTGGGTCACGCTGGTTCATCTGCACATGATTGGCTTAATCAGAGATAAGACTGACAATAGAGCAGAAATTTGAGCTGCAGGCCAGGTCACACAGGCCAGCTTGGTAGGAGACAAAGAAAATCAGAAATGTCAGTAGCAGGTCTATAATAATTGCATAACAATTTTAGATAATAATTTTACAGCAGAATTTTTCCCTGGCTTCCTACCCTGTGCAAATCCCAAATCAAGGCTAAATTGAGGGGTTCAAATGCCTGAAGATTTTGACAATGCAGAACAAAACCAGTGAGGGACACCCTCACACTGATCTCCACTAGGATGGAGGGACAGGACCACCAGGAGACAGAGGCAACCAGCGAAAAGCAGAAACACCTCCCTGGCTAGCAAAGAACATGGCTCCACACCACTTTTGTCATTTTCCTCGTTCAGCAGACAAGCTCCTTGGTCACTGCAGAGGACCAGGGCCATGGAGAGCAATTCTGAGCCGTCTCATGCCTGCAACCTGTATTTGTTGCTCCCTTGAGTGGCTGCCTCAGACAGGCTTTGCTGTATTTTAGACCTGACATTACCCAGCAGGCAGTGAAAACTGGCTACTCATTAACTTTGCCGAGATGGGAGCAGCTCCCATAAAAGCCACTGAAACCACTCCAGCATTCAGGGGGTGTGTCATTTAGCTGTGATGTGTCCCTCTTGCTGTTTGGCTTTTCCCTTTCCCTTCAGTTTTATTTTTACGTGGTGACATTTGGAAGAGAAAGCCATTGAAAGCGGCAATATTGGACACTCAATTCCTGGCTCCCTCGCTGTCACTTAGCAGAAAACATTCAGAAATTTAATATTTGATCTTCCACCTCCTCTTTGATCACCTTTTTGTGCCTCTACCACTCCAAGGACAAAGTGGCTTAATAAATTGGAGAAATGGGCTGAGGAGGCTGCTCTGAGAGGGATTCAAAGCAAAGGCAGAAATCAGATGTACAAATTACTCGCTAGCCAAGATTTTGACAGAGATGTCAAGAGATTTGTGTACCTGGTGCTATTTCTGGCCGAATTTCCCAGAGAGGGACTCTGGCTGGTTAGCAGAGAGTTAAACAAGGCTTAATAAAGGCAAATAGTTAGCAGGTAATGGATTGCTGAATATTCAGCCGATGAGGCAGCGCTCAGCTCATGTCCGTAGCCACCAGCAGCATCATCCACTGATGGATTCATCCCAATCTACCACTAATAACTGCAATATGCTTCTAACATCTGCTAACCACTTATTAACTCTATACAGACTCCTGAAGAGCTATCAATAACCCTAACTTTAATAAGAAGGGTGACCCCGTAGCCGGCATCAGGACAGAAATGTCATTCAATCAACTTTTCTGGCTGGGCTGTTTTCCTCTGCCAGAAATCTCCTGGGGGCATCAGGCAGGACAGAGCAGCACGTTCAAGGTCAGAGAGTCCTCAACCAGCCTTGTCCTTGGACTGCAGAGCCCCAGCCCCAAACTTCAAGGCAGGGCCATGTATCAGGCTGCACGTCCTTCCTTTGAGCTCCTTGGTGGCCACTACACAGTTGATATCCACCTTTCAACCATAAAAAAAAGTTCATGATGAGATCAAGCGCAGTGACCTCATTCTGCATGCACCAGCTTCCCATGTTAGAGCAGATATTTTACTCTTTGCAGATGTGAGGTGAAAAGCATGTGTTGAGGGGAGGCACCACAGTGAGAGCCGTGGGGAAGGATGGCACAGAAGTCACATTTTCTTTCCATGAAGGAAGGATCCTCCTTCTCCACAGCCTGCTTAGCTGCATGGGGAGTGCTCACAGGGAGGAAGACACGGGGCAGAACCCTGCTGCCTTCTCCTCACCCTCACAGATAGTCACTCCCTGGTGCTGTGGCTGCAAGCACACCCCCAAGCCCTAAATCACATGTCACAATGTGCTAACATTCCATGATCCTCCCTTTGCACACCTGCATGACACTCCCCACTGCGCATATGGGGAAACTGAGGCAGGCTGGGCTACAGCAGATGGGTTCCTGCTGCCTTCGGTGCTGCTTCCAGCTCATCTCCCAAGGTCAGTGTGCCAGCATCACTCTCACATCCTGCAGGGATGGAATTCACAAGCCAAAGCCAAATTCCTGCACCAACTTGAGTCACAGGCAACCTGCAAGCCAATGGATTTGGGTTCCAGCAAAAGTTTGAGTCCCAAACTAACACAACTGTGCCCCATCCTGTCCAAAGGGGACCCTATGCCAGCTTATGGAGCAAACACCCCATTTGCCCATCGCTCCTCTTTCTAAAATAAACAGGTTTATGGTCACGCCATCATTCCATCGGTCCAAGACTCTCATGGAAAAACGCAGCCTGAACCGTGGCCAGCACCACCACCCCGCGCTCCGCAGACCGGCTGCGGATCTGCCGCCGTTTCAAGAGCCACTTTCTGCATCCCAACCGTCCAACACAACTCTGCCAACCTCTACCACCTGTTCTGCTTTGGCCTGCACCACCGCAGCCCTCGGTCGGCAGAAAAGGCCCTGGCACGGCACGGATCCTTGCGGGGTTTGCAGCTCCGCGGCAGCGCCGGCGGGCACAGCTGCCTGGCTGCTGCTGCATCCCACGCCGCTGCGCGGGTAATGGCCATTGCAGCACCAAATTAACGGTGCATCTGCTCCTCGCTGCAGACGCCGCCGAGAGTGGGCTGTAATTTCGTCTCCGATCCCCCAAATAATGTTTGTTGTCGTGCTGTAATCTTGGCAATCAATGTAACAGCTGAACAGATCGTTTCGGCTGAAATATTTGCTAAACACGCGAAGACCTTGAAACCACACCTCAGCGTGTGCGCATTGTGTGCAGAATTACACACTGAACTAAATAAGGACTGGGTGGGGGGAGACATGGGGAGAGCTGCCAGCCAATTAAAACACAAAAACAACGAGGAAGAAAACCAAAACACCAAACCCTTGTGAGTTTATCTGCAGCACCTTTCACCAGCAACACCTTATTTCCTGTAAACCAGGCAAAACAAAGCTTCGAGCGCACTTTTGACCACTCCGCCGTCCAAGATGGATCAACTGAAATGTGTATGCAAGGCTCTCAGAAGTGGAATTTAATGGTCACAAAAATCAATTGGCCAAACCAGCTGCACGCATATTAACCTCCTGATGTCCCTCTCACTCAGTGCTGCCTTCACTCAGCCAGCTATAAATAGGCTAAGCCACAAAATGTTTTTATTTAGGGAATTTAGCAAGAGCTGCTTTTTTGATTTCTGTGTTTAACCTGCTTGAAATGCCAGCCTGGGAAATGAAAGCAGCAGATTAGTGAAGACAAAGCCGCAGGTGACCAGGTTACACTCATGGCCACACTATCAACCACCTGCACGTCCTTCTGCAAGTCATGGTACTGTGATATTTCCCTTTTTCCTCTCCAAGAGCTGTGTTTATTTTGAAATCAGCTTTCTGAAAGAAAGAATCTGACTTGGATACAACAGCTGGGCTGCAGGACCCCAACTGGGGCTGGGGTCCCCAGGCATTAACTTCACATTTACCTGAAATAACACAAGGTCTTTGGGGACAAGAAGGAAAAGTTGCTCCTTTTTTTGGGCAAACTCTTGTGCTTCCAAGGTTTTGATTTCTTCTAGCACTGCAAAGCATTTGTATAAATTAGTGCAGACATCTGAGATACATCAAATTTGACAGGCCTGGGGCAAGTTCAAACTTCTGATCACAACATCCATCAAAAGCACTGAGCTATTTATCAACAATTGATCAAAACAAAGAGGGAGAACAAAACCTTTCACTTCAGTAATTGATACCTAAGGACTGACAAGAGCAGGTCCACCACCTCCTCCTGAAGACTGCAGATTGCTTAGTTGGCCCCCAAGACATTATTCCATTAAAGCACCTCACCAAATGTGGACCTTCAGGAGACCCAACACCACAGAAGGAAAAAAACACATCAGATGGACCTGCTCAAGCTCCACCTTTGACTCTGTAATTCAATCATGCAAAACCCCTGATGACCTCAGTGTAAGAAGCAGCTGGAAGAGGTTGGAAGACCAGAGATGTTACTGGTGGAAACAGGGTCTGGGATTCTGGATAAGAGGGGTCACTCTCTGTTCTGCCACAGCCTCCCAGGGAGGCCTGGCACATCACCCAGGCTCCCTGGTCTCATCCCCTGTGGGGTTGGTATCTCTTTTAGGGGAAAGAAAGCACATTTGCAAGTCTGGGGTGCCAAGATATGACAGCAAAATGGGCAAAATCCTTTCAGTGAGACCCAAGCAGCCTTTTAATCCTCCAAGCAGCAGATCACAGCTGCTGAATCACAGCACTCTTGACTGGGATTCAAAAGAGAGAATTTGGGGTCACTGGGCACCTCCACGGTGATGTGTCAGGCTCAATTCCTTGGCTGTGACATCCCGTCCATTTCCAACATCTCATTCAGTGGGGTTCCAACCATCTGCACTGCACGGGGACTCGTCTCCAGCCTGGGCTGCAAATTTGGCTTGGATAAAACCAGCAGGAGCCAAGGAGTGAAGCCAAGGGGACAATGGCCTGGAGCCAGGAGAGCCACACCAGCACAGGCAGCACCTCCACAGCACCATTATCCCACAGACCGGGCGCTGCCTTCCCCAGAGGAGAGGAGGGAAACACTTTGCACGTCTTTATCACGCCGCAGCCTCTAACCCAGGGCAGGAGCCAACCTGGCTTGCCCGGATCCCTCATGGAGACGCGAGCCTGCCAACCTGCTGAGAAGCCAACGGCTGCCAGCACTCCCAGCCTTGGCTGCTCTCCCAAGGTGGAGAAGCAATGGGCTTTCCCTGGAGGCACCAGGCAGACAAAGGAAGCTCCGTGCTCCCTACAAGGCCCTTGCCATGGGACACATGTCCCCAGCAATTCCCTGTCGGGCCACACGACGCCAAGGGAGCTGTGACAAAACCTAGGCTCATGGAAGCCATGTGTGCCAACCACGGCAAGAAAAAAACATTGTTTTCTTTAAAAAAAAAAGAAAAATCTTGCCATTTTCCACTGGTTTGTTAATTACTCATCAGATTTTCTAATGAAGGTGCTGTGCTGGGCACCAGGAGACAGAAGGATGTTCTGCTAAAATCAAATGGGGAGTAAGTGCAGCGTTTACCAAGGGATAGGCAGCTTCAAAGCTTTCCCTTCCACTTAGATTTTAAGCACTTCTACAAAAGAACATTGATTTTGGGTTAAATTGACTGATTTGATTCATAGCTGGTTCGTATGCTGTATTCAAAAGACAAATTGTACGAGACTGCAAGCTATGGATCAGCTCTGATAATTCAGAGTCCTCTTTCCTCTTTTTTTTTTTCTTTTTTTTTGTTCTAAATATTTTCCATGCTTATAATTTGCTATTATTTGGCCCCTGCCTGGACAGAAAAGGCATTTTCACAGTATGGGAGCTTGTCTTTGAAGGGAGAGTATTATATTTTAATGCCAATTACAACAGAAGTAAGAATCAGACATCCCTGCAACCCTTTAGAGCTCCTGCATAGCAAATGGCCTATTTGGGGAGGGGATGTGTGTTTTGTTCAGAGACATTATATTTATGCAGAGAGTTTATTGACTCCAATTTAGTTGAAATATATAATAAACATGTGTATCAAGCACTAAACACTTGTGACAAAGATCAGCTCTAATCCCTCAGGTGCACTGCTGTAGCTGTTAAGAGGAGTGCTATATGAATACTCCTTAAAAATATCACACGCCAGGAATATTTAAGGCTATTGCACATATTAGGCATAAGGCAGCGGGTCTGGGACATGCTGCCAGGTGCCTTTGGACATGCAGGAGGGAGCATCAGCTCCTGCCACCCCAGCACAGGTCACCAAAACACCCTCCCAGGGTGACTTCAGCACATCCCTCCTCACACACAGCTGGCCAGCTGCAAACAGCTGGATGCAAACCAAAGCAACCTTATCCCAGCAAGTCATGGTCTGAGGCTGGGCAGCTCAACTGTTTCCCCATGGAAACGGAGATGTTGAAAGCCACTGGTGAGAAGAATTCAAGGGGGAATTGTTTGCAAAATGTATCTGAGTAATTAAGACATCAGTGGCTAAATTAATATCTGCATCATCAGTCTTGGAATCATTGGAAAACCCTCCAAGACCATCAGATCCAACCTGTGCCCAAACCCCACCTTGTCCCCAGCCCAGAGCACTGAGCGTCACATCCAGACACTCCTTGGACACCTGCAGGGATGGGCACTCCAGACCTCCCTGGGCAGTTCCAAGGCCTGAGCACCCTTTCCATGGGGAAATTCCTGCTGCTGTCCAACCTGACCTCCCCTGGCCCAGCCTGAGGCCGTTCCCTCTCCTCCTGTCCCTGTTCCCTGGGAGCACAGTCTGACCCCCCCGGCTGTCCCCTCCTGTCAGGGAGTTGTGCAGAGCCACAAGGTTCCCCCTGAGCCTCCTCTTCTCCAGGCTCAGCCCCTTTCCAGCTCCCTCATCTGCTCCTCATAGGATCTCCAGACCTTTCCCTATTAACCTTGGTTCCATTCCACATTTTCTTGCAGCAGCAACACAAACTTAAAATGGCAAAATCCTTCCATCCCCACATCACGAAAATCTGCAAGATTCATTTTCTTAACTAAGAGGTAGAGAAACCTAAACTATCAAAAATCTTTCCCTAGAAACCAAAAGTTTGGTGACCCCAAACAATTCTTGGGTTGACTCCACCGGATTGTTTTGGAAAGGGGAAGAATTGAACAACTTCAAAAGATGCTGAAACACAAAAACATGCAGAGCATTTGGTTCAAAGGCCCATCACAGGGTTTCCTTCTGTTTTATTCAAACCCTTTGGGAATATATTTAAATAAATGAAATCTAAACAAAACAGTGGTGTTTGCCGGGAGTGAGGCTGAGCTTTCCACCCCTCCCCTTTTTTTTTTTTTTAAAAAAGGAATTTTGTCATCGAGCAAATGAGCAGAAAAATGTGTTATTCACTGAGCTCTACTTAATGTGCTGAATAAAACATAATAAATAAATAAAAGGAGTACAAGTGCATCAATCTGAACAGATAATGACAGCCTGGTGGTGATGAACTTGAGGGATGCAGGACAAACTGCCACTGAGAATTGTGTAGGGAGCAGGACTCATTGCTGTGCCATACACACGCTCCCCAACGGATGCTGTGGAATTAGGGATGGCTCCTGCAGCTGGGGACAATCCAAAGGAACATTTCCAATGAGCCTGTTCATGTCACACCCTGAATGTGGAAGAGAAGAGGGGGAACAGGGCACAGGCTGCAGATCATGTGGTCAGGAGTGCTGCTCCTTTAGCTGGATTTTCTACTGATCTGGAATTACTGAAGTGAATGCCTTAAAAAAAATGCCCAAACATCCCAAATCTCTCTGCATTCCAAGTACAATTAGATTGTCAGCACTCAACCACTACAACCACCTACCACACACAAGAGCTACAACCCTTGAACAGGAGATGGGATTTGCACCAATCCAGGAGCATCCCTTGCTTTTTTCCCCGTGAAGTCCAGATGCCGAGTCCAGCATCCTCCCTTCCTCAACAGCCAAAATCCCACCAATTATTGCCACATCCTGGCACCTGCTCTCTCAATCCTGGCAGCCTGGGATGCCAGGCATGTCTGGAAAGCTCCTCTGTTATCATGTCAGGGCATCTGATGCTGCTAATTGATACACCCTAATACTCTCATTTACTCAGCAGCAAGCTGGAGCGTTGATAATTGATGGATTGCTTTGCCTTTGATGATCTGCAAAATTAAAAGCCCCAACTCTGCAAGATGCTGAGGATCCCATGTGAGAGCCTGCAAACTCCTGAGCCCCCACTGCAGCTGAGCAGAAAGGAAAGGCACTCAGGACCAGGCAGGGCTGGACCTTAATTCAACAGCCCCCGTGACTTTGTGGAGCTGTATCTATTAATATGGATTTAATTGTGGGTTTATATCTTGTTATTGTCAAGTGAAATGAAATTAGGAGGAAGGAGATGCTGGTCCTCCAGGAAGCATCTGTATTTGCATTCCCAGAGAGCTTTAACTTCCAGAAGAGGGCAAATAGACAATAAATGTCAATAAGACATGTCTTTTCTGCTCTTTTTTCATTAAAAAATGCTTCCTGAAAAAACCCACAAAACCGAGGGGACTGCAGGCATGGAACTGTGCACTCCTACCCAGTTTCATGATGCTTTTCTGAGAGGAGCTGCTTTATTCCAGCCCAGCTTCCCTAGGAGACGTCTTGGAGAACATCAAGTGCAGCGCACAGCAACCTGTGCCACAAACCAGTTGCTGAGCATTTTTCTCCCAGCACGTTCAGCAAACTGCCTGGCTGGTTATGGAGGAGGGGGGAACGTCTGGCCACGCTGACATTAATCAAAACAGGATTTCTCGAATGAGTTTTACAGATTTCTGACCCAGCATCGCACAGCACATTCACGAGGTCAAGGAGACGTATGCTTGAAGGATGGCGGCTGCGTGGCTCCTCTCAGACTCAAAGTCAGTCAATCCATACTTTCCCTCAATATATTATTGCTTCCTGGGAACAACTCCCCCATTTGCAAATGATGATTAACACTCTAATCTTGGCATAATTACTCCTGCCTCTCAAACCACACCAGAAAAAGAAAGGGAAAGGGGAGGAGCGCTGAGGAGTCGATGTCCCACTGTCACGCCGCCGTTTCAGAGCCAGCTGTCCACGAGACAAGTCACGACAGCAGCGCTGTCCACCTGCTTGGGAACAATGTCACAGGAACTGAGGAGGACACTGGCCATCTGCATATATTCCCCTCATTACTGTCTCTCCCGCTCAAGTCACCGTGGCTTATCAGGTTTTAAGACACGGCAAGGTCATTGTGACCAAATTTCTCCCGTTCACTTCCCAGAATTTGTTCTAGTTATTCCTATCTGGATACTCCTATTATTGCCATTAAATTATGATAATTTAAGCATCCTGCGTTCTGGGCAAAGCAGACGGAGATACCCAGTCAGGATTCCTGCCAGAAACACGGGCTGGCTGCACCTCCTGAGTATCTCTTAATTATCTCTTTCTCTTTCTGGTGGGGAAAGGTCTGAGCTCAGGTGAGTGCTCCCTGCTCTCTTCTATTTGATTCAATTCTCCGGCTCATGAAATATGCTCCCGCTTCCTTCGAAGGACAAATGAAATGAAACAGCCTCTTGGAAGGAGACAAACGACAGAGGATACGGGTGAAGACATAATTCAAGAGACTTTGGGAAAGTCGGGCGGTGATTTTGAAAGGTACTCAAGGAATTAATCCAGGAATGAAAGAAACAGAGAAGGAAGTCAATTAATTCACTGCAGCACTGCGTGGACCTCTGACTGCAAGTCAGCTGCAAGGAGTGCCCAGGGAGGCTGAAAGGCACTACAGACACTGTGTTTTTAAAAAAGGGGCTGAAAGGTGATTTTCCATGCACAGAGAGAGGATGTGGAGCTGGAACAGCACTAAGGAGGTGGGCAAGAGCAAGAGCCACCAGGATTCACCTTTCCTCCTCCCTTTGGTGAGCCCCACCTTGGCTCTGAAGGGAGGTCCCTTGGATGATGGCATTTGGCAGCAGTGTGTACCTAAGAGCAACCACAAAGGACTGCCATGACTTCAAGGACAGACAAAGCAGGAAAAAGGGATCTCTAGGAGGTAGGAAAGGACAGCTGGGCACTGAGCAGCACAGGTGACGCAGGGTTGACAGAAGAAGTCAGAAGGAATTTGGCAGAGAGGTGAGTGGACAGATGGAGTGTCCTCAGGGCAGCCAGGAGCAGCCACCACCCATGGAAAAGTCCTCCACAAGTATTAAGACCAACACTGAGGGAAGGAAACAGCAACACCTGGGATCAACACTGGCCAACTTTTGTCCCTTGAGATCTCTGGAGATACTGGACTCTCCCTGGAGCCAGAACTGGGTCATCTCCAACATCACGCACCAGCAACCCAACACAGAATCCCAGAATGGTTTTGGTTGGGAGGGACTTCAAACATCATCTTGTTCCAATCGACCTGGCACGGGCAGGGACACCTTCCACTGGAAGGAGCAATTCCAGGGATGGGGCAGCCACAGCTTCTCTGGGCACATTTCAGTGGATACCACTTTAACCACCCTCTGTTTGTTCTTTGAGGTTCTCCAGAGCCCCAGCAGGGACCAGAGGACTTCTCTCTAAAGTGCCAATGAAGCCGGAGGTAATTAAATATGAGGGGCCTCCCATTGTCAGCATTGTGCCTCTGTTTTGGAAGCCAGCTCCAGCAGAGCAGAAGAGGGAAGATTTGATTTTAATCACACAGATTTCAGGTTTTATTTTGCTCATTAAAATTTCTGATAAGGATTTAGTCTGACATTATGCAGTATTTTGGAAGAGGATGTGTGGCAGTGGGGGGGATTGAAGCAAACCACGTTTCCTTGTGATGAGAAGATCTTTCTGCCTCCCCATGACAGACGCAAGGAAATGAGCAGATGTTATTTCAAAGGGAAGGGATTTGGGGGGAAGAGGGGAGCAGGAGGGACTCATCCACACCAAATCAAGGATCTAAGCCTTGGATTATGGAGAAGAAAGGTCCGAAGTCTGAGATTACAGAGCCCATTTCAGAGCCGCCTCCCGGAAGCCACAGATCGGTTACTTACTCTCCTAACGCCTTCTCAGGCCCCATCAGAGGGAAGGGAACATTTTCCCAGAACAGAACCAGAGATTTCCAGAGTGTCCCAGCCTCCCCACATCCCCCTAGAAATTGCTGCAGAATAGGCTGGCACTCCCCACTCAGCTTTGTCCTGGCAAGGGGAAAGATGATGGAGTACAGGCAATGGGATTGTCACCATTTCACTGCTTTCGGGAGCAGCATCAAACACTTTTGTGGAGAGGAAGGGTGACAGCTTGGACAGGGGAGGGAGCAATTCTTTTGTTTGCTTGTTGATTAGGATCCAGCAATTGCAGGCAATTTGCCTCCTATTTCTTCAGCAGCTTTGCACAAATACTACTTTAAGACCTAAGTGTTATTCACCAAGAACAAGAAGTCTGCATGAAGCCAAAGTCACCTGAGCAAGAAATAAATGAGTGAATGTGAGCTTCACCCGGGCCTGCTGTTGCCAGACATTTGGATTTGTCCCCACAAAAGCATTTGGAAACAAGATGGATTTCTTTGTCCCCAGAGGATGTGTTGTTCTTTTAATAAGCCTTAAACCAAGCGAGTTCTGCAGTGTGAGTCGTGCAGAAGATGAGATGAGCTTTTAACTGCAGTTCCCTGGGTGTTCTCAGCTTGTGTACCCACCAGCTACAAGCCAGGTAGGAGATCTGGGGAATGAGCAGAAATCCAGGAAACAGATGGAAAAAGAATCTATGAAATACCCAGTAATTCCCACCAAACCAAGGGCAGCCAGAATGACAACAGCAAGAAATGCCCAGCCAAATATTTCCAGCGTATCTGAAGGGCTTGTGCCACCACAGAGGTTCCTGGTGCATTCAAACCAGCTCCCAGAGCAAGAAAATTCCTCTGCAAAAGGGATTTCACTGGGGCAGCACTGCCAACCACCCCACTGAGGCAGCAGTTGGCACCAGTCCCCTCTTGAACCTCCTCTCAGTGGTGACTGGGCCTCAGTTGTGTGCCAGGTGTTGCAATTAGAAGGCAAAGAAAATAATGCAAATGACACCATTCATGTATTTTTAACTTCTTCTAATGGAAATCAGTAGCTGGGAATGAGCAGGGATGCACATCCTAAGTGCAGTGAAGTCCCAAGGGCCCAGAAATCCATCCTGGGTGCCAGGAAGAGATTTGATTTACTGTGCCAGCTACAATCCATGACTGCCCAGGGCTGGATCTGTCCTTCCCACCATGGTGCTGCCTGCAAGTCCCCAGATCCTCCCCCAGGAGAGACAGAACACCCAAAGCAGCAGCAAAGGGCTCATGCTCAGCATTCTTTGTGGCCCCATCCATCAGTTGGCCCCTGGGGTGCTCCAAGCCCCTCTGGTACCCATTAAAGGAGTCAGTTCTGAGTTAAAAATCAATTAAAAGGCCTGGGTAGAGCCCTGCCCTGGCCCTGCAGTCCTGGCTCACCATGGGGGGGGTAAAACAAGGAAAAAAGCCATGTGCATCCACAGAGTGCTGAGCAGGACTCCTGAGCCACCTCCCTCAGCAGTGAGGCCACCTCTTCTCAGGTGTTGCAACTCATTTATTAGATCTCTCTTCTCTTTTCTCCTCCACCTTTCATTGCCTTTATTATCTTTTTTTTTTTCCCCAACCAAAGGGAAAAGGAAGAAAAGGAAATCTCTCCACCACAATAGTGTGTCAGGCTCCTATCATTTTCAAACCCTCCTCTCCCCTCCCTTTCAACACTCCTTACTTAGCAGAGAATTTTTCTTCATTAAAATTAAGCCTCATTTCAGGCTCATCTTCTTTTCTCCCTCTCCTTTTCTCCAAATTGAATCAAACGTGATCTCCATCAACCTGGCCTCCCCTCCCTCTCCTCTCGCTTTTAGAACCAGATCTTCCTCACCATAAGGAAAAAAAAAAAATTACCCAACCATCCATCCTCCTCATCCTCTCCTCTTGCTGCTCCAGGAAATCAGCCTCACTGAAGGCGACTGTTTCTGCCAGGAGCTGCACGATCCCCCCGCTGCCCTCTCCCCCCACACATCCCACTTTCAGCTCATTCTCTTTAATTGGGAAGTATTTTCTCCCACATAATGGAATGAGACCTTCTCCTCTCATTTTCTCACTGGCATTTTTTACCTGCTTTAATAATCCTGCGGCTCCCCTGGAAAGCAGCAGGAAGGGGCTGGAGGACCCTCCCATCAATCCACACCCTGCGAGAGAGGCTGAGCGGCTCAGCCCACGCAAGCCTTGGCATCCTCTTGTAGGAAAAGCAGACAGATGGCTTTAGCAGGACTTTCCCCTCCCCTCCAGGTTTCCAATAACCTGTGGCACCACTGGATGGTCAACAACTGCTTCAAAGACACCTTGGAGACGACACCAGGCACAAGCTGCACATCGAACATGACCAGAGACCCGCCTTGGCTCCATGACCAGTGCTCAGCAGGGATAACCCCATCCCATTTCCCAATTTCTCCCACCTTTGCTGTCCTTCCCTCCATCCTTCTTCCCAATGCTGCTTTCTCCTCCTCACTCCAGCTTTTTCTCCACCAAAAAAATGTATTTAACATTCTCTGATGCTCAAGGCCAGCGGGCTCGTTAGCTCTGCTACACCTGGATCAGGATCTGGAGACAAATTGCTGCTTCATTATAGGAGCTGAGGCTCTAATCCATTTTTTTTTCAGACTGTTTAACTTGTAAGGACAACAGATGGATACAGGGCTGTATAATGCAGACTCCTTAAGATCCATCACGCAGTCTTGGAAGTGCAAAAACACAAGGCTGAGGAATGTGAAACCAGAGCAGATCTTAGAGCGGTCACCTCAAATTAGGCACAAAGAGAAAATGTGCCAAGACTGGAACTGGACTGAAACTGCCAACTTGTATTGTTGAAGATTAAAGGGAAACCAAACTTTTTTCCTCCACATCCCACAAAGTCATTTAAGTTTTTTCACTTTTGTCTCTCCAGCGAAAAAGAACAAGGAAAAAGTTCAGTAAAAAATTAGCTGAGAAATGAACATACTCCTACTTTACTTTTGAATGGATGATGTGCAAGAGCCACAGCCTGAAAACCTCAGGTTTTGCTTTAAGATTTTTCACAAAGGTAATGGAAAACTTTGACCTACCAAAAGACCTCCTGCAAATGTTCTAAAGGAGAAAACATCCAGCACCGTCTCCCTTTCAGCATCTCAGACTCTGAACTAAGCTGCAGAGCTCTCAGGCAGTGCAGGAGGCTCTCAGCTCCCTGTCCCCCGCCCAGATGTGCAGCACATCTGCTG
Organism: Nicator chloris; assembly: GCA_013400495.1. Taxonomy (NCBI): domain Eukaryota; kingdom Metazoa; phylum Chordata; class Aves; order Passeriformes; family Pycnonotidae; genus Nicator; species Nicator chloris. The sequence continues at coordinate 386,773 of WAAE01023748.1, forward strand.
ACCCTGCCAGACCAGCTGTTTGCTCTCTGCTGTGCAGAGCTCCAGAGGCCCGGAGGTGCTGTCCTCCTGCCTGGACCCACCAGAATTGCTCATAGGCACCTACAGGGAGCAGTGCCCATCCTCGCCAAGATCCAGCTCTCCCCAGCCTCTGCTCAGCCAGAACACAGCAGTGAGCAGCAGCACACGCTGGGAACACCCTCTCCCTCCCAGACTGGGGAGAGGTGCCACGGAGCTTGGCTGAATCTCTGAATCATCGCCCGTGGAGAGGCGTTTTCACTCCTCCGTCTCTCTAACTGCTCCTCCTTCCCTTCCTGCAGCAGCAGGGCCTGGGAGCACCCATGGAATTCCATCGTTTCCCCATGGAATGTGTTGTCTCAGGTCTTTGAAGGCTTTAATCAGCTCGCAGGGGATACTGAACTGGGAGCCTGGCATTTACCCTGGCACTGCCTGGTCCTCCCGAAGGAGCCTCTGCTCCAGCCAAGCCCGGCGCTGCCAAAGCAAACCAGTGCCTGGCCTCGGGGCAATTCCCTCCTCTCCCTGGAACACACCCCAGGCACATTTTCATCCTCAGGGGTACCAGAAGACTCAGAAATCACAGAGCTCAGGCAGGGATGGACAACCATCCTTCCCAAAGCCAGCACAGCCCCCGGGAACACCCCAGCTTTGCAGAGGAAACCTTGGACACCCGCCACAACACGCTTGCCACTGCTTCAGGGATTTGCTGGGACAATGGCAGGGACAGCAGCTCCCAGCCAGGGGCAGGAGGATGAACAGGCACAAGAATCCTTATTGAACACACACAATAGCCCAGCCCGGCTGCCCGTGTAGGTTCACCCGGCATTTGTTCACGTTTCCCCGCTCCTTGGACTCTCTCCTGGTCCCTCCCAGAGCTTGGAGGCAATAACTTGCCTTCTTATCTGACCCAGAAGGACAGCCAGCTGTCAGCACACAAACACGGCCTTTGTTTATCCTGAAATGAAAGCTCAGTTAATTAAAACCAGAAATCACTTTCTCTTATCTGCAGCCTCTGGCCCCTGTGGCGGGCAGGAGGCTCCGTGGCCACGCTCATGCCCCAAGCTGCTGACAACAGCCCCCACACAATGTCCCAAACTCCCCACCAGCACCTGTTGCATCCTCCTTCGGGATTCATTCAGGGGAAACGGGAATTTGTAAGGCAGCAAGAGCTTCTCCACCTTCCCAGACAGGTTCATGCCACTCAGTACTACCCCATGGCCTGCCCACAGAGCTGCAGAGCCCTTGGCTGATGTGCAATGAGCACACAATGGTCTCAGGGCTCTGGGTTTGGAATCCTGGGGTGATCGAGCCCATTGTGCTGTCACACCTGTCCCCTCACAGCCCAGCCCAGCATTTTTTCAGCCCCATGCAGAGATTTCACCCTTCTCTTCCCAGCAGCCCTCCCCACACCATCACCAGAGGGATCAGCCTGGCTGGGGGTCCCAGGCAGGGGCTGCTGCCCACAGCCAGCCCCACGCCCAGCACGGCTCTGGGTGTGCTGGAAGCCCTGGCCAGCAGCAATCATGGTTATGCAAGGCAGGGGCTTGACAGAGTGCCAGTTCTGCATGCTGAAAATTGAAAGCGATCAACTTCCACCTTGTGTGTAAGGCAGAGAAAATCACATTCAACTCATTGAGAGGCTTCAACAGCAGAAAGATTGATCAACTTGATGAGAAGTGACTCTCTCTCTGCCGTCCTCCTTCTCCCCACCCTCCTCTCCTGTTGATCCCAATTTCAGCACAAAGAGGGGAACCAAGGGCCCCAAAAGGAGCCCCTGTGCTGCTGGCTGGGTCAGAGAGATGGAGAAGTTCTTCCCTGTGAGGGTGGGGAGGCCCTGGCACAGCTTCCTAGAGAAGCTGTGGCTGCCCCATCCCTGGAAGTGTCCAAGGCCGGGTTGGATGGAGCTTGGAGCAACCTGGGATAAGGAAAGGTGTCCCTGTGCATGGCAGGGGTTGGAAGGACATGAATTTGTAGGTCCCTTCCAACCCAAACCATTCCATGATTCTATCCCAGGGTCAAAGCTGCACCAGACTGCAGAGGATGTTTGCTGATGTTGCTGGGTACCACAGAGGATGCAGCAATGGGCTGCTCCTCTCTCTGGGGACACAAGGAGGGTGCCCAGGATGAGGGACCCCACCTCCCTCAGCTGCCTGCCCACACACAGCCTGCTCCCTCCCTCCCTCCCTCCCCTCTGGCCTGGCACTCCTCACTTGGCCATTTACACGTGTCACACCAAAATCTTTCTCATTAAGCGGAAATTGAATTTCGTTAATTAAAGCAAAAGAAATCAATTAACCTTATCAGCAAACAGGAGCCATTGGAAAGGGAATAAGGAGAAGGCATCCCTCCCTCTCACCCCGAGCCTCCCCTGGATGCTCAGAGCTGTGCACGGGCAGCTCACTGTGGGCTGCAAACAAGCGAGACGGGACTGTGGGGAAGGTGGGGAACTGCTGACGAGAGGAAAGGGATTTCAAAGCAATTAACACCCCCAAGATTTACCATCAGGTTGACAAGCTCTCAGAGTAGCCATCACTCAAACCTAAGGATTCAATTAATTTTTTTTCCCTCTTCCCCCAACTCCCCTGGTAGCTTTGCACGTAGTAGCAGAACGACTCCAGTGCAGAAAGAAGATTTAAAAACCAAACAGAGCAGAGTGATTTTAAAGGAGATAAAAGCATAGTTTTCCCCGTGTCCCCCAACAGCCAGCATTTGTTTTTCCTTCCTTTACAGCTCAAATGCAGCCATTTTGTCACTACCCCTGGATATTTGTACGTGCTCCTTTGCTTTTGCATCTTGCAGAACCTTAATCCCAGGCTCGGGTCTCATAGGGAAAGGCTGGCTACTCTGGGATGTTTAATCCATGCTAAGGGTCCCAGAAAGGACCTGGCAGTGGCTCTGCCACAAGACCTGTCCCTAGTAAAGGTGATGATGGTGAGGTGACAGAAGATACCCAGGCTCGAGCACAATTTTAACCTGGTTAAGTCAATAACTGCATGATTTTTTTCCCAGCCAAGTGGGACAGGCTTTACCTACAGCCCTGTGAACAGAGTCTGTGGGACCTCCTGCTTTTCAACACCACCCTCTGCGAAAGCATGGAGTGAGGGAAGCTTATCCCTGCTTCCCATGGGCAAGGATGCTCCAGAGGAGAGCTGACATTCAGAGTGCTGGTGGAAATCTGCAGTCTGAGCATGAGCCTCTCCTCCAACCCAGGCAGATGAGCTCAGCTCTTTGCTGCTTCAGGTTGTCTCTTGGGGTGGATGTTTGCACCCAAATCTGCTCTGGCCAATCTTTTCTACCTCTAAAAGCCTCAGCTGAAGGAGTCCTTTAATGTCTCAGTCTCTCTATGCAATAAAAGCATCACAATAATAATAGCTTCTGCTGAGCACCCTTAATCTGTAGAGATCCAGGCACTTTAGAGAGGAGCAAAGCTATTATATCGAGGGGACAGCAGAGAAAAGAACAGGGACATGGGAAAATATAAGGATTTGCACATGGAAAGCAGCAACCCAGGCAGCACAGAAACCCCCCAGGCTCCCACACCTCCCTCCAAAGCCTGGGAAACAGAGACACAGCCCCCCAAAATCAGGCAGGATAAAGGAATGAGCAGGTCAGCAGTGCCCACGGAGGGCAGGTGCTGAGAGCAGGGGAGGGAAGGGATTTCCCTTAGCAGCTGGAAAGCTCTCTGCTTTCCTCTGGGCCCCTGAGAAAGGTGCTCTCAGGGGTGATGAACTCTCCCTTTCCCATGAGAAAGGGGGGTGACCTCCCCCAGTTTCCCCACTCCCAGAAGGGCATGGACTTGTCCCTCTCCCCCACCTCCCACAGCCTCTGATCCTCCTGGAGCCCAATCCCTACACCATCCCTCATCCACTCCCAAAACACCACCCAGGGGAGGTTGCCCAGCTCAAGAAAACTTTTGTGACCCCTGTCAAACTGCCAGTGGGCTGCAGAGACCCTCAGACATCCCAGCAGAGGGTTAGAAAGACCCATCATTATATCAGGGAGCCAAAAATCCCCACTCTCCCAAAACGTTACTGCAGTCTTTGCACCCCCAGCCAGCTCTCAAACCACTCCCTCCTGCCTGTAAATTCCAGAAAACCTCTCCTTGAGCAGCCTAATGAATGAGGTGGGTTCAGGCAAAGCCAGAGCCCAAGGATGAAATGTGATGGAGATCTCCCCGGCTGGTTCAGGGATTTTTTCCCACAGATCAGGATGCTCAGTTCTACCAGGTGGGATGCTCCTCCTGGGAGCAGGACTGGCAGACCAGGAAAGCCCAGGCATTAGCAGAGATTTCCTGAAGGAATCTCATCTGTATGAGGAATCCTTGGGTGCAGGGCCAAAGCAGCACGTGCTTTCAGGAGCCCAGACAAAATTAGGGAAGAAAAAGATGCAAATATCCCAGGAATGTGCCCGGCAGTCTTTTGTGTGAGCACATTAGAATACAATAGAAATGTGACTAAAAAAGACTCAACAGAATAAATACTGCACTTATAATAGGCCTCAGGGAGAAAAAGAGATTTAATGGCAACATATTAAATGTAAATCAACACAAAAGGTAACTGGGAAAGGAAGAGATATACCAGCTTAGGGATTATAGCACAAAGCTGTAATATTTACTCACGAGATTAAGGCACTTATAGGAAATGAAATATTGTCCTTTGGAAATAATTCAATCCTTTGCCTTTATCCAGGAGGATTGGATATATCAAGCTGTTTGAGAGATGCAGACATAAATTCACACCTAATACTAGTGGAGGGATGGGGACCTGTATCTGTCACAGTGCTCTACAAGGGCTCCAGGTTTTCCAGGGGAAACTCATCTTGGAGCAGCAGCCTCTGCCTGCACATCCCAGCTGACACCCAGAGCTGCTGTGAGCAGGGATTTTGGATGGCTTGGATGAAGCAGAAATGTCTGCTGACCATTTTAGGGGGGACTTTTCCTTCTCACAATTCCCAACCATCCAGCACATCCTGGGATCTGTTGACCTGTTGGTCCCCAGCTGGATGGCAGGATAATGAGGGCAAGACTGCTCCAACGTCCTTTTGGTCAAGGTGATCCCCATCACCTCGATCCTCAGTGTCTCATTTTCCACATCTGCAATTTGAGGGTGTTTCCCTGCTGTGCAAGAAGCTTCAGCCAAAACATGCTTGAGGAATGTGATGTACCATCACCAAACGTAAGTTATCTCCCAGTTTACTGTAGGGTTGTTTTTTTTTCAGGCAAAAATAAAACTCTAACAACTCAATCTGATTTCCAGGTGCCAGGCAATAAAAAAAGACAATCTTCTGATTTTGTAACTGCAAAGCTTCCCCTAAACCAGATACCTCAGCTACTTGTATGGCCCCAATCAGCAAAGCATCTTTAGCAGCTCGCAATCTTTAATAGACTCGTCCTCTGCAAAGCCCCGGTGAGGCTGGGAAGTGCTATTATCTCCTTTAAACAGGCACGGAACAACGGCTGCGAATCAGCCGCCCACGGCGTTGTCTCGCTGCATTGGAGACCTGTCCAAAACCCTTAAATTAGGCAGGGCACTGCCAGGCAGCCAGGTCGGGCTTAACTGCTCCTCACTGCGGAGAACTTCGTGCTGCCAAACCTAAGGCATCCCGGTGGCTGAAATGGGCAGCTTAAGGTTAAAAATAAAATCAAAAATGCAAGCAAAACCCTCAACAACAACGAGAAAAAAACAACCAACCAAATAAACAAACAACACCAGGAAACGGTGGAGTGGAAAAAGAAAAGGGGGGGGACAAAAAAAATAAAAGAATGCTTAAACTCAAACAAGAAGTCTTCATCATCCTTTTAGCCAGACAGGGAGGCAGGAAAGCCAGACCTCCCTGTGGAGCTGTCTCCAAGATGTGCTCAGCACAGCACAGCTCCTGTCCCTTTCCCTGCATTGTATTTTTAATAACCAGCTCCTGGTGGAGAAAACAATATTGGCACTGAAGTGCTGCTGCCGGCTCGGGGGAGGGAGCCCAGCCGGGCTAACGGGACCATTAGCACTAAAATCAGCCTCCGCTTAAAGGCTCCTGGGTTAATTCCGGATCAACAGCCTCTTCTTGCCACGCCTCGGGTGTCCCCGGAGTGCTGCTAACCCAGAGCATCCCACGGCCCTGAAGTGGTTAATGCCACTTGGAGCGCTCGGGGACGCTGATAGACACAGTCCCACTCTGCACTTTATTTAATAATAACCACCCGGATAGTAAATGTGACCCTGCTGTTTTGCTCACTTAAATTTTTTTGTTTCCCCAGCTCTGGCAGTGTCACTTCTCCCGAGGCGGCCTCCCCCACTTGGCGGAGTTAAATTGCATTCTGATTCTATTAAATGGTACTAAATGTCTTCGAAATCAAAGAGCAAATATAATTTAAGTGCCATTTGGGTCTTCCCACAGGTTCTCAGCTGTTCACTCTGCAACCAACCTGTAGAAGGCTGCCTGGTGACAGGGGTATAGTTTAAAAGGAAACACGCAGCCGGCACGTACAATACAAACCCCTTCCACAACATGGCCTTTATGGAAATTCACAATGCACGGTGGTGACAGCCTAAAACACAGCAACTGCTCTGATCAGCAGAGAGGCAGGCAGAGGGAAGGCAGCAGGAGAGCTGGGGACAGCGTTGTGCATCACGGCCAACACGGGGTCCAACCCACGGCAGGGAAAAGTGGGAACCCTACAAATCTTCCCTGGATCCAGATCTCACCACGATACCAAACACAGCCCAAAGGTGCTGCCCACACCAAAGCCCCATTAGCCTCAAAACACTCCCCTGATCCTGTTTTTACAGACAGCCTGGCAGGATGGAGGGGCAGAAAGGTTTCAGCAGGGATGGGATGAGGGGCAGCCCTTCCAGGGAGATCCCAGGAGATCCCGGTAGAAGCAGTGGTTGGCAGGCAGGGAAGAACAGGGAGAAGTGATTGCTCTGGCAATAAAGAACCTGTAAGCAGAAAGTTAAAATGATAAAGCAACCTTAAGGTGTTGGTTATATGTAGCAATTTCAAGGCTGGTTTTTAAGGCCAGGGGCTCAATAGAAGCAAAAAGCACTTAATTAAGGTTTTCAGGAACACCAATTGACCTGAGGTGCTTTCACACTTCCTGCAGCTACCAACCAGGACTGCTTAAAAGCAAAGTGCAGTGCAGAGGGAGGAAATCTCCTTTAAGGCAGCCGGGGTTGGGTTCCAAACTGAGAATAATCTCACACAAGCATCTTCTTGGCATGGTACGAGCTCCTGATGAGGCAGAGCTCACCTGCAAAGCAGCAAGGCTGCAGCCAGCACACCTCTGCCAGGCCAGGAGGCAGCCTGCCAGCTGACAAACCTGCTCCTTAGCTCCTGCTGAGGAGAGAAACAGTCCTGGGGGCAGAGCCCACACCATCACATCACCACCAGCCAGAGAGAGGGGAAGAAATACAGCTGTATTCAGCCTTTCTCCCACACCAGTGAACAAAATAACAACCTCTCCATGCTGGATTCTGGCAAGTGGGGTTTTTCTGCCCCTTCCCACTGCTGTTGTGTTGTGGATGGACCCAGTTGGCTCCATCAGTGCCCATCCTCTGCCTCCAGCACCTCACCCCACACCCAGAGCACAGCTGCAAATCTGAGGGTGCTAAAAATGAAGACACATAACACAGAGCTGGATTTGAGCATTGCTAACAAAAGCCAGCACGAGGCAAAGCTCATCTGGAGCTGTCCAGACCAGGAGGACTCGCTCTTCTGCTCCCTCAGCACAAAGCCACAAATAGTTCAGGCCCTTGCTCTCCTTTGAGCTGGTGGAAGTGACTAATTGTATCTTGAGAGAGAAGCAAAATCATGGCTCAGATCATCTGCACCAACTCCAATAATAGCTGATCTTCCTGCAATGATCTGCCACACAGCTCTCAGACTGCTGCCTAAGCCTCATTAGGCAGCAAATGCTGTGCAAAGGCTCTGTGAGGTCACAGTCCAAGGCTGTGCCCTGCCAGACCAAGGCTCCCTCCTCGAGTCACAGCAGCATCCCCAAAAACCACTGAATTGCCAGGAAATGGGGCCTATTTGCAGCCAGGAGAAGCATTGCACAAACATCTCGGCTGCCCAAATCCAGTGCACCAGGAGCAGGAGGATAACAGCTCTCCAAAAAGTCCTCCTGGCTGCTGAAGAGGTGACTCTGATGTGCAGCCCGAGGGCTGGAAATGGAGCATTCTGTGGGGACTGTAAGGTCGTGGCATCATTGCCAGACTCTCCCTCAAGCAGCACAATCCAGGGGGGCATTGCCAGCACCTCAAGGACAGCAGCTCCTGATCCTTGCTGGTCTTTCCAAGCTTTTATCCCCGCCCTTGGGGATACTCAGGCGCTGCTGACCAGTTTGAGAACCAGGCAGGGGTTTCCTAAGGAAATCAAAGGTTTAGCAGGGATGAATTCAGTCCTGACTCCTGTTCCATTGCTGCAGAGCAGCCTCAAGCCCCAGGGATGCTGCTGCAGCCTGAGGCACTTCTCCAAGTGACACCTCAGGAAAAACCTTTGGATATTACACCGCTACCTGGCACCCAAGGGTTTGGTCCTTGTCCTCCCCCTATCCCCTGACCAGACACAGGAGGAACCAGACCTGTTTTTAAGTCTGCATCACACCCCTGTAGCGAGAGCAGCCCCAGGTTTTTAAACATTCAACACTTCCTGGCCAGCCTGGCCTGCACTACAGAGCTGCTCAGATCAAAAGATCTTCAGCTTAGAAGATTAAAAGGCTCCAGGGATGGGTAAGAGGATGCAGAGCTCTTCACCTCGAGGTGGCTGGCCCTGTTTCTAGGTCAGGAACAAGCACAAAACCTGTTTCTGGTGCAGCAGAGGAAGCAGCCAGCTTGGCTTCAGCTCCTGGCTGTCAGCTGTCCCCTTGTGGGGGACAAACGGGAGCTGGGCTGGCACCACTTCAGCACATAAACACCCTCAGGGCCCCGAGATGGGCTGAGGCCGCCCCGCTGTGCGGCCATGAGGAGGGGACTGGTGAACAGGGGATATTTTGGAGGGGATGACTCGAAGCCCACACCTGGGGTGAACAGGGATGTCCCTGCACGGTGCAGGAGCACCCATCTATGAGGTGCACCCTCCGGAAAAAAGCACGGCACGCTGAATTCACGCCTTGGCTCCCTCCCCGACAACTCGCAAGCCCGGAATTCTTGGCTGGGCTGGCAATCTGGCACTTTCTGCTGGTGCCGACTGCACGTTCGGGGAGTGGCGTTAAAAATATCCTGCGTGCCCTCACCCTCCCCGTGGGGCCTCCCGCGGGAGCGCCCGGCTGTGCCCCCATGGCTCACGGAGCTGCCGCAATGCAGGCGGCCACCGCCCTCCCCTCTGGTTTGCAAGGAGAGGTGGGCAACAGATGGAAGGAGCTCTTCATGCTCCCCATTTCTAACCCCGCTGCACGCAGCTGGGGAGGTGCTGTTGAGGAAATGGGTGGTGCTTTCAAGAAAGGCACCCTCAAAGCGTGGTTGTGGCACTCTGGGGTGTGTTTAATTCACAGAACAGGAGAGCTGGGCTGTGTCTGTAGGCTGGATCCAACAGCCTGGGCTCGATAGTGTGGATGAGACAGGACTTTTAAGAATTCAGGGGAGGTTCTCATCATCTTGGGGATGAGTCATCTGTTGTCACAAGGATGATATCATAGTTACTATGTCCTGTACCAAATGTTTCTGTTGTACGGAGGTTAAATCATCATCTCGATCCCCTTGAGTTTGCCAAGGAGGGGACAATTCCGTCAGGAACTGGTTAAAGTCACCTTCAGAGTTTAAGGGTAAGAGCCTGAAGAGAGTGCTAAGTTGGTCTCTCTGTTCAGATTTTGCTCAAATGGGAAGATCTCCTAAAACCCCAGCAAGCGTCACCTCAGGAAGTTCTTGCCTTTTAAAAGGTTGCCAGCCAACAAATCCTCCAAGCTTCCTCCACCACCACCAGAGAGTTGCAAAGAGTGAGCAGTAACTCTTAGGCCCCTCATACCTCTTAAGTGACTGTGGAGAAATGTGGGCACCTACCACAGCTGGGTTTTTATGGAGTTAACAACAGGAGCCATAAAGTAACTCCCTGTCCTCAGAGAAACCATGTTTGTGAAGAGGTTCTCCACAGGGTGCGTTTATAACCAAGACTTTGACACCTGCCTGAAGTTGCAAGAAGCAATTTATGAGGCAGGGGGGAAAACAGTTTGACTGGGCTCAAGCCTGCTGAGCTGCAGCAGATGGCTCCTGCAAGAGTGGGGAAGGAGGAGAGACATCTCTACGCAGTTACGAAAGGTTTCCTCCTCTTCTTAGTCTGCTCTTCCCCACCTCCTTCCCCACACTCCTCCTCCCCGAGACAGAGAAGATGCGGGAAATATGCCGGTGAATCCCACACAAGGCGCTACTGAACTGACTTCTCCAAGTTACTTCACTCCCATCCAATTTATCCAAACTTTGCAGGCAAACTGTGGCCTGCTGAGAGGAAACTTGGTCGCCTCATCAGCGTTCGCATCACGTCAGCCTTGCCTTGCTTCACCTCGGCAAGGGCTCACCACGTTCTTTGCAGAGACCTCATGCAGCTCGGCAGCACGAGGTGAAACCAAGAGGCTCCGAAGCAGCATGGATCAAACCCAACAGAAATATTTGTACCAGGCTCTGTGAAGTGAGACCGCCAAGCTTCTCACGGCTTTAATTACGGCTGGCAACTTTCCACAGCGTTAATAAAACCGGTGATTCTGTGGCACCTTTCCTCCCGCAGGTCCCTCCAGTCACAGCCCTGGGCAGACATGGTGGGACCGTGTCCACCAGGGTATTGGGATGCAGCCACTCCAGCTTCCAGCTCCCAAGGCAGCCAGCAAGGCTGGCCAGGCTCCATCCTGCTCCTGCTTTGCAGGGGGACATGGTGGGACCAGCTCCATTATCCCTGGGCTGACACGCAGCACCGAGCCTGACCGAGCCAGCTCAAAGCAGAAGGTAATGGCTGGAACTGGAAAACGAGCAGCATATTTCCAATCTGATCTCCTGACTCGGGTTCTTTCGTGGCTTGTTTCTCATGCCATTTATCTTCCCACTTTCCAGTTTTTCTAACTGCCCTTTTTCACTTTTGTAGAGAAAACTGTTCCCCTCTCTCAGGCTGCTCATTCTCTGCACTTCCCTGCTTGCTAATGGGAAGTGATCAGTGAGGAGGGGGCTCAGTAACTCCCACTTTCCCCTACATTGAAGATTTTCCCAGTACAAACAAGCTCCAAAATGGGACCAGGAAAAAAATATAAGGAATGCCCCCTCCATGCCTTATCTCAAGGTCACCTGCAGACACATTACATCTTTTACCCAGGCATCTCCCTGGCAGCCAAAGCCTCGTTTAGGCCACAGATCAGCCTTTCCAGGAAGGAAACAATTTCCTCAACGTCAGAGGAACAGAATTATCCATTTGGAAAAACGGCGCCTCGTCAAGCTTGACACATACAACAAAGGCTCCATCCTCCACGACTGGCGGAGGCACAGCAGGCAAGATGAGCGGAATCCCACAAAACATCATTTAGAGGTATAAAATATTCACCATAAATTGCGAGGCCGCTTGGGACCTGGCATTCAAAGAGCAGAGAAGAAAGCAGAGCCTCAGCAATGATATTTGGCTCCAGAGCTCAACTTTCTCCCAAAGCCCTGAGGGGAGATGAGAGGCTGGACACAAGACTCTGACAGCAAAGATCCACCTCCCATCCCGGGCTTTTAATCAGCATCTCCCCCAGTACTTCACCAAGAGTATTAATACCTTTAACCCCGTTTTACGAGGCAGAAAGAGAAATAAAAGATGTTTTAGAGAACAGCTGCCTCTCACACATTCCAATCTGGATCTCCAGCCATTAGGCAACACTTCCAAGAGATAAGCATAAATCAGGAGATGAGGAGGCAGAAAACTTCCACGAAGTCCCAAAGGAAGGAATCAAGGAAACATTTTCTTACAGGTGGGGAAGCTGCTGTGTATTTTTGAGGTTGCTTTAATGGGGAGATGAGGCCAGTGTTGATAGCAGAGATGGAGCCAGGTGCCTGCAGCCCCTGAGATGAAGGTGACCAATGCCCAGTCACCCAGCAAGCACCTTCCCAGCCTTGCATTTGCCTGGCACTGGGGAGGGGGGACACCTCATCCATCACTCAGCATAAAACCTCCACAACTGCCTTCTGACATCTTTCTTTGCTTTTTTCTTTCTTTCTTTGTCTCCTACCACACACCTAAATTTCCCTCAGAAGGTGAACACTTCCCATGGAAATTTCACTTTTGATGAAAACCCAAGTTTTTGTCAAAAAACAACCCTGATTCCCCTGAAAAATTTTCCACTAACTCTAATAAGTAACAATAACACTTGGATCTGAACCGCCCCTGGCTTGGTTTTGTTGTTTGCAAACGCTGCTGGAGGCTTTGCCCACCTGTAGTTATTATTTCATTGCTTTGTTCCTGGCTGTCAAACTTCATCTCTTATTTTTTTTTTAACCTTAACACCATATGCTTCCTAATGAAAAACGTCTCCATATTCACACCTGAAATTAGAGTCTTGTGTCAGCGCTCTTTCACAGAACCCTTATGGAATTTCACTCCAAGGCTCAAGGTAAATGAAAAGGCAAGACAAGAGCCTTAAAGAAGAGAAGGAGGACCCTTTTTTTTTTTTCTCATCTCCCCATGATTGTGCAGCAGAAGACACCTTTCACCAGAGGCCTGGACTTAGCTTTATGGAAAACTCAGATTTCAAAAAGGGGAGAAGAAAAGGGTTGGGCATCGCTCACCGCAGCCCTGAGAACCACCTGGGCTTTTCCCTCGGAATGGAGGGTGGGAAGGTCAGCAAGGCTGCCTGCTCGGAGCTGAGCAACTATTTAGCTGTAAAAAGGTGCCCAGGAGCCTCTCCATCTTCCCTATTTTTGGAGGTGGCCTTGCTGTTTGAGAAGATTCCCCGATGATATTTGATTTACTGATTGCCCTTATTTTTCTGGAGAGTTCAAAGCAGACATCAGCCCACAGCCTTGGCAGGTAAACCCAGGTAAAGCTCCTGCAATGGGAATGATGTCCCCACAGGCAGCTTTCCCTGCATCCCAAAAAGCATCCCAAAAAGCCCTGAAAGTTCCCCCTGAGCAACACCCGAGTGCAGGGAGGGCAACACCACAGCTCGACAGCTCAACCCACTCTGCAGCACGCGATGTCCTCAACACCAGCGAGGATTCACGCCAAGGACAGGAAGTTTCAGAAGTTTCCAAGGAAACCTGACATGCTTTTGCAGGAGAACTTGAAAAAGCAGACAGCGCACTGCTTGCAATCAGGGCTTAAAGAGCCTGCAGGGCTGGAAAATTGCTGTTTATTTTATTTCTCATCTGCAGCACCGGACAGCTGAGCGGGACGCGGCGGGGGAGAGGCTGCGGATGCTCTGGATCCCAGCTCGGCACCTCACGGCACAGGGTCAGAAACACGCTCACCATCAAGCTGTGCTCGGCCTTGAGTCATCTCCACGGCCCCTGCTCCTGCCAGCCCGTGCTGTCAGCGAGGCTTTCGCTTTACTCCCAGCAACCACTTAATGAGCCAGCATGCGCGGCGTGTTTAATTACACCGTGCTTCGACTGTTCATCATTCCTGAATCCCAGAAAACTCCGCGGAGCCAGAAGGGGCTAGCGTCACCTGCAGGCACCCGGAGCTCCAGAAGGTGCACCCAGAGCTCCAGAAGGTGCACCCAAATTGTTTTCAGCACCTCGGTGTGGCCCCAAAAATACTTTGCAAAGGAGGGCCCAGTGTTCCCCTGTTCTGTGCCAACAGCAGGGCCAGTTACTGCACCTGCTCTTGCCTGATGGGAAGATGTAATCCCAAGAATTGACAGAAAACACCACGAGGATAATTAGGATTGCATCCTCCCAGTCCCCAAAGCCAGCAGGCAGCCTTGAGAAAGAGATGCTGGGAAGGAAGAAAATCAGCTTGACAGCAGAGCTCCTGGATGCAAGACAGAAAAGCGAGTTGCTGCAGAGGAATTTCTGGAGTTATTTAAGTCCTGGATGAGGTCCTGCAAGAAATGTTTTCTGTTTTGACAAGGAGGATGTGCAAGGTGGGGAGCTATTATGGTTTTCTCACATGGATTTCAAAGCCTCAGGCAGAGGTCAGCGAGCAGTGCTTGGAGCGATTCCCGCCGCCCCCGCGGGGCACGGGCACCCTTCACTTCCCACCACCACGTTTCCACCAACAGCCCACGAGGACTTCTGGCAAAAAACTGCCACTGTGCTGTCAAGGAGAGAGAAAGAACAGGTTGAAAATGCATTTTGTTTATGTGTGGGCAGCTAGACTAGGGAAAAGATTTATTTAAGGCATTGGGAGGGGCTTTGAGCCCTTTTTCCCCTCCTTCATCCACTTAACAGTGACCAGGAGTTTTCCTTCCCAGCTTATCCCTTGACAAGAAGTCAAATTGCTTTTTTGCTTCCTCCCCTCAACACCTAAAAGCTTGGGTGCAGACCAAAGCAAAAGACCAGGGCCCCCTCAGTTTTAGGTGCAGGGCTCTCCAGCCCTGCTGGGGCTGCACCAGCCCGAGCTGCTTTGGAGTCAAACAGGAAGAAAGGATAGAGCAAGAAAAAAAGAAAAAAAAAAAAATTGAAAACCCAGGAGAAAGACTGAAAATTGGATCCATTTATTTTACTTCAACCTTCCCCAATAGCTGCTGGTTATTTACCATTATCTCTCCTTGCAGTGCTGGTGTTGAGCTGAACTCCTCTCCTTAGGCTGCTGACAGTCCATGATTACCAAGGAGCGCAGCAATTCCTGCACAGCCTGCCCAAGGAAGGCCCTCAGTGCCAGAAACAACCAGCTCTCCTCAAGGGGGAATGGGGAGAAGGGGGACAAGAGAGCCACAGAACCTGCTGAGATCATGCCAGGCACACAGAGATGAATTTTACACCCAGGGATCCAGCAAGGATCCTCCGAGCCGCCGCTGCTCCCACCTTGCACCCACAAATACAAATTTGGAGGTGCCATGCATAAATTTTCCCCCTCAGCAGGATCCTTGCCAAGGCAGAGCTGTTTCTCTGCTGCACACCACAGGGATGACGGCAGTGTTCAGGTAAAGGACAGTGCCTTTGTCACCCTTCTGTGCTCTATTTGCCCAAGACACGATTTGTTTGGCCTGGGTGGGAGGAGGTACACGCAGCATCTTGTGTTTTATAAGAGTATATTGTCCCTTGGGAAGGACTTTAACCAGCTTGTAGCTCCAAGCACGGATGAGCACTGGAAATGACCCACTGCACAATTCATCTGAGATAGTCAGCTTTCAGCAGCAGGACAAGGAGCTTCACTATCCACCCCAAGTTCCCAGGGTCACGCAGAATGTTTCCCAAACCATTCTCAAAAAAAAAAAAAAAAACCCTCTCCTGCTGAGATGAGAGAGAGTTTGGATGGGTTCCCCTGCAGAAATGAGCCCGTCACTTCCCCCTGTCTGTGCCAGAGGCAGGGGATGCTGCTCAGCATCAATAACTCAGGCTGAGAGTGACCCCTGCCCCCAGAGCTGAAACACAGGCTCTGACCAGATGAGGTCAGGGGAGCCAACACAAGGGGCTGCTTCTGGCTCTGCCTCAGCTTGGTCTTGTTTTTCAAGCAATCCCTGGCCTCTGCCTCCAAGTCAACAAAACGCTCCTAAAGCCAGCTTTTCCCTTGGTGAGTGGCCAGCTGGGGATGTCCTATACCTTAAAATATACATCCTGCACCCCTTCACCCCTGCAACCCCCTCGAGCCCCCTCTCCTCCATCCTTAGAGGGTACATTGGCTCCAGCATCCTCCCATCTGTCTCAGGCAGGTCAATGCTCTGTCACCCTTCAACCCATCCCCACAAAACAGAGGGCTCTGGAGGGAGCTGTGGGTGTCTTCCTAGATTTATGGCCTCTTTATTTATTTGTATTGATTTTTAAAAATGCTTTTGAAAGGAAAAGAAAAAAAAGGGCACAAAGACTCTGCTGATCCCTGGAGGCCTGGCAGTGATTAGTGCTTAATGCATCCACAGTAGCTCCCTGCACCTGGGGACACCCCAGCACTGTGCAGACATCCAAACTGGGATAAAAACACCCTTGTCCAGCTTTCTGAAGGTGAGAGGCCAGCGTGGGACTGTCCCCATCCCATGGATGGCAGGGTCCTGCCCCCAGTGGGTCCTGCACGAGCTCCCAGCTTTCCTTGTGGCTCCTGAAAGCCCCTCAGAAATGTCTCTCTTAAGTGTGGAGCTCACGGGCTGTGGCAGCCCTGCTGTGGCTCAGAGTAAGTCGTTGCAATGATTAATTACCTTCCCTTCAAAAATCGGACACTGCTCCTATTGTAAATGAGTCCAGCTTCACCTTCCAGCACTGGATCCTGACACACTCTTTGCTGCTAGATTAAAAACCTGTCCATTTGCAGCAGCTTCTCCCCCACAGAGAAATATGTAGACCACAACGAAATCACCTCTTAACCTCCCTTTGATAAACTAACCAGGAAGAGATGCTTCCCTCAGACTCCAAAGCGAGCCTTACATGCCTTAATTGACCCACATGTTTTGTTTTCAACTTTCTCTGTTGGCTTTTTTCCCGTCTTCTTTTGAAAAATGCTCCCTTGAAGCTGCACAGAGCCCCGTTAAAAAGGTCCTGCTCGCACCTGTAATGCCACCTGCAAACACTGGTTATTCCTCACGTGTTCCCAGAGACACTTCTTGCCCAAAGGAGTTCATGTTTACATTGAAAGAGTGACATAAACTGAGAGAAAATAAGGATTATGATCATTGTTGTCTAGATGAAGGAATCAAAGCAGGGAGATGAAGAGATTTGCCTACGGCCATGGGGAGTTGAGGAGCTGCCTGTGCTCACCAATGCCAATAATTATTTAGCAATCAGAACAGCAAGAGGGACACGGTTCAGATCCTGGATCTTGCTGCTCTGATGGTACTCCAAGAACCTCTCTGACCTTCACTGTCCTGACAACAGGATTTCAGCACAGAGGAGCACAAGCTCCTCAGGGTGGGAGGTTGCTCAGAGAGTTTTCCATCACAGGGAAGAAATTAAAATCCCTGTTTGAGCACCCAGACCAAAGAAAAAGCCAGATTTCCCATGGGACCCAGAGCCAGTTGTCCCAAAAGCTCTGTGAGATGGAAATACTCAAGCCAAGGTCCAAAATGCAGCTCAACCCCCACTCCAATTGGGCTCTCTGCAAATTCTTGCCTGTGGCCTGTCTGACTGGAGACAGGGGCACCTTTCTATATCCAAACCTGTGAAAAGCAGGTTATGACTCTTCCTGCACTCTGCAATATGGGGACAGTCCTATCTCCTCCCCAGCTTTTCATAACTCCATGACTTGGGATGGAAAGATCCTCCCTGACTCCCCTGCCTCCAGGAGAAACACCATGCTATGGTTTGTCACCTTCCTGGTGACAGGGAAGTTGAAAAAGGGATTTGTAAAATTTCTGGTTACTCTCAGCAAACCTCTGGCTTCTCCCAAAGCTTCCAGTCCCCCAACCATGAGGGACTGGTGTGACAGCCAGCGGGGATGGCAGCCTGCTCCAGCTGGGTGCTGAATGAGCAGTGCTAATTCCACTCCTGCCAGGATACTTCCGATAAATTTGGAGATAAACACAGCCATCATAAGCAGTTTTTTTCACTCTGCCAAGTCCCCACGGCCAACACGGTTCTCCTCACTTCTTCTGGCACAGTCCCACTTCATTCCCCTAAGCCACTGATGGGGCAGTCAGAGGAGATGAAGAGAAATCCCAAGATGCAGCATCCCTCTGCTCACTCCTCTCCGGGAAGCTGACACGTAGGGATCCATCCCACTTGCCAAACTGTTAAGAAGAAAACAGCCCAGCACAGCACATCAAAACTGCACTTTAATTAACTTGGGATTGTTTTCCTTCTCCCCCTCTTGCCTCTTTTTATTCCTCTTCTTCTCTGTCTCCTGGCATCAAGAACCAAATTGAGATGCAGGTGAATTAATTTTCATAAACTATCAGTTTCCATCAAATCTATCTAATCCATCTCTCTCTACAAAATCCCTTAAGCAGAAGATCTGGCTCCCACTCTGCCTTCCCCAGCTGTGTAAGCCTCGCAGAGCCGGCAGAAATACCAAGCGTGGGTGGCACTACGAGTTCCCAGCTCTCTCTAGATGTGAATATCACTGAGCTTACACGTCCCCGCCGTTCCCTCTAAAACATATGGCTTTAATGTAGCACCAGTCACTTCCCATCAAGATCAAAGTTTAAATATATCTATGGGCCAGGACAGGCAAAGCAGGTGCTGCTTGTGGGTCCAGAGCGAGGGGCTGAGGTGGGATGGGGAGGGGATGAGCCACAGCTGGAGCACAGCTGCAGGGAGAAACCAGAGGTGGATAGAGAGACTGGGGTTTGGGCCAGGAACACACATCCCTCAGTCCCTATCCCTCCACAGATATGGCACAACAGCCCAAAATTCCTTCACCCAACTGGAACATCCAGAGCAGCTGATGCAGACAACATTCCCCAGCTCTGAAAGAACTAAAAACTCAGGATCCGCAGTGTGAGCAGGGCAGAAAGTCAGCTAGCCCTGCCTTGAATGTCACACTGGCTTTTCCACAACCTCCCCTTTGAACCTCTACCAGGCAGGGACTCAGCCTGCCAGGCACAGTGATGGCAGTGGGCAGGATTAGGGCTGGGGAGCAGGAGGGGAGGCAGGAGGAGATATTGTATGTCTTTCAGCATCACCCAAACGTGTTTATCAGGACCACACACAAAGGTATTGGCTGCAGATTGAATGCATCTCGTGGCAAGTGTTTCCCAAAGCTGCTGGGAGCTGGAGGGCTCATCAGAGAATCTTAATTGGTTTTCTCTTAAGAATCTCCAAATGCATAAATTAAAGCAATATAATAAACTCCTGCCTGTTTCTCATTATTAATAATGTGAACACAGCCAGACAACACTGCAAAGAAACTTTCTCCAAGTTCCCTCTCCCAAGATGGAGCAGCCAGGAGTGGGGGAAGGCTCTGGCACGCCGGGGCAAAGAGGGACCTGGAGAAAGGAGAGGATCCTGACTGCTGGGATAACATCTTGGGGGATAAGATTAAGGCTGTTACAACCTCCTTTTTGTTGGGGTTCATGTCTTGCTCCTGCCAGCCAGGTCTCTTTATGCTCACCTTTCATCTCCCTCTCTCCTTGTATTTCCTCTCCAGTGCAGGCACTTGCTCTCAAGAACTCGGTTTCTCTCCACGCTGTGGATGGCTCTGCCCTTTCATCCCAGCCTCCAGAGGCTCCAGCAAAGCTCAAAGTCCCACCCTGGCCCAGGCAAAGCAAACATCAAAGCAAGGAGCTGGTGCTCAGGCTGGGGTTCTGATGCCCATCAGCCTGGCACCTCCCAGGCTGTCCCACGGCCACGCCAGCTCCGGTGGGTGATGAATCTTGGTGGGATCAAGCAGAGGGAAGGTGGGCAGTGGAACTCCAAGACCTGTCATTCAGCTGAGAGCCAAAACTACAACAGCAAGTCCAGTTTCCCTACTTCTGGTGAAGTTTTTCCCTGATATATTTGTTTCAGCTCAACAATCACAGAATCCCAGAATGGCGTGGGTTGGAAGGGACCTTAAAGAACATTCAGTTCTTTAGCAGGGATTCATCTTAGCAGGGACGCCTTCCACGAAACCAGAGCCCCATTCAACCTGTCCTTGAAAGTACCAGACTTTATCTTAGTAAAGTCTGTGGTGAATTAATCTCCTTTTGAAGTGCTCAGTGATTCTATTTCCCAAGTTACAAGCCCAGAACCCGATGGGTGAACTGAGAAAAGGAGCCAGTCCCCTGCATGCACAGCCACATTTAAAAAAGAAAACACAAACCAAAACAGACCTTGCTCCTTTTGTTCTTTCTCTTTATTCCTCCCCAAAAGTAGGTTATTTATATTTTAATTAAATTGAGCACAATGTAACTCCACGAGTTTGGCCGCTGAGCGTTGTCTCAGCTCCGGCTGGAAGATAAACAGGCTCAAATACTCTCAGTGTGGCCCTTTTCTGGGAAGCACAGGGATCACGCTCACAATTCATCTTAAACCATCGCAAGATGATGCCCATTAGAGGGGAGAGAGGGGGTGTTAATGAGATGAAGTGTGAGAATGGGGGGAAAATGAATAAAAGCAACAGCATGAATAGCACATGAGAGGCAAATGAAATAATTACTCCATTCACCATTGTTACAACAACACAATAAATTTAATGTAATTTCTAAAGGCCAACCAGTTTTCTTTCTTACTTGCTGCTTCTTTTTTCACCCCCCCATTTTTTTTAAGTTCCTTTTTACAGTTTCAGAATTATGCTTTAATTAGCATAACATTTAAATTAGCGAATAGAATCTTAATTAGCTGAGGAAATAGACTTTTGTTGGAGTGGTTGCTAAAACAAATAAATCCTCTTCCTCTTTCAAGAGCCATTTGCTTATGGCACATTTAATAGCCTAGTGTACCATAAACAATTTGAGACAAGGATAAGTAATTAAATTAGAAAACATGCCGACAGAAGTAGCCCAGCCTGGCCTTCTGGAGCTACAAGGAGATAATGCAAACCTCCCTTCAGGAGGGAAAAGTGGCCATGCTGGGATGTTCAGTTTTTGTTTGCAGAATTCTAGTTGCCCAATGTTTTGGGTTGAATATTGGAGCCTCGGGGGCGGTTGAGCCCTGGCTGAAGGAGGGCTCCCATAGGATTGCAAGGAAAGGGTTGCAGAAAGTTCAGCCAGAAAGACAAACCCATAAAGGATGTTTTGTCTTGAAGAAGGGAAAGCCCAAAGTGGTGAAGGTGTGGAACGAGTGCGATAAGAGCCACAGATTGCAATGCCAAGGGAATTTCCCTCCAGAAATTCTTTCAGCTGCTGCATTTGAGGTTCATCTGCCACAACAGGAGACCCAGGTCAGGGACCATCTTCTGGGTGTGATCTAACTTTGCTCCCAGCCTGGTCCCTCTCTCCTGGGTAGGAAACATCTCCCCCAGCTTTAGCCTCAGCATGGTTGGAGAGGGACCAGCATCTGGACAAGGTGCTCAGCTCACCTGTCGTGAAATTCTATTCCATGAAAAATGCCCTCAGCAGGCAGCTCTTCTCCCTCCCTGTGCCAAGAGAGGGTCAAGTCAGGCAGCTCAGGCTGCAACATCCATGTTCTGTCTCCCTCACATTACCACACATGACAAACTTTTCCCATCTCTAAAAAGGCAGGATCCTTTTGTTAATATTTAGGCATGAGGCTTGCGGATGAAACAGGAAAAAAAGCACCGCTCAACATTCCCACACAAATCCTTGGGAGGACATGCTTCCAAGTCCTCATCTGCACAGGCAAGGTGCACAGCAGGTACTTTAAAACCTGCATAGTCCCAGGATGCAACAAAAATAAGAGTCTTAAGCCTCCTGCACTCTCAGCATTTAAGGATGAGTGGGGATATTGTCAGCCAAGAGAGGTGGGGAAACAGCAAGACCCAGGGGAGGATGTATTTGTAGCTCTTTCTCTGCCTTGCAGAGGATTGTGACAACCATCATCACATCCAAAGCATCTTCCAGCTGATGAGCAAACCCTTGGGTGGCCCTGGGAGGCCTCTCCCTGCTGTCCCTCCTCTCCAACACAACCCTGGCAGCCGAAGACGGAGCGTTTCCAGCAGCAGGGCTGCTCTATCCCGCTCCGGCCAGGCAACTGCAGAGAGCAATAAAAGTTTAATGGCTCCCAGTGGGTCGATTCCAAAAGAATGAAAACGCTATAAATCCAGCATAGTGCTTATGTGGAGCTTAAAAACAAACTGCTCCAATCACACTTAGAGAAGTCGTCCAGTCTTCACAGAAGACAGGGATGAAAAGGAAAGATTTAACCTTAGCCGTGCCTTGGGCAGAATTCAGGCTGGGCAGAAAAACAGTTTGGTCTCAGTGGGAAGATTTTCCTAGCTTTGTTTTTATTTAGTGTGATGTAAATCCTTGTGTGTGCATCCCTGCCATGAGGACTCACATGCCCAGGCATGACCAGGGCCTTAAAAAAAGGTTTTTAAAAGCCTTGCTCCATGATGTTTCCCCATGCAAAACTATTCCATCCCCCTGCCTCATTCCTCCTCTCCGTGCATTGTAACAGCCAACAATTTTCAGTAACAGCCTCTCTCGAGGAAAATGCTCCATCACAGGTCTAACTCATTCCAGGCCACCACTCTCTTTTCATCTTATCTCCCTTTGTTCCCTGCTTCACTACACAGCTGTGGGCTCTGGAGCTTCTTGGCAGGATGGGAAAAGCAGAACCCCCTGTATGTAATCCCATCTCTCATGGCAAAAATGCCTCCAGAGCCGTGCCTCTCCCAAGGTGCAGCACAGCCCCATCCATCTTGTGTCCACCTGCTCCGTGGTGTTGATGAAGCCAGGGATGGGGATGGCTGCAAATAACAATTAACCTCTGCTCTCTGCTGGGGAAAAGTTAATCAGCAGTGAGGAGCCAAATCCTGGCTTTTTCCACCTGAGTTCTCCTTTTCCAGCAGCAGTGGTAGTGCCATCCTCTGGGTTCTCATGTTTCTCACTCCTCACAAGTTGCTCTGCCCTCAGCAAAAAGAGCTGTTAGGTCTCAGGGAGGCTGAGAAGAGCAGCATTTCACAAGAACACTGACATTCATCTTCTCCTGACCTCAATGGCTGGGAAAACCCATGTCCCAGGCAACAAAACTGATTGAAAATTATCCAGGGAAATCAGATCCTTTCCCATTTGAAAATAGGTCATCACCCAGTCCTCATTTCCTATTTCTTACACATCCATTATCAGCTTTCACTGCAGAGTCATAGAATTGTTTAGGTTGGGAAAGATCTCCAAGATCATCCAGCCCAGCCTTTGAGTCCAGTCAAACCATCCCACACAATTAAATCCCAGGAAGTACCTTGCTCTGCCTCTAGTGGAATGTTGATAAGTCAAGTGATCTTCGTTTCTAATTCCTGTAAGGAGATCTTAAATATAAAGAGGATGTGTTGATGCTGCTGGGATAAGGCTAAGGACAGGCTACCCTCCAGCATCTCCCATCCACAGCTTCTCTCTGGGAACCCCAGCACCCGCAGACCAGTAATTCCTCATTTCTAATATAAAACCCTGTTTAGTATTTTGACCCATCACTTCTAAAGCTCAGAACACTGCTGAAACACCACAGCTGGAACATTGCACCACGTAAAAATCCCTCTGCCAGGAGACAGAGGCACCGAGTCTAATTACTAAAATTGCGTCTATGTTGCAGTCACAGGAGCTGAGCTGGCTTAAAACAAGCTATGCCCTCATCCCAAATAGCACTTTTTATGGACATACTTATACACACAGACAAGCAAAAAACAACAAAGCCAAACAAACCCACCAGAAAAAGAGGCTCTCTTCTGGTAAAATTCCAAATGGCAGCCAAATTGCATATTATAACTACTAAACTCTTCTCCTTAATACTTCTAACTTCTAGCTCTTCCCTCCTTTGTTGGAGGCAGGGGATGCTCAGGACATGGGTCAGGATGAGGATACTGGATAGGATTGGATGTTGCAGCAGTGCCAAACACTTGGAGCTGGAGGGAAAAAGTGATGGAGACCAAAGCAAAACCCCACCCAATTCCTTCACTCCTTTCTCAGCACCAGCTATTTTTTTCATTTTTTTAAATACGTTTCAGCCCTCCGGAACTCAAGACACCCCAAAATGGCCCAGCTTCATCCTCTAAGCCATTACTCCAGCAATATTTATAGTTTTCCAAGAACAAACAAAGCCATCACGCCGAAGCCTGCGCGTTAATGGCACAGCCTGGGGATAGATGACTTTGGGGAAATCACTGTGGCGAGGGCGGAATGGTGATGGATGGAGGAGGAAAAGGGGGAAAAGGAAAGAAAAAACAGCAGTCTGCAGAAACAGGGGGGCAGTTTGCAGGCTTGAGCAGAGTCACACCTCCTTGCTCCAGTGACAAATCTGCTCCATTAGGCCTATAAACCACACTTTGCCATCACCGTGCTGCAGAGAACGGCTTGCACTCAGTAATGGGTCTCACAAGGCAAATGCAAGCCCAAAACAAACACTTTTCTAAATGCCTCATAACTTTTTGTTCCACCTGACTGCAGTCAAACCTGAACTGCGACCTTGCTGTTTCTGCCACACTCTTCAAACCTTCAGAAAAAAAACAAACCAAAAACAACAAACCTGATAAGACCCTCAGCTGCATTCCTGGGCTGCACCAGATTTCAGTGCAGCCCTCTGATGCTCAGCACAAAGAATTTTCTTTCCTATGCTGCATTCATTTAAGGAAGAGCAAAGAGTTGCCACAGAGGTGATGAGAGTCAGGATTTCTCTCCAACCATCCATCTTCAGAGAAGTGATTTCAGGGAACCATGGAAGGGACCTGAGTGGGAAGAGACCCACAAGGATCACTGAGTCCAACTCCTGGCACTGCAGACACCCCAACAACCCCACCCTGTCCCTGAGAGCGTTGTCAAAATGCTCCTGGAGCTGTGGCAGCCTCGGGGCCGTGCCCATTCGCTGAGGAGCCTGGGCAGTGCCAGCACCCTCTGGGGGAAGAACCTTTTCCTGATGTCCAACCTGGCCCTCCCCTGGCGCAGCTCCAGCCATTCCCTGAATCCTGTCCCTGGTCACCAGAGAGAGGAGATCCATGCCTGCCCATCCACTGCCCATCATGAGGGTGTTGTAGGCTGCTGTGAGGTCTCCCCTCATGCCCGATTTCCCCCAGCCCCAGCCTGAGGATGCTGACCCTGCTGTGCCTTGCAGGATTAACACATCTCGAGTTCCACTGACGGAAAGATGCTGCAGGAAAGGGAAAAATGCGATTCCCTCGGACACAAACTCTGACATCCTATCTTAATCCTCAGCTGCAACAGGAGCACTACCCTGGGATCTCACCCCGTGTTATTAAAGCACTCCAGATGGTTTTGATGGGGAAGAGACATTCATTGCGATACCCCAGACACCAAGCTGACATCTCAGCGGCTGCAGGAACATCACAGAGAAAATCGGTTCCCCACCAGAGTGTTTGTGCAGCAAGAGGGAACTCGTGAACTGAAGCAGAAAATCCTCCACGACTGCTCTAGACTAATAATTGCCCAAACGCCGGGTGGTGGCAAAAGAAAAAAAAAAAAAAACAACCCACAAAGCGATGCCTGGCTTTGAAACGAGCCCTGCTCCTCGACCCGGAGGCAGCGGCTCTGCTGTCGCCCCGAGGGGGCGAGTGAGCCGCGGGACACGGTGTCCAGAAACAAATTAAATGCCGACAGAGCCTCCTCGCTCAGCCCGGGCACCCTGCGGGCAGCAGAGATGAGCTCGCTCCGGCTCTCCGGTGTTTGCTCCTCTCCAGTCCCCTCCCGTGCATCCACCCGCACCGCCTCTCCTCTCATCCCTGCCACCTTCGCCTCCCTTCCTCCCGGCTTTTGAATCTCGCCCTTCCCGGGGGCTCTGCCTTCCTCTCTCCCCTTGCAGCAGTGGCGCAGAGGGGCAGAGGAGCAGAGCCCGAGTGCGCGTCGTGGTTATTTACAGGCGCTTCTCGCTCTCTCTCTATCAGAATTCCAAAGGAGCAAAGCCAGCCGGAGCCCTCCTCGGACTGGAAAGGCAGCCAGGCTGCTCGTGTCACCACGGTGTCCTTGTGCTGCTCAGAGGCTGGGCAGGAAAAGCAAAGGGGCAAATGCCTCTGGGGCGGTGCTCCCTACCCCAGGCTGGGGCTGGGTGCTGGGAACCGTCCATCCCGCTTCCCAGTGCACTGCCACCCTCCATCCTCACCCTGCGCAGCGCCGGGAAAGACATGTCACCAAACTACCACATCACAGGTGAGCAGAGAGCCCGGCTGTAAGCAAAGGACACGGGGAAAGCTCCCAGTAGGGACCGGGGGAAGGGGAAAGGCGAGCCCCGTGCCGGGGGAGCGGGCGGTCACAGCAGCCTAACCTTCAATCACCGCCAGGCAGCCGCGCTTGGCTGCGAGCAAAATAAAAGCGATCGCTGCGGCCTTTTAAAGAGCAATATAATCTGGGGTGATTACCATACAGAGCGGCGCGGAGAGAGCTCGGCACAGCGGGAGACTCGTGAGGAGTTTGGCTGCTCCGCAAAGCGCAGGCTGGTGCTTTGTGAACCGTGCTGGCAGAGCATCTCCCCGGCTCAGCCGCGCCTGGCAGCGCTGCCCAGTGCCCTCTCCGGGCACACGCAGCCCCGGAGAGCCAAGGAATGGTTTCCATAGGTGAAGCTAATGAGGCCGATCATCGGCTGATGCTGCTTGGCAAAACGCTGCGGATGTTTTGCTAATTTACACCACCAGAGAGTCCTACCCCAGACATTCATTATCGTTCTGGGGTTTGGGCAGGCTTGCAGATTTTGGTTCCCCCTCCTCCGCACGCTGGACTGTTTCCCCCTCTGCATCAGCGAGGCTGGAGCTGGTCCCTCCTGGCAGCTAAGTGCCAGCACAGATGATGGCGCAAACTGCACAAAGGGAAGAAAAAATAATAACCAGGACTAAACCACTTGGCAGAGCAGTGCCAGAGGCATCTTCTGTCTCTCTCCTTCACATGGGAGATGAACAAGGACCTTTTAGGAGATCACTCGTGTGTGTGGGACAAGGAGATGCTTTCTGGCTAAGAAATCCTGCCTGGAGGCAGGAAAGGACATCACTTGAAGAGGCACCTGGGCATTAGAGGGCATTATTTGGGTGAAATGAAGCTCATCTCCAGTCAAGAGCTCCTATTTGAGCCAAGCTCTCCCAAGGTATCCACCTGCTGTGAAAGCTTCTCAACCACTTCGGTTTTGCCAAACCAAAGGCCATCAGAAATAGCACTGATTTGTGATGCTTTCACAACGCTAATAATGCAAGCCACAGTTCTGGAAAAATCTGTCCCTGTTCACATGAGGTATATGCCCTTTTGAGAAGACCTGGGGCTTGGAGAGCTCCACGCTTGAACAAAGAGCTCTAAACACCACAGAGGCCTTGGGTGAGAGCCCATCTCAGCACCTGGCATTTAGGTATCCAGCACCAGAGAAGCCAAGCCCTCATTTCTGGGATGCTCTCCCTTCCACTGCTGCCAAAATGAAGACTAATGATGATGGTCCCACCCATCCACACCATACAAGAGCATCTTTCCCTTGAAGGGCAACAACACAAAAGAGAGAACAAGTCCATTTAAAACTCTGCTTTCTCTGCAAGTCAAGCCCACGTCTGACCTGGCAGTGAGAGAACAGCTCAAGTGATGATAAGGAAAACAGCAGATCAGGCAAATTTAGTCAGACTGGATTATGGGAGACCAGCAGTCTCCAGGTTCTCCACAGAAGAAGTATAGTCAGGAGTCTGCGGTGAGCTGTTCCAATGAGAGGCAATAATTGAATTTGTTTTCATTTAATTTGAAGGACCTTTAATTAAAAGCCAGGCCTGTGTGTGCGGAGAGATAAAGCTGAGCACGTGGAGAGCGGGGGTAATTTGGGTGCTGAATGCAATAATTAATTGTAAACGTGGAGGTCAGGAGCCGGGCTCTATCTCCCTGCAATCAGCACGCGGCGCTGCCCGGCCGAACGGAATGGGCTCGCCAGCGCCGGAAACGCTTAAGTGATTTTTGAAGCCTTAATGGCAATTACAGAGCAGCGAGGAGGTTAATTTGCAGAGTTCATTAATCAGAGAAATAAACACGTCAGCGATCGCCACGGAGAGGGGAAGCAGAGGAGCCTGCCTTGGAGATGGAGAAGGCCGACCTCGGCACCGGGGCTCGCCGGGGACTGGGGAGGGGGTTTGCCTCCTCGACTTGGGGTGAGCCTTGGCTGCTCACACTAACAACGAGCTGTGAAACCCTTGGCTCCTCACCCCGGGGCTCCTGCTAACCAGAGCTAAACATTCCCCAGCTCCACGAGGTGTTAACTGGATAACAAGACCACGTCGCTCTCCAGCTGGTAACTCCAGGCCTCTCAGTCCTGCTACTCCCCTGCAATCTCAGCTTCTCATGCTTTAGGACTTTATTACTACTGCTGAAAAGCTCCTCAGCTTGTCAATAAACCAGCTCTGAAGTGACAACAATCACCCTCAAATTAAGAACTCACCCCACTGCCAGGAGACCTAAAGCCCAGCCCTCCCAGAGCATCCTTTCTCCAAATCTTGGGAAACTGGAGCTTTAACACAGCACCTTCAACGTTATGTCAGGACACAGAGTGTCTGTTAAGAGAAAACACGTAGAAATAAAGAAAATGGCTTGAATCCTAATAGGCATTAGTGAAATTAAGAGATGTGTGGCTTCCTGGACACACATGGTGAGACAAGCGTGGTGCACCGTGGGGGAAATATCTCAGCAAGGAGGGAAGGATAGTCCCAAACTGCAGCAGGACAGGAAGGGGCCAGGAGTCAGGAGGATCTCTGCTGCCTCACACAGCTCAGACAAAATGGAATTTTGCAGTGGTAGGAAAACCACTACAAGGAGCAAAGAGGGCTGGAATCCCCCCCGGGCTGAGTAGCAGGAGAGCTTCAGCAGAATCCTGGGATAAAAGCTGAGCAAGCCAAGGCTGGAGACCTCCAACAGCTCGCTCTATTCCTGGGGATCTCCTGGCTTTCCTTCTGTTTCAGGTTAAGGAGAATAGGTGAAGCTTTAGGGAGGAGCTCCACACCCTCAGGGGGCTGGTTCTGGAGGAGCTGGGTGGCCCCTTCCCAGGCTGGTGGCTCCTCCTGTCCCTGCTGCTGTAGGACCAGTGGGAAGAGGATGCACACAGGTGGAAAGGTGTTTTCAGGGAGTGCAGCACCAAGAGCTTTTTCTCAGGCTGGTAATTGCTCCCTGGAGAAAGGCTGTACATTGCACCAATTTATTTTTTCCACTCCTTCCTCCCTTCCTCACAGATTATTTCAGGAACTGATTTCTGATGCTTTCTGGGATGCACCTGCATGGAAGATCCGTGCTTCCAAGGCAATGGACAAAAAGGCTCCAAACCCAACACAGGTAGGTCTTGGCTTGCTGATTCATTCATCCTCGTACAATTAACACGAGCCAATTAGTCCAGCCATTGCCTGGGCTCTTCTGCCTCTTCAGGCACTGTTATCCCGGGGACCTCCATATGGAAAATGAGTTTTAAACACCTCAACAGACTTCAGGGATTTGTTTTTGCAGGAGCAGCTGTGTTCTTCAAAATATTGAAGAGTGTCTATGACATCAAGCAGAGTGCCAAGCTGAGCACCTGGAGCAGGATAATCCCACACCCTGGAACAGGCTGGGAGGGATGAGCTGAGCAGGAGAGCTGCCGAGAAGGACCTGAAGGTTGTGTGCAGCATGAAGATGATGAGCCAGAAGAACCAGCCTCCAACTGCAGGAGATCCAAGGAAGCTGCCATTCCCCCCTAACTGGACCAGGGAGAAATTAATAAGCAGTACACACCTGTTCCCTGTGACTTTTTCCCTGTGACTTTGTCTCTCTGTCCCTGTGACCAGGTTCATCTCCTGCCCTTCTGAACACTAAAGAGAGTCCATCATGTTACTGGAGGGCAGCTCAAGCCATCTCCTTCAAGCCATCTCCTCCAAGACCATCTCCTCCTCTCCCCTGCTCCCACTAACCCCAAGTCTGGGGATGGGCCAGGATCAGTGTTAACTTTCCTGCCTGCTGGAACTGTGTGTAATTAAACACTTTAATTAAAATCTACAAGAGTGATTGCCCTGTCATCCCCTGAAGGGAAGGCTAATCACAGCCCTTTTATCCAGTCCAACGAGTGGCCCAAGGACGTGATGCTGGGCAGAAGTTTTGGGTGGCAGCAGAAGTGTCTGTAAGGAGCCAGGTCCTTACCTGCACCTGAGCAGAGCCAGAACCTGGCATGGACACAAAACCTGAACATGTGGAAGCTTGGATGTGCAGACAGGAGGATGCAAACCACCCAGGGAAGTGCATCACTTGCTGCATCTCATTCCTTCAAAGGATTTAGACCTTTGGAAAGCCCTTCAAGGACTGTTTTCACACCACAAGCAGCCTCTGTGTCATTGGGGCTGGTGGTGCACACCAAGCCCACCTTGCTCCAGCTCCATCCACCCTCCCTGGTCCTCCACACCCTTTTCCTGCTGTCTCTCCCACTCCTGGCCAAGAGCCAGAGGGGCTGTGGAGGCACAGAGCATCCTCAGAGCGCTCACCCTGATTGCAAGTGAAGTGTTTGAGCAGCATTTCAAAAGTTTCCTCCCCCATGCCCGTCAAGAACAAACAAAGTATTTGTTGTTTTTGGAGTAAAAAATTCATCAAAATAAAATAAAATAAAATCAGGAGCAGAAATGCACACATCTACATTTGACTAAGTGGGGAGAGAACACACTTGGAAACTTTTTGATCAGAGCAGAGAGCCTCAAATCCTGACAGAGAAAATGTATTCATAATTTATTAAAAAAATAATTTATAATTTATTTTAAAATTCATCAGACTCCTCTTTTTTTTCTTTTTTTTTTTTTTCCTTTTTGCCTCCCTTCTGACAAACAAGATTTTCTGTAATTCCTGAGGAGGGAAACCAATGGGGACAATATTGCTGAAGGCTTCTCTGCTTTCAGAGGTTGGGAACATGAAAAGACAGAGCAGCAGTGCCAGAGACACCCCTGACCAGCACCCCTGCTGTCCTAACCCCTCCCAGGGATGCTTCTGCATCTCAGAGCCTCTCTCTCCTATTCAAGGACTTTACAGACTTAAAATAGGAGCCCCCCACCCTCTCTGGCTGCTGCTGGGTTTCACCACCTCACTAGGCTTCATCCAGTGTTCAACCCTGGCTCTGACAGGTGAAAAAAAACAGCCAGGGCACAACGCAGCAGCACAGATCCCTCCTGCTGGACTCCTTATCCGGGAAGATTATGAGGTTTACTGCTGCTTCTCCATTATCCTAAATAAAGCAGCCTTTCAAAATTGCTTCAGACATATTAGATCATGTACTTTTTACACTTCCAGAGACACTGGTTATAATATCTTTTTAACAACACCGGGCAGAATCTATTTTCTTCTTCCACTGAGCTGAAAAATACTGTTTTCTCAAGGAAGAAGAAAAAGGAGGAGGGGAAAAAAAAAAAGCTATTGATTTTGTTTAGGGTCAGAATAAAATATCATTGGAGTGGGTGTTGAAATCCTCAGCCACAAATTACTTCCAAAGTGACAGTTTGGGCTGTGAAGATTTTTCTTGTGAAATAAAACAAAACAAATGAAACATTGTGTTCTTCCTCTCTATGTGCACGTTTGAGGTTTCCACCGGCTCCAGCTGGTTCCTGCTGGGTGTATTTAGCGTTTCAATCTATTCTCTTCCCACTCCCATCCCTGCTGGAGCTGCTGCACGGCCAGCACCAAATCCTGCTGCCCAGATGGAGTGAGGCAAAGAGAAATGCTGTGGGTGGGATGTGGAGGGACAAGTCCCAAAGCCACAAGGAGAGGAGACGTTGTCCCCGCCCATGCCCCGGGGATGCTGTTGGCTCTCCCTTCTCCCTCCATCCTGCCCCTCTGCCACGCAGGAATGAGGATGGTACCCAGCACACTGTGACTCAGCATCCCCCTGGCCAGGACTGGCTCCTCTCACGCTGCTTTTGAAATCAAAAACGCCCCCGGGAACCTCCAAACCCCAGAGCTTTCAACCAGGTTTCACTTCTCCAAAGAGTCAGCAAATTAACCCCCATTTATATGCACAACCCACTTCCCTCTAATCTATCCATCTACCTCTGCTCTCTGCTGGTACAAGAGATGAGTATTGGCTTTAAATACAATAATTTCTTTATAAATAAAGAACAGGCAACACTTGTGAAAGGGAAACCAGATGTCTACCTCGGGCTTCTGTGCTTTCTGCTCCTCAGCATTGTGTGCGCGAGATGGGAACACGCCACCGGAATGAAGAGATCTGCAGGTCCCTGCCTCCCACTCTCAATTTTTATTTTATTTATTTAGATTTATGCAAATGCAAAAAAGAGGTCACCTACCCATATGCTCTCAATGCCCTTGATGTAACTTTAAAATGCATCATGAAAATGCCCTGTACTCCTCAGTATAATTCAGTACCGCCCAGCAGCAGGTAAGAGAAAAGCCAAAATCTCCCCCTGCAGCAGACAGACACATTCCCACCCTGGCAGCACCTGCACACACACAGATTTGAACTTCCATCAGCTCTTCCTTTCCCCACCACCTTCTGTTTAGGACAGCCACAGCCTTTTCCCCCACACATCTGCTTCTCTGCTCGGTATCTGTCCCCCACCGGTCTCTCCATGTCCCACATCACCATCCAGGAGCCCCTCCTGCCATCCCAGGCCACAGCCAAAGGGACCATCCCAACCCTGCCACTGGATCAGGAGCCCCTGTTCTTCTTCGCCCTTCTGAGCATGGTGGGCTTAGAAACCTCTTGGTAGTGGGAGAAGGAAGAAAAATGCTGCAAAAGCATCAAAAAACTCATTCTTGAGTGTGTCCTTGTGGCACTGGCAGGCTGGTCTGATGGAGCCACCCTGTTCCAATCAGGGCAAGATAATCCCAAGCACATGGAGGCTTTTGTGGCACCAGGGGATGGTCTGCACCATGTTCCTGTTTGGGACACCAAACCCACCGACACAGCCACACATGAGCCACCAACCAGCACAAAACACAGCAGCATTCTGGACAGCAGAGACCTGCCCATGATTCAAGGCACCACGAGGATGTAAATTTTTAATTCCTGAACCTCACAGAGCCAACCCTGACCCAAAAGCAGTGCTCCCACTGCTGGCTCCTGCCTTCAAGATGCCACAGGATTTCTCCGCAGCAACTCTTCACGGTTCCCGGCCATCCTCCCTCGGGAACACGTGCAAAGAGTGAACTAATGAGTCTATTAGACTTAATTAAGCTAATGTGAAATTATTTACTTAATCTGGGAAGATCTTATGATGGCAAGAAATCCCCACGGACAAAAGGTTCCAGCTGCCTCGCACGGGCAGACGAGAACCTTGTGAGCAGAGGCTGTGGAGATGCTTGGCTGCAGGGCACGGGGACAGTGTGGAGAGGGGGCTCAGCCACCACCACAGCCCAAAGCACCTGGCTCCTGTATGGCATTCCAGCATCACCAGGAAAAGCAGCCAGGAAGCCCCAGCCGTGTTTTGCCTTCGTTTTCCAAACGCACGGCTCTCCCTGGCCAGCAAATCCATCCAAGGCTGGCAGCAGGGAGGGAAAAGT
Organism: Nicator chloris; assembly: GCA_013400495.1. Classification (NCBI taxonomy): domain Eukaryota; kingdom Metazoa; phylum Chordata; class Aves; order Passeriformes; family Pycnonotidae; genus Nicator; species Nicator chloris. Next base: position 419,819 of record WAAE01023748.1, read on the forward strand.
TTTCAGGAGTGGTTGGCCCGTCTCCCATGGATGGTGAGCGTCCCTCACCCCGCAGCTCCCGCAGCCAGGCTGTGCCTCAGCGTGGAGCGGGAGCGCCGAGCAAAGGGGATTTTGCCTCGCGCATTTCCCTGGCTCTTTTTTCCCCTCCCTTAATGTAGAAAAGCTTAACGCTCGCTTTGAATTCCTAATACGACTGAGTTCTTTTTGCCACTTATTTTGTTTTGTCATGCACTACATACAATTACACATCTCTAATCCGCAAATCCTCCCCCGATGCTGGAGCACGTGCCAAGCCTTTCCTTTCCACGGCCGCTGCATTAAAAGCCTTTGGAGACAAGCTGACATCACGGGATGCCCTGGCATCACCCACCGCCACGATTCTCCAGGCATGGAAGCCTCTGATCCCCAAGGATTGGTGTTAAAAATGCCCCATCCCTGCCCTGCTTAAAGAGAGGGTCTCCAGCCCCGGAAGTGCAGCCAGGAGCCCTGGCCAGGACTAAATCCCAGAGAAGGATCCCCCTCCATCCTGGCTGAAGGAGCTCGGCTCAGCATCTCTGAGACAGAAATCACATTCTGTAAATCTCCCACAGTGAATCAACTCCCCAGTCAGATATGAGCTCAGCGAAAACTGGCAGTCAAATGATCTCATTAATAATCAGCACTATCAGGAGTTTCTGCTTCTCTCAGGCAGCCAAACAGGCGAGAATTTATCTGGGAATGGGAGCGCAGCTACCTGGAACTCAATGTAATTATTGCCCCAAGGTCAGACAGTGGCAGCCGTGCTGGCAGGCGGTGCTCTGCTCACAAGTCAGGCCACCTGCAAAGGGGACACCAAAGCTTTGGTGCCCCTTACGATGCCTGTGCTGGTTCAGACCCGAGTTCCTCATCCACAGGAGGGGCCCCTCCACCAAACCCAGGGAAAGAGGAGCTAAAAGCCCCGCCAGCACATGAACCATAGTGTGGGCTGTCACCTGCGAGCATCAACCCCTCAACCAAGCCCTGGAGGGGACCAAGGGCCTCCCAGCCATCCCTGCTGTGACACCCAGAGCATTTCAGTGAGGCAGCAATGAGATTTCAGTGAGGTATCAATGAGATTGCAGTGAGGTATCAATGAGATTGCAGTGAGGTATCAATGAGATTGCAGTGAGGTATCAATGAGATTGCAGTGAGGTATCAATGAGATTGCAGTGAGGTATCAATGAGATTGCAGTGAGGTATCAATGAGATTGCAGTGAGGTATCAATGAGATTGCAGTGAGGTATCAATGAGATTGCAGTGAGGTATCAATGAGATTGCAGTGAGGTATCAATGAGATTGCAGTGAGGTATCAATGAGCAGCAAGGGCACAAACAAGTCTGACAGTTTCCCTCCATACAAAAAGCCTCACTGCAGCCTCGGAGCATCTCCCAGCCCTGCTCAGGGAAAGAAGGAGTAAGAGAGACATCAATTTCCAGAGCTCTGCTCCAAAATCCAGCCTTCGCCTTTGAAAGCGTAATTTATTCAAGCTGCTTTATTATTGCAGAGCCCAGCGTCGACAGGGGATTATGGAGAGGTCACAGCTGGAGCAATAACAATAATAAGAAAAAAATGGTGAAGTCGGGAGAGCATCCTGTGCGAGTTCTCCGTGCAGCAGGGACTCACTTTTTTTGGAGGCACGGTGTTGGAAAGCACAGGAAGAACATCCCACATGCCACCAACTTAACACAAAAGTGGCATCCAACAAATCTTTGGGGGAGCAACAGGGACGGGGGCTTCACACCCCCACTGTTTGTGAACCCAATTAGGCATATGTTGAGGAAAGGGTGTATGTATATTAGATTTTAATTAAGCAGTGTTAATTATAATCTATGAGATGTGCTTACTGCTTATCTGATAATTATGAGAAAGCCAATTTGGCTGCTGGCTTGTGACTAATTAAGTGGAATTAGTAATGATAATTATAGATTTAATTTTTGTTTGCCTTTATTGGCAATGGGGGGGGAAAGTGGCTTCCAGGGCTGGGTAGGGCAGGGATGGGAAAAGTCATGGGGAAAGGTCACCATGCCAGGAATTTGGCCCACAGAATGGAGGTTTGCCCAGGACTTCCCAGAAAAGGGGGATTTTTGGTGGAAAAACCCCCACTTTGGCATTAAAAAAGAGTTTTGCAGGAAATGCTGATGGAAACAAAGTTCTCCTTAAAAAGCAGGAGTTTCATGGAAGATTGGATTGGGTTTTGTCAGCTCATTGCACAGGTAGCCAGAGTTGTTTTGTTTTGCTTTTTAATTGAAATCTTGGGCAATTCAGGGAGTTTGACTTTTCCAGCCCAACAGGAGGAACTTCCCTGGGGATCTCTCCCCTTCTTCCCACACCCACCATGACCCTAACTACTGTTCTCAAGAAAAAGGGCACTTCTTAGCACTTCTTTTTATTTTTTTCCCCCAGTGCAAATTAATAAGGTACAAAACAAACAATAAATTTTGCAAAAAGTGCCCAATCCCTGGGAATGGGACTTGCATATTTTAAACCTGCCCACAGGTTGCTCTGCCTGGCTGCAATCCCTGAAATACTCATTTTCTGCCCTTTCTGAGCGTGCACTGTGCTCGGAGGCTGCCAAATTGACCCAAAACATAAAAGCAAAGCTTTTGTGTGAGGCAAAGAATAAAAACACAGGGGGGAGGAAAGGAAGGGGAAAAAAAAAATATATTGCAGCTGGATTTTTAAAAGACCCAGCTAAACTTGCAGCTGCACGACAGCACGTGGAGCTGTGCAAGCTCAGCTAATGATAATTAAATCTCCTGCTGCAGGGGTGAACAGCAATTTCGCGCTAGGTCTGCTGCCCGGGATGAGAGCTCTCCCGGGAAAAGCCACGGCAGCAGCACGGGGCCGGAGGCTCGGACCATGTTGATGCTCTGCTCGCTTGCCAGGCAACCCCCGGAGCTGGGGATGCTGCGCCCGGCTCCTTCCCGAGAACGGCATCTCGCGTTTCCAGCGCCGCGCTAAATAATACATGGCGATGCCAGGGATGGATTCCAGGCGGAGCGCAGGGAAGACAATGCCGGCTGAATGCATTAAGGCAGCAGCCCCGCTGCAGCCGCGCTCATTTGCGAGGCCCCGCTGCAGAGGGGGGTCCCCGCTGCGGCACCCCCCGGTCCTCGGCGAGGACGGCTCCGCGCAGGGCTGAGCAGCGCGGAAAGAGCCTGACCTGACTGCAGAGTGGCTCTTTGCATCCGGAGCCTTCGCACCCAGGCTCTCTGCATCCAGAGCCAGGGCGTTCCTGGGATGCAGCCTCGGGAAGGGGCTGCGGGACCGCAGCGCTGCTCTCTGCTCGCCGGCGGAGTCCCCGGCAATGACCGAAATAGACTCTTTGCCCAGCTCCCGCTCGGCTAAATTTGGTGCCCAGCCCCCCCGGATGCAGGGAAGCAGCACAAGGCCATCAGCCAGATCGCTCGTGTCACATCAGGAAGCCTTCACCGCGGCAGGCAGGGACACAACGTGCCGGCTCTGAGGAAGAGGACGGCACACAGGTGATGCTGCTTGCTGGAGGAAGCAGAAGTGAAACAAACCCCAAGCTCTGGCCGCCTGTGAGCATTAAAGATTCTTTTCCAGAAAAGCTCTTGGCCTGACCTCTGTGGTGGCTGGTTTAAAGAGATTAAATGACAGCAAACTCACAATTTCTGCTTTTTTATTCCCTTTTTTCCATTTCAGCAGTTACTCGAAAATAGGCTTGTTTATAGAGGGAGAAATTCCCCACGGGTCATGCACCATCCAGACCAAAAAATACTGCCAGCATCAGCCCAAAGTGGCCAAAACACATGCAGAGATGGACAAAATTTGACCTCCTTCCTAATGATGTTTAGAGTTGGTGCAGCCATGGACATCCCCACAAACTCCCTCCAGGGTTTCCATCTGGGATCCAACAGCACATCAGGATCCATTATAACAGGGCATCACCCTTAAGTGCATTTGCTGAATCATCCATTCCAGCTCCTGGACTTAATTTCTCCATGATACATTAAATACCTTCCCTTCCTGTCCTAAAGAGCTGTGGGATGCACTGGGAGGAGCACAAATCGTTTTGGCTCTGACCTGATGCTCAGCTCTGCAAGGGAACTGTTCACTTGGAATTCCCTGCTGAGCTAGAGAGCTAAGAGAGGTCAGTGCCCAGCCCTAGAGGGATAAATAATACTCCAGCTCCACGCCAGGACCTCCTGTTGAACACTTCCACCTGTAGTTGGCAAAGGATGAATCACTGAGTGCTTACCCACCCCTCTGAAATGAGGAGTAATGGGGTTTTAAGAGAATAATGCTTCATAACACTAGGCATTCTGTTGGATAAGGAAAAGACAAGGCAGAAGCCAGGAGCTGATAAAAGCTACAGCTTGTAATTCCATTGCACCTTCTCTACTCAATAAATGGGTTTCAGTCAGAGCATCTCTTCCATCCAACCCAAAAAGGACCTGAAGGGTAAGTTGATTGCATTGATCGTGCATGCATTTTCCCGGCAGGGAAACTGGCCCAGTCCCTGGCTGCTCCTGTCCAAAGTACTCCACTTACTTATTACGGGAATATCGCCAGAGACTCCAGGGCCAGGGAGCGGGACGCTACAGGGAATTCATTGCTCTCTGCGTGCTGGGAACGCAGAATTAAGTGGGAAGGCAGAGCAGGGGGATATGGCAGCGGCTCAGCTCAGCCTCTTCCCCATCACAGCCCCGGGCAGACAATCACTCCTGCCACGGCTTTTGCCAGCCCCATGGAATCGTTCCCACAGGACTGTGGTTAACCCTTGTGAGAACAGGAGGACTCCAGGGGGCAGAGCGGCATGGACGTGCTGAGACAAACTGCCCGCAGGCTGCTCCTGTGCCCCACAGCCCTGTCACCACTCACACCTCACATGTGCGTCCTCCAGACGAGAAACTCCCTCTCCATCCTCCCTCGATCCCTACACCCAGCTGTGACACTGCTCAGGGGTCCAGCCCTGAGCCAAACCGTCTCCTCTGCTGCCCACCGCTGTAGGGTCTGGTGGTGTGACCATGCCCACCCCTAAAACCCTGCCTGTCTTCCCCAGAGAAGAGTGTAAATCCCTGGACTTGGTACAAAGCACAAACTCCTCTCAGTAAGATCAGCACTGCCGTTGGGATCCACTGGTTGGAGGGCACTGCCAGCCTGAACCAGCCACAGGGAAAGCTGCTGAAACACGGGGTCTGAGCCCAAATTCAACATCAAATCCCAAAACTGGAGCAGAAGGCATTGCACAAGCTCTGTGTCCCAGCTGTCATGCCCTTCACCCGGTCGTGTCCTCCCTAAGGGCTGGCACACGTGCCAGGGAGGTGGGAAGGGGACATCCCAGGGCAGCACCAGCCTTCCTGCTCCACTGCAGGAATGACAGCCAGGACTCAGGGCAGGCTGGCAGCCTCACAGCAGCACTGCCCAGCCCGGGGAGATGGGCCGGGGTACCTGGGTTTGCAAATTAACCCCGAGGCAACTCCCTGCCCACACCGCAGCGCTCCTCCAACGGAGCTGCCCCCACCTCTCCCGGCAGGAGGCTGAGCCGTGCCTTGCCAGAGTGTCTTCGAAGAAGAAGGCTATCAGCTCCAAACAGCCGAGACCTTTAGCTCAAATCCATTAATCCTCTTTATTAAACCCGGGTCACCTCTGAGTCCTGGCAAATTAACCAGCATCTCCCCACTGCAAGTACATCAAGAGGAAACGCGCTGTACAGCGCCTGTAATTTTCATGGACCAGGGCTCTGAGGTCAGAGGGCTTCCCAGGCTCCAGTCTCTGCCTTTGTCAATTTAAAAAGGAACATCGGCTTGCGCTTGTATAAATTACGAGAGAGGCAGAGCAGGGGCCCGGGGCACTGACAGGGCACCCTGCCGGCTCCAGCCGTGTCACTGCCCCCTCCCCAGCCCGGGGACAGGAGCAGGGGACAGCCAGACCACGAGCACTGAGTCCCCTGGGGGGAAAAATGGGTCTGGGGATAACCTCCAAACAGCTGGGCAGGCAGGGCACCGCGCTTGGCATCCTCCAAGGCTACCTTGGCCACGTGCCTTCTCACTGCCTCTAATCAATGGCACATCCCTGGTGCCAACCCAGCTGGGGAGAGGCAGAAAGGGAGACTGGAAGGGCTTTGCTCCAGCTCAGAAGTGGGTGGAAAATTGCTCCCTTGTTGCCTGAAATTTCACCATTTGAAATATCTCCCCCTTTCTGCGCTGCCCTGTTGGAGCCACTCTACTCTGAGTGCTCACCAAGCCAGCACCAAAGCGAGAGCAGCTCTGGTTCTGAAGAGCCAAGGACATTTAGCTGGGCTGGGGAAGACCTGGGGCCAAATCCCTTATAAAAACTAATTATACACCCACTAGAAAAGCTACAAAAGAGACAGCCAGCCCAGCCTGGCCTAAGGAAGAAGAACTCTGTGTGGGCTGAGGAATAAGGGCAGCATGGGGATCAGAGGTCACAGCACTCCCTTCCTCAGATGGGTCTCCTCCTGCTCCTAGAAGCAGCATCCTCAAGATAAGCAAGCTTCCCAGAGCCAAGCAAAGAGCGCTCCTACACTCTGTGAGTGAAGATAACAAAAAAATCATTTTTCATGGGGAAAAAAATGTGGGAAAATTTCCAAGAGGCTCCATAAGAGCTGTAGGCATCACATCTATTCCCCTAAGACAACTCCACACTTGACACTTCCCAGCACACTCTCCATCCATAGCTTTACCACAGGGCTATAAATCCACAGGCTTTGGCTGAAGTTGCTGTGGTTTTACACCAGCCTAAGCCAGCAGAGACTGAGCTGGGGAACCATGATCCAAAGGCTGGGATGCTCATCCTTAGCTCAGTCCAACGGCACAAGGAGTTTTCAACCTGGAGCTGAGATGCAGGTAGGTTTAACACACAGCACCTCAAATCCCCCAGCCATCAGCTTGTATCATAGCTTTAGTTTTTTTATTGAAAACATCACTTCTTGCTGTATTTAATCACGGCAAGGTCATTTCAGTGACAGTTGTCAGCGTCCTGGCCAAGGAGCCAGAGGAGTGGAGCCCTGGCCTGCTGGCCAGATAAAAGGAGGAGATGCTGGGTTTCATTTCCTTGTTTTCAATTGAGAGGTGCCCACCTCGGTGTGCAGATTAAGGTGTGGGTGGGCCAGTGTCAGCCCCCCATGGGCAGAGATGGGAAGCTGCCGCTTGCTCTGCTCATCAGGAGCCCCGAGGAGAGAAATTGCATAGTTCTCCCTGCGGCCCTCTACCCACCTCAAACCAATTTCTGCTCCTTTTAATTCAATTCAGCTCCTCCTGACCCTGGCTGGCTGGAGTTGCAGAGTTTCTCTCAACAGATAGCACCAATTACAGAGGTGTGAAAATGGAAGGCTTTCAATTCGGAGAACAAACCCAAGAAACTGGGACTTTATTGAACTGAGAATCAGGGCGTGGGGAAGGGGGAGCAGGAGGGACATGGGCTCAGCAATATCACCTTTCCTCGCTCTAAAAACCAAACTCTGGGGCTGATCCCTCCACGAGTGAAGGCATCCCCAGGGACTGTGGTGGCAAATGCCAGGAGAGGGGCAGGTTCAGGTGTGCAGAGCCGATGGCACCTGGAGGTGAGGGATGCAGAACCCAGCGCTGCATCCCCGGCATTGCTGCCTCGCTTGTTAGCGGCTGTGTGTGCGAGTGCATTCCCCCTGAGCTGATTCCAGACTCTTGGAATCAGATCCCGCACATCTGACACCAACTGACCTCGCTTCCCCACAGCAGATCCTGGCTGGATTGACTCTGCAGCATCTGCAGCCCAATCCAGCCCCTCGGCACAGCAGCACCTCCCTCCACACCGCTCGTGGTGTCACACCACTTTCTGTCCTCCCACAGAGCCAAGGACGGTGGGTCAAGCCTCTGGAAACACAAGTGGCAGCATGAGCCTGGTCAGATCTGGGTAGGAGGGCTCTGGCAGGATGGTGGAGCTGCCTGACAACCTCAGCACATGGACTGACTTTATAAAAACTGCACAGTACAGCCTGTGATGATCAGAGAGTCCCCAGACAAAAGAAGGAATGTTCAGTTCATGGGAAGGAGGCAGGGATAAGCACTTCCCTGAGCTGAGCTCACTGAAGCTCTTTGCCCAATATGCCCTGATGCTAAAAAAAAATTAAAAAGCTGAAGTAAGAAGTCCTAGATGCCCAGGAGAAAAAATGGGGTTACACTTACAGGAAGCAGAACCACTAAATAGGGTCCCCCCACCATCTCTGAATGCTTCCAGGTACCTCACGGGCTGTAAGGATGCAAAAAAGCCTCTCCCAGAGCTGAAAATTCCTCTCTCCAGTCGTGTCTCCACCTGGCTGGTCAGACCATCAGCACAATGCCCATGTGCCAACCAAGCCCAGGGGCTCCCTTTAATCCAGACACGGGAGACTTCTCCAGACTTCTCCCCATCCCTGGAGATGTTCAAAGCCAGACAACCTGGCCTAGTGAAAGATGTCCCTGCCCATGGTGAGGATGTGGGATGAGATGATCTTTAAGGTCCCTTCCAACCCAATCCATTCTGTGATTCTGTGATTCCCTTCCTCGATGAGGAAAACCTCACACGGCAAAGCTCTGCCTCCCAGGCCAACACACAAAGAGCAAGGGGTCCTCCCAGTCTGAATTTTGAGCAACTGCCCATCTGGCTGGCACATCTGAGCAGGCTCAGCATGTCTTTTTGGAATCCCAGGGCTGGCGGGGGGGCACCAAAACCAAGCAGTGGCTCATTCCTGCCTCTCTCCCAAGAGTTCCACAACTTGGAGCAGCTCAGAGTGTGGATTCCAAGCCAGTGCACGGCACCTCCTGTGCCTCCAGCCAAGCTGTGACCGCGGCTCCTCCAGCACTGCCCATAAATCCTGCAGCCCGGTAAACAGCGGAATTACGGCGCCCACCATTGCTTAGCTGCCTTTGACACTAATTGCTCTGCGGAGTGTGTGCAACTGGCAACACCTTATTAAAAGTGAAATATATTATACTGTCCACTTATTGCGACTTTATAAAGATAAAGCGTCCCGAGGATTCGGAGAGGCTGGCAAAGGCAGCGGCTCTCGGCCTCGGAGCGGCCAGCGGATGCTGCAGTGCACGCAGCCGAGGCAGGGCAGGCACTGACAGGACAAATGCGTGCTCTCCGTGAAATTCCAAAGAGAATTTCCATCTGGAGACCGAGGGCTGAGTGAAGAGCGCGCTTGAGAATTTCTCCTCTGTTCACCTCCTCCTTTCAGCTCCGGGATCATCACTCTCAAACCTCGGGGGAAAGACAGGCAAAGATGCAACGTGAAAGGGCAGGGGCATCAATCATGTGCTGCCCTCCTGCCAGCATGGAGAGGAGCAGAGGGTGCCCCTCAACTCACAAAGTCAGGCTGATCATGAATTCACATTTTCCCACTTCCAGGCATTGCTGCCTGGCCTGTAGTACAGACTCTCCTGCCAGGACACAAACTGGGGCATCCAAGTGCAGGTCCAAGAGCCTGGTGATGCTCCAGCTCCCTGCCAGCCCAGTACAGGGATTTTAGCACCCAATGTATTGATCCTGCACTCTCTCTCCTGTGTTTGTCAAAGCAGGAAGTTGAACTCCACTGTTTCACAAGGAAAAACGCACTTCAGATTTGGAGCTACAGCAAGAACACGTCTCTTAACATGTGTCTCTGCACATGCCTTGGGCAAGTCATTTTCCCTCTTTATTCCTTGGCTCCCCTGTCTACAAAAACAAGTACAATGAAATTTCTCTTCTCCATGAAGTATTTTAAGATCTACTGGAAACAACCACTGTGCGAGAGTGAGACCTGGTATCACTGAGTTTCAGTAATAAACGTTTTGATCCAGGCCCCCCGGCCTTGTCTCACCAGGTAATTTTGGAAGAATTTTCAGGTTTATTTTGAATTGATGGACTATTTCTGGTTGGGAACACGACAGACAAGACGAAGGCAGACACAGGGGATGCCATCAAAGGCACCTCTGCAGCCTGCAGTGCTCACAAAGGAGTGGTGAGCAGAGAGGGCACAGAAAACCCACCCATGTGGGGTAAAAATCAGCTTCTTCCCAGTAAAACTGAGATATTCCCAGGCACATCACAAAAGTCATTACATCCACCTCCCTCCTGTACTGTGGAGAGCACAGATAATATTATTTATCACTTATTGGTCATCTCCCTTGTGGCAGAGAGGAGAGACTCACCTCCCACAGCCCATGTGGTGCAGAAACACAGCCTGCAGCTCACTTTGACTCCTGAAGGAAACGGCACGTCCTCAGCAACGGATTTGAAATATCCAGAGTCTTTGGTTCAACAAGTTCAAATCCAAGCAGGATCAATACCTTCTCACTCCTGAGGTATCAGCAGGTAATTGGGTATTGCACAGTGATGAGTAACCTAGTTTGCTCAGAAACTGCAAACTTTAATCTTCATCCATTCCTGGTACATAGGATAGCGAGGGAGGAACAGATCAAAGGTGAACAGATCAAATTCAGCTGCATTTGGACCCAGATTGCAGAAAAAAGGACTCATTCTTAAGCAAAATGGTTCAGGCTTCTGAGGTTCAGCACCTTGAGAGACTTGAGTACAACACAAGGCAGAGAAGTTTCCACTTCTCCAGTGCAGCCACCTGTGACCCCAGTGCCACCTCCCCTGGGGTTTAGGCTGCTCCTGACCCCCCAGCTTGGACCAGAGCCCTCTCCACATTCACACACAACATCTGAGCACCTCAACCTCTCCAAATATCTATGACTCCCACCCCAGCCCTCTCCCCTTTTCCCATTTCCAGCCCTGCAATGCCCATGACACCAGCCCTGGTGCTGGCAAGGAGAAGCTGGTCCAGTTCTCCAAGCAGGAAGGTCCTACCTTGCTGTAGGAAGTTCCCACCTCTGCCACGGAAAGGAGAAGTGCCAAGGTAGACTTATGGGCAGAGTGAGACAGAAAAGCACCGGGGGCAGCAGAACGGCCTATTTGACAGATTTCCCTGCCGATCAAAGCTAACTTTGCTGAGAGCTTTTGACATCTGATTAATTACGTGGCGCTGGCTCGCCTGAAAATCCCGAGTTTCCGGCAGCCCTCGCTTTTTCTCTCCACAGCCCTTGGTGGCCAAACCCGCTCCCCTGGTGCCAGCAGAGGAGGGGATGGCAGAAGGTGGCTTTGCCAAAAGTCCTGGCCTGTCCCTGGGAGGAAGGAGATAAGGAGGGTGAGGGACAGCTGGGGACAGAGCCCCTTTGTGCGAGGTGCCTTTTGTCACGGGGAGATAGGAGGAGGCTGCCGTGCGCTGACATTTCGGTGACCAAATTAAAATGCACCGCCACAGAGACTAAATGTCATTAGCCTCATTAGAAGTGATCGCATTAAAATAAACAACCCAAAGAAAAAAAATAAATAAAGTGGAAATTAGCCAACGCCATTAAAGAAATAAATGGGGAGATCCTTCGAGGACTGCGCAGCCAATGCCAACGGAGCTGTGAGTTGGGAAGGGACACAGTGGGAGCAGCCAACATCTCCACGGGCTCTGCTGCCACCCTGGACTGTGATGAGACAAGTCCACTGCTGGTGTGGCCCCACATGGAGCTGCCCCATTGGGAGAGGTCTGTGGGTCTACGTCTGTAGGGTCTCTGGGGCTTCCAGACAGTTCCAGGTTGGCTTTAAGGACCTCAACGTCCACATCCCCAGGGCTGGTGCTGCAGGCACTGCTGTGCCAACACCTCTGCATCCCGAGGGATGCACCTCATGTGCTGCTCTAACAAGGAGGATTTTTTTAGCAGCATCCAGGTTTCTCTCGGATGCCTCCCAGTCCATTATTGGCCAACACCAACCGCATTTGGCTGATGCTCTGTGACAGGACCGCCACACGAGGTGGAAGGCTTGGTGAAAGAAGTGCCACTTTGTCCTTGTAGAGAGAGGAATTTTTCCTCTAACCCCTCTTGCTATGCAAACGCCATTTCCTTTGGGGCGGGAGAAGTCATCAGAAGGCCCTTGCAAGATCCTGCTTATGACAGAGCAGATTTGAAAGCCCAGAGATCTCCTTCCCCCTCCTTCCCTTCTGTCAAAAATTATAATCATCATTTTCCAGCTTGCTGAACAATCAAAGTGTGGCCTATATTCGCTGGAGCTCCTTCCACATGCTGCATGCATAGCAACAAGTCCAGGAAACAAAAGCCAGAAGTAAACAGTTGGGAGAGAGGAGGTGAAGGGTTGGCAGGGGGACAGCAGGGGGACACTGCTCAGAAAATGCATGGGGCACAGCCTGGCTCAGCCCAGTCTCACCAGTTTGGAGCTGCTCTGAGGGCCAAAGCCCCATGTGAAGACCTCTTCTTTCCATCCTCTGCAAGAAGCATGGGAATTCACATTCCTGGGAAGCTTGGGTAGTGGAAAAGGCAGTACCAGAGGGAAGCCCAGACCCTCCTGATGGAGGGACAGCTGGTCCTGGTGCGGCTGAGGAGCCAGGAGGAGCAGCCCATGGGGTGAATCATGTAGGACAAAGCCATGTGGAGCACAGGTAACCCCAGCTGCCCTTCTGGGAATCGCATATCCACTGGAAAACTCCACGAGTGCACCAGCTCTGCTCAACACTACAGACATCTCCCATGGCTTTGCTGTCCAGGCAATCTGAGCTGATGAGCTCCAGTCCCAGCATCCCATCCTGAAGGGCAGAACTCACAGAGAAGCTTTCCTGGGCTAGCCCTTCCCTGCACTTTGCAGCCCGCTTCAGTCTCCAGAGCAGTCAATCCAGCACTTTTCACTAGCGCTGAATTCACAGAAAAGTAAACCTAAAAATATCTCCTCGTTTTCCCCCTTCCTTGCCTCATCTCACACGTGTCCCTGGCGCACATGACTCTGCCGCACAGGCAACACGTTCAACTTCCCAAAAGCAGCTCCTCCCAAGGGGGTGGCTCTCGACACTGATGGGTCCCTGCAGTACCTGAGCATCCCAATCACTGCCCTCAGCCACCCCACGCTGTCTGAACCTAAGCTGGGACTAGAGGGAGAACCCCCCGGCTCCCACTCAGCCAGACCCCACAACCCCTCGCGTGCCCACCCGTCCACAAGGGTGACACATCCCCTGCCACTCCCACCAGACAAGCCACCCTGCCTGGTCACCCGTAGAGGGTGAAAACACAATCCCAGAGCTTTGGAGAAGCAGGCAGGAAAGTGTTTCTTCCCTCTGAGCACGAAACGAAGAGGAGCTCCCTGGAAAAACCCACCCACGGAGCAGCAAGTGTCAAAGCCACCTCTGTTATGTGCTGTTGCCGCGTTGGTAATTATAAGTACCGTGCCTTCATTAGGGAAAGATGACTGGGAGGCAAGGAGATTTGCGGAAAAGCTGTTATTATTTTTAAGTTTAAACAAAAAGGGTGAGTGTGACAGCTGAAATCACTCCCCATCCTGCACATGCCAGGAGCCAAGAGCATCTCAGGGGATGCTCAGAAGGTAAGAAGGGTGCAGGATAAGTGCCCAGCTTTGTCTAACTGGGGAGGGGAAAGGCAGGGCTGCAAAGCTGAGGGTGACTCCAGGGTCATGAAGGAGATTACAGATGAAAACCAACAAGTTTTCCTCAATCCCCATGTGACTGCAGCAGAAGGATCCTCCTGGGTACCCTGTTCCCCCCAAAACCTGTTGGGGTTCATGGCAGCACCCTGACAGCCCCAATCAGTGACCTTGGTTTCTTACCAAGCAAAGCACAAACTCCAAATTCCATATTCAAGTGTAAAATATGAACACAGCTGTTTATGCAGCTCAAAATTCGCCATAACCAAATATTCAAGCCTTTGGAGAAGGTTTTCAAAGGCGCCAGTTAAGGCACAGAGCTCCCATCGGTGCCTTTGAAACATCTCTCCCTTTTCAGTTTTTCACAGGGATTCGCACCAGCAAAAGCTCCTCCACCCGGCCGTCTGCAACCGCGGAATGCACAAAGGAGGCGCTGTCAAAGAGAAGCTGCTGGAAAATGCAAAGCAAGGTTCAGCACTTTGGGGCATCCTGAAAGGCAGCTGCCAGAGCCACCGGCCCCGGAACCCACAGCCCCCAGGGCAAATTGTTCTGAGAACTTGCACTGGGGGGGGTTTGCACGGAGTAAGAGCTGTGTGTGCCTCCTCTCCCGTCACGCTCGCTCCCCACACGGTTTGGAAATGACAGCAAGTGCTGCTCCTCCCCAGCAGAATTAAAACATCCTCTAAGTGGCCAACATCAACCTTGTCCCTGTACTGGGAGCCAGGAGATGGGAGAAATCACCCTCTGACAGGGAAACTGCAGGCCAAGCCTTGGGGAGAGGCAGAGGAAGATCAGACAGTGTTTTTGGGCTCACACCCCGTCCTGCTGGGACATCTTCCCCAGCTTCCCTGACTCCTGGAAACTGATGGTTGCAGTGCCTTATCCACACCTATCCCCAGCCTTTGGGAGAGCACAGAAAATCCCTTTAAGCCCCTCTTGCTCATATTGAAATGATACTAAAGCAGAACTAATGTGCTCCAGGTACTTATTCTCAGGCTTAGTCGCAGGGATCAGCAGCCCTCCACCAGCCCGGCATCCCCCACCACAGAGAGGTGACGGTCATGTCACAGGCAGTGGGAAAAGCATGCTCCTGCAGCAGGGACCCCTTTAGGGAGGGATGGGAAGGTGGTTTGAATGCCTGCAATGTCTATTTTGTAAATTTAGATGGGTTTTACAACCAGCAGCAAAGCCAGGCTGCCCCAGCAAGGATGAAGCCACACAGAGCCTCTGGGAGGGTGCAGAAAGCAGGTCCTGGGTGCAAGGGTGACAGTGCAGCACTGGGGGACACCCCAAGCTCTACAAGCTTCACCTTGATCCCAGTGCCCTGGAGCAGTGAAAAACAGGGTTGTCCATCTCCCCCTGCACTGCCAGATTTTCTGACCACTGCCATGACAAGTAATTTCCCCCAGCCTGCAAAGGCAGCGATATAAATGTCTAAAGAGGCTGATGAGCATTGATTTTTGCCACCTGTAGAGCCATGATGTCACCCTGTAACTGCAGCTCAGACAAATAGATTCCCCCCTGCCCCAAATTCATTCTCCATCACAGCCCACCCTCATCTCACAACAGCAGCACCCACAATGCCCAGCAGTTCAAAGCATTTGCCAACAGCTTGACAATTAAATTACCCACTCACCTCCCCATCCTGCAGTGCTGGGCTCATTAAAAACCTTCAGCATCCTTCCCACCTCAGAGAGCAACCCATGTCCAGGAACCTGCCTCCCCCAAGGCTCCAGATGGCAACAACATTAAGCCTTCAAAATTATTTTAGATAGAAACTTGTCTTACAAAGAAATAAAAAGCTGCACAGTAAGGTGCTCTCCATGACCAGAGGGGTCAGGGTTTCATTATTGCATTAACCTTTCTTGTCTTTAGATTCCACGAGAGTAAATTGGCAATGAGATGACACGAGACCCAATGGGAAAAATGCATCTTTCCTAACAAAAATAAGAGAAGGGGGGAAGGACAGAGGTGGGAGCAGGAGAAAGAGGAAAAACTGGCAAATAAGCTATTACAGCTAATAATAACTTTGCGATGCTATTTTCTGCAGGAGCCTTCAAGTTGTGATGTTTCCCTTCACTCTAATTACACCTTCTAAAAGCAGGTTCCCTTCTCACTTTAACCACCCCGTGTGAAACTCCCGCAGGATTCAGATAAGAACGGAAAGGGAAAGAGTTTGCACTTCAGAAACAGCCTCTGCACATCCCAGGGGAGCGTCACCTGCATAAAACCCTTGGGATTACGCCTGCAAATAATAAACAGCCCCCAAAAAACCACTTTGGGAAGGTGCAGGCTCCAAAGGACAGCAGGGACCATTCACTTTCCCTCTGCCATCCATGACTTTGCCAACATGACTCGTGTTCCAGCCCACGGCAGTGAAACCATGACTGAAATCACTGCTGGGACACGTTGGGCAGGGAGGGAAAACATCCAACCTCTGCGAGCCAGGCACAAATAAAAAGGATTGGAGATGTTCAAATCCAGGGCAGGAAGGCAAAGCAGCAAGCAGCCCAGAGTATTTCCCTTCCTCTAATGCAGGCAGAAGGGTTTGGATTGATGGATTAAGGGCTGAGCCCAGCCAGGCAAAGTCCTGGGCTGGTTTAGCTCAGGGGACATCCAAAGCCAAAGCAGATATTGCTGCTTAATGGAAATAAGAAGGGAAAGCTACAACCACATAAGTGTGGATCAAGGAGCCTCTCCCAAGTTTTCAGGGGCTTAAATGCAGGGGGTTTTTCCTTCCCTGGCACAAATAGAGGCCAGAGCTAGCCCAGGCCTTGCCTTGGCCTTGGCCCAAATAGCCACATCCTGAGGAAACTGCAGCAGGGCACTAGCAAACAGCAAATGTGCCCTGTCAGGTTTCTGCCAGCTCCTGCAGCTTAAGGACATCTCGATGACAGCCCATCAAGTGTCACACGTCCTCCCATTTGGCCCACACAGCTGCTTCCATCCATTTCTCTGCAATTCCAAACCACAGAACCTCATCCAGCAAGAGGGTGAAAGAGCCAAAGCTCTACTCAGCGCAGCCTTGCTGAGGCACGCCCGCCCCCACACCAGGCACACCCCCCCTGTCCTGCTGAAGATCTCTGTTCAAAAAAACCTTTACATGTACAAAGTCTGGCAGCTCACACAGCCACAGCTCCCTCGTGCTCACGTGCTAAACTACAGATGCACCATTTTGGATCCTGGTGTTGCTGAGGAGCTCGAGGCTCTGCTGTCAAGGGTTCTCCACCAGTGCTCCCCAACAGCCAAAGCTCAGCCCAGGGGACAGTGCTGACCTCAGTGCTGATGCACATCCCAGTCTCCTGCCATCCCACAGAGGGGTTCCCAGCCCAATCCAGAGGGTCTTGTATCCACTGCTTTGCTCACTTGGCACTGCGACAGCTCCAAAGGACCCCAGGACGTGGTTGGTCCCATGGCACAAGCCTCCACAAGGAAGTTTTAACCCAAGAACCCTCGTGTTCAGCACTGCTGTGGGCAGAGCTGTTTGCCAGCTGACACGAGTAACCTCTCCCCAGCCAGCCTCACCCTCTTGCCACACACACCAACCCTGCACAGCAAAGCGCTGTAGCTGAACCACGGGCAGCTGCTGAAATCACAGCCGTGCCTCTCTCTGCCCTGCCGAGCCCAACACAATTCTCCCTGGCAGTCACGAAAAACACCGGTTGGGTTCAGATCGGATCCGAGCCTCGACACACAGTCCCCATCTGCTTGCACAGGGATGATAATCTTTCCAGCTGCTAAAAGTGCACATCATCATCAAAAATCCGCCGGTGTCTTCCTCCCCCCGGCGCTCAGCTCCGCTGTCCACCCCCATCACCCTCGCTGCCTGCAGCGCTCGCTGCCCCGCCAGCATCAGCACGGAGCCAGCGCTGGATCCGAACCCAGTATCTCCCCCTGGCAAGCCGTGGGGACGAGGCCAACCCACATTTCGGGAGCCACCCGCTCAGTTCACGGAGGTTGCGGCACCGGCGCTGCCTCTCCGAGCGCCTGGATTGAGGCGGGGGGTTCGTTTTCACTTTGTAAAAGCGAGCGAGGGGAAGGCTCCGAGTTTGCCTGGCAGGAATCAGGGCAGCACGGATGAGGGGAGCACAGGGAATAGCATGACAGCTCTCAGAAGAGGGAGGGCACAGCAGGTGCACAACTCTGAAGGGGAAAAACTGCATGAGCCCATCATTTCGAGGCAGAGGTTTCCCGAGGGGCCAGACCCTGCCCAGACCCTGCGCGATCCCGGCCAGCCCTCACTGCAGGTGCCGGCACCGCTCAGGTACCGGCGGCTCGGTGCCCACCTGGGGGCCCAGCACGGCTCCGGAGCCCCTCACTGGGAGCACTGGGCAATCCCCCGCTGCAGAGCAACTCGCTGCCTGCCTGCATGTGCGCGTTCGTGCGCAATGTGCGCGGAGCCCGGGTCCCCTGCGCGCAGAGCCCGCTCGGCTCTCCCACCCTGCGAGCCCCTGCCCTCCCATCCGCTGGAGAAAAAGCTTTCTGCGCTACCTGGGATGAAGAGCAGGGCAGTGGTGGCCGTGAAGACGATCCAGCAGGCAGGATGGTACATCTTGGAGCTGCGGTAGGCGAGCGGCTGCTTTGCTTGATGCTTGCTGCTGCCGCCGCTGCTTTTCGTCTGCGCTGAATTCTGAGGAGGTTTAAATCCAATGTTTGCAGAGGGAGGGAGACGGAGTTGGCGAGCTAGAGAGAGGGGGAGAGACGGGAGCAGGCAGTCAGTGTGTGTGATCTCCCCTTGCACACGCACACACACTCGCGCACAACTGGCAGAAGGAGCACCAGGCTCCGTGCGTGCACCGGGAGCGCAGACCTCCTACCGGGCACCCATTGGTTCAGGATGCTGACTGACACACGCACACTCGCTCTCCTGCGGGTTTCACTCCGCAACCAGGGAGTTAAATGCAGGCATCGACCCCCCGAGCATCCCTCCCGGCACCAGCTGGTGCCTGGCATGCAAGGAGCAGCCCCGGGATGCAGGGAGCAGCCCCGGGATGGAGGGAGCAGCCCCGGGATGCAGGGAGCAGCTCTGGAATGCAGGGAACAGCCTCGGGATGGAGGGAGAAGCCCCAGGATGGAGGGAGAAGCCCCGGGATGCAGGGAGCAACCCCGGGATGCAGGGAGCAGCTCTGGGATGCAGGAAGCAGCTCTGGGATGCAGGGAGCAGCCTCAGGAAGGAGGGAGCAACCCCGGGATGGAGGGAGCAGCCCCTCTGGGATGCAGGGAGCAGCCTCAGGAAGGAGGGAGCAACCCCGGGATGCAGGGAGCAGCCTCAGGAAGGAGGGAGCAACCCCGGGATGGAGGGACCAGTCCCGGGATGCAGGAAGCAGCCCCGGGATGGCGGGAGCAGCCCCGGGAGGGAGGGAACAGCTCTGGGATGCAGGGAACAGCTCTGGGATGCAGGGAGCAGCCCCGGGATGGAGGGACCGGCCCCGGGATGCAGGGAGCAGCCCTGCACGGACACGGGCACGGTCCCAGCGGCTCCTCGTGCACCAGCCGACTGCAAAGGGGAATTTTTTCTTCCCCAGACAGGAGCTGCCTGGTGGGGCAGCCTTGGCTTCAGCCCCTTGGCTCACCCTGCCCTCTGCTCCCCTCGCTGGGAAGGCAGCAGCAGCTCTTCCTACTGCTGAGGCAAACCAGGGAACGATCCAAGCTTTTTAGCATGAGTGGGTGTTTTTCACACAAAATCTCTGAAACCAAGCAGCAATCTTCCCTGTGCATCCCAACTGGAGACGTGTTTGTTTTGGTTTTTTTTTTTCCCCTTCAGCAGCTCACAGAGCCCCAAAAAGAGCTCAGGATACCTGCTCCTGCAGACCCCCTGCCCGACACCATCCCGTACTGAGTTTTCCTCAGGCTCTCCTTTCCTTCCAGGATGCCACAATTTCCCTCCTTACGCCCAGATCCCCCTCCCTGGTACATTCCCACACCTCTGCTGAGCCCTGAGCATCCCCAGTGCAGGGCTTGGACAGCTGTCCCTGCCATGTCCCCCTCCCACAGCCACCTCCACACCAAGGCATTCACCAGCCAGGGCTTGACTTTGCTGCACTACCAAACAAACAAACAAACAAATAAACAAACAAGGTTGCAAAGATTAGTTTCCAAAACAAACAGTACTTATTTTTGACATTTTCTAAACAAAAGGACGCTTCCTATTTCTCATTAATTGCAGCTTTGTTAAAAACAGACTGTAAGTGGGCTTTTTTTTCTAATGCTTCAGGACAAATTCAAACTTTCAGTTTTTCTCAAAACAATCTCTTTCCCCCCTAACTCAGGGTTAAAGGTCTCATTTTGTGTTCCAGGCCCAAGAGAACTTTCAGCCCAACACTTTGGATTTCCAGCTAACTCACCAGAGCTTTCTGACACCAGTGGCCACAGACTCCTCCACATCCCACATCCCAGGGTCTCACCTGCTCCTCACCTTAGTGCCTGTTCTCATCTACCTGGGCTTGTTCTCACCATCCCTGGATTCCCATTTTCCTGGATTATTTTCCCTCGAGACCCCTTTTTGCATTCAACCATCATCTCAGGGAGCACCTGGCTAAGAGACACCGCACTGGGGTTCAGGAATCCTGGAAGAATGATGAATCCACAAACACCAATTCCCACAACCTGCCACAGAGCTGGGGCCAGAGCTCTCCTGGCATCCAAATCCAGCCACAAACCCCTGATCATTCCCTTCCCTTGAGTCTTTTTCCCCATCTCTCTCACCCACCTGTTACAACTCGACACCACCACGTCCCTGTCCATGCACATCCCTCTCATCTGGCATTATTTCCATACACAGCAGCACTGGGAGGAGCAGGAAAGTGGGTTTGGTGCACAAAGCCATATCCATTGTGCTCTGAAGGGGTGTCCTCACCAGAGAGGGATGGGAGCCAAGCACACGCTGCCAGGACAAACTTCCTCTGGATCTCAACCATTAATCCTACTTCATTTTCTACTCTGCGTGAATAAACCACAAGTTTTTAAAAGCTTATAAATCAACCATATTCCCACATTATCTGCTGAAGGCATCCCATCTCCTGCAGCCTCAGGAAAGCACCAAAGAAAACATGACTAAGGATTTAATTCCTTTAATAAGAGTAAAGCTACGTCGTTTGACCTCTGAAAGAGCTAAATCATCACACGGAGCAAAAACCAGCAAGCAGAGTGTCTCCCTCAGCCTGGGATGAGCACAGGGATATTTCTGTCCTGAATTTCCCTCTAAATGACACCCCAACAGATGACACCAAGCAAATTCATCCTTTGACTCACAAGTATTTTGGGAAAACAACTGCCAAGAGACATTTGGGATTTCCCAGGGCTGCCAGGCATGTGGCTGCATCCCTCCTGGCCAGCCCAGGACAGGGACATCTGTCTCCAGGGGAAACTGAGCTGCTTTGGGGCTCAGCTGGACCCTGTGGCTGCAGCTCATTCTCCAAATCCACACAGCGAGCTCTGAATCCACCCAAGGCAAAAAGAAATAAAGTTATCTTGGAGGAACTAAAGGAAATGAACAAAGAAATCATTTCTAATTAACAGAAATGTTTGATGGACTCAGAACAAACATGTTGCTCTGCTTTCAAACCCTGAGTTGAAAAGCTATATTTGGGTAAGTTTCAAAACAACACATTTTTACTTTTTTTTTTTTTTTTTTCTCCCACCACCACACTTCTCCTATTTGCCTTCTTTTTTTTATTTTTTTTTTTTCACCTGGCAGTGATTATTACCCAAATCCAGCACACACTGAGCTGCTCTCTTTGCATATATTTTGGCCAATTAGGCTGGCACCCGAATTGCCAAACACAGCTCTGAGGGTGACCTCGGGGCAGACCTTTGGTACCTCGCTGCCTTTACCTTCCCATCTGCAAAATGGGAACAAATGTGCTTTGATCACCAGACAAATCCATCACTGCTCACCAGCTCTGCAGGGCCGAGCAGGCACTGGCCTGTTTCATTTGTTTGATTTCCAAGACACATAATAAAAAGGTGTATAAATATGTATTTAGCTGGTGGAGCTTTTCTGGGATATTTGGGGTTGTTTGCTTTCCGATATCAAGCAGAGAATCTAAAATGCATATTTAAATTTGACAGGCAGCCCCCGTTTGGAGAGGAGACATTCTGGTCCGCTGGGCACATTTAGACATGATTTTTGTGTGTATTTCCAGAGGTTTTTTTCCCCAGCTGTCTCAATGCATATTCACATCTGGGACCAGAGTAGTCTCTGGGGGAAATAACACGTTTTCAGTGAAGCAGAGGTTTCCTCGCCCTCTGCTTGCACAGCGGGGGAGAGCGGGCAGAGCAGGGCGGGAGAGCAGGATGAGGAGCATCCCTGCACCCATCAGGGGGTGAGGAGCCTCCCTGCCCCCATCACGGGGTGAGGAGCATCCGTGCACCCTTCAAGGGGTGAGGAGCATCCTTGCACCCATCAAGGGGTGAGGAGGATCCCTGCGCCCATCAAGGGGTGAGGAGCATCCCTGCACCCATCACGGGGTGAGGAGCATCCCTGCACCCACCACGGGGTGAGGAGCATCCCTGCACCCGCCACGGCGTGAGGAGCATCCCTGCACCCGCCACGGCGTGAGGAGCATCCCTGCACCCGCCACGGCGTGAGGAGCATCCCTGCACCCGCCACGGCGTGAGGAGCATCCCTGCACCCGCCACGGCGTGAGGAGCATCCCTGCACCCATCACGGGGTGAGGAGCATCCTTGCACCCATCATGGGGTCCTCCACCACCAGAGCAGCCTCCACTGAGCTGATCCCATCTGCCAGAGGTGATCCCTACAGAGCCCTGCATCACCTCATGCCACAGCTCACCACGTGCCACAGAGAGCTGTCTCCCTGCTCCTCCAGCTCCCGAGGACCATCCTGGCCCTGGCCACCTCCACTCTCCTTCCCAACCCCAGCATCCCACACAGCCCCATGGATCATCCCACCCAGACCAGTCCCAGGGAACTGGATGGTGCCTCTCTGCAGGGCTGTGACTTTGCAAGGAGCCCAAGTGGTGCCTTGACGGCTGTCTGCTCACACTGGGAGGTGTAGGGGAGCAAAGTGGGAGCACTGGGATGGGCAGGAAGGGGAGCAGGGGCGTCTGGATGGGCAGGAAGGGGAGCAGAGGGGTTGGGATGGGCAGGAAGGGGAGCAGGGGCGGCGGGATGGGCAGGAAGGACAGCAGGGGAGTCTGGATGGGCAGGATGGGGAGCAGAAGGGTTGGGATGGGCAGGAAGGGCAGCAGGGGAGTCTGGATGGGCAGGATGGGGAGCAGAAGGGTTGGGATGGGCAGGAAGGGGAGCAGGGGAGTCTGGATGGGCAGGAAGGGGAGCAGAGGGGTTGGGATGGGCAGGAAGAGGAGCAGAAAGGCTTGGATGAAAGGGATGCTGAGGTGGGCAGGATGGGGAGCAGGAGCTCTGGGATGGGCAGGAAGGGGAGCAGAGGGCTCCAGGGAAACAGAAAGCCTCCCAAACCAGCCGTGCCTGTGGGTTTCACCCCCGTGCCCTCTCGGCAGTGCCCGCCCCAGGCAGCCCCCGCAACCTCCTCCCGCCCCACTCCCTCCTTCCTGTCCCCTCCCTCGGGGGGTGTGTGTGTGCTCTGCTGAATGAAAGGCTACCCTTTTCTCCTTGACATCTTGTTAGAATGTGAATACAACAGCTATTGATTTGCATTTCGTGCAAGGAGAGAGGAAAAAAATAAAAAGAAAAAACCCTAGTTTTTTTTTTTTTTTTTAAAAAAAAGAAGACTCTCTGAACTCAAGAGCTCCTGCAGGAATAAACAACCTGGATGGGACTTGGAGAACCCAGGGAAGTGTCCCTGCCCATAGCAGGGGGTTGGAATGAGATGATACCAACCCAAACCACCCCGTGATTCTATGAATTGAGCACCAAGCACCCCAGGCTCTGCAGGGAGAGCAGAGAACCCACTTGACCATCCTTCCCAAGTGCCTTTTCACCCCCGCAGCCCTTGCCAAGGGCAAACATTGAGTTACCCCAGGCTGGGCCAGCAGCATCCACCCAGCCCCAGGGGGAAAGGCAAGCAAAACAATTAAGCTGGACACAAGGCAACTAAATGAGCAGGAAAAGCCAAGGGAGAAGCAGGCTGGGGCTCGGGAGGAGATGGAGCAAGCAGCACTGCTCACCTCTTGAAGGTCCTGGCTTGCAGTGCCATCAGTCAGGCTCCTTCCACGCAGGTCCCCAGCCATTGTGACACAGACACCAACTGTCCTGCTACCCTTCCATGGGGAGTGTCCCACTCCTCCAAAGCAGGGCAAGCACGCCCAGCAAGCAGGCAGGAAACAGAGGGGGAGAAATGAGGGTGCTGGCATCAGTGGCTGAGGGCAGATGCATCACCCGCCCCACCCCAGCGAGTTGCTGGGGGGATTAATTAGTGTTTGTAAAGCACTTTGAAGATAAATGAGACCGTGGGAGAGCTCCTGACCAGGAGAGAGGGGGAGACGGGGATCAGGGAAGCCAGGTATGGTGTGGTTGCTTATCTGGTGTGCAAGCTGCAGCCCCAGCTGGGCCGGCCCCACGCGGGTGCAGATGAAAGGTAGAATGGGAAAATTTCCGCAGCGTGAAAAAAAAGAGAAATCATGCGCATGCTGCTTGGGAAAAATGAGTGAGAGAGAGATGAAAAAGATGGGATCTAAGTCTCTAAAAGCTGTAGAGACCTGCTATTGATTCTGGCTTGGGAAGAAGGGGCCTGAACAAGAGCTGGTGTGTTGTTAAGTGCACTTATCTCCTCTTGTTAGACGGCAGAACGGGGCCAGATGGACAGGGTCCTAATTCCTGTCAAGAATCATTACCTGCCGCATGCTGGATGAGGCACCTCCAAAGATGTACTGTGAGCACTGGAAAACGTGGCAGCACCAGGAGGTCGGGACCCCACAACGTCCCTGGACAACCCATTGCAGTGCTGGAGTGCCACTTCCCTGAGACAGCTTTTCTTACATTTAAAGAGAATTTCCTGCACTTTGATTATGCTCGTTGCCCTCTCCGGGCACTCCTGGGAAGAGCCCGGCCCCTGCGTGTCCCCAAGTGCTCCCAGCCACCCCCCAAAACACCACCACCCTCCAGAGCACCCCACGTCCTGCGAGGAATCCTCATGGGAAGGAGGATGGTGGGAAAAGACAGCGAGAGGGTTTGCTCCCCTCCTCAGCCGTCAGGAGGATGGGCCAGCGCCAGGGGCGATGAAACACAAGATACCCTCGCACAGATCTTTGATCACAGTAATTATCCGTTGTTGTCACGTACAACACATTATCTCCACGCAGGCATCAAATTCCTTCTGTGCCACCCCCACCCCCTCACGCCCCACTGCTCCGGGCTCCCCATCCCACCCTCTCCAAAGATGCTCTGTCCAGGACTGGGGCAGGATTCCCTTCACCCAGTCAATGAGTTGAAAGCAAAGAGTTTTTTGTTTGCCTGGCTTTGATCAAAAATGACTGAACGTCAGGGAAAGAGCAGGGGGAAAAGAAAGAAAACAGGGCAGAAATGATGCATCCCTGATCCATAAGCAGGAGACGGTTCAAGGATGAATCCAGGCATCGTTCACCGGCTGTGCACTTCTGGGGGTTGGGTTTTCTCTTCTTCTTTTTTTTTTTTTTTTTTTTTTAAGAATGAGAGAGAAAGAAAACATTTTTTTTTTAAGCTTTGCTTCTTTTCATTTTTCTCCGAGTTCAGTGGCTTTCCTCGTCAAGCCTCTGTAGCTCAGGTAAGAACAGAGGGCTCCAGATTAAAGAGCAACACGGCAGCCAAGCAGAAGCCGTCAAGATAACAGAGAGGACAGAGTCAGGAAAGACAAAGGAGGGAAGTCTGCTTTCTGCAAGATTCCCACTCTCAGCTTTTATGTAGATTACTCCAGAAACAGGGATCAAGCTGATCAAGCTGCACATTTCAGACTCCAATCCCAATCCTCTCCACCTGGAGCTGGGGTTCCAGGACAACGATCAGCATCAGGAGCCCTGGCCTCAGCATCAGGGCTCTGACAGACATTTAATCCAGCCTGGATTTTTTATAGATGCCTGGGTGGGTGGACAGACAGACAGCACGCCAGACTGACAGCTCGAAATACCTCTCTGCACAAGCGTGGGTAGCAACCAAGCGTGGAGCCTCCTGCCAGAGCATCTCACGTGCCAACGAACAACCCAGCCCTGCAGCTCATCCCAGCCCTCACCCCTCTCCCAGGGCACCCAGGGACACAGGTTTGGGAGGGAAATTGGTTCCATCACTCCAGATCCCAACAAGAGCCCACCAGCTGCATCCTGCAACATGGCCCACCACAGCTCCTGCAGCCACAGGATGCAATATTCCCCCTCCTGCCTCAGCTTTGGGGTGTCCAACCCCAGCGCCTCTCCTTGGCACCAAAAGCAATCTGCAGTGTGGGAGAGGATTTGCTCAGAGCCATCCCCCCATAGGAAAGGCAGGCACCCCCCAGAGCAAGGGCTCAGCAGGGTCCACATCTCCTGTGACAATGACTCCAGCAATGACATTCTCCAGGAGTCCTGAGAGGTTCCCCAGGGAAGCCTTCCCTACTGCCTTGTTTATAGATCTATTCTTAGCTCGACTTGGACTCACTGCAGGAGCAGCAAGGAGCCTTTCATCCCGTGACCCCGAAGTACCTCAAAGAATATGAGCCAAGCCTTGTGGAGAGGAAATATTGTCCTCTCTGTTTGACAGAGGGGTCAGCCTACGTGTGAGGCCAGGCAGACAGGCAGCAGGAGGAGCAGGGAATAGCAAACAGGCAGGAGAGGCTTTGGATGTGCACAGGGTGAGAGGCAGCCCGGGGACACCACAAGGTACATCTGAAACTGGATGGACTGGGGGGGCTCAAAGGATGGAGAGCAGGGACAAAACTCCAGCTGGAGACCCAGAGCTTGTGCTGCTGCCCAGGGATGAGGGAGGTGCTCCTTCCCTTCCAGCAGGAGCATTCTGGGGGTCTGCCTGCTCCCACAAACCCACTGCCCTCTGCTTAAGGCACGGGGAGGTGGGAAATATGTGGCCAAAACCCCGTTTACAGCAGAGCAGCAGGAGGGAGGCTGAGTGGTCACAAACTCCGTGCAAACAGCCCCATCCTTGGGATGCTCCCAGGAAAAGGTCATCCTGGAGGCTGTTGTTGTGAGGAAGCCACCAAACCACCGTGTTCTCACTCTGCCCTTTAATGACAACAACTTTGTTTCTTTTTTTTTGTAAAAATCATGCTGGAATGGTGCTCTCCCAGCCGCAGGGCCCTGTCCCAGATGTGTGATGGGAACATCTCCCATTAAAGACGGGAGATGCTCATTGTTGCGTGGCACCCCTAATTTGGGGAGGCAGAGCAGGTGCTGGGAGAGGGGGCACTGCACCCTCACACAGCACAGAAAGTCTTTTCCATATGCTGCCTGATCAGTTATATCAGTTTCTTAAAATGCTATTGCACAGATATTTCAGAGGCATCCTGTAGGACCATCTGGTATGTTATATATTGCACAGAGCCCGGCCAATTCTCGGATCCTGTAATTTTATCTCCTCCATTTCATATGCGGCGCAGGCATTTTGCAAAGTGACGGGGAACGGGAATTTGTGGAGTGACGGAGCACACGCAAACCCAAAGGCAAGGCCCAAAACTGAGAGGCACTGGCAGCTCCCACCTGTCCCAGGCCCTGGAGAGGAGTTTTGGGGCTGCACGGGGATGTTTGGGGTCACCCAGCTCGCCTGCATTGCCCAGGGCAGGGTGCAGCTCTCTCCATCCCTCCTGCTGCCTCCGTGCCTCCGACAGCGACGCTGCGGGGTGGAGAGACGCCTCCGGCATCTCACAGATGTCCTTTTCCCTGCCTCCCCCAGCTTTTCCAGGCAGCACCATGGTCCCCACAGTCCCCATGGGAGCGATGAGCTGCACTCCAGCACGTCTCCCGTGCAAACCCAATGTCCTCCTGGGAATCACAGAATCACAGAATGTCCAGGTTGGAAGAGACCTCCGAGATCATCAAATCCAACCCAGCCCCAACACCTCAATTAAACCACGCCACTGAGTGCCCCATCCAGTCTCTTTATAAACACATCCAGGGATGGTGACTCCACCACCTCCCCACAGGCCATTCCTGTACTTTATTATTCTTTCTGTGAAAAACTTTTCCTAACATCCAACCTATATTTCCCTTGGTGCAGCTTGAGACCGCATCCTCTCGTTCTGTCAGGAAGGAATGCTGCAGCTCCACTCTGGCACTATCCCTGCCTTTATTCCTTTTTCCATGGAGAATGCGTATGCCGACCTCTGGCAGTGTCCAAGGCCAGGTTGGATGGGATGTAGAGCAACCTGGGCTAGTGGAAGGTGTCCCTGCACATGGCAGGGAGTTGGAATGAGATGAGATTTAAGGTCCCTTCCAACCCAAACCATTCTGTGAGGCCACGAATTATCGTGCGCCTTGGCCCATCAGAGCCCGTCAGCAAAAAACCATCTCTGCTATGTGGGGACAGCAGTGACAAGCCTGGACAAGCAAAAATCCCCAAGCTACCCCCATGGATAGCTGTGTGCTGCAAGAGCAGGGAAAAGGCCAAAAATAACCCCTGAGGTTATTGCAAAAATTAGACTGGAGCAGGTGGGCAGAGCAGAAAGGAGAAAGCCCTGTCCTCCCAGAGCCACAAACTTTTGATTTTTCAAGTGAGTGCTCCCAACCCATCCATCACACACTGACACCACTTTATCAACTCTTTCTCAACTGACAGCAAAGTTTGGTGCTGCTCCACTCAATTTCTTCTGATTTCATTAGGAAAAGAGACATCAAAAAGGCAGAAATGTTCTGATTTCCTGTGTTTTGCTGGCTCCCTCCTCTGGCACTTGGAAATATTTTTATTTTGTAATGGGTTTGGCCATGAAGTAATTGGAAACATGTCCTGTGTTCTCCTTGGAGCTGCTCTTCAGGGCAAGCAAATC
This sequence comes from Nicator chloris, assembly GCA_013400495.1. Lineage (NCBI taxonomy): Eukaryota > Metazoa > Chordata > Aves > Passeriformes > Pycnonotidae > Nicator > Nicator chloris. The sequence continues at coordinate 448,143 of WAAE01023748.1, forward strand.
TTGCTCTGACTCAACAGAGGACCTGTTTTTAAAAGCTTTTTGTATCCTTGCTACAATAATTAAAAGGAAAAGGAGAATTGACCAAAAAGAATACCCTTGCTTGTGTCTAATATTAAAAAGGTCAAATACACTTTGAAAAAAGCACTGCCAAGCAGAATTAGCAACACTTAAGCCCATCCACGTCCCACTGCTTAAGGAAGAAGTAAAACCTCAGAGACAACACCTTGAGTGTTTCCTACCCAGAAGGGTCTTCCCCTGACCACCATTAATATAACATCAATGTAAATCTGAAGCCTCATGGCTGATTTTCCCCCAAAGGCACATTTTGTGGCTTTATTTGTTTTAAAATAAAGACATGACCCTCTCCTGTGGAGATGTGGCAGAACGTTCACAAAGGTTTTGGTGTCAGGCATGAATTTCTGCTTTCAGTTGCATTTGATTCTTCTCTTAGCTCATTAATAAGCATTAATACCTTGTGTTTGTGGCATTTAATAGTCCCCCCAGCACTTCAGTTTTGCTTTTGAAAGGCAGACTTTTAAAAGGCTTTTTTAAACATTATTTTGTTATTGTTCATGAAATGGTCCTGACAGAAAACAACATTTCCATTCTGGTTTAAAACTTGTAAACAACCTTTCCCCTTTCTAAAGAAATGAAATGTGTTTATCCATCTACCAAATCCCAGCCAGTGAAGAGCTACAGGGAGCCTGTTAACTCCAGGAGCTCAGGGTGGGAGGGTTGGAAAATAATAAATAATAATGCCAGTTTCTACATCTTTCCTCTAAAGTTTAAGGACTCTTGGCACCTCTACCCAGCATATAAAAACAGATTTCATATTAAAATATGAGCTTGGTTTAAGGAGGTTCATCTTTCTTCCCTGAGTGTGCAACACCTGAATAACCTAATTGAAGGTTCTCTGTTATAGATCACGTAATTTAAGGTAATTAACAGCAGAAGCAAATTCTGCTCCCAAAAGGAGCTGAGGGTCTCATGGCAAGCATGTGATTATCCTCTCCCTTCCCTAAAGGAAAACCTGAACCCTCCAGAGTGGGGATGAAGAGGGAAAGGAAGACTTTCAGAGAAGGAGGAGGGAAGTGTGACCAGCACAGGGAGGAAACTGCTGCTCCAAGGCACAGCAAAATCACCAGAGCCCCTCAAAGACTGCTCCCTCCTTCCCCAGCACAGAGCCCTTCCCAGCTGGAGAGTTCCCCCTGCCCGTCCATCACCCCCCACACTGCTCTGGAACTCTCAGTCAGCTACAGGCTACATAAATATTGACAAGGTGCATTCTTAAATAAATAGCTCTGCTCCAGCAGTCGATATTGACCACTCAGAGAAGGCAAAACAAAAAGGCCTGGGGGACGGGAGGTTTCATCCAGTCCCAAATTGGATAAGCACAGATACAGCCAAGGCACTGGGGATGGCCCTTGGTTTGTGTCCTGACACACCAGCTGGGACACAAGGAGGGGAAAAAAAAAAAGCCCTGGAGAGACAAGAAGGCAAAATCCTTGCATGGGAATGATGTCTTGACGAGACATTTGTTTTTCTGGTTCTGTTGCCTTCTGGTCAACTTGAAAATTCGATAGTGTGAGTGGAGAACTGGGGCAGGGGAGGAGCGGGGAGGCAGCGTGGTCCTCTGGGGACGATCCATCACAGAGGCAAGGCTGCCAAATCACCCTGGAGCTGCCCAAGTGTGTTTATGGAAGAGATTAGAGAGCTCCTTCTGGGGATCAAAGAAAAGCTCTCCCCCAGGAGCGTGCTGCCTTCAACTCCCAAATTCCCAGAGGACTCCTTTAGCAGCATCTCCTGCAAATATTTTCTTTGGGAGGGTCACAGTCCCATGAGTCTCATTAAGGACCTTGAAAGAAAACAATACTTAATTTGAGGGGACCACACTTCACCCGGTTTTAAGTCAAAATTCCACATGGGTGCCAGCATTGGTTTATTTGGATGCAAAGCCTCGAGCCTCAATTTCTAACCCAAAAGGTATCCACTGGTGCATCCCCAGCGCCCTGCACTGTAATTAAACTGGAAATTATCATTCCGAGTCACAGCCCTCATGCAGCCAATGGCATTCATCTCTCTGATATCAACCCATAAAAAAATAATAACTACAACTGGAGCTTGCTGGAGGAAATGAGCGTCGCAAGTCACGGGGTTTGGATCGCAGGAGTTCAAACCCATTGGTGGCAGGAACCTTGCAACTCCTGCCCCCTGGTAATGGGAACTTGCCTGTTCCACGAACTCCAAAAGCAATCCAAAGGAGAATCATTCTTTATAATTGTTTTTCAACTTCTCCTCCAGCTGGAGGAATAATGACTGCACAATTCTCCTAACAACATGATCATAATCTATCAGTTCTATGAACTATAGAATGAACCCAAAGAGATAATTGGTGCAGGCACTGAATGATAAACATGTCAAGATTATGATTTCTTTGCTTAAAAATGAAACGAAGATATGATTGGAAATGCCATGCTTGGGGAGTATGAGCAATATTCCCATGCTCCATCATCTAAATTAGTTTATAATTTGCATACACTAGTATTTTTAGGCATTGTTCGAAGGCAGGGGAGCTGTAAAACATTAAGATCCAAACATCATCAGACTTTGTCCTTCAATGGCACCTTCCCGGCAAAGATCTTGCCGTGCATCAGGAGGTCCCATTACCTCGGGAGCAGCTGCAGAGGTGCAGCTCTCAGGGGGTTTATCACCTCGCTCCACAGGGTTTTACAGCCCCGGAGACTTGCTGGGAGCGCGAGGTGTGCGCACACGCCGGCAGCCGGCTCAGCAGGCAATGAATTTTAGTGCTGCACCTTGCTGCCTGCCGGCTCCCGACGCTCCCAGAGGGAGGACAAACCCAGGCTGACATTCAGCTCGTGACAAACTTAAACCACAGCGAAATTCTCCTGATTTCCATGGTTTATACGAGGGCTCCCGCGCAGCCCTGGGAGGTTCTCAGCCCACGGTGCTTTGCTGGGTTAAACAAGAGACAAGAGCACGGCCACCCCAAGCTGTGCACGCAGGCTGAAGGAGCCTCTGTCTCCCCTCCTTCCCTGAACCCACCTGCACTTTTTTAGCAGCAATGCCAATGAAAAAGGGAGGGAAACGGGCATCCCCCCAAACCTGGGGAGGGGATATTTAACCCCCAAATCCAATGCACACCCTCATCCTGTGCAAAGATGCCCCACATCCCACAGCAGGCCCTGTTTTCCCTGCCCACAGCACCTTTTGCAGCCCACGGGGACTCCCCGGAGAGCACCAGGTGGAAACGGAGCCTGCTGAACCATGAAAGAGCAACTAACAGGTCCCTGCGCCTGTGACTGTTCCTGTCACTGCCTGGGAGCCCCTCGGGGCTCCCTGGGAGCACAGAGGAGGGGGTGGGAGGCAGAGCCAGGCTGGCTGCTCATTCCCTATGGCACCCATTAGCCTGCTATGGGATGGCAGTGACAGCGTGGCACGAGCCAGCTGCCAGCCAGGTGCGGGGGCATCGCCCCACCCGGACAGCTCCAGCTCCAAAGGGGATGGGGAGGCAGGAGAAAGAACCTTGGTGGGCCCTGGGTGGGCTTTGCTGCAGCCCCTCCATGGATCCCTCTGCACAGGGAGCAGAGCCTTGTCCCAAAAACCCAGCACAGCATCCCACACACAAAGGGATGGGAAGCACAAAAAGGGACACCTCTGCTCTGGGACAGGCTCTGCAGGACTCAGCAGCAAGGAGGGAACACCAGTAAAGGCAGCTTGAAAGATGAAAGCACCAACTCCATCCTTTCTCTGCTAAAACAGAGTCCCTTAAAGCAAGTCTACTGAATTAAAGAGGAAACCCCAGAGAGCCTCCATGCTCATGAATAAATTCAATTTGCCATCTCATTTTTGAACTTATAAAAGCCAAGGCTCTCTAAACAAGAGACAAAGCCTCACACTATGCCTCCAGGCACCTGGAGACGAGCCCTCAAATGGGGTATCATGCTTTTTGGGGTGCTCGAGCATCCCAGCTCCAGGTCCCTCATCCCATCTCAGAGCCCCAGTCCTGCTGACCAAACCCAGTGTCACAGAATTGGTCACCAGACACACAGTCAGGACAGGAAGGCAATTTGCATTAAATTTTCCTATGGCATTATTTTTTATTCTGCTTGTATCATTATTATTATTTGCTTGCATTTCCCCCCTCCTCTCTTTCATGCTATCTTATCTGGGATTGCAGTGACACAGCCCCTCTGCTTGGGCACTGCTCCCTCACCCACCGCCTGCCAACAGAACAAATCCACCTTTTAAACAACAGCAAACCGAAATCCAGTGTGATGCAGGTGCTGAACAGCAGCTGCTTGGCTGAAGTGACCAAGCACCTCTGATTTTACAGGTTACAAACCACCAGCAGCCCCTCTCCAGAGGGACCCTGCAGCCAGGGGTGGCTCGGCCCAGCTCCTCCCAGAACCCTGGATCTGCACACCTGAGGCTGCCTGTGGCCAGCAGCACCTGAGCAGGTTTCTAATGCAGCTGCAGTGCAGAGAGAGGAGCCCCAGCACATCCCAGGCACCGAGGCCATGGGATGCTCACTGGCACTCCCCCTGCATCACACCTGCCCAGCTCCTCCTTCTGTGTTCAGCACACTTGGGAAATTTGGGCTCGCAGTGGGAGCAGGCCAGAAGCAAATCCAGACAGAGACTCCCTGGATTTTGCAGATCCCACCACTCTGAGCTCTATAAACTCCAGGGTTTGTGGCTCTGGAAGCAGAAGGGACAACCAAAGTGATCTGATCACACCCCTCCCTCCTCAAACATCATCACTCCAGCCCTAGGAGTGGTATTAAAGGCTCCCTGATTTTTCCTGCACTTTGTTGCTTGCTGTGTCCCTCGTGTGTTGGGAACACAGGCAGCACAGCCTGGCTCAGCACTCAGGAGCCAGCACTGAAGTGCTTTAGGAACCCAAGCCAACCGAATTATGTGCTGTAATGTGTTCAAGAAACACTGACACACTTGTCAAACTCTTCACAATTCCTCCTTTCTCTTTCCCTTTTTATTTTTTAAATTTCTGCCTAGCTTTATAGATCATTGGATAACATTCAGAAAATCATGGGGATGATTTTCTTTTCTTTCCCCATCATTGCCATCAAATGAAGTTATTTGTGAATACATCTGCTGGAAACCAAACCAAACGAAACATGACAAGTCTATTTTCACCGTTGGCAAGGCACCGAGGTGCTCACAGCCCCTTGTGTCACGGCTGGCTGCAGCACCAGGAAGGCACTTTTAGGGAATGTGGGAAGCAGAGTGTCCAGAGGGTGACTGCAAGAGGAGCTGGGATGGGATTTTACAGCAGGGCAAGAATTCTCTAATGACAGAAGGCTGAGGAAGCCATAATATACAGGAAAAAGCCATCCTCTCCAATAAAATACAGCAGGTTTTGGAGTTGCAACATCCCAGTGCAACCTATTACTAAGTCATTAGCAGGAAAGTAATATTCTAATAGTTACCAATTTGACTAATAAGCCTCCAAGGCAAAGGAAATGCAAAGACAAAAGGCTCTGCCTGATGCACCAATTTATCCTGGTGATAAACTCCTGACTCAGACAACCATGTTGAGCCTTGTTGAGGTTTGCTGAGGGAATCCTCTCCTTCAGCAGAAACACAGGTGCTGCTTCCATCTACCTGCTCCTCTGCAGCCATCTCCTTCTGCATCACAAACCCCTCGAGGTTACACAAAATAAAATTCCTTTTCTAGCATATCCCAGAGCCCAGGCACAACTCTCCCACCTTCTCCCAGGCAAACTGCAAGAATCCTTTCCCTCTCCCAGCTGTGGCTGGAGATTCTTCCTGAAGAGGTGGTTCAAGGGCCAGTGGAGGCTCCTGGACTTCAGGGCCAAATCCTGTTTTGCCAGGGGAACACACACAAATCCCCAGCAAGGGGCACAGCCCAGGATGGGAAGGGGAGCCAAACACTCTGGCTTAGGCACACACCATGCCAAGCATGGCCCTTTCTGGATTTAAAATCTTGATGCTTATGAAATCTCTTCCCAAGAGGATGCCTGGAATAAATTGTCATCTGATAATAGCTACCAGGTGGCGAGGGAAGGAAAAAACAGACATGCACAGAATGTTTTGACTTCAAACTCATGTGGATTGTCAGAGAGGGAGTGCATTTTGTGTCCCTTCCTCATGCCCACCTCCCCCTCCCCATTTTTACCCCTTCATGGATTTTTAAAAATTATTTTGGCTTTCTTCAAGTGTTAGGCAGATTCTCTGGGGCAGTGGCTGAGGCCAGAGGCAGAGCCCAGAGCAAACCCCCACCACTCCTCAAAGGCTCAGGGGTGGCCAGGTTGGGGTCTCCTCTCTAATTAACTGAGTGGATGAAAAAAGCCCTGCACAGACATCCTGCTTCTCTCTCCCTCCCCCATCCTCCCTACCTCCTGCCTTATCCATCTGCCCCTTCCCACTCCGGTCCTCACTCCCCATCATACCTGTAACCTTTCCCATTAACACCTGCCCAGGCAGGGAAAACCCTTCCTGAGCTCAAAGCATCTGCTCCTCATCAATTTGCCACGGAGCTGCCTCAGCCTCGGGCGAGGAGCAGGCACAGAACTCCCTCTCCACCCAGGATGACATTTCCAGGGCAGAGGAGCAAAGGGCAATCCTCTCACCAGCTTCAGAGGCCAGGGAGAGGCAATGTCAGAGCTCCCTGCTGCATTTGGGGAATGCACATCCCTTTCTTCCTGTTCCAGGAGCCTGATGCTGCTCTGTATGAGCCTGTGAAGGCACACACACACAGATTACATCTTGTTCCTAGCAGGAAGAGATATTGGCTTGGAAAATATCAAAACTGCCTCTTAGCCTGCAGCACCCTCGTCTCACAAAACAAAAAACAAAAAACAAAAAAAGATAGAGGTTGAATCAAAGAAGAAGAGACATTTTACTACACAGAATATCCGAGGAAATTTCGGTCTGTAATGAGGAGGTCAGCACAGAGAGCAAGAAGGAGTTTTAAATGGCATCTTGGAATTTTAGGGATCTCAACACAGCAGGAGGGAGTGCAGCAGGAGCTGCCAGGAGAGCTGAGCTGCTCAGCCACCCGTGAGGGAGGGGACATCCAGCTGAAGGCACCGAGCAGTGACAACCAGGAGAGCATCAGCCACTCCCCTGCACGAGTGGGAAGAGCTACTCAGGTCCAGAACCACCCAGGCACTGCCCTGGGCAGGTCAGTGCTGCAGGAAAACCCAGCATCCCAACCCCAACCTGGGCTCTGCCTCCACAGCTCCATTCCTGCTGCCTCCATTTCCTCCATTCACGACTCGAGGAAAAAGAAAGTGGTCACAGGCAGGCACTAATGATGAGTGCCAATCTAATAACACACATAATGCAGGCAGCTCCATTGCAAGTGTAATTGCAATCATAATGCAATCAATACCAATGGAAACACCGTATTTATACAGGGCCTTTCATCACTCACATGGAATGCAGTCAGTGCCAGTGCAAATACGCCAGCATCTGAAATAAAATATTTGCCACACATCTCGTCTACATGCAGACCAAACACTGCATTCGGGAGAGCCTCGGGATGCTGAAGGCTTTGCGAGGTTTCTGGGCATCTGACAAACTCAGGAAAAGCAAAATAAAACTCCCGGGTCCAGCTGTACTTTGGGAAATAATAAAACCTCCATTCACATTGAATTCTCCTTAGCTTAAGTCACGATTTCCACATAGCTCTGCCTGTCAGTTCCCTGCCCTGGCACACTGCCGTGGTCAGGCAGTCATTAACCTCCTGACGGGGAGAAAATGGGGAGAAACCTCCTGGCTGCCAGCAGCATCCAAATCCTCCCCACAAGGGCTGCACCAGAGACCTGCGGTGCTGCTTCATCCAGTGATGGGCGAGCACCCGAGCTCGGTGTTCCCTGCTGACATCCCTGCAGACACCTGTGAGTGGTTCCATTAAGGTGAAGCAGCTCTGACACTTGGGAAAACACAGCATTCCAAAGACTCTGGAGCCTGGCAGCGCTGGGAGAGCAGAGAAAAGCATCCTGCCCTCACTCACCATCCTTTCTGCCCTCTGAGTCTGATCCACACAGTCCATCACTGGGTCTTGACACATTTAATGTCTCAGTAAAGAAAAACATGATGTGTTGATGCTCCTGTAAAGCTCTGACAACTGACAGCCTAATGGCTTCTTATTTTTTCCCAGCTGCAGTTTAGAAAATGAAATAAATTTAGGTCCTTAAGGAGACTGGCTGCTCTGTGAGTAACGTGTTTGCTGCCATCCCAGGCAGCAGCTCTGGGCTGCAGGAGCAGGGAGCAAGGCTGGAGAAGGGAAGGATGAGGGGTAGAAGCAGATGGAGCAGTTGTTCAGCACTAATTTAAGCATCCAAATCCACCTGGAGTGCCCTTCACTACTGTTTGCTGAAGGCGAGAGCAGCACCTAAAACTCCAGCTGCAAGTGATGCTGCTGTCCTACCCTGGAAGTGATGGGTGGGCAAACAGGATCCATCCTGTTAGGGTGGATTTTAGGATGATTGGGAAAAGGTTTTCCCCCAGAGGATGCTGGAGCACTGAACGGGCTCCCCAGGGACTGGGCACAGCCCAAAGGCTGCCGGAGCTCCAGGAGCGTTTGAACAACGCTTCCAGAGACAGGGTGGGATTGTTGGGGCTTGTGTGCAGGGCCAGGAGCTGGGCTGGATGATCCCTGTGGTCCCTGCCAGCTGAGGATCCTCTGTGATTCTCGGAGCCCTCTCTGGTTCCATCCCCAGCGGGAGGACGGGTGCCCCTCGGGCCGTCAAAGCGGCGAGCTGCGGCGGCAGCTCCCAAGTCAATTAAGCAGCGCTGCTGTAATTAGGGGGAAGCAGCGCATGGCCACGGGGCTGGGAAGCAATGATGGAAAGCCTTTCCTGGCAAAGGGCCGGGTCCTTGTGGAGCACACCCCAGCCATCACTCGGCAGCAGCTCGCCCAGGCGTTGTCCAGCCTCAAGGCAGCAGAGTGGAACCCCTCCCTCTGGAATGTTCCTGAGGCCCTGAGCGATGGAAGATGGACAGGGCTGCAGACAGAGCTCTTATCTCACCACAGAGCCTTCGGAGGGCAGGAAAGGAGGCTCAGGAGTGGGGACACCGCTCCCAGCAGCTTGGATGCAGCTCTCTTCTGGATGCAGACAAGGAGGGATGGGGGTGGTGGGATCCTGCTGCCTCTGCCCTCATCCTTGACGGCCACCGTGGGACGTGACACCCTCCCCAAAGCATGGCACAGCTGCCAACCCCAGGCAGGGAGCTCCCAGCCATCCAGAGTTTGGGGGACCGTGGCAGTGCCAGCATCATTTAGAGGGCACTGCAGAGGTAAGAGCAGCTCTGATAAAGTGGAACTCTCAGATCCAGCTAAAAGCCATTTCTCTTTATTTTTTTTTATTTTTTGAACTCCTCTTAGGCCATTTCCCCCATGAAATCTTGGCCCCTGATGCAAAGCACAGCTGTGATGGTGGAAGCTGCCAGACCCCACCAGCCTGTACCACTGAGCAATAAACTCAGTGACCCCAGCCTGAAGGCTCAGGGGACCCCTTTATGATCCCACACCTTCCCACTGGAGGGAAAAGCCAAGCAGAAAGACAGGACAGTTGCAAAGCCAACAAACACAAACTGCTGCATCCCCCACAGCCCAACCGCAGTGTGGAGTGGGGGCTGCAGCCCCCTCACACACCCCCAAAATCCTGGTGGTGACACGGAAAGCTCACACAGCCCCTCCAAGCACTGTCCCTGCACTCACACCCCAGCTGGAGCCCGGGGGGACCTGGTCCATCTGCACACACCACACCCCCCGGGCACAGTGTGGAGCACAGACTGTTCCTTTCAGCACTTTTCTCGCCCCAAATTCCCTGCTCTCCCCCTCCCTCACTGCCAGAGGCTGTTTTTCTCTTGATCCAGGCCAGCTTCAAAACCAGGGCCACTGCAGCATCTCTTTGCCAGTGGTGTTTACTTCTCTAAATGCATTCCCATCCGTACTCAGGATGACCCCATTTCTTTTTGGAAGCACCCAGGACTTGGAAAAGGGATGAGAAGGGAAGACAGTCTGCAGGCTGCTCTGAGGCCAAAGATGTTGAGATTTTCAAAGAGGACATTGAAGGTAGGAAAGAAAAGGCGGTGCTAACTGCTCTGGTGGGAGCAGAGGGATGGGAAGCAGTAGAGGAGAAATTAGGGAAGCTCCAATGCACTGGGAACATCGGGGACAGAGGCAAAAGCAACCTCAGCTCCCTGGCTCTGCTATGGATGAGTTTATCTTAGCTTGGGAAAGTTATTCCATTCCTCCATGCCCTCCCAAAAATACCTGTGGCTGTAAGAAAAGCTTGTTTGGGAAAGTTTGGGAGGGCAGGGAAAGGCAGAGAGGAGGAGAGAGGTAAATTGAGGCTCCACAGCTGCTGGGAGCAAGCGAAGGGCCCAGTCTCCTTCCGAGCACGGCGAGACACGTGGAGTGATGAAGCCGCCAAGAAGTTATAATCAGGACTAATAGTTTGAGGTTCTTAATATTCCTGCAATCCAATAAATCAATGCTGCTAAATACGAGAGCGGGAAGGCGAGCGGGGGATTGACAGCACAAATTAGGTTGGGCTGCGGGGAGAGATTTCTCAAGCAGTTGGTTCCGTCTGAGCTCACAGGCAGCTCCTAAGCCAGGGGTTAGGAGAGGATGCTGCAGAGACATCTCTCAGGTGAGCTGTGCCTGCTGCCCGGACACCTCTCCTGGCATCAGCTCCTCCCTGCTCAGGGAAGCGAGAGCAGCCCCACCCGCCCCACAAACATTAACTACTTGTTCACTCTGCTGCTCCCCGGGCACTGAGAGGATTAGCTCAGTGTTTATTTCCTTATGGGTGTGTTTAAACCATCATTCAAGTGCCAGGAATTGTGATTAGAGATATAAAAATGCTGGGATTTACAAGAGGATTAGTACCCTAAAACAGAGCTGCTGCTATTCCTCCTCTGATCCTCCCGAGTATCCCAGGAAAGACTGTTGTGTTCTGGGGGAAAACAGTGATGCATAACCTTCACATTGGGGGAAGGGAATAAGACAGCCTAGCTCTTCCAAATCCTCCAGAAGACACCTTGCAATTACAGGAGATCTAGATCAGATCTTAAGCAAATGCCACAGCTATAACTTCAGCCAAGTTATAAAGCATTCCTGCGGAGGGAATGACTCAAACATGTTCAGCATCCACTTCTGAGTTGGGGACTAAGAGGCCATACAGACAGCTCCTATCAAACTTAGCTTATTCCTTACAAAATTCAAACTTATCACAGCCCAGAATGTGTTACCAGCATCAAAAATGGGGTGGACAGATGTGTTGCCATGCACTTTTCTCTGTGTCAGCCACAGGACATCTGCAGAGAAACCAGGATGTTCAGCCCAGTCATCTCCATCTTCTGCTCTGTCCTCCAGAAATGAAAGGACCAGACTCAACACTTGAACCGCTGTATCCCTTGTCATATGGAACTTTTCCAGCTCCTTAAATCATTCTTGTCTGCATATGACAAGGAATTGGAAGGGCTGAGATTATTTATCTTAAAAAGGAGACAAATAGGAAGTCTTATGATAAATGTATATGAATTAATGAGTGAGGGAGACAAAGTACATCTGGTATTTCTACCCTCCCTGCCTTGCAACACAAGAAGTCCCGTTTGATTCCACCGAAATGGTGACAAATTCAAAACTGATGAAAAGAAACACTTTCCCTAACCAGCCTATGAAATCCGTCAAAGCCTGGAGCTTGGGAGGTTTCAAAGACATTTATATCAATAACACGGCTCTCCAGAGCTAATGGTCAATGCTAATGAAAAGGAGAGAATGAGTTTAAAGCCCTCTCTAATGACTGCAGTGGGCTGGAGAGAAGTCCTGGATTTAGCCAGCAATTCCAACCTGAAAAACTCTACTTCACATATTTGCAAGTCCGGTGCTGCATGGATTTATTAGGGGAGACTGCTCTCCCCAAATCCTCTGCTCCTGCCTGTGATTCAGGGCCCACCTCACAACCCTGCTGTAGGCACTATGAATTCAAACAGATCCTCTTAGGAAACATTTGTGTTTTCCTTCCTACCCTCCCACCCTGGTAAAAGAGCACAGGGAGGTCGGAAAGCTTGCTCGTTGTACAGCAGATTTCAGTCCACACTAGACCTGCAGTCTGAGCTCCCCAGTACTTCCTATTTCTTGTCAAAACTCATCTGTATTCCTTACCCCTGAATTACCAATACAGGAGAGCACCACTGCTCTATTTTTCCTGGGAATTGCTCCTTTGTCTTTGCTCTCTCTCGATCATGACTGTTATTGATATCAAAAGCAGGGCCCAGAGACTTCAAACAAGAGGCAAACCTCGATTAAGTAGACATTGTAAGAGATGGTCCCTGCCCTAAAAAGCCCAGATACAAGAAGAAAAGAAAGATTTGAAAACATCCCCAAGGTCACAGAAGGAATCTGCAGCACGTCCAGGGGAAAAAACAGTGTTGAGCCATCCCTGGACAAAATTCACCCCATCCTCCTGTTTTCACATCACTTGTGGCTTTAAGTTTCACATGCTGGTTCTGCACCTGCTGTGACAGGACCAAACCTGGCCCCCCACATCTCCCTTTTTGGGCACTTAAAACTCAGGACATGCACATTACAAGGATCTCAGCTCCTCCTTCCCTGCATCACCACAGCATCCTCTTTCCTTTGCTTCCCACCGTGTTCTTCATGGTTGGTGAGGACCTCTGCAAGTGACAGCTTCTCTGTCTGAGCAGGACATTAAACCCATAACATTAAGGCCAGGTAATTAAGGCCAGCTCTCCAATGAGTCCTGATAATAGAGTGGGGAGGTCAATGGACCAAGTCAACAAGAGGGATGGACTCTTCCCAAGGGCAGCTCTCCTTCTCCACTGACACAACTTGGGACTTTATCAGACAACAGAACTCAGAGAGTGTGAAAGTCCTCCAGCACCCCTGAGCATAAATCACAACCCAAAAACTACCTGAGCAGCATGAGGCTTCCCTACACAAATACAGTGCAAAACACTGGGCACATTTGTCCTGGCCATCAGCAGCTGCAGTGATCACTGTAAGAGGTTTGAGCACAGCAGAATGTTCTTCACTCTGGAGTGTAACATGCCCATTATTAAGTGCTATATAATGCCGAGCTCCTGCTGTAAAAGGGTCTTCAGAAATGACAACATAAAGAATTAACGGCCTCCAAAACAGGGCTCAGGTGAAACCTGATAGTTAAAGCCGGGAGAATTTTATATCAAAATCCTGCAAGTTTCACAGGAACATAACACAAAGCCATAAATCACATTGGCTCTGCTCACAAGGTTGGTGGAACTCAGGAAATATAAAACCCCCAAACTTTTGATGAACATCCCAAGTCCTGAGCTTGTTGAAAGGTTCTGAGCCACTGTTTGTCAAACCCTGTTTACCAATACACACTGAAATAATTCATGGGTTTCTGCCAAGTGTAAGGCAAATACTACTCAAATTAATAAAGTTACAGTGCTGGCCCAAAGCAGGTGTGAGATGGGGATGGCACATGGAGGACATGGCTCGTAATGCCCAAGGAATGAGATCTCTGACTGCTGTAGAGTCCAGCACTGAGATACAGCCCTGCAACCCAAATCCCTCTGCCCAAAGCAGGGACAGAAGCATTTTTTACCCCCATACTGTGGGTTTCAGCATGGAAATGATGAGGAAGTGCTCAAATACTAAATAAAGGCCATGAAAAACATAGACACACAAACAAAAAACCACCAATAAAGAACACGGGCACTGCAAGTGCTCAGAGAGGATTATTCTTCAACAAGTCACATTTCCCCATGTGCTCTATCTCCTGTGTCCTACTGATGCCTTGGAGTGGCTACCTAGAACAGAGGTTAGACCAGATCAAGAGAATAAGAGTAGGTATTTATTAAAAGCCTTCAATAGATACACCTTGGGCAGTCAGAAGCCTCTGAGAGGGGCTACACTCAAATTGGATGACAGTCATGGGTTTTTCAGACAGATACAAATTTGGTCCATTTACATATCAGGGGTTAACCCTCCAATTACAGCTTCAGGTAATGAAGTCATTTACCCCCAGTGTTCTCCCCTCCCCAATTCACTTTTGTTTACAATTTTGGGCCCTGAGCCTGTCAGGTGTCCATGGGTTCCAGGTCCAGAGGGATTGTTTTCTCTGGCCAAAATATGAAGAGTTAACTACACTTTATATGGAGTTCAGAGTTATGCACTGACACAGCACAGAATTTGAAAAATATTAAATGCTAAAATCTTAAGGCACCACTGCCTTGCCCTGAAGAGCCCAGCACTGCACAGCCCAGTGTCCAGTCCGACCCCTGTGAGACATTTTGCCGGAACGTGTCTATTAGCAAACAAAATCTGACGCAAGAATGAAGTTGGCGAGGAGTTTTAGCGCTTTCGTTTCGGTGGGGCTGCTCCCCCCGGCCGTGGATTATCGATCTGTGCGGAGAGGAGGCAGCAGCCGTGGCTGATGTGCCGTCCCTCAGCCAGGGGTAACGCACGGAGCTGCCGGGATCTCAGGTAACTGATGATCCCATCCGGCACGGGAGCGGGGAGTGATTGATTTACTCTCCATCCTGGTACTTAGACTTTTCACCCTCAACAGGCCACGAAGCCTCATTCATCATCTTCATCAATCAAATGGGCAAATATCATTAAATCTGCAGGCCACAAGCAGCATCATTTATATTTTTGTCTTCTTTTTTTTTTTTTCTTTTTTTTTTTTAACTTTGTTTCAGAAGTTTGCCGCTTCCTCTACTCACATCCCTTCCTGAAAAATAGTGCTTCCACCTGCCAGGAATTCAGTGAGGCAAAGTGCAGAAGCTGAACCCTGAGAAGAAGGGATGGTGCCAGGCTTTGAGGTCCTCACTCCCAAGCCACAGGGGATGCTCAGAGGAGTAGAGCATTCCCAAATTCTCCAGAGCTGCCAGACATCAGTGATGCCTGGTTTGATCCCTGTGTGCTCCTGGACACACCAAGGGTGTTTTGCCACCAGGCTGACCCAGGGCACAGCTTTTAAGCACCACCACACAGGATGTGGCACAAACCAGGGCAATTCCTCAGAATTCAGTGGAGCAGCGATGACCTGTCTGTGCTGTTCATCTGCCCCGTAACTTCCCAAGGACAACAAGCACCTCCAGTTTGTCACCACTGTTTATTTAAGCATTGATTTTTTCCTTAATGCATTTTTTCAAAGTCACTTTTTACAATGTGGAAATGTACCAACACCACCGAGCACAGGATGTGCAGGAAAGGGACGTGAAGCCCATCAAAAATCTGGGACAGGTCTGAGGCCATCCTGAAAGAAGCTGACAATTCACCCTGGCAGGTTCAGCTGTGTGAGTCCACTCTGTTTATCCCAAGGCTCTGACCAGCCCAGAGTCAATGCTGAATGGGTGGATGGATGGACAGCACTGCCAACAAGTTCACTGCCTCCCCTCCCAGCATGACACTCCATTAGAAAAGTTTTTAAGAAATAAAAAGAAAAGCAGCCATAAACACTGGGCAAAATAATCTGACTCAGGGAAATTTCCAGTGAGTTCAGAATAGCCTGGAGTGAAAATCCATCTCTTATGTGGCTGAAAGAGCCTCGTGAAGGAACAGATGCAGCCTGTAAATTAAATCACCAAGAAAGGTTGGAGGAGCCAAATGAAATCTCCACCTGCCATTACTTCTGAGGCAGAGACAGGGCTGGGCACGGGGAAGGAGGGCGATGGATGGGCAGACAAATCATTTTATTAGCCTTAATTGCCATTTCAATACCATACCCATGTCTCCACATAAGCCTTCATTCTCTGCAAAGTTGTCAGTTCATGTCCTGAATGGGCCAGCCTTGTTATCAGCAAGGCGTTTACAGCCCCTGGGCTGTGCATTAATTAAAAAGGCTTTGTGCTGAGGCTCATTCATTAGCACACTGCTCCTTTAATCACTGCCTCTTCAGCCACCAGGACAATCTATAAATCTCCTCAAATATGAAATAATGAAGTGGAATGGTTCAATTTATTACAATGTAATAAGGCAGGATAATGTGGGGGTGGACAGGGTGGCACTGGAGCTGTCTCCTTGCCCAGTCTTCCCACCTCGTTACTGACAGTGACCATGAGTGAGAAGAGCAGGAGGGACGCAGGGCAGGATGGAGAACACACGGGACACAGATCTTCCCATCTCCTGCCATCCCTCCCACACGAAACCCAGCATGCCACAAGTCACTGAGGATGCTGCTGAAAGCCAGACATGGTTCCTTGGCCTTGGGAGGGAGGTTTTGCCCTGAAGAAGTCCCCAAGATTCTGCTCTTTGACGCAGACACCAGCATCCATCAGCACTAGGGGAAGCCTCTCACTCTCCATCCCATTTTCCCACCTGCACCCTCATTTCCCCACCTCTCCTTGTTGCACCATTCCTGGAAGGATCCAGGTTGAGGTGGACAGGCAAGTGCCAAGGAGCAGATGTTCTAGGGAACATCAACAAGCTCCAAAAATTCACATATTAACTCAGCACAAAGCTCCTGTTTCCCCTCTCATGGCTCATCTCCCAGCAGCTGGGCCCTCCAGTCAAGCTGCCAAATAAAATGTGATTGTACACATTGGGTTAATTAACACAGAGAGAAGGGACAACACTTGCCTGGCTTTGCATTTCTTAAATAAATGCATCAAGGACACCTAACTAGTGAGGGGAGGCCAAACATGAGGATTTCTCTCCACGAAAATTGCAGACTAAAAATGCCAGGGGAAGAAAAAAACTTCAGCTATTCTAGAAAAGCAGGCACAGCATTCAACTAAAGTGCAAAATGAAAACTGCCCATAGAAAAGTTGACAAAAGCTAATTATGCTCTAGCATAGAAGAGAAGCATTTAGAGAAAAGCAGGATTTGTAAAGAACATTGTAGTGGGTTTTGAAAAGTTACTTTTCCCTGTCAAAAGATACCAAGTAAGAAACATCGAGTTCACACTATAACAGCTCTACAATTTGCCATTTTATTTTCATTGCTTTCCCTATTCAGCACTGTTATATAATTAATGTGGTTATTAATATAATTAATACAAGCTGTTGATTTATCCAAAGTTCATTCCGAGGGAAGCGAGTTGTGATAAATTCACAATTAGAAAAAAAATTTAAATTATCAGAATATCCCATATCAACATTCTGTTTAAAACTGAAATTTGTCTTGAAGACTTTATTTCAGAACCCGGGTTAGGA
Source organism: Nicator chloris (assembly GCA_013400495.1). NCBI lineage: Eukaryota > Metazoa > Chordata > Aves > Passeriformes > Pycnonotidae > Nicator > Nicator chloris. The sequence goes on from WAAE01023748.1 coordinate 465,326, forward strand.
CTGTTCCAGGTTTTTCCACAGGGAATATGCAAGCCATAAACACGAATCTTTTAACTGACCCAAATTAACCCTGCTGGGAGGGGGTGCCCTGGCCCAGGAAAAGACTCAAGGGTTTGATTTTTTTTCCCTATTTATTACCAGAAGTGCATTCAAATGCTGTTAGAGAAGGGGAAAATGATTCTTCCTGTGTTAAAAAGGCCCAATCCGTACACATTGCTCAAACCCACAGCTCTTCAATACCAGCAATCTGCTAAGTGCTAATTTGTCAAGACAAAACCTTTCATCTCCAAGGCTCCCCAAACATTTCATTTGCTTGAGAATCACTCACCCCATCACAATAAAATTCCAGATCATCCACAGGGTGCCACAAGCCGGAGGTTTGGGTTCCTCTTCCCCTCCAGGAAGGGCTCCTCCAGGAGAAGGGCAACTAATTACTGCTCAAGTCAACGAATTAACCCTGTCCCTGGCTACTTTGTGAGTTTCAAGGTGCTTTTTAGAGGGAACAGCGTGGCGGGGTCCTCACCATCAGAAAACTCTATTACACAGATCTTCAAAAAAGCTCATTACTACAAAGCTACCAGCATTCAATCCCATTAATAAAACACATCGGTGTATAATTATAATATTAGGCACTTAAATTGCAGTTTTCATCTGCAGCTCTCAAAGTATTCTACCAGAGTAAATTGAGTCCCCCCTAATTTGGGCTGGTCAGGGTTTTCCATTTGAAGCCTTTCCTGATGGAGAATTGGATTTTGCGTTTGAAAAGAAAATCGCGAGAAGGATCTGTTCTTCCTCAAAACGGTTGTTTCCTTCTGGTGAGGGATATGCAAGGGGGAAAAATCCCACAAAATCTATAAAATTCGATGGGGAGGAAGAATTAAAATGCTGCCAAAAAGGAATAGCCATAATCTATAAACTTTTTTGGTGGCAGCAAAATCAGTTTTGCTGCAAACTGCTCGTGGTGTATTTGCACATAATCCAACATTTGCATTGGGGTTGTCCAGCTTGAAACATCATATCAAGGATAAAAAGGACAAAAATGCTTCCTCTTGTGGACAAAACCACCCTGTGAGCCATTTTTCTTCTCTGATGGAGTCTCCAAACTGGGAATCTCCAGATTCCTAAGAGCTGCTCCCCAGGTTTGGGCTGTTGGGGACAAAGCCACGCTCTCTGCAAGCTGACAGTGGCACTGCCCGTGACAGATGGAGGGTGACAACCACTCCTCCAGAGCCACATCTTGGCCCTTGCCAGAACAAATCTCTTCCAGCAGGCAACGAAGCAGAGGAAATCAGAGATGAAAATAAAAGTATTGAGGAAATTGTCTGTCTGGGAGCCGGAGCCAGGCGGCACACAGGGTTCAGCGTTAATTTGTGAGGAGACCTGTGTGCTCGGGAGGTTATCCCAGGAATACCACTGGAAATGATATCACCACGGGCACCCACCAGGCAGCTCCCTCACAAACCTGTTCCCTGGTAAACACCAATTTTCAGTAATTCCAGCTATTATAAACAACTTAAAGAGGACTCAGATCTCATTTTGCAGAGAGCGCAGGGGTCTCGAGGACTGTTTTCAAAGTTTTCCTGCACGGGAGTTAACAGTCTATGGCTTTGATATGTTCAGCTGCTGTGCTGCTTCCAGGTTTATTAAATTTACAGCCAGAGAGACAGCATGGCTTGTTGTTTTTCCCAAAGAATCCCCAGAAGAAAGGCAGAGTTTATCAGGCATCAATGCAAGCTGCAAGCTCGGAAACCATGGGTGTCCAGGAGATCCCTTTCCTAACATCACACAACAAATCACTGCTCCATGCACACATTTATTCAAGTCTCAAAAGGATTATTATATATGTGGTACCCCCACAAACATACCCACTTTTGGACACTCACATTGACAACAGTGAACAGATTAAATAATCAAAGGTAATCCCCAGTGAGGAAGGTTAACCTACCTGCTAATAAAGGATAAATACCACAGCAGCACCTTTGGGCACTAGGAAATAAATACTCCAAACCCTCCTATTCTCCAATTATTTACCCCCATGGTTTCCTTCTGAAGAAGGGGCTTGGTTTTGACATGAGAACATGACAGAAATTATACATTTTTCCCCCTGTTGATGACCAAAAGCTCCTTTTTGCTGAAACTGCTTTTCAATCAGCTCTCATTAAAATTAAATCATTTTGTTGGATCTAGAGAGGTTTTATGGCCCATCCTCACATGCTTGGTGACCAAGTGGCTCACAGGATGATGCATCTCCAGGTTTCCCATGGTGCTTCCACGTTCTGTGTGAAGGGAGATTCTCCCTCATGACAAATAAGAGGATTTGACGCTGCTCATCACAGACATCCCTGCCATGTCTGCCTAAAACCCCTTTAAATCCATCCTGCTTTTTGCAAACCCTGAGGAAGGAGAAGAAAGGACAAGGCCAGGCACAAACCACCAACATCTATTGTGCATCACGAGGGGAAGAGGTTGGGCTCCGGGGACGTTTTTCTTTTGGCACTTATTGTCTTCTAAACTCCGCAATCTATACAATAGCTATGTTTGTAATCACTCGAAAATTTTCAATTAAATGTAAAAAACCAGAAACAAGTAAATCTATTCTCTCTTTTGACTGTTTTATTGATTAAAATGGATGCCTGAGCTGCGGCCACTGAACCATGAAAAGCAATCTGTCTTGGATGGGTAAGAGATCGTTAGGAAATCGTTGTGCGGAGGCAAGAATAACTGTGCATGTACACACACGTGTGGGGCTGGGCACAGATACCCACACGCTGCCATGGAAAAAGCCACCTGCAACAAAAATTGTGTCTATATATTTCACTATCGAGTTCAAAGCAAGCTGAGGTGTTAGCCTGTCACAAGACCTCTCGTTTTCTGAGTTTCATCATTTCCCTCAGCAGCCAAACCTCGTCTCCGTTGCTGCGGAGCACACAAAAACCACGAGGTGGGAGAAGAAAAGCCTCGAGGTCTGTCGTGTTACAAGCTCCAGGAGCAAGGAAACCACTCCTGGGGTCATTAGGAGATTTCCAGGATGATGACAAGGAGATCTTTCCGTTGATGTTTCAGCTTCCTTTTTGTCCCTGTCCTTCCAGGGCGAAGTGGAGGATGTTAAACGACTTCTAGACATCACCAGGAACACTCAGTTTTGCAAAGCCTGGCTGGTTCGGGTGTGAGTTAACCTAAGGCAAGGCAAAGGAGGGAAAAAACTTCCCACATGAAGCTTTTGCCACGAGCCCTCACTCGCAGATTCCCAGCCTGCAGCAGAGCTATCTAATATTGGCTCCTAACAGCCACGGGAACAGATGGAGAACACTTCACTCTGCGCTGACAATACTCTGCTTTTGAAGCAAGACTACCCTGGTATCAACTCTGTTTTATCTCAGCACCTCAAGTTGAAGCTTAAATTAACCAAACATTGCTTTTTTGTTGTAGCCCATCACACAAGCCCCGGGGAGTTCAGATCTGCAAATTCTCAGCCTTTGCAAGAAAATTTGCTTATTTGCTGAAGCCAGTCCAGAGCCTGCTCATCTCTAGGAATCCTGGACCCAAACATCACCCAAGGGAAGAGCCCTAAGAGAGGACAGGTTTGGAAGCTTTGCTGCAAAGCACAGCTCTGAAATCCTCAGCTGATGCTCATCCTCTCCAACAGGAGCAGCAGGAAACTCCTTTCCAAAATCCACTTCCTAGCAGGTTGTTGAAGGCAGGGACTGAGACCACAGCAGCTTTGTCCCACCAACACAGGACTGTCCTCATCTTAGCAATGGAAAGATCAACAGCAGCCACTGCCCCATCCAGGATTTCTGGGAGAGGCAGGGAAGTGCTCAGCATTGGCTGAGCCAGGCTGGAAGGCTGGGAATGTTCACCAGAGCAGCATCACTGACGAGTTTAGCCCTGAAACAAGCTGTCATTTAGGAAGGAGGGGATACTCACCTCCCCACACACTCATCCGTGGTATTTGCTAATGGGAAGAACGAGGCACAACAACAGATTCAAGCTGACTCACACAGTTTGCACTTTTATTGGGTGCCTTTTTCCATCCCCCCCCTCTAAAGTGCAAACAACGCACAGGAACGGCGCTGAATGAGAGTGGATCTTTGGGAATGGTGCTCTAAATCATTTCTGTTCTATTTATTTGGGTGTGAGAACTCTGAGACCATGCTGCAGGCAGGGAGGGGTCAGCACGGGGTGCTCACTGACACTGGGCAGCTGCCAGGTGCTTTGGGAAGAGCATAACAACAACAACAACAACAACAATAATAATAATAATAATAATAATGCTTCAATTTGAAAGAACAATTGTAAGAGAATAAACTCTTAAATCCTCAAACTGGACAGGCCTAAAAAAGCCCTGCCAGGCTTTAGAGGGCTGTAAAACCCCTCGTGCCATCACCACACCACAAAGCACCACGTAAAAGCAGCAGCAAACGCAAACTGGAGGGGGCCTGGAGCCCCACACATGTGCAAGACCATGCAGATGTACCAAGAGAAGGCACTGAACGGGTTAGCATCTCTCAGATCTTTTAATATATTTTCCCTAATTAAGCTGTTCAATTCGGCAGCTTAAAGAGCTGCCGATAGCTGCTACAAATTGATTTATCTTTTGATGAAGGTAAAATTTGCTGGAAAAAATGAGAAGCAAACAACATATGGGTTGGGGAGGGATTAAATTACTTTGTCTTGTGTTAAGATTCAAACATATTCTGGAGGCAGGATGAGTCTTTTACAAGTAAATTGTTTTTATACTATATATCCTTTTCTTTGTAAACAGAAGGATCCTCATTTACACATCCACCTACAATACCTGCTAGGTAACAGAAGCAGATCCTTAAAAGCCAGATGAGATCCCAAGCTTTCCGTGGGCACACACACACAAATAAAAAGCAATCATCCTGCAATCCCCCCACCCCAGGGTGGGGGAGAAAAAAACCTGGAAACACAATAATCCATAATAGATATGGCCTAAAGCAGTCTCCACATGGAGGGTCATGACCAGCTACCATGGGGGACATCAGGGCTCCAAAACTGCACTGAAATTCCCAATCCATCCCTGCCTGTGAGCTGCAGCCCCCTTGGATAGCATGAGCTTGGATTTAATACCACCACTTCATTATTCTGCTTTACTCATCAGTAGGAAAGATAAGGTGAAGAGGGATAAATATTAAGAGTAAATCACAGCCAGCCTGACAAGACCAAGCAATAGCAGCAGCCTGAGCAGGGTAATTTGCTTGATCTCAGATGAGGAGTTTCCCTGGTGGATATGATGTTATAACCTCAGGGGGGAACAGGACAAGGAGCTGGCTCCTGCAGCTCCAAAATCAAAACACACTGAGCACTGATATCCCCTCCAACACAGATCCTTCTCCTTTCCTCAGCAAAGCCGTGCCCATCTCACCTCTGCAGCAGCAAGGACATTCCTTTCGGCACTCCCTCACTCCAACCCAGCTTCAGAGCATCTCCAGATCTGTGTCTCCAAAAAGGGAGTTAGAGAGAGTTCAGCAGGAGGGATGCAGCAACAGCCATGAGGGGGTTGCATTTATTAACTGCTGTCCCCCACATCCCCTTTATCAGCTATTTTGGACACACATTTCCTGCACAAGCACATGCCAGACATCTGAGAGTGGATAATTTGCCCAGACAGGCAGTAAATACATCCCATCTCATGCTTCCTCTGAGAATAATGTGCTTGCCAGTGTCACCTGTCATGTAAATCATCACCTTACAATTTATCCTGAGCTACATTTCAACTGTTTCTGGACCAGGGGAAAAAAAAAAGAAACCCTCAGAAAGTCCAGTAACTCCTTCTGTGAAACAGGGATGCTTCTTCCCTGGCCAATATTCTGAATTTATTGAGGAAAAGACATCTACTGAATTTATGGCTTCCCAGCTGAATTTCCAACTCTTAGATTTAGAGGAGTCCTAGACTCTCTCTGAGCTGTACAGAAGACATTTACATAAGTTTTTGTGCAACATTCCTTCAGCCTGTTCCTCTCTTACCATATGAGTAGCCAACAGCTACCCACTGAGTTACTGCAACTCAACAACTTCGAGGTGGATTTGAAAAATCCCACGACTTGCATGAGAAATGACACGCCTGTGATTTTTTTTTCCCCCATCCCTGGCATTTTTTATTTAAATCTTCCCGTAAAACCAGAGTGGTGTAAAGAATTGGGGTTGATGGTGCTGCCTGGCTGCCGCCTTTCAAGCGAAAAAAAAAAGAGAAACTATGTTTTCTTTCCAGAAGCAAGCACAGAAAAGCTCCCATGGGAACTTTCCACTGAAAAAAAAAATCAAGACATGTTCCCAGAAATCCATTTGAAAAGGTCCAGTGGGAGGTTCTCTAGTGGGAAGTGTCCCTGCAGAGGATGGGAACGAGATGGCCCCCAAGGTCCCTTCCAAACCAAATCATTCTATGATTCTCTGAATTTATTCCCAGCAGAAATTCCTCCAGCCAGCTGGGCTTGTCAAAAAGGTTGGATTTAAAGAGGTCTTTAGGCAGCTTAAACTGGCTGGGGGTGCACAGTCCTGGAGGACCCCTTTAATCTGCGTCCTCTGGCTGCAGAGAGAAACCCCCCCCGCGCATCTGAGTCTTCTCAATTTTGTGTTCAAAACACTTGAGAATCTCTCTTTTGTTCCTTGCCTGTCTCCCTTAATCCTTGCCTCAGTCATTATTCAATATTTGGTTTTGTGACTACATTATTTAACTTGGCGGGGCGTTTTGGGACGTAGTTTGCATAAAAGCCGCTATTTTTAAGCAGCGGAGGGGACCGTCACCGAGGCGGGGAGGAGACAGCAGTGACAGCAAAGAGGAGACCAAAGCTTCACCCATCAGGAAAAAAAACCCTCTCCGGGGAAAGGCAGTCACAGGATCGTCATGCCAGGGAATAAATCACCAAAGCCAACTCCGGTGTCAGTAATTTTGTGACGCAGAAAATTGATTCGTACGTTACAATCAAGGAGCGCCCTCCTCCATAATGTATGCTCGGCATTTTAACATAATTATTTGTGCAACAGTTTTAATGTTTGCAGCCTTCCCTGGCTGTCAACCTGGAAGCAGCGGGGAAAAAAAATAAAATTTTAAAATACTCCTCTTCTTCAGAGACAGGATTAAAGGGAAAAAAGAAAAATCAATCTCCGAGCAACCTCCTTTGTATTTTGTTGTGACAAGCCTGAATTTAAACAGCCTGTGAAGTCAAAACAACGGGAGAAATATCAATACACATTAATTTAATCAAGAAACACAACTCTGTCATGCCAAGCCAAACTTGGCTTTATGTCCTCCGAGGTTTCGTGGGAGCTGATGACACCCTGATACCTGCCCAGCCCCCCTGGTGACTGGGGGTCTTCTCAAAGGCCTTCTCTCCATTTGGATGCTTTGCCAGACAGAAATCAAAATTCCTGGTGCTGCAGCTCCCCGCTAGCACATCTCCATCTCTCCGCCCCTAAAAAGCTGATTTTGCTGGCAGAGCCGCCCCGAGTGGCCGTCCTGCTGCATCCTTATTGTGTGCCAGGGAGCTTTCAAAGGACAGGCAGATAAAAGGGTAAACATGATAACAAAAACTATCTCCAGCACACTTGACTCCGTCAAATCCTGGGCACAGCGCGACTCTTTGAAACAAGAATCTCATTAAGGAAGGGAGAGTTGAAAGGATAAGCCCCCGCGCACCAAAGGCAGAAATCAGATGTGCTTGACCTTTCAAACGAATGTACATTTTCTGAGTGACTGTTCATGTCAGAGTAATTCAAACAGACACGTGATAATCCTCTTAAAAGACTGAAATTTGGATACTGGACTGAGCACAATGCAGCGGGATCTGCGGGTGGTCTCGGCGCCGTGCTCCGTCCTGCCCTTGCTCCCAATTTCCCGATGCATCCCCAAGTCTTGGCCCCTCCCTGGGCTTTCATGTCCCCACACACACACAGGAGAGGTTTCAAGTCCGGGATTCATTAACAAGGAAGCATCTTCTATGCTGGCACAGCTGGAAATGAAAAGCCGATGCTCCTTAACACAAATTAGGTGATTAAACACTTTGGATGGAAAAGAGGTGCCCCGACAGCAAGGGAGGAGGGGGATTTCCTTCCAGACAGGCCCCATGTACAAATCCAAGGACCATGAACCCCACCTGGGCCCTGCATCTTGTATATCAACATAACCCATATGCTGGGGCTTGCTGAGAAAGAGAAATCCTCAACAGAGCCATGAGCATTCCCAGAAAGTCCAGCAGCTTCCCAGGGAAACATTCACAGGGTGAATGGCTGCAAATGGAGATGTTCACTAAGGATGTATTAATTACACCCAAAGGCTGTTAATGAGCACAGAGAGCAACTGAAGGGTTTCCTCATGGACAACACTGCTGGAGAGGTCCCCAGAATGAGATCCAGGAATCACCTTGAATCACCTTCCCTTCAGTTTTTGGTCCCCAGAATGAGGTCCAGGAATCAGCTTGAATCACCTTCCCTTCAGTTTTTGGATGCCATGGGCAGGTCTAGCGATGGCCCTTGAACTTCAGTTCCATTTCCACCAACGACTTCTGGGCCTTGCTTGGCACATCCATTTGTTCAGCACAAACAGATTCTGCCAAACCGTAGAAACCACTGACCCCAGGGAGTCAACAACACCACAGACACTGGAGGAAAAGGGTTTTTTTGTGTCTATTTATGGCCTGCATCTATGAACAACCCCACAGACCATGCAGTGACTAACATCAGGTTTCTTTTGAAAATCCCAAAAATCTACAGCTTAGCATTTCCAGTGGAATCCAGTGGTGTTTTATGACCTCTAAGGAAGCTGGGAGTGCACCAGACTCCTGCTGATGTTACAATAACATCAGCCCCAGCTGTGGCAGCACACACAGGCTGCTGGCTCCAGCTCACAGATATTGCCATGCTGGGCAGGTACCTCATGGCTTTGTATCTTCAGGTGAGTCCTCCCCTTCCTCCTCCCCCTGGGCTCCGCAGCAACTCATGTTAATTAGCTAATATTTGTTTAGATCCTTCCTGGCACTGCCTTTTGATTCCCTCTGCAGCCCATCAGCAGCTCCGGGTTGCTGGAGGAGCATCAGCATTGCTGGGGGGATGGAGGACGCAGCTCCAGCCAGGGCGGAGGGTGGGACTCGGGGGCTGCTCTGCTTCCAAGTCAGCCCCCAAACACACAGGGCAGGCTGCAAGGAAATCTCTTGGAAAAGTCAGATGTGAGGGTGTCAACCAGCTCATTTCACAAGAGATGGACTGGAGCACACTGCCCATGCAGTGGCAGTCCAGGGAATTGCCTCTCTCTGTCCCAGGCATTTCCAGGGAATGGAGTTCATTTTCTGGATTCCCAACCAAAGCTCCAAAGAACCACAAATTCAAACTGCAAACCAGCAGCAGGCTCCCTGAGCAGGCTGAGCCCTGCTGTTTCCAAGCCCCTGTCACCACAGAACCTGGGCTCTCCCCCCAAGAAGGATTCCCGTTTCTCCAGTGGCTCTCTGAAGGCCACCCAAGGAAAGCTCTGCAGGCCTTCCAGCACAGTGTGCAGGTAGACACAGTGGTTGTCACCAGGAGAAACCAGCATCTCTCCTCCCATGGGGACCCTTCCCTCTGATCTACACGAGGCTCTCACATCCCATCTCCAGGCCCCACACTGTCCCCAAAGCAGGGGACATACCCTGCTGGATGTGCCAGCAGCCACGTCCCTGCTGACTCCCAGGTGCGTTTTTCACCCCTCCTCTGCACACTTCCTAACAGCTCATGAATTTTATAAACTAAACTCATTGTAACCAAACCATGAAATTGCGAATTTAACTCTGTCAACAAACAAAGCTTTGGCGGGGAGCTGCGGCTGTCTGAGCCTTTCCAGCAGGGAGGGAATCTCCTCCGAGGGACACTGCACCCCCTTCAGTCCCCCTTGGCCATGGGGCAGTGGCACAGACGGGTTTGTGAGGGATGCTGGAGCATCACAGCCTACACAACGTCACAACCCAGAGCTTCCAGCAGTGCCAGCCATTCCCATCACCCTTCCCTGTCCTGGCCATTCCCATCACGGACCCAAAGGCTCGGAAAAGCCTCGGCAGCCCCGACACGCCAGGGCAAAGCCCTCCCTGCTCAGCCACAAAGGCTCTGCCGCAGCCCCCAGGTCCAGCCAAGCCTGGCTCTCGCCTCCCCCTCCCCTGCCAGCCCTGCACGCCGTGTCCACGTCCAGGGTGGCCGGCAGAGCCTCGTTAAGTTAATGGAGTGCTAATTAGCTGGCAGGCCGAGGGGAGGGATCGCAGGCGCTGCCTCATTTGCTCGGTGGAATTGGGCCATTAAAGGAAGGGTGGGCTGCAGAGGCTGCCGCTGCTTGAGGGATGCAGCGCGATCTCCGCAGGGACATCCGGGGCCGCACGAACCATGTTACCGCTGTGGAGCAGCCTTTGGGGAGGAGAAAGTGGGTGCTGAGGACAAGGGAGCACCACCAAGGGGACCCTCTCCCATCGCCTGCAGTGTCTTCAGCGCTGGCTGCGGGAGCCCTTCCAGCACAGCCACCCAAGCCAACCCTTCTCTGCCCCACACGCACAACTTCCAGTGACCGCAGGCGCTCGCTCCAGGTGGGAAAAGCGCAGCATGTCCTGCCAACACGCCAATGCCACCTCATTCCAAACAAGCGCGGTGCCACAGGGTGTTTCTATGGCAACAAGCAGCCGATACAGCGGCGGCACCGAGATTCCAGCGCCGTTCTGCTGACACCCCAGGCAAGGTCCCACCGGGTCCAGGCAGGACTCCCAGAGTGGAGCTCGGCCTTTGAGAGGCTTCCAAACCAACTTTACACTCCTTCCCCAGGGTGGTGACAGCACCATGACCCACTCGGGTATCCCACACTTGGGAAGGACACAACATTGCTCCTGTGGATGTCACCATCAGCGGGCCCTGGCAGCCCTGCAAACTCCCAGCCTGGAGAGCAGCAGCAGAGCTGGGGTCATCAGTCACAGAGTTGTGCTATAGGCAGCCTTAAATCCCAGGTCTACCTTCCCATCGATCTCCTCAGCTCCGTGAAATTAAGAAAAACGCAAGACAAACACAAGCGAACGTCCCCGAGCAGGCTCTGTGAGAGGCAACCAAACAGCTCCAATTCCCCCGGGCAAGGCTGGGGCAGTGCCTGGCTGGGAAAAACAAAACCCGATTCCAGCCAGAATGTCAATCTCAGCTTAAACATCCCCCCTGGAGCCCCAGGAAGGGGGGCCTGCAGCACCCAGCCCTGCTAGCACCCACGAGCACCTCCAGGGCTTTTGGGGGCTGCAGGAGGAGAGGGGCTGCAAATCCCTTTGCCATGGAGTAAATCTGTCATCAAATGCGGCAAGAAATGACAAGGAACACCTGAAAGGTTTCCCTCCTTCCACAAAAATCACTTCCCAGAGTAGAGGTGCACTTTAAGGATTAAATGTGCCTGGACAACTCAACACAACATTATTAATGTCTATTTTCAACAAGCATCTCCATTCCACCCGTCTTTTCTCTCTCTCTTTTTTTTTAACCATCACTTTAAAGTCTTTCCTGTCCAACCATGTATTGCGGGAGGGGAAAAAAAAAAAAAACCTCGTTAAAAAAAAGAAAAGAAGAAAAAAGTAATTTAAAAGCTTTAAATCCAGTTCTTGGTCTCCGACCCCCTGAAGATTCCTGCACAGAAAATAAAGTGCTTAGCTGCCCTCCTTAAAAAGATTTAATCTCCCATATTTCAGAGCTTGTATGATTAAACCCTACCTCTAATTCTGCTTTCAGAGCCACAGCCAAATCTCTGCTTAAAGGGAAGCAGTGCGGGCACCTCTCCTCCCCGCTCCCTTCCACACAGGGGAGCAGAGCTGCATCCACGTGGACGTGGGGGAAGAGCTGGAGGTAGAGAGGCAGCTCCAAGCATCCCTGCATCCTCCTGCTTCCTTGCTAGACATGGAAATACCTTTTTTTTTTTTTCCTTAGGCAGCTTTCAAGAAAATTGAGCTTCCTTATATGCAGCTCTGAAGGAATAAAGAGGGGAGGCAGTGTGGATGTGCAGGGCCAGCCCACACTCCCAAATATCACCAGTTTTATCCCATCCATGGCAGTAAGGTGGGAAAGAGCCTCAGATGAGGAAGGAGAGGAGAGCCAAACTTCAGCTGTGAGAGTTAGGGCAGGACAGAGGCCAAAACCTGGTATAGGAACACCCAAACAAGGTTTGTCTCCAAGATGAGGTGCTCCCTACGGCAGCAGAGGATTTGATGGAAGCAGGAGGCATGCTGGAAACTGGATCCTGGTGAATTCCTGACAGGCTAATCACTCGTTTACCCCCAGCTAGGAATTATTGAGCAATTCTACCAGACAAGAGAATGCCAACCTGCCCCGTCCCAGGTCAGCAGGAGATGGAGCTTCAGCAAGAGAGCTGCAAAATAAAAACCTCACTTTTGTTTCAAACACAGGCCCTGTCCCTGCCTTCTCTGCTTTATGATCTGCACAGAGTTTGTTAAAAACCTGCACTAATAGGCAGAATATTTATTGGAAGTGCAGGAAAAATCAGCTTTCCTGAGACACAGCACAGCGACCTTCACTGGCTGAAGTGTGGAGGGAGCTCAAGGCCAGCTCTCCAACACACCCAGTAAGCAGCAAACATGGCCCAGGGCGAGATGGAGACAAATCTCCAAGGAGCAGAGCCCTGCAACACCAAGAAGATGATTATTGACACAGGAATGTTGTAGCTCTCACCAGCACCAGGAGATTTGGACAGGGGCTTGATGGAAAAAATATCCCCTGACACTTCTGCTGAAGAACTTTTGCTGAAATTCCACGGGCAAACGATACCAAATCAAGTTTCACACCTTCCCCATCCCCTTGTTCAACAGAGACTTTTATGCTGCCAAAACCTATTTATTTCTTGCAAATCTCTCTGAGCTACTGCTCATGAATAGAAATGCTTTTATCAAAAAAACTGTTCACATTTTCCACTGAAAATTTTGAAACAAGTGTTTTCAGGGGGAGGCAGGTTGCCTTCTGTGAGAAAACCACATATAATGCCCCTTTGGAATATTTTTACTTCAAAAACAAATTAAAAAAAGGATTTTAGGTATGTCAGCCTATGAGATGGGAACAAAAAGCTGTTACTGCTGCTTCTGGGCTTGGTTTCAAAGGACTTGGTCTCAGACATCCCCTGAGGAGCAGCCACCTCTGCAGGGTGTGTGCCCAAGGACCCCCATCACCCGCCCCAGCCTGGGCTGTGCTGGTGCTGCAGAGGATTCACTTTTGAGCCAAAAAACACCATGGGGAGGAGCGAGTGTGTCCAGGAGCACACAAAGCCAGGCTCTGAGCAGCCCCAGGTCATTTATCTTGATTTCTCTTTGCAGGGCTGGTGAAGGCTGGAAAACATCAGCTGCGTTTGCCGGGCTTGAATTCAGCGCGAGGCAAAACCCACGAGCGCTGCCAGGGCCACGCCAGGGGCTGCAGCAGCCCAGGAACCCCCATCCTGCCAGGAAGGGGACCTGCAGTGCCATCTCCCTGAGCACATCGCTGCCACGAGTTTCCCAAAGAGCACAGAGGGGTTTGGGGCTGAATCTCAGCCCCAGCAGTGCCTGATCCCTGAAGCTGCTGCAATTATCAGGGCAAACCACGACATTTGCACGAGCATCTGAGATGTTGTGTATGCACCAGCTCTGGATGGTCCATTATTGTCATCTCCTGGGGAAAAACACCACCCCAGAATCCGAGGCAATCCCACTGTCCTTTCTGAGAGCCTTAATGTACAGTCACTTTGGAAATTGATGCATCTGATATATTTGGATTGCTTTGGGGAAAAAAAATAATAAATATTTTAGTTTAGTTCTCTAATGCCAAACACTGCATTGTTTCCTCAGCCCTGCTAAACATTTCCAGGCAGAAGAGAAAAGGCATCTCCTGTCCCTCTCACCACAGATCCAAAGGGCAACGGTGTGTGTGGATAAATGAACAGGTAGATGTACTTTCATTAAAATCACCACATTTAAATTACTCACAGACGAGATTGAAGACATGAGGTTAAAAACTTAATTGACTAAATCAGCTGAGACACTGAGGGCTGATTATATAATTTAAAATAAATGTAATATTGGCCATCAAAAAAAAAAACACCGCACAATATTACTACATATCAAAAGCCATTATTCAAGAAGCACAAACAATATCCTCCTAAAGCCCCGGAGGATTTACGAACATCACCCTACCTGCTTCTTTGATTGTTTTTCTTCTTCCACAAACTGGATTGGGATAGCAAAACAGATGCCTTCCTGTGAGTCCCTGAAATCCAGCATTGGAATAAAAATCTCCCTGGAGCTTTCTCATCGAGGACTGCACCTTTGATTTAAGGCTAAAGGTGGGCAGGCACAGCCCCTTCGCCCAACTTTGCGTGGAATTTGAGATATACCCTCATGATATCCAGGTTTAACCTTGGAAAATCCAAGTGGTTGAAAGCCATCTCCTCTTGCCATTAATTGTCCTCTCCAAAACACTTTGGGTTATCCAGGCTCCATCCACTTCCAGCTGCACACTTGGGCTTTGTTCCTGCAAGGCACCAGCAGCCCCAGTGTTGCAGTTGGTGGCTGCCACCAGGTTTGTCCCCATGCCAAGGGACAGGAGCACAGGCCCCACCTCAGCATCCTAGGGACAACACACGCAGGCATGTGGTGTTCACTCTCTCCTTGCTTTACCGTCCATGCAGAGATAAAAACATTCACACTCTTAATAAGAGCAGAAAAAGCCAGAAACCCTTCAGCAGACAAGGACATTCCATGCAAATCCAGATCAGCTTCCAAATGGTTTCCTAGCCCAGACTGGGAGCTCGTTACAGCACAGGTGTTATCAATTATGGATGGCTCTGGTGGCCCTCAGACCCGGGCTGTGGTGTCACAAGGAGATGTTTGCTCCGTGCCTGCAATCCTTGTCCCCCTCCTCTCCTCCTGCTCCCCATGGACAGGCAGGAGGAAGGACCCAAACCAAGGCAAAGCAGCATCACTAAACCCCCACAAACCTGGCCTGGGCAGGTGGATAACCCCCACAAACCTCAGGACAACCAAAACCACACAAATCAGCCTCTGGGCTCCCCGTTACTCCAATTACATTCTAATTACAAGCAGTGCCATCAAGGGTTTCTCAAACTCCGTGTCTGCTCTTAGAGGCTCCTGTAAGGCAGGAAAAGCACATTAATATGCATGTGCCATGCCCACGGAGGGGCCACAGGCTCCCAGCACTGCCAGCCTTGCTGGGAAGCAGCCTGGCAAAGAGCAGGGCTCCCTGGATGTTGGCTTTGCCAGGCTGGCAGACAGCGGTGCCATCCCTCGTCACCTTCCCGCATCCCTGTGCCCGTGGAGCCAGGAGTGTGTTCCAATTAGCCATTCCTCTCATTTCCTCCAGACCAGAGGGATTTTTCATGAAACTGGGCACCTACCAGGGCTCACCCAGCTGCCAGGATCAGCTCTGCCCAGGGCCCTGCAGCATGGAGGGGAGGTGACAGGCAGCAGGGCAGTGACAGCGGTGTCACAGCAGGGCTCATCCTAAATCCAAACCACCCGGGACTGGGAAGAAAATTAACTCTACCCCAGCCGAAAGCAGGGCAGCAGGGGAGCTCCTCATCTGTGCTAAACTAAGCAAGAACACAGCGCCTTTTTCCTGGATCCTATCAGGATCCTTGATCCAGGGGTCAGGCGAGGGCCTGGATGTGGTGTGGGATCCCCGGCACAGCCCGTTTGTCCCCGCACTGCCATCCCTGTGGCTTTTAGGGCACGAAGCACGTATTGTGTCCCACGGAGCGTGCCCTGCAGGGGGGCTGCATTACAAAGCCATTTACTGAAAATAAAAAGCCCGAAGCCCCAAGCAAACGCAGGGGAATTGCAGGGTTTTCAGGCGTGAGGCTCTCGGAGTCCGCACACAGCGCTGTGATCAGCCAGGCTCCGGGAGTCCTCGCCAAAACCCAGCCCATGCGCTGCCTGAAACACCTCCCAAACACACACACGGCTTCCCAAATCCTGCCTGCTCCTCTCCTGCTCCGGAGGAGGGAGGCTGGCGGCGGGAGGCAGCGGGAGGGCTGGGATGCTGCACATCTGGCAGCTGCAGAACTCGGGACCGCTCCTGTCGCCAGGCTCAGGGTGAAATGGGCAGCAGGGCACCATCCCAGCCGGGCTGCTGCTCCCCTGCCTGCTCCCCCTCGGCCTCGAAGGGGCTTTGAGCTGCTGGGTGCTGTACAAAGAGCAGCCGGGAGGCAGTGCGGGCAGCAGAGGTGTTAAAATTCCCGTCACGGCCCGCGAGGAGACATCCCCAGCATCCCGCTGCAGAGAGAGCTAATCCTGCCAGGTTAATTCTCATCCTCAGTTCATTCCAGTTTATTAAAGCCAGCAGGCACCCTGCAGAGGATTCATTACCTGTGTCACTCGAAGGCAAGGCTGGGCCTTAATGAGCTGGGAAATGGGGGAGTGGTGCTGGGCAAGGTCCGTCCTGGCTGGGGGGATACCTGCGATTCCTGCAGCCCGTTCCCATGACGGGCAGTGCTGTCACAAACAAGGGTTCTGAACGTTCTGCAAGGTTCCACGCTTCATGCAGACACATCTTGCTCCCATTTCCTCCCTTACACCTGCTCTCCCCAGCTCTCCCCAAACCCCCAGCCCAGCCCAGCTGGCCTTGGAGTTCAACCTGGAGCTCACCAGCTTTTATTTGCTGGGAATTACTGGCAGAGGGCAAAAGGAGATGAATTCTCAGCTAGGTGAGTGAACACATTACCAGACAGAGAGATGGCAGCTGCTGCAGTACATCTTCATCCCTTTAAATAGTTCCCAGCCTTCCCCCCGCAGAGCCGGGCTGGCTGTGGGAGAGAGATCTCTCCTAATTAATCTAGTCCTCTCCAATGCTGGTGAAACAGAGCCGGAGCTGGCGGATAAAATATTGCAGGAGCTAACAGAGGATGGCAGGCTTGGGGTAGCGAGGCAGAAAGCAGCGCTGGACTTCAGCCGAAGGGGTACAATTATTTTACCGCCACGCTATGCCTCTATTCCCAGACCTGTCTGGCATCTTCCAGCACCAGCTTGCCTCTTTTTCATCTGGGTTTTATCCCCCCCTGCCCATTTTTCACTCCACTCCCTTTTTTCTCACCGGGTGGCTATTTAATTTGTTGTATTCCACGCTTTCCTTTACATGAGCAAAAAAAAAACCAAAACTTGCATCTAAGCGTTCTTTTTCTCTCTTTCTCTCTCATTTCATTTTCAAAAATTTTGCTTCTTGTGGGAAAAAAAAAAGAAGGGACGGGAGAAAGAATGGGATGGAAAATGCTAAAGGAGGCAGGAGATGAAAGTGGCTTTTATTCACAAGAGGGAGGATGCAAAAAGGAGTGAAGAGAGCATTGGATGCCACTCACACAATTATTTCGGCCATACAGGAGTGAGACGTGTCAGACAACAGCTTTCAATGGCTGCAGCAGAGCAAAGCCATGCCCAAAAGCACTGTGGCATCCAAAAAAGCTGGGACAACAACACGCTGGGAATGCTTGGGAATCACTTTTCTCCTGCACGGGCCAGGCTGATGTTGCCACCTCAGGAAGGCACTGCCTTCCTCAGTGCTCTCCCCAGCCATCATCTTCCCTGGCAGCTCTGCTCCACCTCCTCACCTCCACCCACTGCCCCTTCAAATCCCTTTTTTCTCTCAGGAGCAGCATTTTGGGCCCCCACACCTTCACCACCAAGCAGCTCAGCAAAATCTGCACACACAGCCCCCAACACTTTGCCTATTTAAGTCCAAGCAGGTCTGCTCAAGGAGGAATATTATCTGCAAGAAGCAGAAAGTCTAAAAAAACCATCTTTGCTGGTGATCAGAGAAATTGAGACAACAAACAGCACAGGAGGGAGGCAATCCCTCGTTTAAACCTGAGCGAGGAATCTGGCTGCCAGATCTGGGCTCTGCTGATCAGAGTGTTTAAAAACCAGTGGGAAGGCTTGCAATGCTCACAGGGCCAAATTCACCCCAGAGAAAGGTCCTTGGCTCCCCATTTGGCTGTGGCAGAGGAAGAGGCACAGAGAATATTACCAGGGTTTGCCTCAGATGAAGAGAGGAAACAAATTACTGCAGATCATCAAAGGTACCAAAGCCCCCACAGCCATCCTCATCTGTGCTGATGGCAGGGCTGGCTTTCCTGGCCCCTGAAAGGTTAAAAATACCATCAGGAAATCAAAGTAAATGACACCTGGGTGCCAGCAGCCTCCCACCTAGAGCTGCCATGCCTGCCAGGATGCCCAAAGCAAAGCTGCTCACTGTTAAATGCTATTTCATCCTTCCTGGCTGGCCTTCATCCCCAGGCTTTTACCTTCTCTCCTCCCCCATAAGGCTTTAAAGAGCATCCTGGTGCTCCAGTGATAGCTCTCAATTACTGCAGAGCCAGGAGATGTTTGCTTTTAATAAGTTTTCCTAAAGAGCAGAGCAGCAGTGCTTGAAAGGGATGGATGTCACAGCTCTGCCAGGCTGGGACCACCCCGAGGCAGCAGCTCCAGCTCCCACCGCTGTCCCAGGGCTGTGCACATCCCCTGGATGGCTTGGACACCTTTCCCTGCTCATCCCTTGGCTCTCTAGCCTGGGGCTCCCTCTGCCTGTCACCGCACGGTGCTCGCTGTCCCCTGTCCCCACGGATGGGGGGACATTCGGGGCTGCTGATGGCAATCGATGGCCAGAGCAGACCTCCAGGCATCACCAGTACCTCCTCCTGAAGGTTCCAAATCCACGAGCCCAGAGCACTTTGCCACGTTATGAGTGGAGCAGGGGAAGGTTTTCCCTCAGCTCACGTCCAGCAGAGCTCAGCTCTCACCTCCTCCTCCTTGACAGCAGCCACTGAGAGCATCACTGAGGCACCAGCACCTCCTCCAGAGGTTCCACCACAACTGAAATCTGCTGGCAGCTCAAGTTATAAAAATACTGATGGCTGTTAGACACACAGCGCAAAAAAAAACCACTAAAATCAGTAATTATCTGGGCTTAAGTAGGAATTAATTGCAGCCACCTCGAGCTTCCAGCAGGAGCGCGGGCCCAGCGCGGTGACACATGCAGATGTGTCATTCCCACCGAGCGTGGGGGAACGACAGCATCCACGTTGCCATGGCTCTGCAGATCTTACAGGCTTTCCCACAACAATGGCAAAAATAAAATCCAGAAGTATTCCGAGCTCGGATTGGCCTCCCCGCTAAGCGTGGAGTTTGTATTGCCAAGCTGGGATATGATCCCTAACAGCAGCTCTTCCCAGCAGGGACAGGCCCACAGGGGACAGCCAGTGGCAAGGACAGAGCCCTGGGAAACCTCTCCTAGGTCTCGGGATGCCTTTTCTGCTCCCGAGATCAGTTCGTGCCAGAGTTAGAAAGGAGTAGAAAGAGACTTCCAGCTTCTTGTTCAGGCATTTATTATTTCTTATCTTTTTGTTGTGCACTCTTCAGTGACAAGGTCTTTCCCCTTCAAGAACACGGCTGGAATGGCCCCAGGGAGTGACCCCCAAGGCCTTATGGAGCCATTTGACCCAATCCAAATCCCAAACGTATGATATTTACAGTTCTGTACCAATTATCCTTATTTACCTCTCTAAATGACACTTCTACCTCAAACCATTCCACCCAATCACCCTGTGCCACCACACAACAGAAGATGGAGTCTATGAAGAAGAAGGAAGAAGCTCAGGTACCACCCAAGATCCTCCATCCTGTCCCTTTTCCAGCCTCCATCCTAAAAACCCAAACTCCATTTTCACACCCTGTGATAAACTAAACTACATTCTATCAAACCTACAACTCTTCTCTGAGTGTTAGACGTCCTTTCCATGGGCAAAGGTGAAAGGCAGTGTTTGTTCTCCTGGGGTCCCAGCAAGGGTCCCGAACCCCCCAAGATGTCCATGGGGGTGTTCATGGGGGTTTCTGTCGAGCCCTGGGCTCCAACAGCTAGGAGAGGATGGCAGATCCCTGCACATTCAGGGGTGGGATGGCAGCAGCCTTCACTCCACAGCTCGGGTGGGACACACAGGGATGTGACTGAACAGCTGCACAGCACAAAAATGGCACAGAAGTGACAAAAGACTTTCACAAAGCTCTGGTAATGCCAGGAGAGCACCGCCACCCACAGCCCCTCCCAGGAGCCCTACACCAAAGCACAGGAAAGGCACATTTTGCCTTCAGACACGTCCTGTGCTTCTCAGATGTGCAATTCAGCTGCGCTTGGATCCTTCTGCCTCCAACTCCACGCTCCCAGAGGAGCAAACTCTTTTCTCAGGCCCCTGGTTGCTCTTCCCAGCAGAAACAGATCAGTTCTGCCAGGCTCCATCATTCCCAAGTGCCCCAACTCCAAGCAGGCTGGTGGAGAGAGCCCAAACGCTGCTCTGCAGAGCCTGCCAGGATTAGTTTGGAGGTGCTGTTCACCTCGTGCCATCATTTCCCATGTCTGGAAGGCTGCTGAGTTATCTCTGCTGCCACCACAGCCGGCAGCTCCCTCTGCTCCACACGCTGCCCCTCTTTGGAGGATTCCACACCCCTCCCCTGCAGTGCTGCTCTTCTCCCTCCTCCTGCAGCGAACCTGGGGGCACCACGGGCTGGCAAAGCCAGAGGCAGCAGCTTTGGGCTCTCCCTTCTCCCTGTTCAGAGATGGAGTAACCCCAGCCAGGCTCTGTCGCACCTCGAGGAGATAAAGACGGGACAGGAGTTTTAAACTGTTTATCAGCAGGATGTGAAGCCTCCAAAAGGGAGAGCATGATAAATTCACCCTGAGAATCAGAGGCACAGAGCGCAGGGTGACGACTTATCCTTCACCATACACACAGATTTATTAAAAATTTAAAATTGCTACATAGATCTAAAGGGCCGGGTTATTTATTTTTGCAAGGCTGATCAATCACATGTGTCCCTACAGGATACCAGACCTTTAACTACTCGTCTGATTATTCCTGCTCTACCTGCTCCAGCCCCAGTGCTTAATATTTCATCCACATGGTTCCTGGGCAAAGCTGGAGTGGAGTCTGATCTCCTGGCAGAGCTTTTGGATTTTATCAGCTCCTACTCAAGGGCAGAGGTGGAAGGAAAGGAATAACTTTTCTTTTACCCTCTGCCCCTCCTTTCAAAGCTACAGATTTATCTTCAGTCATCACCAGCCTAAAAATACAGGGGTTTTGATCATGAATGACAGAGGTGACGTGGTGTTCCATCTCCCTGGGGAAGGGATGGCTGGAGAAGTCCTGGGAGTGACACGTGTGCTCACCTGCCTCTCCTGCAAACCACGTTTCAGCAGCAGAATTGAGCCTTTCCACAGAGAAGGAGGGGAAGTGTTGGAAAGGCGGGTTTTTGTGGTCTATAAACTGCAAGGAGAAGCTCACACCGCCTCCCTGAGCTGGCTCCAGCTGTGTGTTTAATCTCACCCCCATCCCTGCAGCCCACTTGTGAATACTGCACAGGCAGGACAAAAATGCAGCTCCGGGCTGGGGGGTGAGTCCACAGCAGGGCTGGGGGCCCTCCCCACAGCTCAGCATCCTCCAGGGCACATCTAAAGAGCTGAGGGAATTCTCCAGCTCGACACGCTGGGATTGCTGCTGCAAGGAGGCTGATCTGTCCCCTGGGAGGAGGAAGATGCTCAAAGCGCCTCCATCCACCCCGGATTTTGCAGCAGACACACAACCAGCAAAGGAGGCAACACCAAAGCACCTGTTTGGGAGTCAGCAGCACTTAACACCTCCATCCCCACCTGTTGCAGCTCTTGGCATGTTCAGGCTCACCTCAACCTCTGGAACCCAGTCCCCATCGTTATCCCAATGAGGGCAGAGGATGTGCTGAGGACCAACTGGGAAAGCTCCAGCGCTGCCCCCGGAGTGCTCTGCATGGGACAGAGCCCCTTGCAGCCCAAGGCTGTGTTATTCCACGTGGCCCTTTTGTGCACGGGGCTAATTGAATGGTGATGGCAGCGCTAAGCAGCCCCCGCGCTCCGAGACCGGAGTCAGCCCAAGCTCTGAAATCGTGTAATTTTTTGCATGACTGAGTGTGCAGATGTAATAAAAAAAAAATTAAAAAAGAAGGAAGAAAAGAAAAGAAAGAAGGAGGAAATCAGGCCCTTAAACAAATCTATGATTGATGGCAAGGAATGATTGGAGGAGCTGGGTTACAAAGAGGCCAGCAGGGAATTGTCCCATTCTGACCATGCAGGGGGCAAGAGACATCCCCTGATCAAAGCTGTGCCCCCTGCGAGCAGAGGTGCTCTGTCAGACCTCCTCTGTGAGGAGCAATAGGCTCATTAGCAGACCCAGAGCTCATTAGGGAAATGCAGAGATGGCAATTACCCCTCCAGCCATGCTATGCCAAGCATGGACTCTGTCTGGCCGGAGGGAAAATTATGGGAAAGCGACTGGGAGAGAGAAAAGCTGGACCCAGACCACTGAGAGCTTCCTCCATCCATGCCACAGGAAAACCCTGCAGAGCTATTGCAGACTGAGATGCCTCTTCGGAGAGCTCCTTCCCTCCTTTGCCAAGTTGCACTTCTCCATCCAAGTCCTTTCCAGTGCTCCCAGTGGAGCTACAGCCACCACTCCCTGCCCCGAGATGCCCAGGGCCATGTCCCTTTGTCCTTCTGCCTCTCAGGTGGTGCACGGGCCTAGCAGAGGTGACAGATCCCTGGAGCAAGGTGAGGGATGGCATCTGGCATCCCCTGCTCCATCTCTGCATCTCAACAAATCCCAAAGGCAAGAATTCACCCTCCTGGCTCAGGTCCCTCAGCCAAAGCCAACATTAAACCTGCTGCTGGGGCTTTGCACGGCTGTGGGTGCAAAGCAAAAACCCCAACACTGCCAGGGCACACCCAGGGAAGATTAATAAAGCCTGGAGGATTGACAAGGAAAGGCTGAAGGGGAAGAGCTGGCTGTTAATATAATTCCAGGCACGCCAGGTGCCCCTATCGCCCACATCAGGAGGAACAAAAAGAGTTTTCAGAAGAATCACGGTCAGTTAGCTAAAGATTTATGAATTTTATTCTTAGTGCGCTTTAATTGCGCCTATAAATTAAAAATGAACTGATTCTGCACTGTGTAAAGTGACTGCATTCACCTAAAAAAATTGCACTTCAACTTTTAATTCCACTTCAATTGCACGCGGGCACCGCAGCAGCGCCGCTCCCGCGCGGCAACCTGGGCTCAGGCCCTCTGGAAATTGCCTTGGCAATCCCATTCCACCTCAGCTAAGCACATACATTTTTTAAAAGTTACTGCTGTGCCGTGCAGAGCGACATTAATTGAGTGTTAACGAGCTGTCTGATCAGCTTCCCACCGTCCTTATTACTGGACGTCAGGGTCTCTGCAATGTCCCAATTAAACGGAATCAAAGAATACTTAATGCACGGTAAACTGGTTCCCAGCCACTCGAACTGATTACCCAGCTGTTCCCTTTATTTGGGGCCCCATTAAGCCACACTGCACAGTCTATATTGCTCAAGCAGCTCCTATATTCTGGGTTGAAATGGAGATTTTCAGGAGAGGCTGTGGGAAGTTTGGGATGGCAGACTCGGCACCTCGCGTTTCATCCCAAAACAGGGCGGTACAGAGAGACAGGATGAGAGGAAATGGCCTCAAGTTTCACCAGCTTAGATATTAGGAAAAGTTGTGTTTTTTTCATGGTAAATGTTGTGAAACATTTGAAAAGACTGCTCAGGGAAGTGGTAGAATCACCATCCTGGAAAGCATACAAAAAACATGTGGATGTGGCACTTGAGGACGTGGTTTAATGGGGAACGTGGTAGTGGCTGGACCCGATGATCTTAAAGGTCTTTTTCAGCCTTAAAGATTCTGGGATTCTGTAACAGAATGATCATAATTCAAATTGGGTACCTGAACTCAGTAAGCATTTTGTAGCTCCTGTTTTATTTAACCAGCTCCAGTGATAAAGATGGAAAGGGAGAAAATAACTTGAATCACTGAAGAAGAAATCCCAACATCCCAATACCAACAGAAATACAGAGCCTACAAAAACCCCTCTGGCAACGTAAGATAAGCTCAGGACATAGGGAAGGATCAGCAAACCGTCCCTGCATATCTGCTCTGGGCTGGCAGGCTGCTTTGGCATAAAATAAAGTGCTTCTGGTTTGGCATCCACCTCAGCTTGGGTGGGAAATACAAGTCCAAGACATTCCCTGAGGAAAAGCCCCCCAGGCCCTTGCTGTACTCTCTGTGGAAATACCCAGGGATGCACGAGGTCTCCTTTTCCTACTTCCAGATGGACTCATCACCAGAAACGGGGTGTCAGTGAGGTCATCCTGGCCAGGGGGGAAGGAAACAATTTGACAGAGCATGTGGTTCCCCCATCACAAAATTTCTTTGGAGCTCTTGAATTGCCACTCCAAAGGCTGGGAGCATCCCTCTCCCCAGGATCATCCCTCTCCCCAGGGTCATCCCTCCCACGAGGAGCAGCCCTCGCCCCAGGATCATCCCTGCCACCAGGATCACCCCTCCCACCAGGATCATCCCTCTCCCCAGGATCATCCCTCCCACCAGGATCATCCCTCCACCAGGATCACACATGGCCACCAGGATCACACACAGCCTCCAGGATCACCCCTCCCACCAGGCTCACCCCTCTCCCCAGGATCATCGCTGCCACCAGGATCACCCCTCCCCCCAGGATCACCCCTCCCACCAGGCTCACCCCTCTCCCCAGGATCATCGCTGCCACCAGGATCACCCCTCCCCCCAGGATCACCCCTCCCACCAGGCTCACCCCTCTCCCCAGGATCATCGCTGCCACCAGGATCACCCCTCCCCCCAGGATCACCCCTCCCACCAGGATCACCCCTCCACCAGGATCACACACGGCCACCAGGATCACACACGGTCACCAGGATCACCCCTCCCACCAGGATCACCCCTCTCCCCAGAACCATCCCTGCCACCAGGATCACCCCTCCCCCCAGGATCATCCCTCCACCAGGATCACACACGGCCACCAGGACGGGTGCAGAGCAGAGACACCCATCACATCCTCCAAAATGCCAAGACTGCTCCAGCCAGTCCATACAGCAGTCCCACGGAAAATCCAGGGATGGGGACAGAGCAGGGAGTCCCGCCCGCATTTTCCAGCTGCAGGAGGAAAGCTGCTCCAGCTGTCTGTGGGCTCGGCGGTGACACCAGTTGAGATAAAAGAGAATTTAAGGTGCAGAGGAGAACCAAGCAGATCCTTGTAGATTGGAGGCAAACAAGATAAGGGAGCAATGATTAATACAGGCACATTACACCGGGATAATTCTGAGCACACGCAATTTTGGCGGATGAGAAAACGCGATAGCGCCGCGTCCTTACAGTCCCTGAGCTGAGGTTTCCCCGAGTCAGCCTCAGCCAGCCACGCTCTGGGGGCAAAGAAAACAGACTTTTAAGGATCATCAGCATCCAGTTTCGGGAGAGAAGCCCACGCTTCACCGAGGAGGGCATTCCTGGAGCTCGGGCAGTAACAGTTTTATTCGCTGTTATTTTACAAGACGTTGGCGGAGCGCGCAGCGCAATTATCGGAGCCTTCAGCTCTCCCTGCGCCTAAATGGAACAGTCAAGGAAAATAGTCTAATTTGACAATTTTCAGTCAGTTGAAATGATACGTGGAGGAGACATGGAAGAAGGGAAGCGTATTATTCACTATTTGATAAATTATCCCCATTATGCGGAAGGCAAATCCGAGCAGGGACAGCACGGGCGGTTTTGGCAGCCGCAAAGGGCAGTGCTGTTGTGTTGGGTGGAGAAACAACCCTGCTCTGCTCAGCCCCTGCCTGTGAAGCCACAAACCCAAAGGAACAGGGGGAAGATGTTTGGCAGGGTCCAAAATTCATCGCCCTCTTCTGCCACCTCCACGTGTCCCCCTGCTCCTGGGAAGGGTCTTGTTTTGGCCCCACTTTTCCCTGCTTTTCTCCTATCTCCCCACCAGTCTTTAGCCTGGTGTGGGTAACAACCCCAAGCACTGGTCTGGCTATGAATTCCCTGCTCCTCTCAGCACCAAAGGATGCTGCAGACAGACACACACCCCAAGGGGACACCCACTGCTCTCCCAGACAAGTTCTCAGGGTTCCATGTGAGCACAGACACCTCCTCCCCACACTCCTGCACCCCAAACCCCATCCGCACGGCTCCCGATCTGCACAAATGTATTCATGAATTCGCTCAGAAAGTTCTCCCTGTGCTCGAGCGGGTGCTGCTTGTAATTGCTGGCGGCCAAAATCTGTTCTGTTTTTTCTGGCTGAGGTACCAGGCAATCATCAGCTGTAATTATTTCGAGTCTTGTTACAGATGGATCTCAGAGCTTTCAGTCTTAAGCAGAATTCATTATTCAAATGCTGGCTCCAGCCTGCTGCAGAGGGGTGGGCACGGGCGCTGCCGGCCCCCCGCAGCCGCCGCCGGTGACAAATGCTCGTGGGGAAGGTGAGGATGTGGTGGGATCTGCTTGTCAAAGCCACCCCTGCAGCTCCCTGTAGTTCCCACCCCGCACATGCCTCGGCTCAGGTTTGATCCCAGGAGAATGGGGGTGTCTGAGGGGAGCAAAGCTGGGGGGCTGCAGGGAGCTGGGGCTGGCTGGGGATGTGGTCAGGACCAGCCATGCCAGGTCCAAAAAACTCCAAATTCTGGCTCCAAGCTCACTTTGGATACATGACAGCACAAGAGAGGAGCCCCGGGGACTCAGGAATGACTCCAAGCACCTGGACAAGGTGTTACTGGACCAAATCACAGAATCACTTAGGTTGGAAAGCACCCCCAGGGTCATGAAGTCTGTTTAACCCATCACTGCCCTGTCAACTAAACCAGAGCTCTGAGGGCCAGTCCAAGCGTAAAATGGCAAAAGTGAAGTTGGAAAGGGAATTGATGGGAGCTTTTTATTGACCAAACCACTGATTTCAGCCTTTTCTTTTCAATTTTAAAACTGCAAAAATCAAACACTCAGAGATCCTTAAAATATATCAGGCAGAAAACATTCCCTTACCAAAGGAAAGCACCTGCAAGAATGGCAGTGGGCTCAGGGCAGGGTGGTGCTCACCCTGTGGTGCTCAGGCACAGCTACCTGGGGACCTGCCACTGAAAATCCCCACGGTGACACTCCAGGAATCACAATTTACAGCGGGAAGACTCAAAGGCCAGCAGGAGCATCGGCTGTGGCTGCACAGTGTCCACCCAGACGCACACCTCGCTCCCCTCTGGCTCAGAATTCCCAGTCACAGAGCCAGCACATCCTCCTTCCATATGGATTTCAGATTTATGACACATCAAGATTTGCAAGGAAGGCATCTAATTCCAAATTTTCAGGGTTTGTGTGGGAAAAGTAAAAAGGAGATGTTTCCTGGCTGCCCCCTGGGCAAGAGCAGGGGCAACATCCAATTTTAAAAGTCAATATTTTCTACAGGAAATCTCAATCATCTTTTGGGGTTTTTTTGTTTATTTTTTTTTCCTTTTGGTCCAAAAAGATTTTTTTTTTGGTCAAAGTTTCCCAGGAGGAGGGGAAGAGGGATGCTCTTAGCAGGCAGCAAAGTGTTGCTAATCTTATGCACATACAAAATGGAAACACCGCTTCCTGGTGGGATTGCTGCTATTTTGTTTTTATAAAAATTTTAATCTCTGTATCCCTCCTGCTACTGTTTGTATTTTTCGTGTGTCTATTTGAAAAGCAAACAATATTGCCGGCTCCTGTGGCGCTCTGGGTTTGGGTTTTGCTTTACACTTATTTATTTTGCTCAGCAGTTTAAATTATTAGTCCCTGACCCTGCAAATATCTTGTTGCATGCGGATCCTGGGGCACACAAGCGAGACGTGCCCGGGGTTTATTTGCACTTGTGAGCACAGCCCTGGACCTAGGGGGAGGTAAATTAATTTGAACTCCAAAGAAACAAACTCTGGTGGTGCCCCTCAGCACAGAGGCCAATTTGAGGTTTGTCTGTTCAGCGCCCCTTGGTTTGGTGGACAGGCTGGAAATGGGATGGGGAAGGGCCAGGAGAGGCTTCAACAGCTCTGGGTGATGCCAGGGGATGTTGCTGTGTCCCCCTCTGACAGCTGGGAAAAGAGAAGGAAAAACCCCTTCCTGCCCCATCCCTAATTCCCCACAGCTTCGGGGCCAGGCACAGAGAAAACAGCAAAAAGTTCTCTATTATATCAAAGCAGAACACTAAAAACAGGGGGGAAAGGTCTCATTCTCTTTCCAGGAATGAAAATCTAAATAAAACAAGTCATCCCAGGAGCACCAGAGCCAATGAATCCTGCTTCCCTCGGGATTTATGCCTGGAGCTTGAATGACTCAGAGGAAACAGCCTGTGGAGCTGGGGGAAGTTCCCCTCAAAGAGGAGTTCAAGATCTGCACTTTTGGGATCTCCCAATCCCAAATCCTACAACACAGCAGGAAGCTAAAGCTCTGTCAAACCACGCTGCTCCTGTTCCACTTCACTCTCTCTTTCTCTACCTTTCCCCACAGAAGCAGCTGGGCCCAGCTCCTTCCCATCCCAAAACCCCAGCCTGAGACCCTCCATCCCACGGGGGTGACCTTGTTCCTACAAGGACCAGGAACCTCTCCCAGTCAGCCTCTTGTGACCTCTCCCAGTCAGCCCACCCTCCCCAGGACCCCTGCCCAGCCATCCAGCCCCCCTCTCACCCAACACATACCTCAGTATCAGCCAAACCAGCCAAAAACCAGGAGAAAAATCCTTCCTGGGCAGCAAACAGCAAATCCAGCCCCACAATCCCCCTGGAAAAATGAGGTTTCACCTCAGTGCACCCCAAACTGAGGGCTCAGCAGCTCCACTCTCCCTCCTTCCCTGGCAGTTTGGGGGTGCCCAGGTTATAGGGAACCCTCTCTCCCCTAGGACACTCCCTGGATCCCCAAAGGACAACAGGACCCAGCCCTTCAGTGAAGGAGCAGCTCCAGGGCCACCACCACGGGGATGGAACCCACCAAACCAAGTCCTGCTTAGAGCCCACAAACTTTAATTCCTCCTGGAATTCCGTGTTTATTTGTTGTTCCCCAGGCTGAGCCACATGGAGAGCTCTCTGGGGAGCTGGGTGATACTTGGGCACACTCAGGGACATCTGGTGACACCAAACACGAGCCCTACACTTGCAGGGGGGTGATTTTGGGGAATGCTCCTTGTAAATCATTTTTGCATGGGGTCTCAAGAGTGGATGAGAGGAGTTTGTTTCACTGCAGCTCTCGGACACCCCACAGCAGAGTTTGGGGGTGTTTTGCACAACGTGGCTCCCTCTCAGAGGGAGAAAAACGCCAAAATTCCCTTTCCTGAACCAGCAGAGCTGAGAGGAGGCAGCTGCACACAGCACCAGCTCCGTTCACCTATTAAAAACTCCAAGCTTTCTATTGTAGCTAAGGAATTAAACCCAAAAATAAAGACATCCACGACTCACCCTCAGCCTCCTCCACATCCTCCAGCTCTCCCACTCTGCAGGATGAAACTCCCCCTCCAGGGGCTCAGGGATGCTGGGAGCTCCCAGCCCACCTAGAGCACCCACCCAGGTGTGCTGGGCTGGGGGAACCATCCCAAATTCCCCAAAGCATGGGAGCCTCTGGATGGAGCCTGTGATAGCAAGTGAAAAATGTGTTGTGAATTAAAAACATGGGGAGAAAGCATGGAGATATCCCCTCCTCCCAAACCCCAAATCACCTGTTTATTAATGAGAAACTTCATTTTTCATACTAGAATAGAACTGGGGAGGGGTTTTCTGGAATCATTTGGGTTGGAAAGACCTCTTAGGTGATTGATTCCAACCTTCTGAGCCCCCCATCCTGGCCAGACCTGGGCATTTGGGGTCTGGGAGGAGGGGTCTCAAAACCAAAATTGTTCTAAAAGTGCTCTAAAATCCCAGCAGCAGCTCAGAGATGTGGGAGGACCCCGCAAGAAGGAATTTGGGAGGGAGAGGGGAGCAAAATTCACCCCTTGATCCCCTCAGGGATGGGGATGTGCAGCCCCCCAGGTCACAGCTGAGCCCCAGGGGTGCTGCAGCTCCTGAGGAGCACATGCAGGACCCTGAAATCTCACCCAAACCCGCACCAACAGGGATATTTATTTCTGCCAGTTTACACACAGCTTTTGTGTCTCGCTGTAAAACAAAAGCCCTGAAGAAACGCAATTAAAATATTATAATTATTGGCGGTGGAGTATTTGCTTTTATCGGCTCCTATTTAAAAAGATGCAAATAGGGGCGTTTTTAGCATTCCAGTCAGCCCGGCTCCCTCCTGCAGGGATGGAAATATTTGCTTTAGTCAACTTTGTTGTGCTGATTTCCTACTTTCCCTTATTTTCCCCCTTTTTTTCCCATCATTACACTCACTCCCCTTCCCTGGCACCGAGTCCCCTGTGGTGGGTTTGTCTTTTCCCTGGGCTGGGCCCCGCACCTGGGGGGTCCCCAATGCTCCGGGGGGGGACTGAGCCACCCCGGGGCTGCACTGGGGTGAAACCCCCTTCCCATGGCCGGACCCCCCAGGCTGGAGGGGGGCAGGAGCCCGGGGGACTGCAGGGCTGGAGGGGGACAGGGGGAGGCTGTTCTGCACCTGGGGTAGGGGGATTTTGGGGACGGGGGGGGTCTGCAGGTGGGGCGGGGTAGGGGCTGGGTGGGGCAATCCTGAGCCAAGAGCGCCATCCTCTGGTCACGGCCGCTGGGCACAGCCCTGCGGTGCGGGGGGCGGTGGCTGTGACAGGGGCTGGGTGACATGTGACATGTGACACGGGCTGCGTGACATGGCTTTTGTGACATGGGCAGGGTGACATGGGTTGTGTGACATGGGCTGGGTGGTATGTGCCATGGGCTAGGTGACTTGGGCTTTGTGACACGGGCTGGGTGACACGGGCTGGATGACACGGGCTGGATGACACATGGCAGGGGCTGTGTGACATGGGCTGGGTGCCACGGGCTGGGTGACACATGCCATAGGTTGGGTGACATAGGTTTTGTGACATGGGCTGGGTGACATGGGCTGGGTGACATAGGTTTTGTGACATGGGCAGGGTGACATGGGTTGGATGACATGGGGTTTGTGGCATGGGCAAGGTGACGTGGGCTGTGTGACATGGGCTGGGTGATATGTACCATGGGCTAGGTGACACGTGCTTTGTGACATGGGCTGAGTGACATGTGCCATGGGGCTGTGTGACATGGGCTGGGTGCCACAGGCTGGGTGACATGGGCTGTATGTCATGGGGCTGTGTGCCATGGGCTGGGTGACATGGGCTGTGAGCTGTATGACATGTGCCATGGGCTGGGTGACATGTGTCATGGGGCTGTGTGACACGGGCAATGGGCCATGAGCTTTGTGACATGGCCTGCGTGTCATATGTCTTGTGCAGTGTGTCATGGGGCTGTGGGACATGTGCCGTGGGCTCTGTGATGTGCCATGGGCTAGGTGACATGGGCTGGGTGACATGGTGACATGTGCTGGGTGACATGTGCAATATACCCTGTGCCATGTGCCCTGTCCCATGTGCCCTATCTGTGTGCCCTGCACAGCACCGGGCTCTCACACACCGTGTGTGATCCTGCTTTTTGCTTTCAGTGTTAGAGACCAAGCAGGTGACACAGAGGTCACCAAAAGCCCACGTCCCTGTGGGCCACCACAGCTCCTCAGCAGCATGCCACATGCTGGAGCCCCTGCACCAGGGTGGTGACACCCAGACCCACTCACCACCAGGCACAGGGAGTGGAGAGTTGGACTTAGGCTGGGATCCATCCTTGGGGACAGGACGGGAGAAGGGACAGCAGGACCGTCCAGTTACCCCCTCACTCAGTCCTCCTAAACTCAGCATTCACTGGCTGGGATCCAGCCGTGGGCACAGGACGGGAGAAGGGACAGCAGGACCGTCCAGTTACCCCCTCACTCAGTCCTCCTAAACTCAGCATTCACTGGCTGGGATCCATCCCTGGGTCCAGGACAGGAGGGACAAGGGGACAGGACAATGCCCACCCCTCATCCAGCTAAAAGCAGCAGGCACCAGCACCCCCAAGCCCAAAGGTCTTTGCCCCCTGTTACACTCACAAAGCAGCTTCCCTCCGTGTCCAGCCGCCCCCTCACAAGCCTCCGAGGGTAATTAACTCTCTAATTAAAGATTAGAGCGCGGCTGTTGTTGGCTTTTCCCCACAGGGACAGTACCACAATCTGGGCAGGGATTATCCGAGCCGTGTGCTGGCTCCAGCCACGGGGTTTGGGTTTGGAAAGGGCATTCCAAGGTGCAGAGGAGGGGCAGGACGTGCTGCTTCCCATTCCCCACCCTCGGTGCCGATTTTGGGAAAGCAGAGAGCAAGAGGAAGGAGAAAGGCAGGGAAAATTGTTGTGTGGGTCCATGGGGAGCCTGGCTCCCACCCACCGGCCCCAGGGATGATGCTGAGGCAGGACAGGTGGGCAAGGAGACACCACAGGGGGCTGGGATTGGGAATAACCTGTGAAATCAAGTTTTTTTCATTCTTTTTTTTCCCTTCTCCTCCTCCCTCCAAGGCCAGAAATTGTGAAAAAAATAATGTTTCCTGCAGTTTCAGACCGTCAGTGGGATCAGTGTTGGGTGAATCCCTGGAGAAAAGCCAAGGGGGCAAAGGGGAAGCCCAGCCTGGCACCAGCCACTCACCCCCAGCTCCTGGGGGTCCCCCAGTGCCCCCCATGTGCCCCCAGTGCCCCCCATGTGCTCTCCCAGCCCCTTTCCTCACCCTGCTCCCGACATAAACCCCAGACAGTGCTCAGCAAGGCTCCTGTCCCGTGTTATTAAGTTTACCTTGCTCATAAACCCCACAAGATTATGGAAATGCAAAAGAGGCCCTCTCTGTTCACCTCCCTCATCCTCTGCTTTGCACTTTTGATCAGCTTCCAGCACAGCTGACTGACTTCCCTGTTTCCAACCCTTTTTGCTGCTGGGTTCTCATGCCAGAGGGGGAATTCTGTGGGATCAGCCAGCCCTGAATTCCATGGAGGGGGAACCCACTTAAACCCCACTTTCCTCCCCTGTTTTGGGGCAGATCTCTGGATTTAGGCTCTTTCCCAGCCTCTAACAACCTCCTCAAAGCAACAGGCTGGTATAAATGAATCACAGCCAGACTTTCTTCTTTTTATGTCTCTACAGTTTGGCCTTGTTGTAGAAAAATCTATATTTTAACCCTAATTGTCTCCCGGTGGTAATGATTAAGGCATGGCTGGGTGATTTGCATTCCAAATGCCACAGGGCTCTTGGTCCAGCCTGGATGAATCCCAGGCTCAGTGTCCAAACCCTATTAAAAAAAAAGCCCATTAATGTGCACTTGCTTTTCAAATGGTTTGTGGGATCATCTTGCTCCTCCAGCAGCCACCAGTTCCTCTTCCCCATCTAAACATCAGAGGAGAAAGGCAAAGACTCCCAGAGATTTTTTTCCCACCACTGGGGTGAAATAAAACACCCTGGAGTTGCTTTCCCTTCTCCTCCTCACAGATTTGCCCTGCACGGGGAATTTGGGGTAATTCCCCCATCCACCTTCTCCCCCAAAACTCTCACACACACCTGTGGTTAATAAAACCTCCCCTAAGAGGGGAAAACCCAAAATAGAGTCATCCTTTGGGGAATTGCAAAGTTATATTTGGACTTAAACACAATAGACCTGAGATAATTACATAGCCAAAATACCTATATATAAAAATATTTCCTATGAAATCTGCATATTAAAAGAATTCCCATGAGAAATCACACAAAGCAGCAGAAATTGGAGAGTGGAAACAAGTTTGTAAATAATGAATATGTATTAAAAAAAAAAAAGAAATATATTCAAGTTAGGGAGTAGAGGAGTTGCTAGGCTGGTAAATATCAGCCTATAAAGAGCAAATTGCAGTGGAGCCTGAGTTTATTTAGTCTTATGTGAGGTTTTGTAAAGGCTCAGTCCAACCTACTCTGCAGCTCCATAAATGGAGTTTTCCATTATTGTTTTGCAGATTAAAACACACAGGCTGCAAGTTGAGGAAGGACATTAACCTTTTTTTTTATTACTTTTTATAAAGTGATATAACCAGCTTTATTATATTTTCAGATTTCAATGGAATGAGCACTTTTACTGGGATTTACACATTTCCCCCTGCAGCAGGGGAACCTTGGCAGGGTTGTTACAGGGGCTGAGACCCCAGAACCCAAAAGAAAAAAAGGAGTTAGAGCAATTACAGATCACATCTTTATATTTATCCAAAAAATCAGGAAAAGAGCCCCAGAAAATGTTGGAAAACCAGCATGCACATACAGGAAAACATGGCTGGAATAAATTAAAGAGCAAAGCAACTCCTGCTAGGGATCACTGTTTGGAAAAGGAAACGAAAAATGATGTCTCTTGACATTAAGAGCTGAAAAAACATCCCCACCTCAAATTAATTTTGGAGCTGCTGCCTTCCCAACAGGGATCTTGGAGTCTTGCTGGACCCCTGGTCACGTTGCCCCCTCCCACGGGGGAGCAAACCCAGCTGGCACCAAAAACACCCAGTCCCACCCCATTCCCAGGAAGAAATATCTCCACTACAAAACTCCTCAAGGCTTGAGGGTTGCTGAAAACAAGGAGGGAAAGGGAATGCACACCTGTATTGTAAATTACATGAGTTTGGGGCTGCTTTATCCCCTCCTGCCTCGCCAACAACCCCACCTGAGCCACGCTCTGCCCAAAAAAACACTTCCCAAAAGCTCCTTCCTTGCCAAACACGAGCCCAAGCCCCACAGATCCGAGCAGAATCACTGCAGCAACAAGAAGCAGGGTCCCCTCAGACACAGCTGTACCTGGGGCACCCAGCCCAGCGTGCCTAATAAAGCCCAGGAGGGATTTCCCTCCCTGTTCCCATCAAAGCTGATGAGTGGGAGCCACTAATGAGCTCTGCCAGCAGCTGGATGGCACCTCTGCCCTTTGCTGCAGTGGCAGTGTGGGCGATTCAGGCCCCCCAGATCCTAGCTGGGGATAGGACAGTAAAAAAGCAGAGCTTCACCCCAAAAGGTGAAAGAGAGCAGAGTTTGGGGATTTGCTCCCCGATGCTGGCTCACCACACCTCCCACATTCCAAAATCTGCCCAAGCCCCAATCCCATTTTGGTTCACCCCAAAATACAGAGCTCTAGGGGCCACAGAAAGTAAAGGAACGTGGTCTGTGGGGTATTGCCACAGTGCAGGGGTTTCAGAAAGGGACGGAGGAGCAGGAGGTGAAGAACACAAGCATCAATAACTGTGAGTGATCCCAGTGCAGCCTCTGCTCTCAGCTCCAAGGATCTGGGGAGCGTGGTCAGAGCCTGGGTGCATCCTGCCAGGCCACCCCAGCTGCAGGGACAGCACCACATCTCCCAGGGGGGGATTTGGGGCTGTGAGCTGATGTCTAAATCTGCCCTGTGACCCCAAGTCTTTGAAACCAGCCAGTGCTTAGTTCAACCAAAGAAAAGGGGTCTGAGCACCCAGAGCCCTGAAACAGGGAGGGATGAGGTGGGAAGAAGGTTTTGTGGGGCCAGCACATGTTTATTGATTGCATTTTAAATAAAATATTACAATTAGCATAGAAATGGACTTCAGGCCTGTGTAGAAATGAACCATAGAATCAGAGAATGGCCTGGATTGGAAGATGACTTAAAGATCTTCTTGTTCCACCCCCTGCCATGAGCAGGGACACCTTCCACTATCCCAGGTTACTCCAAGCCCTGTCCAACCTGGCCTTGGACACTGCCAGGGATGGGGCAGCCACAGCTGCTCTGGACACTGTGCCAGGGCCTCCCCACTCTCACAGGGAAGAATTCCCTCCCAATATCTGATCTAATCCTACTCTCTATCAGGTTGAAGCCTTTGCCCCTTTTCCTGTCACTCCAGGCTCTTGTAAAACATCTCTCCCCATCTTTCTCGTTGGCTCCTTCAGGTACTGGGAGGCTGAAATGCAGCTACCCCTCAGCTCCCCTTCTCCAGGGTGTACAACCCCAACTTTCCCAGCCTTTCCCCCCAGCACAGCTGCTCCATCCCTCTGCTCATCCTGGTGCCTCCTCTGGCCTCTCTCCAGCAGCTCCAGGTCCTTCCTGAGCTTGGATGAACCTCTCTTCTCTCCGAGCTCATGGAGAGGCGCCCGACCCTCCTGCCTCAGAAACAACAGGATCTGGGGATTTTCCTCCTCTGCAGGAGCAGCGACACGAACGTGGGCACATGTGGAAGTGAACCATCCCTGGGAAAAGCAGGAGGCCGGGCCGAGGCGTGGGGAACAGCCCGTCCTGGCGGGCGCTGCCGCCGTCGGCAAACGTGAGGGCAGCTCTGATATCCATAAATCAACATATTCCTCATTTCCAAGCATTGCAGCCTGACAGCTGTTACATGAGCACATTGTTAGGAGCTGTCAGGCGCTGATACATAGTGCCTTTTACAACATATGTTGACTTTTATCTAATGTTGTTCCATAATTAGCCCCTGGGAGTGGGAATCTGGGCAGCCGGCTGGCTCTGTGATCTCGGCTAACCTTTGCTGCCAGGGGGAAGAGGGCACAGCCAGGAGGGCTGAGAGCTGGGGATGCTTCCATGGATGCAGGAGAAGGCAGGTGGAGTGTGGTGTGAGTGGTACCTGCAGTCCAGCACCTGGGGATGGAGCAGGTCTGGTTCCCTTCTATAGTCCCTGAGCATTTTGGAGCCATCTAAGAGATAAAATGAAGCCCCAAGGGATTTGGGAGCTTCCCTCCTGGATGGAGCCTTGAATTCCAAGCTCAAAGCAGGGTCATGGCCCTGGGGGTATGGGATGAGGAGGGAACCAAGAGGTTCTTCTCTCATGCATGGATGGAGAGGGACAACAGGGATGATTTACTGGCCAGGATGGGAGATAAATGAAGGAGCAGATGGTGGAGTTAATGAGTGGAAAGGGTAGATGGATGGACAAAGAGACAATGGAGACAATGTGGTAATGGATGGTTGCACTTCTACCCAGATGAGGACGAATGTTCTGACGAGTCCTCACAGCCTGGCTCCTGTCTAGGACCTGTGATGATGCCCACAGAGGAAAGTTCTTGATCACTGTCCCTCTCACCACCCCATGGTTCCTGTCACCCTTCAGGAGCAGCTTTGCTGTCACCAAAACTGATTCCAGTCACTCTTTGAAATATTCCCAGGCTCCTGCTCCACCAAAACAAGCATCAGAGTGCTCAGAACATGCTGGTCTCTATGAAACTGCTCCCAGCTTTGAGGACAAACCCCATGGGACTGATGGCTGCAGGGAGGGGACACTGTCCCCCTGCAGACCCCTGGCTGCCTGGGCTGTTTTCCCTTCTTTGCTGCAGCTGCTCGAGCTTGAAAAAACAGGAGAGGAAAAATAAATCAATAAGACACAAAGATAAATATGCTTTCCGTGTTGCAGCCGATTCCTCTGGACGTGCCGTGGTGGCTGCATAATTCATAAACTCACCCCTCATATGCAAATGGGGCAGCTCCTGCCAGGCTGGCCCAGAGGGACCCAAATTTTCCTCCACTGGCAGACAAGCCCCCATTGTCTGTGGTTTTAGGGTGTAGTGTTTTTTTTTTCCTCCTGCTTGCATTCAGCTTGTCCCTTCTGAGACCCCCAGTGTCAACCCCCAAGGCTCCTTGGGGGTTTGGGGCTTTCAAAGATGCTTCACTCCCTGGGATGGTGCAGGGATAACATCCAGCACGGGGTTCATTCCCCCACAGGCTGCCCTGGCTGCAGAAATCCCTCTTTTGGGGTCTGGAACACTCACACACCCCACCACAGAGTGATCCCAGGGCAGCCCCAGGTCTGGCAAAGGCTGGAGAATGAGGCACAGCTCAGCCTGTGAGTGCCCTCGAGAATTCTCTTGGGCAATAAATTCCTGCCCAGCCCCGGCCAAGCACAGACCACTCCAGCTCTGCACCCACTCATCTCCAAATTTTCAAGGCAGCACTTCATCTCTCCTCACAAAAGCCATGTCTGAGAATAAACCCCAGCCAGAAGCCAAGAAAGGTCTCCAAAGCAAAGGAAAAACCCCTCTGCTCTGATGTGTCTAATGCTACCTCAGCCAACTCAGCCATGGCTGGGCATCTTCTTGGGGGGCAGAGCTGCACAGCCCCTCTCACCACAGGGTTACTCTTACTTTGCTGGAAGAATCCTTTTTTTTCCCCATATTTTTACACTGTCCCCCTCACTCTGGGTCACTGGGGGGGTGATCCAGCCTGATTTCCCCAGGTGCTGCATGTTCGTAGAACCAAAAGGATTTGTGCCACCACATCCGAGAGATGAGACATTCCCCTGATCCATGGAACCCATCTCCTGCCCACAGCCCCCCTGGATGGGTTTGAGCGGAGGATCCAGGTCTTTAAAAAGGAAAATTTCATAGGCATTTCCTTCCCATCCTTCAGACAAACACAACAGTGAAGGAAAGCACCAGGCTAAGACCTTGATGCAGCAGAAGGGCAAGAAAACCTACGTGCTTTTATGAGGGATTAGGGCCAACTTAGTTGTGTCTTAAGCTACTAAAGGCTTATAAAAGCCCTGAAGAATAGGCTGCACTCCTCAGAAAAACCTCCCAGGATTTCACTAAAAAAGTCAATTTAAAGTTAGAGTGCAGCCTGCTTCAGTGCAGAGCCGTGCTCTGCAAACAGCAAGCCTGGTCTTCCTGGAGAGGGGAATTTGGGGGGAAAAAATGGGATTTGAGTTCCCTGCATGGATAGCACAGAGCTGAGGGGCAGCTGGGAGTAAACACTGTCCGTCAGTATGGGTGGGAATGGTGGGTGGTACAGAACTCAGCACCAACGTCTCAGATAGAAAAGCAGTTTATTGGTGATTTCAGCAGTGCAGCATCATCAGGGACTTGTTTCAGGCAGCACATGGAAGAGCAGGATCTGACCTAGGGGTCGGCATGTCCTGGCAGGGAATGCTGTGGATGGGACTCACCTTTGCTCAGCTCCCAGCTGAGGTTCTCCCTTTCCAGGGGCTGCCCACAGCCTTCTCCTGCTTTTCCCAGCTCTGTGCTCCTTCCTCCTCCATCCCGCCAGCAGAGCTCACCAGGAGCGGCTGCTTTTCCCAGATAAATGGCTTAATTAGCTTCCTATTGACTCAAGTGAGCACATTCCTCCGGCAGGGCTGGGAAAGGAGAGGCAGCATCCCGGGGAGCAGATCCTGCATCCCAGCAGCACCACGGGCTGCCGGGCTGCAGGGCTGGAAAGCTCTTTGCCCTATGGAATCACAGCTGGGAAAGGCAGATCCAGCCCCGTGAGGGGTTTCTGGTCCCTGCATGAGCATCCGTGTGAGCATCCTTGGAGCAAATCCCATCCTGTATTCCCTGGGAGAAGAGGAACACACAAAGGGTGAGACCATGGCAGGAGGAGAAATCCAATAAATAAAATTATTTCTTTATTTTCAGGGTGGAGGGAGGAATAAAAATAAAATAAAATAAAATAAAATAAAATAAAATAAAATAAAATAAAATAAAATAAAATAAAATAAAATAAAATAAAATAAAATAAAATAATGTTGCAGTACTACAACATTTATTATTACTACTAGTAATAATAATAATAATAATAATAGTGCATCTGCTGGACAGTAAGCTGGAAATCCAAGCACGAACACCAAACACGTCTGCAAGACACAGGGAAAAATTTTAATTTTGGAAACTGGCAAAAGATTTGAGATAGCTGGAGAACAATCAGCTCTTCCCTTCGTGCCTGGAGGGACTGACAAACTTTGCATAAACAATTTTCTTTCCGTCTGATGTGGAAAAGCTGCCATGGAGCAGTGGGAGAGGCCGGCGCTGGTCCCCACTGAGTTGGGGAAAGCCAAGCCCAGAAGGATTCCTTGAGAAATGACATCAACAGCCCAGAGCAGAGGGATGGCAGGAATGCAATGGGAGAGGGGGAAGCAGCAGCTCTGATTTCTGATCCAGGGATCCCGTGCTGCTTCTTAATCATGAACCCTCAACCCGGCCACCCTGACCTAGTAGGAAAAGCTCTTTCCCTGCCAAGTGAATTGCCATCCATGGAAAACAGGGTGGGGGGTTAGAAATAACCCCTTTTCCAGGAACCCCCCCCAGACTGCACCATCTCGAGACGTGCACCAGCACTGGAATATTAATGTGGTGGAGGATGCTGTCCACATCAGCCAGGAACCAGCTCCAGCACAGCACAGAGATACCAGAAGCTCAATTTGTGTTTGCCTGAGCCAAGGAGAAAATCTAATTAAACATGGCGTGAGGGCTTGGAGGAGCTGGGGATGGGGCAGGAATATAAAGCGCGGCCGGTTCCCACAGATCAGAGGGCAATATTAATAAACCCACGGAGTGGGACTGCGGGATCAGCTGGTAATATTGATAAATGTAAAGCAAAGACAAAGCAGCCTGGGAATATTGGATGGTAAAGCTGATAAAAAGACAAGCAGGGATGCAGGCAGCCCGGCCATCCATGAGCAGCGCAGCTCCCCAGCGGGATGGCACGGAGCATCCCTACAGCCCCACAGCTGGGCGTGGGGAATTTTGGCCTCATGGGCTGCTAGCCCCATTGCTGTGCCCCAAAACCTGCAGCCTCGGAGCAGCACAGCGGCCCCGCACACCCCAGAGCCAGGTCACGGTGGGAAGAAGCTGTGGAGACACAGGCACAGCGTCTGGGATTCATCCTGGGAGCTGGGGAAGCCCTGGGGATGGGGAGCAGGGACACAGCAGTGGCCGGGAGATGTGTGGGAGAGCACAGCGGGCTGAGCTGGGGGCACAGAGCCCTGGAGGCGCTCCCTGCTTGCTCCATCACCCGCAGGGATTCGTGTGGATCCCGCGGGGCTGGGGCTGAAGGGGGGCAGAGGGCATGGCACGGCCCCCGCAGCTCTTGGCCCTCCCCGTTACCTGCAGCCTTTCATCTGGAGCATGAGCTGAAAGTTTCTCTCCTTCCACCCTCGGCAGAGTGACCTTGGGTGTCCCCGAAGCCCCTCGTGCAGGGACTGTGCTCCCCCAGCCGCGCACCCGCCCCTGCCGGCGGCACATCGAGCCACGGGATCAAAAAGAGCCACTGAATGCGTTTTAAATAAAAGATCGCATCTTTCAGAGCTATTGGAGTGATGATTTAAACATGAAGTCAAAGCCAGTAATGGTGTTGTCAGAGCCGTGGCGGTAAATCCAATCAATAATTCACTGATAGCAGAAACTGTGCCTCCAGCCAGACCTACTGCGGAGGGCACGGAGCCTCCCCCGGGGCAGGACGTGCATCCCCTCGCCTCCCTGCCGCCTCCTGCCAGTGCCACCCAGCCTGGCAGCAGAGGTTTGGCCCCCAGTGGGGCTGGGAAAGAGCCAGGAGGCAGATCTAGGGCTCCATAGGAGGGGAATTCTGCCTGGCTCCAGGAGGTGAAATAAATTTGTTACCTGGGGACAGGTGTTCAAAATGCTGGGAGCACCTCGGCTCGGGGATTGCAGCTCGAGGCTTTTTCTCAGCCCCTGCGCTCTTGGAGAGAGTCCAAAGTACCCTCAGGAAATGTCAACTGTCCTTGTGAGGCTCAAAGCACTGCTGGGGGACCGTGCCCCAGGCCATCAGCACAGCTGGGCTGCCCACCTGCACTGGGTGGACTGGGGATACTGGGGGCTCACAGCTGCCATGCACACCAGTGCCATCCTCCCCCAGCCCAGGGAGCATCCCTGTGACCCACACAGCCTGGATGAGCTCCAGCAGCATCATTCTGATGCCTTAGGATTTTAGCTTTTATATTCTTCATCCATTTGTAACCCTGCAGTTCTTTAGTGTGTAACTCCAAACCCCACACACAGTGGGAGCTGCTGCTTCCCCATTGGGCTCACACACAACAATTCCTCTCCAGGCCTGGCAATCAAGGAGCCCTCACTGCCTCAGGCCTGAGAGATGGAAACAAAAGTGAGCTGGGGCAGCAAACTTGGGCTAAATGACTTCATTAGCTGGAGCTGTAATTGGGAGATGAAGCCCCAATGTGCAAATGGCCCAAAGTGATCAAAGTGTGCAAACCCGTGACCATTGTCCATTTTGGGTGCAGCCCCTGGGGGGCTTTGTGTGCCCTGAATGTACCTGAAGGCCCTTCGATAAATACAACTGCTTTTTATTCCCTTAATTTTGCCTGGCCTCTGTTTTTAGGTAGCCCAAAATGCATCAATTCAACTGCACAATCCTCAGTCACAGCCCAAGCACCCTGTATTTGCCCCCTCACTCCCTCTGAAGCAGCATGGGTCAGTTCTCCTGTATACCCAGCTGGAAGAATTCCTCCTCCTTCCCCAGGGTTTCACCAAGCAGGGAACAAAGCTGCACCTGAACAGCTCCCCAGCACCTTCCCACTGTGCTGGTACCATGGCAGGATGGTGCCTGATCCCTGCACCCACAGAGCAGAGGTGTGCAGGGTGCAGGGCTGCCTCAGCACCCAGTTTTGGGGAGCAGCTGGTGAGGGATGTGAGGACAGCCTTTCCCTGCATCCCTGCTCCCCCCATGGAGAGGGGGATTAACTGGGAAGCCCCGGAGCTGGCACCCAAGAGATGCAGGGGTGCCCTGAGCTGCATCCCTGCTCGCTGAGGGGGTTCAGCTGGGAGCTGGGCTTTAACCCTGGAACTGACCCTAAGGATGCTGCACGGGCTCAGCCATAGCCCCAACATGCTCTGGGGTGTCAGGGCAGCACATATTCCAGCCCCCAAAATCCTTGCAGGGAGGCTGGGGCGGGCACTTCGTGCGGGCCCCAGCGCTGGGGGATAGCTTAAGGGCAGGCAGGAGGACAGACAGACAGACAGACAGACAGAAGCATCGCCTCCATCCCGGCTCTATGGGGGACACACGGAGCACAGCGATGCTGAAGGTGGTCCAGGCAGTCTCTTCTCCCTCCGAGCGCTCCTGCAGCGCCGGGAGCTGCCGAGCCGGCACTGCCACCTCGTGGCACGGCCACCAGCGAGGCTGGCGACAGTGGCATCGCGCAGTCCCGGACACGCTCCAGGGCTGCACAGAGACTTTGTCATCGGGGGGGCTCCTGCGGGATGAAGCAGTGCAAAAAGGATGGCCAAAAAATCCAAAGGCAGCGGGTAAAGGGCAGGGGAGTGCAGGTTAGCCTGGCTGGAGGAGGGGGATGAGAAAGGGAAGCTGTGAGAGGGGACAGTAAGGGACAGGGCTCACTGTCCATCATCACCCTGTCAGGTGGGATTGGGGCTGTCTCCCCTCCTACTCCTTGCCCCAAACCAGGACCTGAGCATCAGTATCCATCCCAGTATCCACCTCAGCCTGGAGCACCAGCTCCAAATCCCACGGGGACAACACAATTTGGGATGTTCAGGGCGAAGAACAGCCCAGCATCCTCCACAAACACCTCAGGGGCAGCCCACGCCCTCCCCACAGCCCCTCCGACCAAATCAACGACAGCAACCAAGCCTTTTTATAGATATATTTATTTTTTTTTAGCAAATGTTTATTTATATCAAAATACAAAACATTTCTGAAGCAGGGTAATGTTACATGAGGAGCAAGTTAATCGATTCCAAAACCCATCATTCTCCTACAGCATGGCTAGTTGTACGTAACATTGCAACACTGCCAGAATTTCTTATAGTGGGTACATTAAAATAAGAAAAATCAACTCAAGAAGTCAATCTATGAACATGCAATGTTACCGGCGATAAATTAAGTACTCAGCAGGCCTTAAAATCCCAACAGGCAGAGACCGAGGGACCAGCTACTCCCAGTAAGGCAGGGCTTCAAACTCTCGTTTCTTCCCATTTTTTTTGTTGGCTTATTAGCGTTTAACTCATTAACTGACAACAGTCCAAGAGCCAAAAGGACCCAACTTTCTTGGCAGAGTGGCATTATTGCTTGGAGCTATCAAAGCAGCCCCAGCTCCCGGCCGGCCCCAGGGGAAGGGCTGGGAGAGGGCTCGCAGGGCAAGAGCCAGGGGTCTGCCTTGGCTGAGCGCTGCGGAGGTCGGGCTGAGCTGGAAGATGTAAAATCCCCCGGAGGAGGGGGCTCGGCGGGCCGTTGTCCCCGGGATGCCGGGAGCAGCGGGCAGCGCTCCCGGCGAGGTCTCGGATCCCTGCCCAGGGCAGGA
Organism: Nicator chloris; assembly: GCA_013400495.1. Lineage (NCBI taxonomy): Eukaryota > Metazoa > Chordata > Aves > Passeriformes > Pycnonotidae > Nicator > Nicator chloris. Next base: position 509,257 of record WAAE01023748.1, read on the forward strand.
TAGCACCCAGTCGGAAGGAGAGTTTGGGGTGAGGGACCCCCACTTGTGCCCCTCATCGCACGCCTGGGGAGCGAGGCTGAAATTTGGCTTTCCCTCCCCGCGGGCCGGGAATTCCGGGGAATGCCGATTCCCATCCCGGGGAATTCCAGGGATGCCGATGCCGAGCGCGGCCACCGGTCCCTCCTGCTGGCATTTCCTGGCCTTGGCGGAGGCCGAGAGCAACAATACAGATACAGAGAGATTATAGAGAGAGCGGAATAAGTTTCGTATAAGGCTTTGGTACAGCACCATCATGTCAGATTTATTTGTAAATCGTTTACAGAAAAAAAAAGCTTACTGAAAAAATAGTGTTTTGTTTCTCTTATTTTTTTATTCTTTTTTTTTTTAAGTTATTTTTTCTTCTGAGGAACATACCTGAAAGTTCAAAAATTAACCCTCTAGTTGCCGTCTGGGCTCCTATCAAATGCTCGTTTTGCTGTGTGCAGTTCCAAAAGGAAGCAACTCCATCCCAAATCCCACTCAGTTGTGACACAGCCCGCCCGGCTCTCAGCAGCCACCAGTCACTAAAATCAACACCACAGAAACCTGGCAGCTGATCGCTACTCAATGTTTAGTAAAAATTAAAAAAGAATTTAAAAAAAAAAAACCAAACCTAACAAAACTTCCCAAAAAAAGGAAAAAAAAAAAAAAAAGTCACGACAACGAACGTTATGGAACCAGCGGCACTAAAGTTTCTTTTATTGTTATTGTTATTTTAAAAAGTCAGTTCCACTGGTTACCATTGAAACAGCACCAAAGAGCACCCTAACGTGTGTTATACATCGTAATACTCGACAGTCAAGAGATGGAAATGAGGTTGGATGGTCTAGTCTTGATATCCAGAGGCAAGAAATTCTTCTTAAAAAGAGGAAAAAGTTGTCCCACGCAAGCAGAGATGCGTTGGGTCCGGAAGAAAATCCTGCCTTAGGGGAAAATACTATGGGGTTAGGAGGGGATTAAATCAAGAGCTACCTATGGAGGCCTACAAGGGTTCAGAGAGTCTACAAACTTATTAAAAGGGGATTAAAAAGTCTGGGCTCCCCTGGAGAGCCAGAGATGTTCCCATGGGAGAGCTGGAGATGCTCCTGGGGGATTCCAGGGCTGCTCTCCAAGGAGCTGGCGTGCAGGCGTGATCCCCAAATGCCCAAAGCACGAACCTTACGGCGACGTGGGCATTTCCAGGGTTTCCAAAGGGCTTTCCCACAGGGGAATGCCAAGGGACTGGAGCCTGCACGGCCGTGTGGAAGGTCCTGCACCCCCTCGGGCCATGGGAGCATCCCCTGCCTGCTCTCTGCCAGCCCCAGAGAAGGAAAAAAAAGGAAGTTTGGCCTTAAAGTGCACCTGGGAGGGCAAGGAGTGAGTGCCAGCATCTCCCACCGAGCCAGAACCTCCTCGAGCAGAGGCAGGTGCTTCCCACAGCTCCCAGCCAAGCGGGAAGAGCCTGGGAGGGGGCAGGAAGCAAACCCCCCCCGGAAAGCAAGCTCCAGGCAGGTGTGCATGGATGGAGGCAGCGGGAACGGTGTCCAAAAAAACCAAACCAAAGAAACCACGGGAAGCAGGACAATGCTCTCAGAGCCGCCGCCCCTGAGCCCCCCGGAGCGCGGGGAGGGAGCAGCTCCTGATGTGTCTGTTTGGCATCCAGAGGGTTAACGGTACTGTGGGAAGTGTGCTTTGTAAACATTTCTAGCTTTCCTTTGCCTGTTTTTTTTCTGTAAGTGATTCCAGGGGAGGTGGGGGAAGGAGAAAGCTGCCTGCCCCCCTGCCCACCCCCAGCAATACCCAAAGCCCCACCGCGGGGGGGCAAGGCAGCCCCCCAGCCCGGACACCGAGCGGTGAGAAATTCTCATCCCTTCTCTTTCTCCTGGCATCCTTTTTTTTTTTGTTGTTGTTGTTTGTTTGTTTGTTTTTTTAACATATAAAATACTCACTTATGTATTTACCGCTAATAAATGCAAGTTAGTCCCATCAAACATGCTTTGCTTCGATATCAAGAATTGGTGCTGAACAAATCTCGGCTGGATATTAGAAACATCCCCCACCCCAGCCCCCCCGACCCGACGAAGAAGAGAGAAATATCATGGAAAATACAGGTGACACCTACAGAGGACAGGGTGCCGCTGTGAGGGGCCAGCTCCCGGGAGTACATCTGTGCCTCAGCCATGGGGACGTGGCAAGACCCCTCTGAGGGACCTCTGCCTGCCTCTGGAGGGGTGTAAGCACTCCGGGGCTGTGCCACTGTCCCCTCAGGGATATCTGAGCCCAAATAACAGCACCTGGATCCCCCCCAGAGCCCAGGATTGTGGGACACAGACCAAGGGGAGCGAAGCCCCGGACTCCACTGCCCAAAGACAATCCCCAAGTCGTGCCCCAGCGGAGGCAGAGGGGTGGTTTGCAGCTCCCTGGCATTGTTCAATCCCAAACTCGCTCCTTGTCCCCCACAGCCCATGGGGAAGGGGGCAGGGATCCGGCGGGTCCGTGCTGCCCTGCAGGAAAAGCCCCAAGTATCCCCAGCACATTCCTCACTGCACCAGAGCTCCATGCCACCTCACCCATCCAGACAGGGAGAGCCTCACATCCCATCCACAGGGACGGGGAGAGCCTCACATCTCATCCATAGGGATGAGGAGAGCCTCACATCTCGTCCATCCAAACAGGGAGAGCCCCACATCTCATCCATAGGGACAGGGAGAGCCCCTCATCCCATCCATAGGGACAGAGAGAGCCCCTCATCCCATCCAGGCAGGGAGAGCCCCTCATCCCATCCATAGGGACAGGGAGAGCCCCTCATCCCATCCATAGGGACAGGGAGAGCCCCTCATCCCATCCAGGCAGGGAGAGCTTCAAATCCCACCCACTGAGGCAGGGAGAGCCCCACATCCTGTCCCAGTGGACTCCAGCAGCCTCCACAGCACCAGCAAGCCCTGCTGGCCAGGAACACTCCTGGACAGCTACTGACATTCCCTGTGGAGAAGGTTCCCTGCTCCAGCTGGGTGCAGGGACCTGGAGAATCCCACTGTGGCCACCTGGGTGGCTCTGAGGGGCTCCACCAACTGCAGGAGGGTTTCAGAAACCCTGGAGATTTATGAGGGCAGCGAGGACAGGTGATCAACAGCACCCAGGGAGGCAGCAGCGTGGGGACCCTGTCCCCACAGCGTGTCCCCAACCTGTGCCACCCCCCAGGCTGCAGCTGCCTAATCCTCCCCGAGCGCCCTCGGAGCTGAAATTTGTCTTTTTTCTCTGAAACAGAAAAAAAGCCCAAGACAGCCCTCAGTGGAAACACCACCTCGCCACGGTCCTGGGCAAGCTGGCAGCAAGCCCAGGCTTTCCTAACCCGGGATTTTTTCCCTTTTTAGTGCTTTTCCCTATTGAAACAGCAAACAGTGGTGATGCTGGGCCCGGAGCAGGCGGATCCCCTGGAGCACTGCAAGCCCTCCAGCCTGGCCCAGCCCTCCTCTCCCTCGCCACCGTATTGCTCAAACAGCACTAGGCATGGATACAAAAATAAAACAGCTATGTGACTTAGATATATATAATTTTTATATATATATATATATATTTGTATATATATTTTTGTCTATTTATAGGTGGATGGAGAAGCAGAGAAGCTGAAGCGCAATATAATGCAAAAATACTTGCTCTGCTCCCACTGTTGAGACTCTCACCACCTCTGACAGCCTCTCTCATGCTGCACAGAAGTTTCTGACACCTATTACTAACGAATTATTTTAAATATTTATTCTCCCCCCTTCTAAAATAGAGAGTAAATATATATTTGTTTAATTTTATGTACAATGCATTTCAATACACCAATATCATTTCTTTAGATAGAGATACTGGGGCTCATTTCTCAAGTCTTTTTTTTTTTTTGTGTTTTATTTTAATCTAAGTGCTGGGGGGGGAGTGAGTGGAAATCTGAGGAGCTTTCAGACCCGGGAAGATGGGCACCCTCTTTTGCAGCCCTGCAACCTCAGGAGAACAAGAATAAAAGCTCTCCTGGGAGAGAAAGTGTCATTTTGATGGTAAACCCAAAATCTGGGCAAGCTGTCCTCCATGGGGGATTCCAGCCCCTCCATCCTGCATTTCCCACCCCACTGCAACCAGTATAAAAGTCCTTAGCTACCTCTACAGCGCATGCTTGCCTCATCCAACGCCCCCGAGCCTGGACCAGCCCCTCTGCCCCCCCTTTCTCTGCCCACCCCCTCCCCAGGTCCTTCCTCCATCCATGCACATATCAAAAGTCAGCCAGAGCCCCNGCCTGGCCCAGCCCTCCTCTCCCTCGCCACCGTATTGCTCAAACAGCACTAGGCATGGATACAAAAATAAAACAGCTATGTGACTTAGATATATATAATTTTTATATATATATATATATATTTGTATATATATTTTTGTCTATTTATAGGTGGATGGAGAAGCAGAGAAGCTGAAGCGCAATATAATGCAAAAATACTTGCTCTGCTCCCACTGTTGAGACTCTCACCACCTCTGACAGCCTCTCTCATGCTGCACAGAAGTTTCTGACACCTATTACTAACGAATTATTTTAAATATTTATTCTCCCCCCTTCTAAAATAGAGAGTAAATATATATTTGTTTAATTTTATGTACAATGCATTTCAATACACCAATATCTTTTCTTTAGATAGAGATACTGGGGTTCTTTTCTCAGGTCTTTTTTTTTTTTTGTGTTTTATTTTAATCTAAGTGCTGGGGGGGGAGTGAGTGGAAATCTGAGGAGCTTTCAGACCCGGGAAGATGGGCACCCTCTTTTGCAGCCCTGCAACCTCAGGAGAACAAGAATAAAAGCTCTCCTGGGAGAGAAAGTGTCATTTTGATGGTAAACCCAAAATCTGGGCAAGCTGTCCTCCATGGGGGATTCCAGCCCCTCCATCCTGCATTTCCCACCCCACTGCAACCAGTATAAAAGTCCTTAGCTACCTCTACAGCGCATGCTTGCCTCATCCAACGCCCCCGAGCCTGGACCAGCCCCTCTGCCCCCCCTTTCTCTGCCCACCCCCTCCCCAGGTCCTTCCTCCATCCATGCACATATCAAAAGTCAGCCAGAGCCCCAGGACTGAGGATGCTCGTCCTGCTGCCACGCAATGCCAAGGAAAAGAGCTCAGCCAGCTGTGCCAAAACACCTAAAAATGGGGAAAATGGGCAAACCCTCTCATCCCAGTCACCCAGGTAGGGGAACAGGCTCCCGTCTCCAGTCCCTTCCCACAATCACACTGGTCCTCCCCACTGGTGAATGTGCCAACTGATGGGAATTAAGTGCAGTGTTAAGTTTCTTCTTTTGCTGGCACCAGTGTTGCCAAATCTGGTTGCTGCCTCCCAGCCCTCAGTTCTGGATCAAGCATTCCCTGACTCTAATAGGATCAACTGCACTTCCCACCTCTCCTTCCCACAGACATGGGCAGAGAGGAGTCAAGATACTCAGAAACAGAAAAAAAACCCCAACAAAATTAAGCTGAAGGGGGGAAATGGGAGTAAATATTCTGCTTTCTGTAAGGGCTATCCCATGCCCAAACAGCACACGGATGGCTCTGGGAGAGCAGTGGGAATCCAGCCTGAGTCTGGCTGCCCCCATGTCTGGGGCCAGTACCAGCTCTGGCATCACTGTGACCAAATCCCCTCTCTGCCTCAGATCCTCAAAGTCCTGCTAATGAGGTTTAAAATAAAAAGACACTGTCAAGAACATCTTGTCCCTCCCAGGAGGCACTGCTGGGGCTGGCTGGCACAGCCAGTGCTGCATTCCTCAGCTCAGGGGACAAATTTAGCTGTATCCCTCTCTCATCCCTTCTGACTCACGCTTTTCTGGGAAGAACAGAAGCAAAGCAAAATGCTTTCACATGAGTAACCAGAGAGCATCATCTAGAGGGACTTGAGAGAAGGGTTTTTGTGTGGTGCAGCATTTTCTTTAAGTGATGGCACCAGAGATGAGGCAACATGACATCCCCCTCCCATGTCGTGTCCTGTGTCACACCCCACGTGCCTCGGACACGCAGAGCACAGGACCTGTCCCTCCTGCTCCTCCACATCACAGCCCAGGGGTGAGTCACAGACAGTGAAGAAAGCAAAGCTAAAAGCTGGGGATGAAATAATGAAACAGAGCGATCTGTTGTGTGCAGCAGGGCTGCAGCGCAGGTCACGCCGGTGCCTCTCCATCCCCAAATCCCCCTCAGGCTGCAGCTGCTCCCAGCCCCTTCCCCGCTTTGCCCATCCTGATCCCTGCTCCAGCACGGCTCTAAACTCTCCCCTAGAGACACACATACCCCGACATGCAAATCTACTGAATTCTGCAAACCTATCTACCTTTGTCCTAAGCTTCTCTATCTATTTATATCTCATATGTACAGTGGGTTTTACTCTGGTTCCTTGAGAAGATTTCCTTCCAAAAAAGCCCTGACTTTAGCCTGGGGCTGCAGTGAGCCCATGTGGGACATGTGGATATCCCTGAAGGTCCAGCCTCATGGAAAAATACCTCCAGACAAGAGCTACAGCTGAAACCAACCCAAAACTCCGAGAACTCCCAAATCTACGTCACTGCCTGAAGCAGGAAGAGAAACCAAAATGCCAGGCAGATTTTGTCCTAGTACAGACAGCAAGGTGGGAGCAGCAATGAGTCTGGAATGTGTGTCATGTCCGGATGCCACCAGACATGACTAAGCCCTGCCAGGACCGTGCCTGGGCTGCTGAGCCCAAATCCAGCATCCTCAAAACTCCCAGAGGCAGGCACAGCAAGTTGTTATTCCCTTTATATTCCCTTTACATTTATATATCCAAACAGCATCACCTTCAGCCTTCCTCCAAAGCAAGTGGCACTGAGCCAGCTGACAAGGTGACAAACACCAGATGAACAGCCTGGAGTCCACCAGTGCCCCAAAGCAGCCTCCAAGTCACAGGTGACAGGCACAGGGCAGCAGGAATGAGAATCCTCCCAGGAAAAGCATCCCCTGCTCACACAGACACCCTGGGGGCTCACAGAGACCTCTCAGCCCAGGGGGCAGACTGCAAACCATGCCATGGTTCAGCCTGGGAAGAGACCCTGGGACCTTCCAGCTCCCCCATCCCACAAACTCATCACTCCCTGTGCCTGTGGGTGCTGTTAGAGGCAGGCACAGAAACAGGGCCCCACAAACGAGCTCTGAATGCTCCCTCTCCCCCCCACTTACAACTAACTTGCTTTTTCCTTCACGTCAACACCGTGGAACCAAAACGCCGCTGGGGCTGCCTGGCAAAGTCACCTTAGGAACACGTGGATGAGAGCCCAGCAAGTCCTGCTGGAAAAGCAGGCAAAGCACTTTCCCTGGCCTTTTTTCCCGCCTGCTCCAGGACTCATTGTTGGACAGGCTGCAAGGGACAGCACCCCAGGACCATCCCTTTTCCACAGGATCCCAGTGGCATCCTGTACCCACCTCTCCATGTCACCTCCCCCAGCTCAGGGTGCCCCAATCCTGCAACCCCCACAGCGGCACGAAACCGGCGCTGGAGCATCCCCACCATGGCCACCTCGCAGGCACCAGCAGGGACCCCCCAAAACTGGGCTGGCACCCCTGCACTGACACCTCAGCAGAGCCCAGGGACAAATATCCTTGTGATTCAGAGGCATTTTGTCACCGTGGGCCAGGATTTGCCAAGGGACCTAATGGAACATCGCGCCCGCAACGTGCAAGGAGGAATTGTACAGTTACTGATACAGAAGGAGCTGTCTACCTCAGACCAGCTTAGAAAATAAGAGAGTTTGGCCCAGGAAGATAAAAATCAAGATATATTTTGCAGCATGAAAGGAAAAAAAAAAAAATGAAGAAGCAGCAGCAGCAGCAACAGCAGCTGTGTTTGCAAACCACCAAAGCGACAAGGAGTTCAAACGGGGGTGAAATGGGGGAAGTGTTGGGCATCGTCTGACATGGCTTCGATGTTTCCAGGTCCGTGGAAGGAGAGAGGAGCAACCCTGAAGGGCATGGAAACCAAAGGGCTGGGAGAAGCGAGGAGGTTGCCAAAGCAAGAGGCGAGCCAGTCAGCCAAAGCACGGGCCGAGTCTATCGGAAGGGAACTCGGTCTAGCAGAGAAAGGAGTTAAGGATGGTTTTAGGGAGGAGCTGCTTCCACGAGGCGCCCAGGCGGGATTTCCCACTCCAGCAGCGTGGCAGGTACACGGCTGAAAGAGAGAGGGCTGCAGCTCCTGCCTCTAAAGGTCGAAGACCATGAAAAGCCCAGTGGCTCAAAACACCTGCAAAAGGAAAACAACTCTCAAAAGACTGACCCAGCAAGCCAGCATGCTCTGTCAACCTGCCCTGCACTCCAAGTCCTCTATTGCTCCTTAAGATGGCACGGGGCATAGTCCTGAGGTAGCAACCTCAAGAGCCTGAAGACAGCGCCTGGCCCATCCGAACGGGTGTCATAAATCGTTTGGAAAGCACTCAAATGGAAAAGCAACCCTCTGTTGGAGAGGCTGAGGCAATGAGAGCAAAAGGAAGAGCAAGTTGGCCATGGCACAGGCAGCACAGAGCCTCCACGCCTCCCCCGGCCCCGAGGGTCACTTGTCTGTCAGGAGCAGCCCAGCTGGAGTGACCGGCGAGCTGAAGTTGGCCAAGCCAGGCAGAGTTTTCCCCGCTGCCGAGCGGGAGAATGGCATTAAATCAATTCAGATCCGAGCAGGTTCTAGGGAAAAACCCTAAAAACACACCCAAAGAAAAGAAATTCGCAGTCATACTGTTAGCAAGGTTGAGTTCTCACTCTGAGAGTTGAGGTTCTTACGTCAGGTCACTCGTCACGTCAATAAAAAGCCCTGGTGCAGGCTGGAAAGAGAGGGGCATTTCTGCCAGACCCTCCCTCCTTCCCGAGACAAACGTGCTGATGGTTTGAGACCACCTACACAAAGTTGTTAAAGCTCAGAAATATCTGGTTATCAATTTAGAGGATTCATCGTCCAGTGGCTCAAACCTTACTTAGGGCCTGGAGATTGGAAAAGACATGGTGCTCTGCTTTTGGTGGTCACGGGTTCCCGAGCATCCTGCTGGGAGAGGAAGCACAACCTCTAAAATCAGGTATGTCGAGGCAGAGCAATCAACAGGCTCCGACCTAAAAGTGTGGCATGGTCGGAGAGCCGGATCACAAGCAAGAGCTCACGTCTTTCTCCAAACATCTCAGCCCTTGGAGGTTCAACCAGCAGCAAGAGCAAAAACCAAGGCAAAGCAGAATTAAAGGCGAGATTGCAGAGAATCTCTTGGCAATTCTACCTGGGAATAAACAAAAGTTTCATATGCAAATAGAGAGCCTGGGGCTAAAAACATGCCTGCAGGCTCTCCAGCTCTCCTGACACTTTTTCTACAGCCTGAATCCACTCAAAGCAAGAATATCTACATGAAACACTTGGTGTTTTATTCCCAGGCAGGCTGGAGGGTTTAGCACTTTACCGCAGAGGAAGAACTGTGCAAACCTGGATGCAGTGGTTGATTTTACCACTTCAAACTAAAAAAAAAAAAGAACCGACTCTAAATATTTTAAAGGTAGGGATTGCTTGATATTAGCACTAAGCATTTACATAGCACTTGCAGTCTGTAGGCCACGAAGTGCTTGTCCAAAGTGCTCAAATATGACTTATCCCCATTTTACAGATGGGAGAACTGAGGCACAGAGAGGTCAAGTGACTTGCCCAAGGCCACGAAGTCAGAGAGTGGAGGCAGAGCAGGAAAGTGAGCCCAGCTGCTCTCGGGTTACACCTTGCCTGCTAAAAACAAACCAAAAAAAAAGGCCTATGCAATCCAGAAAACCACCAGCCATCAAACCTACCCTATTCTGAAGAGGAAATACATTCTGGTGAAGAGTTATAACAGCATTACCAAGGGGAACAGGAGGCAAAGGGAGGGACACAACCCCAGCGGGTGTCACAGCCGACACATCCAGGCTGGAGCAGGAGGAAAAGGGGGGAAACGGTGAAACCAGCAGCAACGTATCTTAAGCTGGCGCAAAACGCTGGGCTTAGCTTTGCACGGAGCCATCCACGTCCATCTGCAGAGCTGGGCACTTCCAGATGCTCTCCCCGGGGCTCAGCACCTGCCGACGGAGGCTTTGGGGACCACGCACCAAACCCCGGCCGCTCGCACGCCTGCGTCTCCCCGCTTTGCCGTTATCGGTGGAGAGGAAACATCACACAGTGAGAAATCACATCACCCCGCGGCACTGAAGAACATTTGCCTGAGATACACAGAGTGTCGGGCAGAATTAGTCAAACCCACCCTCATCAAAGCTGGCACACGCCGCACCTGGAGGGGGAAACACCCTCAGATCACATCAGCCCCGTACCTGCCGCTCGCACGGCACCGAGCACACGTTACTGAGGCTCGAGTGCATTTGCACACAGACAAATGGTGATTTCTCACATCTCACATTGACTTGAAGGCTCGGGGTCTTTCTGGCTTTTCCCTTTCAGAGACAGGTAAGGTAAGATGTCACAGATGGTTTTGCTGCTGTTACCTTCACGTCAAAGGAGGCTGGGAAGGGGGAGGCAGGGAGATTTTCACAATTACAGCTTTCCTGGGAATATTTGGTCATGTTTTTATCACAATCAGATTCATGGGATTACCAGTTCCTGCCTGGGTTGTTAGGTTCTTGTCACTTAATTACACCCTGTGTCATTCAGTTTCTTCCGGCGATTGAGGGCCAGCTGCTCAATCCCACACTCTCCCCCTAAACACGCGCTGCGGATGCAGATGTCAAAAGCTCCATCCATGCCTTTGTAGCCTAGAGACCTTTTCCAAAACTGAGGTGCAAACCTCCCTTCCCACCCCACCCAAACCATTTGGGGTGGGGGAGAAGTGGATTTGAGGAACACCCAGCCCAAAGCATTCTCCCCAGAGCATCCCCCAGGTCCCCCCAGCTTGTCCCCGCCGAACCCCTCAGAGAGGTGACAGCGTAGGGGTGTCCCCTCCTCCTTCCCATCACCTCCATCCCCCCGTGGTGTGACACCAGCTCCCTCCACCGCTACTGTTCAACCTCCTGGCACCGGCGCTAGGCTAGAGCAGGGTGGCGTGCCCGCTGGTGTCATCGTGGTCTACGCTGTTGAGAATGGCTGTCTGGTCTTCAGGGAGCTGCCGGTGGCAGAGGTCGTCCTTCAGCGCTGAGAGCCGGGCGAAGGGGTCCTGACGAGGGTGTCTCTTCTTCTTGCGGAGGCAGACAGCTTCGTCAGGCGACAGTACCTGAGAGCTGGGAGGGTGCTGAACCTGGGAGGCAGAGCCGTCTGGGAAGGGGGGAGAGAAGGCAGATGGGACTGGAGCCAGCAGCAGGCAGAGCAGAGCGCTTTGCTTGCTGAAAAAGGGAGGTGACAGCAAGCCTGGCCCTGAACCCGCAGAGTGGCAAGAAGGGAGAACACTGGGCATCAGGGAAAATGAAATTAACTTTCAAAATCCAAACAAATGACTAAATATGGGAGATAATGGAAAGGACTCGGTTTGGAGGAGCAAAGGAGGGACAACCTGCAGGCAAGCAGCCTGGGGAGACATCCCTTTGGGAGGCAGGGAACAAGGGCAGCATCCAGGAATGGGCTTGGAGACTCCCCAGCGCTGGAGCCGGCAGGGATCTGCCCGAGCTCTGCTCACAGCAGGACACAGGGAATGCTGTTGGGGACCGCGAGGTCCTTGCACTCACTGGGTTGTTTTCTGGATTTCGAGGAGCCCTTGGATGACTTTTTGGGCTTCTTTATCCGCTGGTATTTCAGAGCTTCGAGCCTCTCAGGTGCAGCAGTGTCCCCGGGCGGAGATGGACGTTTTCTAGGAAGGAAAAGCAGACACGCGCCATCAGCGGCTCCCGGCCACGCTCGGGCTTCTGGACATCCCCGGTGGGGGATCGGCCGATCCCAGCCAGCTCTGCCGTGGAAAAGGAAGAGGTGAGAAACCCGGGGCCGAGGGAGCAGGGCCAGCCAGGCGTGCCAGAGCGCAGGATGGAGGAAGTGAGGCGTCCTCTCTGTCCCCCTACATCTCCTCCAGGTTTTGGAGCGGCACCGCGACCGGTGCCACCAGCCATGTCCAACATGGGCACCCCCAGCTCACCTGCCTGCCATGCCAACACTGCTAAACAAAACAGGACGGGGCAGATCCTATGTCCGATAAGGCATTTCTGGGAAGTGGTAGGAAACCCCTTGGGATGGAGAGAGAAGAGAAAGAGATAGGCAGAAGCGGCACGGCAGCATCGAGACGGGCACCACGAGCCACCCGAGGCGGACAACATCGGCGCCACAAACAGCAGGGAGGCAGGATCCTGCTGGCCCTGCTCCCACAGCCAGAAAAACCAGGGGCCACACGACAGACAGGGACACCAAGGGTACACGCTGACAGAGCTGGGAGAGGTACCTCATTCCCAGGTCCCTGTGAGAAGCGACAACAGAAACGTGACAGCACAGGAGCATCTGCTCCTGGAACAGCGAGAGGCTGGGAGCTGGAAATGGAAACACTGACAAGGTTTTATTGCAAGGACAAGGAAGGCATTTGCAAAGGGGTGCTTCCTGCAGGAGAGCCAGCAGGTGCAAGGGATAGTTTATCAGCTGTAGCCCCTGAGGAATTCTTCTCCAGGAACCAGCTCAAGGTGTAGCATCCTCCCCTTTGCAAAGAGATTTTTTTGTTTTATTTTCTTCACTGTACCTGTTTTTCCCATCCAAGGCCTGGAAAGCATGACTGCTGTAGAGAGCAGAGCATTAGAGGAAAACCTTTTCCTTAGGAGAGCGGACAGTCCCGCTTTTATCTCTAACACATCACAGCATCCCCCCTTCTTGCTGCTTTCCCATCTCCTTCCCCCTCTCCATTTTACTTCCACGATCCTCCAAGAGTCACCAACTCCTAATGCCACAGAAGAAGTCTGAGGCCATCTGGGATAAACCCAAGCCCCTTGCAGACAAGGTGTCCAGAGAAAGTGGGAAGCCTTCACAAAGCACCTTTCTTTCACTGTGATAAAGCCAACACTTTCAGCCAGGCTCCAATGAGGAAAGGAGATTTAAACCAGCCTGCTAGCACCCTTCAGAGGAGGAGATGACTCCCTTCTGCTCTTACAACTTGGTCACCAGAGGTCAGCAACCAAACCTTGTCACAGGAGCCACACAGAGGACAGTGCTGATGGCAGCTCCTGCATCCATCTGTGACTGGGGTAGGGATCAGCAAACCCCACAAGCCACGGGCAGCAGGAAGGCAGGAGGAGCCACCTCAGCTCACTGCAAGAGGCAACATCAGTGCCTTCAGACTCCTGCTTGGGCACAGAACCACTGAGGATGATGTCCCCCTCTCTGTCAGCAAGGTGTGCCCCACCCAGCATTGCAAAAACACCGTGGCTGCTGGCAGGAGCAGCAGGGAAGGGATGAGGACATGGGCTGGAGAACAGACCGCGCACTCCCGGGCTGTGGTACCACAGTACACGCACCCACGGAGAGTTTGGAGCTCCTCATCTCCCCTGGGGTCCAGGCAGAGCCTGGCTGGCAGTGAAGACACCCTGCAGGCTTTCCCCCACGAGTCCCCACGTGTGCCACCACTGCAGAGCACAGTGTGACAGCAGCGCTTCCCATCCGACATCCCAAGCGTCTCCAGAGCGTTGAAATTTCAGCTGGAGCTCACAGGCAAGGAGCTCCCAGGAGGTTTTTCCCCCTCCTGGGAGGGGAGGGTTTTTGGGTTTTTTTTTTGAAGATGAGCATGATTGCAAAGCTTCTCAGTTCTGCTGGCAGCACTGGAGAGCACCCAGGGAAGTGCAGCACGAGGTGAAGAAGTAGCTGAGGCGCAGCAGACACAACAGAAACCCAAACACTGGGCACAGAAAAGCTCCTTTTCATGTTTTCCAACGCAACAGAGATGTCAAGGTGCTCTCCTGGAGAGCCTCTGTTTCAGATCCCAGCAGAGCATCACACCAGCCAAAGATGAAGCAGCTCATTAGACATGCCAGGAGTCCCGCTGGCTGGATCCAAGCTTTTCCTCGTCGGGGAGACGACGTTTACATTTGCAGAGCTCAAACACCTTCCCAAATGCAATCAGCCTCTTGTGAGAGATGCTGCCAGCAGCAGCAGCAGCAGCTCTACCCTCTGAGCTGAACCAACACAGCCAGCCACACACATGCTGGCTGAAGGTAGGACCACGGTGACCCACGGGTCACAGCATGGCATTCCCTGCAGCAATTCCTCCTTGAATGGCCAATGACAGGCTTTTCCCACTTGTAGCCACCGTTCTGTGGGGTGCACACGAGTTACATTCCTGCAGGTACTTGGCTAATGGTGACTTCAGCTGCTCCAGCTCCATCGCCCACAGAGCTCACGTGTGCCAAGCTCTGGACATCACGGAGCTCGGTGATCTTGCCACCATCCTGCCCACCAGCACATGCCTTCTACCACCTCTTCCCACCACCCAGACAGCTTTGCCACTATTACTAAAGCTCAGCCTGTTAAAGTCTCTTGCTCTTTCCACTCTTTTTTCTTTCTAAGAAGAAGAAGCTGTTGTGGCATGTTGACAAAATTAAACAGATTTACATGAGGGATTATGAGGAAATTGCCTGAAGCTCATTTCCACTAGTTCTCCATAATTGAACTCGTATTTATACACACAAACATAAACAGTGAGTGCACTGAACCCATGTGTCACCATAAATACTGTCTGACCTCTGGCAAGGAAGAGATTCAGAGGACAAAACGATGCTACTCAGCAGCCAAATTTTATCTGCTCTACCCACCCTTTATCTCTCCAAAGGGCGCCGATTCTTCCAAATTAATTTTCGTTTTAAGCTCAGCCAAAAGCCTCTTCCTGCCCCCAGAGTTCACATTTTGGGCAGCTGCCCACGCACGAGGGAGATCTTGAATACCAACAGATGAGATGTTCAGGGAGGCGGGTGAACTTCTGGAAACTTCAGCATAGAGCCAAGCCAAGGAGCTTTGAGAAGTCCACGTGAACTCCTGGCAGCAACCTTCTGCAAGGCACCACCAACACCTGGAGCAGCAGCTTTCCTCGAGCCTTCAAAGGAAAACCCTTCTGCATGAGCAAATATCTGGACTGCATGGACTGGGAAGTACTGGAGAGGCCACAAAGGTAGTGAAGGACCTTCAAGAGTCCCAGGACAGGAAAAGGAAGTAGAGGAGAAGAAGTATTCAGCCCAACACACATCTCAGCTGCTCTTCTTCAACTGTCCTTCCACGTACAAAGCAAAGATACAAGGGAGAAGACCCCTGAAAGAAGACCCACTGACCTCTTTCCACGTAGAAGGGGAACCCATATAAAGGAAGGGTCCTGGAGATTTAAGGATACTATACATATATTTACGCATATTTAACCTCATAGAGGTCTCAACAGACCCTCTCTGTCTCCTCCTCGCCTCCTCTCCTGCAGCCAAGACATTGAATTGACATCCAGGAATAGTTTGAGAATCTTAGAGCATCCACTTGGATAAAGTAGAGTATCCACTTGAAACGGGCCCACTGTGTCCTTCAACCCTTCATCCTCCTCACATGAAGAGCTCAATTCTCCTACATGAGGCTCCTGCAAGTCAGAATTCCCACTCTGCTCCGAGGCAGTGCTGGCTGCTGCCTCCATCCCGGAACGCCTGGGATCCTTCGGCACAAGAGGTGCCAGAGAAACACCGCGGTGACAGCCCCAGGCCAGGGCTGCTGCTGCTGCCAAGGCATGGCCAGGAGGGGGAGAGGAAGGGGCTGGTCACAGCGGGGAGCACACCAGAGAAGGGGTGCCCTTCTACAGGTCTGCAGACACCACAACTCATCTACACAACGGACTTCACCACCATGCTGACGGAGAGAAGGCGAGGGAAACGGGGGCCGGGCTGGACAGGAAGAGGGGGGATACAGTCATAGGGAAAGGGAGGGGAGAGAGGAAGATAAATGAAAAACAGGAGTGAGAAAATATATAAGGAAATTAAAGAGACTGAAAAGAAAAATAAAATAATAATAATAATAATAATAATTAAGAAAGAAAAGGAAAACGCACTCAGACAAGCGGACTCACAACTTCTCCAAGCGGAAGGAGGCATGGAACACATGCAGAGGATCAGCACATGGACAGTCTTTAAAGGGGAACCTGTTTTCTTTCAAGCGGGGAGCGAGGGCTGCTGCTCCTCCCGCACGCCTGGCGCCGACGTCCCTTCGTCACTCAACGCTACGCCACGGCCAAGCCCCCCAGCTCCCAGCACTGGCACTGCTGCCCTGGCAAGGGGGGCCTGGGGAGGTCACCCAGAGCAGGCTGCCATGCCGAGGGGCAGGGGAGCTTGGTGCCTTGTCTGTGGTTTTTGGGTTTCCCTCTGCAGGGAGACGACAGCCCCCTTTTCCCTCTTCCGAGATGCGTGCTGCATCCTAAGAGAAGAAGATGAGAGAACTCCTCATGCTGGCTCAGTCGTGGCATCATTTATCCCTGCCCATCCATAAAAACTACCTGAGCTTCACCTAGCAAAAGCCACCATGCTGCAGCACGGAGTTCACCTGCTGCCTCTCCTTCTCCTCTCAGCTTCTAATGCTGCAATAGAGAAATCTGGCCTGTCTGGTATAAAATCCCTGTGCTCTGCATGCACTGACAATTTTATGACCCCAAATCATCAAGAAATTACTTGGCTGGGCTCTCTACAGGATTCCTCACTTATTGAAGTGAGATTTATTCTTCTGGTTTCCCCTTTTCGGGGATAATGACTCTGGAGTNTGGAGATTTAAGGATACTATACATATATTTACGCATATTTAACCTCATAGAGGTCTCAACAGACCCTCTCTGTCTCCTCCTCGCCTCCTCTCCTGCAGCCAAGACATTGAATTGACATCCAGGAATAGTTTGAGAATCTTAGAGCATCCACTTGGATAAAGTAGAGTATCCACTTGAAACGGGCCCACTGTGTCCTTCAACCCTTCATCCTCCTCACATGAAGAGCTCAATTCTCCTACATGAGGCTCCTGCAAGTCAGAATTCCCACTCTGCTCCGAGGCAGTGCTGGCTGCTGCCTCCATCCCGGAACGCCTGGGATCCTTCGGCACAAGAGGTGCCAGAGAAACACCGCGGTGACAGCCCCAGGCCAGGGCTGCTGCTGCTGCCAAGGCATGGCCAGGAGGGGGAGAGGAAGGGGCTGGTCACAGCGGGGAGCACACCAGAGAAGGGGTGCCCTTCTACAGGTCTGCAGACACCACAACTCATCTACACAACGGACTTCACCACCATGCTGACGGAGAGAAGGCGAGGGAAACGGGGGCCGGGCTGGACAGGAAGAGGGGGGATACAGTCATAGGGAAAGGGAGGGGAGAGAGGAAGATAAATGAAAAACAGGAGTGAGAAAATATATAAGGAAATTAAAGAGACTGAAAAGAAAAATAAAATAATAATAATAATAATAATAATTAAGAAAGAAAAGGAAAACGCACTCAGACAAGCGGACTCACAACTTCTCCAAGCGGAAGGAGGCATGGAACACATGCAGAGGATCAGCACATGGACAGTCTTTAAAGGGGAACCTGTTTTCTTTCAAGCGGGGAGCGAGGGCTGCTGCTCCTCCCGCACGCCTGGCGCCGACGTCCCTTCGTCACTCAACGCTACGCCACGGCCAAGCCCCCCAGCTCCCAGCACTGGCACTGCTGCCCTGGCAAGGGGGGCCTGGGGAGGTCACCCAGAGCAGGCTGCCATGCCGAGGGGCAGGGGAGCTTGGTGCCTTGTCTGTGGTTTTTGGGTTTCCCTCTGCAGGGAGACGACAGCCCCCTTTTCCCTCTTCCGAGATGCGTGCTGCATCCTAAGAGAAGAAGATGAGAGAACTCCTCATGCTGGCTCAGTCGTGGCATCATTTATCCCTGCCCATCCATAAAAACTACCTGAGCTTCACCTAGCAAAAGCCACCATGCTGCAGCACGGAGTTCACCTGCTGCCTCTCCTTCTCCTCTCAGCTTCTAATGCTGCAATAGAGAAATCTGGCCTGTCTGGTATAAAATCCCTGTGCTCTGCATGCACTGACAATTTTATGACCCCAAATCATCAAGAAATTACTTGGCTGGGCTCTCTACAGGATTCCTCACTTATTGAAGTGAGATTTATTCTTCTGGTTTCCCCTTTTCGGGGATAATGACTCTGGAGTCGCTCCTATGACTGCAGCTCCCAGCAACATCCTGGAGTAGGACACACGGCTGCTCCCATCCTGCTGGGCAGTGTGACCCTGCTCCTCAAAATCCATCAGCCCACGGCAGCCAGCACTGGAGCCAGCCAGGATCTGGACAAAAGCCACACCAAACTCAGACACGAGCCTAGACTCATGTCTGCTGTGCTAAAGCCATGTCTGCTCGTGTCCCTAATGCTGCCAAAGCAGGGAAGTGCCACAGAGCAAGAACAGCCACATCCTCTCTGAGAGGTTCCCCATTTCCCAAAAAGCCTGGCACAGCCCAGATCTCACCAAGGCTTGGTGCCAGCTCTTCTCCTCATGGGATGCCCTGCTCTGGGATCAGCAAGGAAAAACAGAAGGCGGCAGCCAAGTGCTCAAGAGATTTGGAGGCTCAAACAGGATGGGTTTTGTCATGCCAAGAGGATGGCTCCTTCATGGAGCACACACATCCAACACCCCCTCCTCGCCAATCCTGCTCTCCCCACCCCAGGACAACCCTCCAGGTCAGCTGGAGGAATTCCCCTCTCCTGGAAATATCTCTCTGATTTCTCTAGGCATCCCACCTCTCTCTCACGAGGCTCTTTGCCAGCCCAAAAAGGCTCCTCAGGCTGCTGGAGAGAATCAGCCAGGACCTTGACTCTTCCCAACCAAGGCCGCAAAGCTTAACCTTTTGTAAGACCTGTCCTAAGGAAGTTTGGGTATGGCCAGGCCCTTAGAAACAGGCCCATCTACAATCCCATCTCTGCTTTCACAACCAGCCTGGCTGATGGCCAAACAGGTCAGCGTCAGTGTTGCCAATCCTCTGGGTCACAAATTAGTATTATCCCATCTGGATTTGGCAGTTTTAGTGATATTCTTCTGCTTCTAAGGTCTGAAAACCATCTCCAGATTACTCCATCCCAGTCCCAGAAATGCCCATGGCTATCTAGGAAACTGGCCCCATGAAGGCAGTCCAGGAGGAATTTTCTTGGAAGAGTCTTTCAAGATCTGCTTAGGGCTGTTTAATTACAGCTGGGTCAGAAGAAGTCAAAGATTTCTCCAAAGAGAATTTCAGGGATTTTTCCATGACTACACTCGTGATGGGAAGGAAAAAACACCTTTCTGGCAGCCTGAGACCATAGTTCTGCTGCTGCCAAGCATACAACACATCTCGGGAGAAAGATTGCTCTCATTTTCTGTGATTGAGGAGACTTGGGAAAAAGAAAACAGATCCAGATACTGCTGGAAACAAAATTGTCCATGTGCTGGACTGCAGCTGAAGACCGATTTTTGTAGCCCACTCTGAGCACGCTGTCTGCAGCTGGCAGCTCCAGAAGTGGCTGTTTTTCCTGGCTTCTGGGGGTGGCTGTGGGCTCCTCCTGGTTTGGATCACCTGGGACAACCCCACCTGAACACACACCTCCCTAACACCACACAACCCTCGTGCACCCTGCCAGGGCCAGAAGTGCCACGTGTGTCACCATCCCCCAAGAAAGGAAGGGTGGCCCAGGGAGACGGCAGCTCGGCTCATCCCAAACCCCAGCCCCGAAGGCAGGGGAGCAGCGTGTGCTGCTGGGAGGGGAAACCCAAAAGCCACAGAGACCGTGCGTCCAGAGGTGTTTCCTAGTGTTTTCGCATTCCTTATTCCCCTTTAAAGGAAGAGATGGTATTGGAAAAGCCCCTTCCGTGTCCCCTGTCATGCCCCGCTCCCAGCCACCCTCCACAGCACCCACACCATCCTTTCGGACATGGATCACCCTTACCTATTGAGCTGAGGAGAAGCTTGTCTCGACAACACTGCCCAGATAGCTGAGATTAATCAAAAACAAAGCAGTTATCAACACCCGCAAGGAGCCGAGCTCCGCAACACATCAGCACGTCAACAACTCCAAAGGAAAAAGGAGGGAAAGAAACCAAACCGAAACACAAACGAAACGAGGCTGGAGAAGAAAGGGGGAAAGAAACAGAAGAGAAAGGAAAAGAAGAAACAAAAACGATAATCAACAAAGCGAATGGATACACTGCATAAAAGCACGGACAACAGTGCTGCTCTAACACGGCTCTGTCCTGGAGCTGGCTCTCCTTGGCATGCCCTGCTAGAGACATGGACCTGTGGCTACATCCCTGACTGCACCGCTCCGTAGCTGGGTTTTCCAGATGCACACAGAAGTCATTTCAGGCTCGTCCAGCTGCTCTCCCTCCCCATCCTCTCTCCCCTGAGCCCTCCTTCCTTCCGTTCAGTGCCGGAGGGGTTTGCTAAGGCCATAGCGCTTCCAGGTACCAGAGGGCGGGAGTGAAATGCGGAGGGCACTGCGGGGTGGAACGCTGCCTCCCCCCTCCCCAAAACACAGCCTCTTCTCCGAACGCCTTGGACCGCGCCGGCTCCGCGGGGCCGGCAGCCCCGGCCCCCGACTCCTCTCTGCCACAAGCCGGAGGAGGGGGCTCGACCCCACCAGACAAGAAGCCAGAATGAAGCAAGACGAAAGGATGGGACGAAAGCACGGCTACGGGGTCTAAGGTGCTGTGAAAGACGGAAGGAAAGAGAAGAAATAGAGAGAAAGAGAGAGAGAGACGCTTTTGCCTGGAGCAACCCTGGTACCTGGAAAACCAGCCGCTACTGTCTAGTGCAGCCACATCCCTCTTTAGGGCAGGATCTGAGCGTGCCGGCAGCCTCCCGATCTCCGCTGGGCTTAGTTTATTTTTATTTTTCCTCCTCTCCTGACATGCTGCTGGTGTGGCTAAGTCCTTGATCTCTCCCTGCCCGCGTCCTGGGGCTGCAGCATCCCTTTTGCAGGTGGGGCGGTGACCGTGATAGCTGTTTCTGTCATGCATTAAAGCTCTCTAGACTCCGCGGGAAGGAAGAGGAGGAAGACAGAGGCGCGGCGGCGGCGGCCCTAACGTTCGAAGAAAGCCAAGAGCCAGCAGCTAGAAGAGGAAACAACCTCCAGTGACACCAGGACACTTACCTAAGCGAGCCAGGTCTTTGTACACCTGGTAGATGGCCCGTAGCCCGAGTCACGGCGCTCCCAGATTCCCAGGGGACTGGGAAGATCGCCTGCCTAAAACCCAGCACTCTCGGGCAGTGGCCATGCAACCCGTGCCCGTGGCACCAGCCTCTGCCTAGCAAAGCCTGCGGGACGCCGTCTCCAAAAGGGATGCTGCAGCGTGCCCAGAAAGACCCTACCAGTTGGGATGGTGATGGCAGGGAGGGAGTCAGAGGGAGTGGGTAAGGCAGGGTGGGGGAAGCCAGGAAGGGGCCAGGGGGGTCACCATGGGGCTCACACACTTACCCTGTGGCGGCTACCGTGGTGGTGGATGTCGGCTCCGGTTGGAGAATCTCCTCACCAGCTCTCCTTGGAGAAGGGATGTCTCCGAAAACATCCATGGTGTCCACGGGCAGGGAGGAGCCCTGGGAGTTGGAGAAGCCAGTGCCCACGGGGGTGAAGGCGGTGGTCGGTCGGAAGCTGGGGCTGTCCCCGCGGCTGCTCGGCGCCGGAGATCCCGTGGAGGACGGCGTGGATTTGCGGGAGAAGCTGACGGCCGCGGGCGGCTGCAGCGTGATCTCCGACACCTCCGCCTGCTGGATGAGCCCCGGGCGGGGCCGGGCGCGGGCAGTCAGCTCCGGGGAGCTGTTGCGGGAGCTCAGGGGACTTTGGGTCAGAGGAGAAAGCCTTGAAGGTTGTAGCACCACCTGATGTAAACTGGGCTCAGCCCTCCTGACCTGCCGAGGACTGGGCCGAGGTCGGGGTTGGGGCTCGTACCACCTGGTGTCCAGGCTGAATGTGCTTGTGCCGCTGGGGCCGACGGGCTCGGACGGTTCGTGGTAAGGCAACACGGGTATGCCCATACCTTGGCTGGTATGTCTTAGCTGCCCTTGACATCCCATGGGTTGCATAGGTTTGTCCTGCCACTTGGTGGTAGTGGGCACGGAGGATTGACCCCTGCCCGGTGACTTGCCGGTCCAGCTCTTTGGTGCCTCCAGGGGCAGGATGCCCGAGTAGGATGCGGGCACCACCTGGAGGGAGGAGGGGGGTGGCCCCCGAGGAAGGCAGCCCGTGGGCTGGGAGCCCTCGGCCGCCTCGCAGGGCTGGAGCTGGTGGGGGAACGGCGCAGGGGCCAGCTCCAGGCTGCCAAAGGGGAACTCGGCCCTACCCCAGGGCTCGGGGGACCGGCCCCCCGTGGGGGTCTGGGCCAGGGGCAGCGTGCTGTTGGAGGCATTCTCCCCGTTCTCCTCGGGGATGGTGGGATGTCCAAAGGGCCCCTCGGGGGGCAGCGGTGGGGAGGACATGACTGAGCTCAGCGGGCTGACTTCTGGCATGTAGAAGGGTGGCGGGTCCACCTCCCCGGGGCTGCTGCTGCTGAGGTAACCGTAAAACTGGTGGTGGAAAGCCCGGGGGGCCGGCGGGCGGGCCTGGCCAGTGGCCTGCAGGGCGCCGGGACCCTCCAGCGCCCGGTGGAACCGGGGGCTGTATGCTGGTGGCTGAAGGTAGGACTCCTGGCTGGAGGAGAGAGGGGTGAGCTGGGCTTTCAGGGCGGTCACAGAGGTGGGGACGACGGGGTCGTCGTTCTCCTCGTCCGACTGCCTGAACTCGGGGTACATGTCCGTCTCCTCCACGAAGGGGAAGCCCTCGATCCGCCGTGTCTTCAGGGAGGGCTCCATCTCCGCCGGGTCCATGACGAAGCGTCCGTCCGGCCCGCGGCTGATGAGCTCGATCGGAGTGGTGGCCTCGGCTTCGGCCTCCGCCTTGGAGACGCTGTACTTCTTGCTGCTGATGGCTCGTTTGGTCTTCTTGTAAAGGGAGAGCTCCTTCTCCTTGGTGGGGCTCAGCATCCGCTTGGCCTGCGGGCCCTGGTCGTCAGAGGACTCTGAGGGGGGACGGAGCGTGCGGATGCTCTCGGGACTCACCTTGCCGGAAGACAACCTGGACCACAGAGGAGAAAAACCGAGAGAGGGGACGGTCACCCGGAGCAGAAAGGAGGCCTTCTCGCCCAGAAGAACTCTGGATCCGGAAAACAAAGTGCTACCAGCTCTCAAAAGAAGAACCTCTGGGAGAAATTGGCAGGGGCTAAGCAGGATGGCAGAGTCTTGCCAGCAGTGGTGCACAACATCCCTGCTCCTTGGGAGGGCAGCTCGGAACACTCGGGGCAGAAAGTTCACACCAACACCTTGCAATAAGCTCCACCAACACCCCAACACCTCACAATAAACTCTACCAACACCTTGCAACAAGCTCCACAGCCCCACAGGGAAAAAAGACACATCCAGATCTCACTTCCAACTCCTTCTGATGTTTCTTATTTTCACCTGAGCTATCCATGCCCAGGAAAGGCCCTGAGAAGGACATCAGGCAAATGTTCCCTCCAACAGAACTCAGCATCTCACTTGGAGATGCTGATGGATCATTTCAGACCAACTCTTTCTCCCATTCTCAACACTCAGACTTTAGGCTGAGCGCCTCAAAAGGCAGAGAGAACCAGCACAGTTCCCTCATCCCTATCCAGAAAGCCTTGGACAAACAGGATTGAGAGGCAAAAGACAGCAGATCCAACAGAGACAGTGCAGGTTATTTCAGTGCAATGAACTGAAAACAAGTAAGATTCAGATCCACCAGCACCAGGACAAGAAGCAACAGTCAAGAAGCCAAAGAATGAGGTGTCCACATCCCAGACTCTTGCACTCCCACTGGGAAGATGCTCCTGCTGATTTGCAGCTACACATGCGTTTGATGGGCTCTGCAAGGAGCTGTGGTTTCTGCAGCACCACGATCCATCACCTTTGGGCACATTGCAGGCTTCAGCAGGGCACTCTTCAGGAGAAAAGATGACTTTCCCAGGAAAAAAAAGAGCCAACAGAGAATGACTCAAACTACACCGAGCTGGCAGGAAGGACTCCGTATGCAGCAGGCTAGTCCTTGTCCTAAGGAGCCCCTTCCAACGGGTGTGGAATTGAGTTCCATCAGCCAACTCCAGCTTTGGAAAATGTTCACAGATCCAGAAGGGTCATCTCTTAGCTCAGTTTGCTGCATTTGTCCCTGCTGCTTTCTGCTCCAAAGCCCATTTGTCTCTTGTGAACTGCTGTGTTCCCAAAAGTTCAGGGAACACCCAAACACAACTCATCAGGAGCAACCAAATAAGGATGAGGTATTTCCATTTGAGCTTTGCAATGATGGTAGGAGGGAGGCACCTTGAAGACCCCACAGCCTGGTGCTGCAACTAAGACAGATACTTACGGGGACTCCAAACTCTTCCTGCAGTGGGTTATCGAGAGAGGAGGGTCTGGAAGAGAATAAAAAGGGGAAAGAAGAGAGAACGCTGAGGAGGCGCAACACGACAGAGACAAGACAGACTCAACATCAAGACAACAAAAGACACTCAACAAGAGGCCAAGGTTTCATTGCTGCAGTGCTTTAATGGTTGCTGACAACAAACAGCTCCCGTCACAGGGTCCAGCCCGTCCTGCTGCTGCAGCCCCGCAGGCTGGAGGAGATGGAGCCGCTTCCCTGCCCTCTCCAGCTCCCCAGCCACCCTTTTCCCTACCAGCCACTCCTGCATGGAGGCTGCAGTCCCAGCTTTTGGGAGGCAGAGCAGCAGGGTCTCCTTTGGGGTCTTCTCTAGCCCAGCACTGCCCGCTCCAGGCTGGGAGCAGCTGGAGAGCCCAGCTCCAGGGGGACCTGGAGGAGGTGAGCGGTGCCCCCCGTCTGCATCCCAGAGGACAGCCCAGCCCTAAACCCCCGGCTCTAGGAGTTATCACCACGTGGGAGAGCTCCCTCGGAATTCCCAGGCTAGTTTCTGTGGCGCCTCTTCACCCACCCTGCCTCTCCCGCTCCCGACCATGGGCGCTTTCAGGCACAGCCGAGGGAGGAAGTCAGGGCTTCACCTGAGGACGCGCACGGACGAAGAAGAGACAGACAGGGAAGAAGGTTACGACCACAACACAACCAGAGGGGAGAAACGAGGAGGAGACAGGAAGGAGGAAGAAGCACACCGGGAATGGGCTCACCTTTCTTGCGCTTGAGCTTGCGTTTGCGTTGCTTGTTGACGAAGCAGGCGGCGAGTGTGCTGAAGAGGATGGCAGCAGCCAGGAAGCAGATGGTGGCAACGATGCCAGCCAGCACCGGGCGGGCTAGGCCCTCTTCCGTCAGGTCAGGCTGAGGGAAAACGTCTGGGGAAAAAACACAATTCAGTGTTACACCTGCAGCCTTCCCCAGGGAGGTGCCACGGTGTGGAGGTAGTGATGGTCTCCAGGAATGATAATCTCTGTAAAGACCCTGCTTCCAAGCCAGCCCACCCAGGGAGAGCAATCAGCACTGCTTCAGGGCCAAGTGATTTGGTGATCTCACACCACATCACAGAATCATAAGACAGTTTGGGTTAGAAAGGGCTGTTTAAGGCTGTCTAGCCCAACTCCCCTGCAATAATCAGTGGCATCTTCAACTAGCCCAGACTGCCCAAAGCAACCTAATAAACCTTCCTGTGTTAGCTGGTGGACACCCAGGGAAGCAGCCTCCGCACCGAACAAATATGTATTTATGTCTAAACACACACAACTGCAGCAAACCTGCAGTCACCTCCTGGCTGAATAACGCGCTGTAGCAGCACAAGGTATTTCAATCTCTTTGTCAGTGCTTCATTGCAGCATTCCAGTGAAAACTGGGCTCCAAACCCTTATGACCCCCCTTTGCTATACAGGAGCACATGTGTAGACCTCAGCTGTGGGCACGTGCAGATGTGCATCCTGCACAGCTCGGTGCTCCTGCCGTGCGCCATATCCAGGATCAGCGCGTTCCCCCACAGAGCCCGGGCTTTCAGCCTGGGAGAGCAGCTGCCTGGGGCCGGGCACCTGCCAAACCCCATCAGAAAAACTGGGCGTGAGGAGCAAGGGCAGAGAGCAGGGAGGCTGCAGCAAACTCTCCTCACCACACCGGCACCACTTGGGGGCAGAGAGAGACTACTGCATCGCAGCACAGCCGAGCAGGGTTTTCCACGAGAGCCAGAAAATCCGGGCTCGCCGCATCCCCATCCCTTCCTGCTGCCCTCGCCTTCCCCAGCGCCATCACAACCCTCCTCCGCCTGCCCCTCGGCTGGAGGAGCATCCTCCGAGCTGCATGTGCAGGGAACACGCACCAACTGCAGCACATTGCAGTCTCCTGCTTGCAAAAGCTCTTTTCCCTGTGGACTCTGCACTGCAGTGCTACGTTTCCCTCTCTCCACCCTTCATTCCCGTTTGCAGGCTGCGCCAGTGCCCGCTTGGAGCTTTGTTCTCCAGGCTCACCGCAGAGCCGGGGCGTGCTGGGCTCTGCAGTGCTCCGGGGATTTGTCCTCGCCTGCTCCCACCGGGAGGCAGCCTGGGCTCAGCGCTGTGTTCAGCACACCCATCACGGCCCTGAGCCCCCCTGAGCCCAGCTCACAGCCCCACAGCTCGGGGAGAAGAGGAGCCAGCCCTCACCTGTGCTGGACACGCCAGCGACGTTGCTGGGTTCGCTGATGAGATCCTGCATGACCGCCAGCACACGGAACTCGTACCAGGTGTCCTGGAACACCAAACACACCTGTCAGGGCCTCCACACAGCCTCCAGCCTCATCTCACCAGACCCTCCAACATCCCCAGGATAAATAAAACCCTCTAACACCACCTTTTCAATGTCAGCAAGTCAGGCTTTTATCCTTGCCCAGGGGGTGTGTGGCCAGTAAAATCCTAGCCTCCACCCAGACACAGACACAAAACTTTTTCATCTATTTATATGTTTTCGTCAAACAAAAATTATTGTTCATTGGTTCTAAATTACACAATTCTCTTTCATAAATTAGTATGCTATCCTCTATTGGTTATTGATTTCTCGCTTCTTATGATAATTAGTGCATATTTTTAGTCTTTTTAGTATCTTTTTCTTCCCATAGGGACTTTCTAATGTACACTGAGACTTTGTTAGTCTCTTTAGCTTCTGGTTTCTGCAAAATGTCCTTGTGGTCCATAAATCCTACATTCCAACCTCAACAATACATCCTTCTCTCCCAGGCTTTGTTCATTGAAGCATATCGGAGTGACTTTATCAAAGCTTTAAGTTTCAGTCATTTTCTCAAGCTGTGTTCCTACAAAAGCAGCTTATAACAACTTTGCCAAATGCTGGCTAAGAGTAACTGAAGAGTAACACACTATTTATAATTTATATGTATATTGATTACGATTACTTAACACCATTCACTAAAATTATTAAAATGTTCTATCTTTTCCAACACTTCCCCAGCTCCTTGATTGAGCCACTCCAAAACTTCCCCGGAGCTGCGGCAGATGGTGCAATATTATTACAGAACCATGAAGGCTGGAAAAGATCACTGAGTTGGGTGTGGTGTGGGCAGCCCCTGATCACCTGGGACAAGTCCTTGGCAAAGAACTCGCTCTCGGAGCCCGGGATGCCATCATCCAGGATCTCCCACTTCTCTGCCACGCGGAATTCCATGATGTAGCGGTCGATGGGGAAGCTGTGGTTGGCGGGAGGGAGCCACGACAGGAGGACGCCTTGCTGTGTCCGGTTGGCTGTTAGGCACCTCGGTGGGGTAACCAACACCAGAGGCTCTGGAGTTGTTACAGGGAATGCTGGGGACAGAGCAGAAGGGACAGGGACAGCTCTGAGACAGGGCAAGGCAAGCACAGGAGATCCTCTTCCACACGTGCCCCCAGCAGGAGCAGCAGGACCACTGTGGCTGTTCCCACATTCCAGGAGTTTAGGGTACGCCTTGGGAGCCTGGTCTCTTATCACGGAAATAGAAAAGTGGATTTTCAAAAGGCACTGGGCTAATGAGGCCATGAATCCAGGCCTTCCTGCTTCCTCCCACCTCCACCTGAGAGCCCAAAGGCTCTGAGCTGTAACAAGTGATCTCGTGCTCTATTAATACCTCCTGATCCCAGCTGAACTTAAGGAAGATCTGAAAGGTGACTGGCACAGTACAGCTCTCTCATGCTGTCTCTCAGGGCAAGCCTTCCAGAGCCTCATGCACCCAGCAAAGTCTGCAAGCTCCATCCAGGACCCTCCACAAACTACCTCCTACATGGCTGGAAACTGTTGCTGATGATGTTGATCTCTGTCTCCACCCCCAGCAGACAGGACACAGGGAGCAAAGCAAAGGGCCCCTTCTCCCCGAGACCACCCAGACCCCTTCCCAGCCCTCCCTTGTTCCCAAGGAGGACCTACCTAGAGTGTTCACAGTGACCACCTCACTGAAGGAGCTGGTGCCCAGCTTGTTTTGAGCCAAGACACTGAACTGGTAAGCAGTCTCTGGTTCCAAGGTATCCACCAGTAGCCAACTGGAACCAGCTGGCACAGGGAGAGACAGCCAGTCATGGGGTCCAAACTGGGCTCTCTTCATCCTGCCAAGAGAAAAGGGAGCATCCTCAGGGAAGTTGTCTTTGACAGGGAGGACAAAGAGGCAGCATTAACATCTTATGCAAAAATGGAGCTTTCCCGAGCGATGGTTTGGTTTGACAGCAGTGATGTGGATGGACGTGGGGCAGCCACCCACGAGCTGGCACAGGACACCATCCCCTCGTGTCCCACCAGCTCTCAGGGGCACTGCCACCAGCTCTTCCCTCTGCCCTGAGCTGGGTCAGGGACGACAGCAGCGCCAACAGCCCCGCTCTGACGTGATCTCCAGCAGATTCCCATGGGCAAAAGTGGGAGCTGGAGCATTTTGGTGAGTGCTGCAAAGGGAACGGCTGACGCAGGAGACAGGCCCTGTTCCCATTTATACCTCGACATCTCCTGAGCCAGAGCCAAGTTCTCCCTCAGCTGTAGTCCTGTACATGTCATCCCACGAGAGACATTTAACTAAATCCCCATCTCTGCCACATTTGCACAACTCGGGGGCTGCCAGCACAGCCTGGTGCACCACTCAGGGTTTGGCAGAGCAGCAGAGGCACTGGCAGGGAGTGCAGGACAGAACCTTTCTACTGGGGTCTAACCACAAACCGAGGGTAAAAAATGCTCCCAGAACCATCCCAGTGCCACCCAGGAGCATGCAGCCACCTCCACAAGCCGTTAATCCCACCAGGATCCCACATCCCCAAGCAGCACCACTGCACTACTATGACACTGCAAGTATAGGTGCTCGTGTTAGAAAGATGCTTTAGGGAGTCTGAGCCCTCAGCTGCAGGTTTTGGTGGTGTCCACAGAGGATTTGGGAAGGATTGGTGCAGATGGTCTGTCCTGCACAGCTAAGGGGCACATCTGCAGCCACCAGCACACAGCCAGGTGAATCCACCCAGCAGGAAAAATGCAGCAAAGAGAAATAACGCTGCTGTCCAGGGAGCAGAGGGTGAGGCAGAGAAGCAGCAGCAAGCCATGGAAACGAGCAGGTTGGTGGAGAGCAATGCACGCGTGTCGTGTGCCTCTGCCAAACCCAGGGAAAGCCCCTGGATCACTGCAGCTCCAGCTGGGACTACAGACCCCAGGATCCCCCACCACCGCGGTGGAGGCGGGAGGGCAGCAGGGCAGCCCCTCTCCTGGGCACGTTTCCCTGCGGTGTTTAATCCCACTGCCCTCACATCCCTCCTTCCCCACGCTGCAGGGACACACGAGAGAGGGCTGAGGGTGGGGAAAGCAGAGGGTAAATGCAGCACTGAACTGGGAGAAGCCCCTTGCTGAGGGAGGACGTGGTGCAGCTGGAATGCTGCAGTGGCCCCAGCCACCCCTGGGGAGTGGGGTTTGCATTTCCAGCCCCAACAATGGCAGATGTGGGAGGAGAGCACGAATCCAGGGAAAATGGAGCCATGTTTTGCTAAGCATCCCACAGCCGCGGCAGGGAGGAAAGCCCATGGATGGCACTCCGGATGGCACCACATGAGCCAGCTGTGTCCCAGATCCCTGTCCCAGGGAACAGCACATCCCTCAGGGACCACACCCTAGGGTCAGGCAAAACAGGTCACTGCCTCCCTATCCAAAGTTCCCACAGTTCCCTGTGAATTCCTTAATGCAAGCTTGGTGCAAAGACCCTTCCCTGCTGGCTGCTCTCTCCCTGTGGAGCCTGGAAGAGCCACCAGGAGGCAGGAATCCGAGAGCAGGTTGCAGAGCAAGAGCAGCAGCAGCTGCTGATGCAGCCACGTCTCCAGAGCAGAGAGGTTTAACCACTCCTTCCCAAGGACATTTTCATCAAAGCAAGGTCTGCACTGTTCAGCTTGCTCCCTCATTTTCCCTTTTCAATCCATTCCTTCTTCCCATCTCTAGACAGACAGCCCAGCCCCGGGCTGGAGCAGAGCAGAAATCATTACAGGCAGTGTTTCCCTCTCTCCTCTCTATCAGCAGCCTCCATCAGGGCAAATTAAGGCAAGGAAAGAATGAGAGAGAGAGAGGAAAGGCTGAAGAACGCCAGCCCGAGCCTGGAAGGGGAAGGCATCACCCCTCCACGTTTCTAAGGATGATTCTTTAGAACAGGATGACAACAGCAGAGCCCAAAGTAAACCCCAGCCTTGCTGCAGCTACATTTCTCCCCGCCCTGCCCCAGGGGAAAGGCACAGGGCTGAGCCTGGCCCTGATGCACCCACCAGCTTTGGGTGCTGGGAGCACAGGAGCTAGGGGAGCAAAGCCCCAGGGGCTCAGCCCCAGTGCCAGCATCTCACAGTGGCTGGCCATGATCTCAGCTGGGATTTAACCACCTCCAGGGAGCCACAGAGCACGGAGAGAACATTTCTGCTTAGTCACAGCTCTTCCAGGACACACTCTAAAGGTTGCATTTTCCATCCTCTCCCTGGCTGTTAAGCCTCATAAACAGTTTATCTTGAAATTAGATGCCAGAGGCACAGCTACACAAATGCAAAGCATCTCCCGTGTACCACAAGCAGAGTAAAACCTGCTGGGGCAGACGGAGGCAGCGGCCAGCACAGAAGGGAGAGGAAATACGGGAACTACACGATCCCACCACCACCACCCCCCATCTCTCCGAGGAACCCCGAGGGAGCTCAGCCCTGTAAGACCCGCAGGCACAGAGCCCCTCCCCACCCTCCTCCCCACACTGCTGCTCGAAGCTCGGGTTGGCTAGGAAGGAAAAGAAGCAGAGAGCAAAGCATGCCAGGATGACTCACAGAGGGCCGTACCAAACTGAGAAAGTCTGCTCGTATCCACCGTCATAGCCGGGCTCCCAGGAGACGTTGGCTGAGGTCATGGCGGCCACGACGTGCACGCTGGTCGGGGCGTGAGGGCTTGTCCCTGCGGAGAGAGGGGACAGCTTAGAGGGGAGCAGCACCAGGGTTCAAGGGGTCTTCTCCCAAGCCACGGTCCGGGGGGACTCCTCTTCCACCAAGCCAATGGCCAAGGCCATTTCTGCTGGAAACGGCAGCAGGACAGGCGGCCAAAATAACAGCACAGAGAAAGGCAACTCCACCAGGAAATAATATCTAAAGGAGACATTGCTGTTAGAATCACAGAGTGGTTTGGGTTGGAAGGAACTTGAAGGGACATCTACTCAAACCCTCCTGACATGGTGTCCTGGGGTTGCCAAATTTGTCCTAAGCCAGGACAAATACACAGGGATATCTTCCACTAGACCAGGTTGCTCCAAGCCCTGTCCAATGTGACCTTGAACAGTTCCAGAGATGAGGCAGCCACAGCTTCTGTGCCAGGGCCTCACCACCCTCAGAGGCAGGAATTTCTTCCCAATATCCCATCTAAACCTTCTGTCTCCCAGCTTAAAGCCACTCCCCCTTGTCCTGTCACCACAGCTCTCTTTGTGACAGGGAGCATCCCCATGTCCTGCCTTGCCTGGGGGCTCTCTCCAGCCCCTTCCCCCGTGCCCATACCTACGACAGTCAGGTGGGTGCTGGCAGTAATGCTTGCGACGATGTTGGTGGCGACGCACTCCCACTCGCCGTGGTCGTCCTTGCCGAGGGAGCGGATCTGCAGGGTCCCGCCGGGCAGCGTGTTGTGCTTGCTCCTGCTGGGCTTCCCTACCTTGGGCAAGGAGCGGGGTGGGGGAGCCGGGCAAAGAGAGAACAAACATGACTCAGCAGCGGGTTGTGGGGCAGGGCGAGGCGGCGGCGGGGTCACTAAGCTACCTGCGCGGCCCAGGGGACACCGCCGGCCACCGGCAGGGGATCCGGTCTCTCCGGTCGTGGCAAGGCAGACGGTTCCCCCGTTTCCGAGAGGACCTGGGGGGCAACGCGAGAGGCATGCGTCAGGAGGCTGCTGCTCAGCGCTCACACACAAGCGGGAAACCCCACGGCACTCGCACGGACAGCGAGCCCCGCGCCAGGGCTCAGCCTCCGGCATCCAAAGCTGAAACTGCTGCGGGAAGGGGCACCGGCCATCCCAGCAAACCCCCTCCCGGGATGGGGAAGGCACAGGCTGCCCCAGGAGATGCCCAAACTGCTCCTCAGCCTAAGTCAGCAGCAGATGAGAGGCGGGACCCTTTGCATCAGAGGTCTGGGCAGCAAGGGCTCCACGGGGATGTGGGAGGATGGCGTGCATGGAGGTGCCTGGAATCTCTCAAGCCAAGCGGAAAAATGGATCTTGTAACAACTCATCTATGCCCATCAGCCAAAGTTGTGCAAATCCCACGTTGTCCTGAGTCGTCTTCAGCTGTTCTTCGTGTGGGGGACTCTGCTGATCAACACCAGGAGCCACAGGTTGATGCAAAGAAGGAGGAGCAGAGGAGCCAACGGACACGTGGGGTTACCAGTGCAAGCCCAGGAGTCCTTCAAGAGACTGGTAAGCACTGGTGGGCTGATGGGGAGGGAGGGAGCTGGCTTCTGCCACTGGCAAACTGAGCCCAACCCAAGCCAGCCCTGTCTGGAGTTGGAGGAGACAAGCCCAGAGCCACAAAATGAGGAGGACCACTAGAAGGCACGAGTGAGATTGGAAAGAAACCTGACTGAGACAGAAAGAAACCTGACTGAGACTGGTGAGGGCACGGGAAGAAAATCAAGATGGAGAAAAAGGCTAAACAGCCAACAAGTTTTAGGCAGGTCACTTGCAATGTGTGCAAGTCATGGTCACCCTCATGCTGCTAAAAGGGACACAGAGATCCAGCAGCTCAAGACACAAGGATTGGGGATGGTCCCACTGGGTGACAGAGGGACGCAGCTCACTCTCAAGAGCCCTAAGAAGGGCATGGAAGGCTGGGAGAGAAGTTCCTAATAGCATGACAAAGAGCACAGGAGGTCTCCTCCTCCTCATTCCAATGGGAGCACTGAAGGTGGGAAGCAAGGGGAAGGCTGTAGGAGGACTGGAAAGCCCTCGCTGCTCCCAGGCTGCGCCACCACACTCTGCTCTGTGATAAGGGACATCTTGAAATCTTTATATCCAGTTCAGGATCATAAAAACAGCTTCTTCCCAGGGTCTTTGAAGTCACGGGGCAGTAAAACAGCTGCTGACTGGTCCAGAGCCGAGAGACCCCTGGATGTGCTGTGCTGACACATCCCCTCCCTCCACAGGAGGTGTGTGCTGCGAGAACGGCATTGCCACGACTGCCACGTCCTGCTGGTGACCACCTGGGAGCCAGGCGAGGAGGAGGGTGTCCTGTGGGCAGTGCTGGTGAGGCAGAGGGGGCGGGGGCAGTGTTTCAGCTTTGCGGATGCTGCCGTGTCGGTTTCCCGGGATTACTCGGTGGCCACAAGCCGGGCTTCCCCCACCCACCTGCGGGACAGGACGGCAGTGGCTCAGCCCAAAGCGAAGCAGCTGTACCTGCAGTTTGTTCTTACCGGGACAGAGTGTGGCTTCTCTGTCTGCAATATTCACCAAAAGCCAAAGGCACTGCAGATTTGTCTGGCAGGCCGGGTACCTTTCTCCAGGCGATGATGGGAAAGGGGTCTCCGGCAGCAGCGCAAGGAATCAACAGCTCCCTCCCTGCCTCCTGTCTGTACTCCCAGCCTGGTAGCACCGTGAAATAGGGGGGGTCCTGCAGCCAAGGGGAAAAACAAGGAGTGTAAGCCTGCCCAAACTCCCACCACCAAAACCAAGCCTTTTCCAAATCAACCCAATCCCCTTTCTGGGTAAGCTTGAGGCATTGCAAGGAAAAGTGTGTGGAGAACGTGTGCTAAGAAGCCTCGATGGCACACCAAATTACACACCTGGAGGGAGATTCCCTCCAAAGAGCCACTGCACTGGTGCATAGAATCATGGAATCCCAGAATGGTTTGGGTTGGAAAGTACCTTAAAGCTCATCCCATTCCATCCCCTGCCATCGGGCAGGGACACATTCCACTATCACAGCTTGCTCCAACCTGGCCTTGGACACTTCCAGGGCTGGGGCAGTCACAGCCTCTCTGGGCAACCTGTGCCAGGGCCTCCTCACACAGAAGAGCTTTCTCCTAGTATCTAACCTAAATTTTGCCTTTTTCAGCTTGATTCCATTACCCCTTGTCCCATCTCTACAGTTCCTGACAAAGAATCCCTCTCCTGCTTCCTTGCAGGCCCCCTCAGACACAGGAAGGCTGCTGTGACAACTCCACACAACTTCTCTTCTCCAGGCTGAGCAGCATCTTGCTTTTTACCTCCTCGAAACAGGAAGAAACCCACCCACATCACATCAGCCATCAACCTGATTTCCTCGCCCCGGCAGCCGCCCCGGCGGATGTGTGTGTCTGGTACACAAAGCGTTATCATCTGAACCTCGGCGAGACACCATGAATCACCACGGCTCCCTCCCAGGCACAGGACTCCGTGTTCAGGGAGGGAAAAGGCAGCAGCTCCCACCCCAACTGCGCCGGGAACTGCACTGGGAGCCCAGCACGCCCCAGGCGCCGCACGCAGCCGGAGCACGTGGAGCTCAAATCATCCATTTATTAAAATCCTCCTGAACCCAAGCCCGGGCCAGCAGGGCTAAGTGTTTTGTTGGCAAAGAGGACATTCCAGGGAGATGTTTCCTCAAAGTACCCCAGTCCAGTGTCAAAACCCGTGCTGCTGCTCCGGCAGGCTATTCCCAGCTGCACCAGACAGGGCGCCCTGGGGGTTTGCCTGTGCTGGTGGGAAGCACATCTCCAACCACAGCACACACACACCCTCACCCTGGAGCCTCTGCTCTTCCCCACACAGCCCCAGGAGCTGCTCCTGGCACAGGAGGACACTGCTCCCAGCAAACCCGCGGGATTTTGGCAGAAGAGTTACCTTCAGTACCAGTCGGGCAGGGGGAGACTGGCCCATCGTACCCAGGGCGTTATAAGGCACACAGGTGTAAGTGCCGAGAGCATCTTCAGTGGCCTCCTCGATCCGGATCGACCCGTCTTCCAGCAGGTTCCAGCCGGAATACTGCAGCAGGGAGAACCAGCGAGCTCACTTACCCAACACCCACCACAGCCCCTTATCTCCCCTTCAGCCAAGCCCCTCACCCACGCCCAGGTGGCTGTCACATCTCTGGGAGATGCCCAATCCCACTCCCAACATCCAAAGCATCTCCTCAACAGGAGAGAGAGGAAACTTGGGCAACATCAGGCCATCCAAACACAGCCAGGCTCCTTCATGTAGCCCCAAAGATTTAAGATCAGAATCTAACACTAAATAGAACTTGTTCTGGAGTTGGCAAGACATTTCCACCTGGAGGGCTGAGGGCATCAAGGAACAGGAGGCCACAGCAGCAACAACTTTAAATGGAATTAAAACTTCATATCGTTAATATTTAAGCAAAAAATTTAAAATATTGAGCGTTTTCTTTAAATATTTAATGGTTAATATCCTTGCTCAGACTATCAAACCATGATTAGTGGAAGATGTAGATTTGTTAAAAAGGTCTTTTAACCACCAGTTGCCATTGGAAAAATAAACCAGGGCCATTAGGGGGTGACTTTAGGGGGAAGAAGGCACCAGGTGTGGGAGACACAGAATGTCCACAGGCACTGTGGGCTCCGTACAAGAACTGGAATTAACTCTGCCCACAGCCGATAAGGAAAAGCAGCATCATCCCATCCATGAGATTCTCCCAGCAGAAAAGGGACCCACAGGGTGCCTGGTGGTGCTCACTGGTGTTTGCCGAGGACACGAGGGTCCGAACCCCGCTGTGCCCCCACCTCCTCTCCCTGGGGGCCTCGTTACCTTCTCGATTCGCAGGGGACGCCCGTCCTTGTTCCACTTGACCAGCGTGACCGGGGGCTCCGCCTCGACCGGGCAGCGGATGTACCCGTGGATCCCGATGGGAACGTAGATGATGGGGGGCATGTTCACCACGCGGGCAGGGTCTGGGGGGGCAGCAGCACCACGTTAGCATGGGGACAGAGCCCATCTCTCCTCCCAGCCTGGCTTCAGAGGGTCTACCTCACTTTTGTAATGAATTCCAAACCCAGCACCGCTCTGGCTCCCACAGGCTGTTAAGCCAGGCTTGCTACACACAAATCCACCAGAATTCCTGGCATTTCTGGGAGGCTTTGCTCATGTCCAGGGTGTTCCTACCTGGGGCTCATTAAAGATTTCATTTAAGAAGCAATGTGAGATAGGCCTGCTCCTAATTCCACACCAACTTGCATCCTGCTGAAGCCTGCGCTGCTCCATTACAGCATGACACGTGCCAGGTGTGATGAACACCCAGCACAGCCTGGTTTTACATACCAGGAATCAAAGCTATTTCAACTGCCAAGCCTAAAACACACCCATATGGGAAAAGGGATCCGTGTCCAGGCTGCCACGAGTCCTTTACCTCCCATATCTGCTTGTACTCATGCCTCATCGAGGCTGGGTCATGTTGAACAGCAATCACCTCACCCTTTCCAAGATGCAAAAAAACCTTAAAATACGGATCTAACCCCCCCCTCCACACTGCACCACCCACGCAGAGAGGTGTCTCGCAATCCTCCAGTCTAGAATGTGTCATTAACAGCACTTCTAAGAGGTTTTTAATTAAGTGTGAGTGGGTTGAAGAGAATCTAGACTTTCTTTAATAAGAAGATTTTAAAAAAATGTTATTTTTAATAAGAAGAGTGAGTATTTCTACAATCTCGTCTAGACACCGGCAGCACAAGGTTATGGGAAAATCCTGATGGGGCTTACGTTGCATTAAGGGATAAATATGGGGGTTTTGGGGTGCAGCAACCCTGCACTGCTGATGCAAAGTGAGGGATAAACATTAAGGTGCTTAATAGGAAGGGATGGAAGATGTGGGGCTGTCCTCTCCTTATTGCTTTCTTGGGCCAAAACCAGCAGAGTTTGGGAGCTCTGCTCCCAGCACGTCACCCCAACCACTCCCCAAAACCACGTGCCCCAGGCAGTGGCACCATAACCCAGATTGCCCAGCGCCGCATATGGAGCAGGCTTTACCCCCCTCTGCTTAACTCCACCTCTTAGGAAATGTAATCAAGGACTCCAGCAGTGCGGGAGAGGGTAATGGGATCGAGCCTTTCACTACTAGGTCACTGGCCGGGGGCCAGCCCAGCCCCCTAATGACCCAGAGCTGGGTCCCCATCTGCTTCGGAGGATGGGAAGCTCCCTCCGGAGGCATCAGCCCCGGTGGGGACAGGGTTTGCTCAGGAGGAAGAGGGTTTGTGGCACCAAAAGCCGAGCACCCTTCCTTGCGCCGAAGCCTGGCTGAGAGGCAGATTGTCCGAGCTGTTCTCTCTGCCATTAGAGCTATTTTTAACAGCTATCAGCCCTGACAAGCGGCCCTGGATTAGCGGCAGGGCAGATTTAATGGCCTGAGGCCACAGGCTTTCCCAAGAGCCACCCAGCTGGGCACATCCAAGCCCCAAATCACGCCCGTGCCTGGGCACAGCACCACTCACAAGGTCCCCCTGCCCACTCTGCCCCTTCATCCGTCCCCACAGGGACCTGCCAGCCCTTCTCTCAGAAGCTCCCCAAGAACCAGCACCAGGTCTAAAGGCAGCAGCAGCTCTAAGGTAGCCTTGGATAACCCACGCTGAGAGCCCACTTTGCTCAGGCCTGTCTTTCATTATGAAATAAAAGCGCCGCAGTCTTTTCGAGCAGAGCAATATTGCAATTGGAGCGGCGGCAATTGAGGCCATTACTGTGGAATGCCACAGGATGCCGGTGGCACACTACCCATTACCGCCCGGGGATCCCGGGAGAAGGAGCGAGCGTGGGAAGCAACGCTCCTGCTACAGCCCTTTCTCCTCCGCTTGTTTAGATCACTTACCGCCTGAAAAATGTGACACACCGAGCCCCGCAGCTCGGGAACGGCCGCGCCACAGGAATGAGCCCCCGAAATGAACACCAAAAAATACACATTGGCACTGAGAGCCCTGAGCCAGTGCTTCCCAGCAGGGTGAGGACAGTGAAGGAGCAGCCATGGGATGATGCTCACCTGATTAAAAAACACTTGTAGCAAAGGTGGACACGGGTCCCAGCTGAGCTGTGTCACTCAGGCTGCTCAGACCATTTGCCTTCTTGTCTCCCACACCCACGTGGGATGCTCTCAAGCTTTTTTGCTGAGGATGATTCCATGTTCATCCAAAGGCTGCTGTCACATCAGCCTGATTCTCCCAGTGTCATACCAGGACAAGAGAGCCTCTGGGGCTGCCTGGGAGCCAGGTGTTATCAATCCCAGCCCCATGCCCGCACTCACACTGCACTGTCAGGTAGGCAGAGGCTGATGGCGAGCGGCCCAGGCTGTTGCTGGGGATACAGGTGTATTTTCCAGCATCCTCTGGTTTGACACGGAAAATAATCAGCGTCCCGTCGATCAGGATCCGCACCCTCAGCTTCAAGTCACTGCAAGAGAAGAGGAGAGGAGGATCATGAGGAGAGCCAGGGGCAAAGCCCAACACAATCCCAGCTCCTAGCACAACCCAGGAGCAGCAGGAGGAGGAGAACACTTCCCCACCAGCTACAAACTCACTTCTTGAAGTAGACGTTCTCCTCCTCCCAGTACCACAGGTAGGTGAGGTTCCCGGGATACGCCTCGGCCTGGCAGGTGAACAGCGCATCCTGGGAGATGTTGACTGTGATGTTCTCCGGAGGGGAAACGATAAAGGGAGGTCCTGGAGGGGGGAAGAGGAAAGTGTCACTCCCACCACTACAGGTTTTCCCCACAAAAGTTGCTCAGGTTCAGCTCCATCACAGCATTTTGGCTGGGAGCTGCTGGAGGGCTCTGGGGCATGGCTGGTCCTGAGCCTCTGAGAACCACAGTGACCCTGTTATTCCCAGCCCTCTCCCTAATCTCTGGGCTGACTGAGAACCACAGTGACCCTGTTATTCCCAGCCCTCTCCCTAATCTCTGGGCTGACTGAGAACCACAGTGACCCTGTTATTCCCAGCCCTCTCCCTAATCTCTGGGCTGACTGAGAACCACAGTGACCCTGTTATTCCCAGCCCTCTCCCTAATCTCTAACTTTGAGGAGGGGATCCATGCCCGTGGTGCTTCTCCCAGGGCACACAAGGACACACCTCCCTCCATCCCCAACACTTCTGGAGGGTAGTATCACCCACAGGAAAAATCCAGGGGGAACAGACTGCCAGAAGCCAGCAGCTCACCACTGCCACAAAAGCAGAGCAGAGGACACCCCGTGCTCCTCTCTCTGCCGGTAGCTGTTGACCTAATTAAAGATTTATTTAATAAGAGAGGGAGCAAGGAGCAGGAGGCCTGTCATGCATCACCACTGTCTGACGAGGCACTTCATGACAGCCTCAATCTTTTCCCCGCTTCCCAAGCAAAACCAAGCTGCCATCAGGGCCTGGCTGCTCATCAGCACGGCCACCACTATGCCCCAATTAAGCAGATTTCTCCATCCTACAAACCGGATGCAGAGCCACGGGGCAGCCAGCACCATGCCAGGCACAGAGGCCTTGGGGGTGGCTCCAGGGTGACACCACAGCCCTGTGGCCCACGGAGTTCCCCCCATCCCGGCTTGCCAGGGGATGCTGAGGGGCTGGAAGGTCTCACCTTGGACAAGCAGGCGCGTGGTGTGCACAGCCTCGCCCTGGATGCTGTAGGCCCGGCAGGTGTAGGCACCTCTGTCCTCCCGGCTGACCGAGAGCACCGTGAGGCTCCCGTCGCTCACCTGGGAACAAGGGAAGACCCTGGAGCGTGGGCAGGGACCCCCAGGGGGACGGGGGAAGACCCTCCCTGCTTCCCACGGCAGAGAGCTGCCGGCGCTTTTAGGGCCGGATGAGAGACGGGTTTCCCCGCTCTGCAAGACTTGGGATATTAATAAACCACACACGCGTTTCTGCTCGACGCCAAGGGGAAGGGAAAAAAAAAATCATGAAATAAATAAATAACCATCTCAGCACATTCATCTCCCAGAAGTGACTGGCAGGCAGCAGGCTCCAAGCCGCTCCTGCCAAGCACCCCGGCACCATTGGAGCTTCACAAGGAGCCTTGCTGGAGCATTCCCTGACCCACAAGGACCTGCTCCACTGCTGGAGGATGAGGGGGAGACCCCAGCTTGGCCACTGTCCTCCCTGTGAGGCCACCTCTCAGCTGGAAGAGATTCTCCCTGGGGACACAGCAGAAGGATGGACAAGGGACTGTCACCTTTGGGGTAGCAGCACCCCCACGCACAGGGAGGCCTCCCAGCCAGGCTTCCCCCCCACCTCATTCTGCCTCATCCTTCTATTTCAATTAGTAACAAATGATTCCTAATTACTCTCATTAGTGCCTGCGCTGATTCCAATGCCTGATTTACCAATTACAGCTCAGGGGGGAATCTCTGCCTGGGAGCCTCTGGGATGCAAAAAGGGTCCTGAAGGGGAGGAGGGGAGGAGGGGAAATCCTCCCTGCTCAACCCTCCCCTGCCCCAGCCCTGCTGCGTCTGTCCCTGCCACGGGGGACACTACCCCAGGCTGCAGCCCCTACCCCATCTCCAGGGTCTTGGCCCCTGGGCTGCGTCCGCAGGTCAGGTGCAGGAGCAGGGCTGTCCCAAGCACGTGGGGGGTCTCCAGCCTGCACCCAAGGGCTGGCAGCGTTACAAGCCGCTGCTCAGCAGGGACGGGGTGGGGGAAAATGGGCATGTCACCAAGGAGAAGTGCTGAGAAAGCACGACTGGCTCCAGGCACGGCGGAGCTGCCGCCACCGTGGCCATGTCAGTACTGTCCCTGCCAGCTCCCAGCCCAGGAGACCCCACGGCAGCCCTCCCCCACCTACCTGGTACTTGCCATTGGCACCCAGAAGGTCTCCCTCTCTGAGCCAGGTGACGATGGGCTTGGGGTTCCCGAACGCCATGCAGGTCAGGGTGACGCTGCTGCCCTCCTTCGCCTCTACGTACTGCGGCGGGGTCTCGGTGAACGTGGGGGGAGCTGGGGGCACAGGAGACCACCGTGACCCCCCGGCTCACCCGTGGCCACGGTGGGTCTGGGGGCACACGGGGACAGAGGGGAAGCTGCCGCCTGCACACAGGGGACACCCCGCACATCCCCACAGCGGGGCTGGGACCACCCCAAAGGCAAAGGGGGCTGCAGGGACACGGGTGTCCAAGAGGTGCCACATCGCACCCCAGCCCTGTCCCCTCTCCTCCCCACCAGCACCACGTCCTCCCCCCACCCCGCTGCACATTAACTCGCTATTGTCAAAACATGGGAAAACACCGCAGTGCAGATCGAAAGGCTCCTTCCTGATGAAAGAGGCTGGCAGGATTACAGCCCGCCCCTAATTACCCGCGGTTGTTAAAGCCCACTTTAGAGGAAGACAGGTTGGCAATTTAATCTGCTTGGGGAAAAAAAAAATTTAAAAAAAATTATATTTTGTTTCTCCCCAAATGATTT
Source organism: Nicator chloris (assembly GCA_013400495.1). NCBI lineage: Eukaryota > Metazoa > Chordata > Aves > Passeriformes > Pycnonotidae > Nicator > Nicator chloris. The sequence goes on from WAAE01023748.1 coordinate 550,991, forward strand.
TTATTTTCCCCCTAAGAAAATTAAGCGTTGTAATGCGCTGGGGGAAAGCCACAGCCCTCACCCTGAAAGCAATTCCTCGGGCTGGGAGGATTATGGTTATTATATTGTTATTAAGCCCCTGCACGCCCTGTGCTGCATAAAAGCCCCAAAACTGGCCCATTTTACCAAGGGGAGGGACAGGGCATCTGGGGCCATTTTCCAACCCCTCTTGCTGGCAGTTTGCAGAATCCATACACGTGGCAGAGGTGAGCCAGGCACCACCATCCTCCTTCTTCCTCCTCCTCCTCCTCTTGCCCTCCTTCCCAAACCCTCGGAGCTCATTAGCAGGCTGGGGGAAAGCAGGAAGCAGCAGGCAGGGATGGGGCTGGTGGCCTGCACAGCCCCTCTTGCAAAGCTCCTGCTCACTAATTGGGCTCAATTAGGTGGCTCTGCTCTGTGCCACAGCACAGCCATCCCCCTAAAGGTTAAATTAATTGCACAAGGTCAAGGCAAGACCAGCAAGGAGCTGCCAGTGGCCACATCTCTCCAGCCACCCCACTGCAGCAGGAGAGGCACAGCCCTGCTGCTGGGCTAAAAATAAAGATCTCGTTCCTGATGCGGAGAATGACAATTTGCTAATTAGTTTAATATACAGCCTTAATAAAATGAAAAAGTAATTTGAGTAAATCTGAATTTCAAGAAAACAAAGATTTGATTTTCTGATCTGTTTGTTGAGAGGAGATTCATTCCCAGCCCCGGTCCTTGATGTCTCTCCTTTAAACAAGCTGCGCATAATTAAACTGAGGAATCCCTAATAAAACTTTGTCCCTTTTGAAGTCACGCCCTGGCTGGAGCAGCCAGCCTGGATGGCTTCGGGCTCGCGTGTCTGCCAGGCACAGATGCCATCGAGGCCCAGTGTCCACCAGACATCCAGCATCCACCAGAAATCCCACTGTGGCACCGCACGGATGCCGCAGCCCCCGCCGCGCTCACCATTGACCGTGAGGTGGACCCAGCTGCCGTTGTGGAAGGTGTCGTACTGCTGGTCCAGCATGAGCACTTTGCACTCGTACCAGCCCTGGTCCTCGGAGCGCACCTGCTCAATGCGCAGGGAGGCTTTGTCGTGCAGGCTGGCCCGGCCTGTGGGAGAGCACAGCGTTGGCACCACGTCCCCCACACCGGAGCAGCCCCTGGAGCATCACTGCAGGGAACGAACCATCCCAAACTGGAGCAGCTCCCAGAGCATGGCCACAAGGGTCACCCCATCCTTACACTGGAGCAGCCCCCAGGGTGTCACTGCAGGGGACACCCCACCCCAAACTGGTGCAGCCCATCAGAGATCACTGCAGGGGACACCCCATCCCGAACTGAAGCAGCCCCCAGAGCATCACTGCAGGGGACACCCCCATCCTGACACTAGAGCAACCCCCCAGAACATCACCGCAGGGGATACCCCATCCCCGTGTGGGCACTGTCCCAGTTTGGGGCTGGCTGAGCTGCATGGCACGGTTGCAGCCGGTGGTGCCAGGCTGGTGGTGCCAGGCCGGTGACACGCTCACCCGTCTGGGGACGGCAGAGCCAAGCTGCCAGGGCCAGGCAAGGTGCCTCGAGCGATGTCTGCCCACAGCGACACCGGCCTTCTGCTCCCAGCCGGGGGCTGGCGGCCGCACAGCCGGCACACAGGCGTGCCCCAAAGCTTTTCCCCGCCTGGGAGACTCCCGGAAAGCAGAGCAGCCCTGAGCTGACCCTGTGCACAGCCCCCAAAACTGGGTCAGGAGCAAAGCAAGCTAAACCTCCACCCTGGTGCAGTGGCCACCGGGCTGTGGGATCACTCATTGCTGAGCTGAATTTGGCAAGGCTCAGCTGGTGCATCTTCCCTGCTGCAGCATTTCTTAGAGAGCAATTTGGGCAGAGAGTCCCACAAGACCCAGGGAAGATTCCCAGGACAGCATTCCACAGGGAGAGGGATACCACAATGGGCCAGTCCTGCCACGCCAACCTTCTCAGGGCTGGTTTCCAGCTCACAGATCCCACCAGAGGACACCAGCCACGTGTCACAGGCAGCACACTGGCGAGTTGGCACACAAGTTCTGCAGCTCCAACCTGTCACCTCCGCCCAGCACGTGGCCCTGGCTCCATCCCCACCGTCCCCCCAGCATCCCTCCCTGGGCTCACAGCTGCTCCGGGGCGCAACGGCAGCAGCAGCAGCCACCGCCACCACGCGTCACCCTGGGTTTCTCTGCCTCGCTTGCTCCCGTCCCACGCAGCCCAGCTGGCTTCCTAACGCTGCTGCTTAATTAAAACCAACTGGGTGGAAAGCGAGCACCGAGAGGCAGAGCCCGCGTGGTTTCCGGCGGAGGAACGGATGGAGCGGAGCTGCGCGTCCCGGGCCGTGCCGCAGCCGGGACCCGGCACCCTCCCCTCGTCCCCCTGCGCCCCCAGGACTCACCGGCATACTCTGGGTCGACATGGGGAGGGTAAAACCCAAACTTGATGAAGATGGGGATGGGGACGCCGAACTTGAACCACTCCACGACATAGGGAGGGGGCTGTCCCGTGAGCGGGTGGATCACGTCGCATGGCAGGATCACGCTCTCGCCAGCGCGAGCGGTCACGAACTCGGGCTCCTCCCTCGAGCCGAGGGCACCTGCGAGGGGGCGAAGGAAGAATCTGTGGCTGATCCCACTGCTTGTCCCCAGCATCGAACCAGGATGCCCAGAAGAGCAACAGCAGTAGTACTGCCCACCCCCAGCCTCCTGTCTCCAACTAGGGCAGCCCGCGGGTCGCCCTTGCCCCAAAAACAACACGGGGTCCCAAGCCCTTATATTCAGCTCCAAGGCCACCCTGAGCTACCACAGGAGTCAGGACAGTGGCCATCAGCACCCCAATGCTCCAGGCCAGCTTCCCAACCTCTGCACCAGGGCAAGTGTGATGCTCAGTGACCCCACAGGGGTTTTGGGGACCCCTGCTCTCAGTAGAGGGGCACAGAGCATGCCTAGCACTGCTCCCCACAGAGCAGCACCATCTGGGCTACCCTGTATCCTTGTGGCAGGGAAAAGGCGGCTTTTAGCTTGTGCTCCTGCATCCTCCAGCAAGCAGGACTGAACATGCAAGGACCCCTGACCCCAGCTCTGTGCCAGCCCACAGACCCAGCTCTCCCACCGGTGCCAGGGTGAGCTGGGCCCCTGGAGCCACCATGCTCCAGCCAAGCCTGCATGTCCTCGGGCATCCCCAAGAGCCCGAAGCCTGAAACCCGTCTGCGACCTGCGTGTCAGGTCTGTCACCCTGCTCCTCCCAGCTGGGTAATTACAGGGGACTTTGGTCTCAGCTCCGAGGCTGCTCCACCTCGGCTGTGCCGCCTTGCTCGCTGCAGCCTGGCGTCATCCTGCTCTGTCAGCTGCAGCAAAGCTGCATCCTCAGCACGGCGTTCAAAGAGGGAGAGAGAGGGAAACCCGGGGCTGGGGGGAAGCCAAACAGGGGGTCCCCAAAACTAGGTTTAGACCCACATCGCCCTTCCCATCAAGGAAGGGACCCCCGTTTTCCTGGCACACGCAGCCGCTGGCTGTTCTGGAGGGGATGCTCGGGGAGGGATGCTCGGGGAAGCACGTTCCCACTCCTCCGCGCTGCTCCTCGGGGCCGCCGGTGATTGGCGGCGAGTGACATCACCGCTTCCCCGCCGCGGGAGCCGAGCATCACCGAGCATCACCGGCTATTTTTGGCTCTGGCACAAGCGCGTACCGGCGAGAGGCCCGTGATGTGCCACCCCACGGGCCCACCAGCCGAGTGTCCCCGCGGGAAGGACAGCGGGCAGAGCTGGCCGCAGCTCGCACATGGCATGCACAAGGTGTGTCCCCGCAGAGGGTCACAGCCTGATGGTCACCCAAGCGTCCTCAGCCCCCACGCCACCAGAAAACTGGGCACGGGTGGCTCTTTAGCTGGGAGGGCTGGCTGGTGGCAGCGGGGTGGGTGACGCCGGGGTGCAGAGCTGTGAGCCATCTGCAAGGAGCAGATGCTGCATTGCACACCCACTGCAGGCACCCGGCCCTGCTCTGGGGGTCCTGCAGAGCTGGGGCTCCTGCACGGCCACGGATCCGCCCGGACCCCAGCGGGGCGGGGGGAATCGCTGAGCACACACGTGCGGTGTGCTCGCACACCCCCGTACACGCTTTGCACCGCCTCGACAACACTCTTGCACCTTTCCATCCCTCGTTAGCGCTGCATCGCCGATGAGCTCCCATTCGCACCCTGTCAGCAGGGACGGTGTCAGCCCTCCCCTGCCGCCCCGGCACTGAGCTGTGAGAAGCCGTCCTGACCCCGCTGTGCCCATCCGGGAGGGTGAGGGGGGCTGCGCTGCTGGGCTGGAACCCCCCCCATCCCTGCCCATGGTCCTGCTGCGCTGATCGGGGACAGAGCTGTCACGTGCTGCTCAAGAGCATCCAAGGACGCGCTTCCCGGCCGCCTCGCCCGAGCGAGCAGGTCCCCAGCACCTCGTCGCCTTCAAAGTGACACCCTCTACCCACCAGCAGGAGAAGATGGAAGCAGCAGCAGCAGCACCCAAACCCCTTTCCCAAGCCCCCCACCTACCCCAGCACTCCAGCTCCTGGGCTACCAAGACGGAATCTTGGTTACCAGCACCTCTCCACTAATTGGAGCCTGGAATGATAATGTTTGCCCAGCTGGAGCAAGCTCGCTACCCAAGAGGCCACCCAGACACCCAGGGGATGGGCGCCAGGGAGTCACACTACGGCAGGATCCCCTGACTGGCTCCCTGGCAGAGAAATGGGTGACGTCCGCTGGGAGGGGACGAGCCAGCCGCTCCGCCGGACCCACGCCTGGCCAGGGCTGCCCGGGCGCAGGAAAATAGGTCATCCCCGGCAGCTCGCAGCGCCGGTGTCTGATCGCAAGGCCGGTGGGGAATTGCACGCACGGCTGAGCATCACCTCCCCAGTGCACGGCCGACTGGCAGCCACAGCAGAGAACCGACCCCCGGCTCTCCCCAGCTGCCACCCGCCCCGCTACCAGCCCCGTGCTCTCCTGTCCCCACTTCCAGAGCGCCAGGAAGGCAATGGGGAGATGTCTCACAAACCCTCTTTGGCTCTCCTCAACTTCCCAACCCACCAACCCTGCAGTCCCAGCCCTGGCCAGGTTTTCCTTCCAAGTCCAGACCACGAAGAAAGCGAGCAATGGAGACTGCAGCTCTCGATTCAAAGTGTTTTCTCACCCCCACATTTGTAGGGAAACGCTTGAAAACAACCCGCAGACGCCAGAAGAAACAGAGCACAAATAGACGAGGTATTTTTAAACCCACTTGATTTTCCCAGCCAAGTTCAGAGAGGTTTCAAGGCTGAATCTGCGGTTTGGAAACAGGGTCAACATCAGGGAGCGGCAGCAGGGATGCGAACCCCAAATCCACCTCAGTGCAGGAGCTCACGTGAAGCTGGGGGATGCCTCGTAAAGAAAAACAAGTAATCAACAGGCTTCGTCATCCAAGCAGATCCAGGAAAAATAAAACCACGCCGCGTGCCAGGAGGCAAGAATACAAGATGCGGAGGTGGAGTTGAACAGCATCCCAAAGGGAGAGGAGGGAAGGCTGCCGCCACCGAGACGATGCCACCGCGGGGCTCCCCAGGATGGTGATGCCAAGGATGGGGAGACCCTCACCTGGATCTGGGCATCCAGTTCCTCCAGTCCTGGGGCAGAGGCGGAAGGTGCCACAGGGCTCAGTGAAGCTGAAGGCATCCAGCATTTCTGCTGCGCTCGCTGAAGGTGCACTCGCTGCACTTCCTGCAGGTGCTTTGTGAGAAGGACATGGCCGTGGCAGAGAGGTTTCCAGTGCCTGGGAACCAGTGGATACCCATGCCCTGGGGCAGAGAGGGCATCCTGTCCTGACCCACTATCGCCTTGCAGCCTGCTAACAGAGGCACCACTATCCATTTCCAATGCTGCCCCACACCCCTGGCACTCATCCCCACCGTGTGCCCCCACGGGGATGGCAGAGGGAGCAGGCACAGGGCTCGGAGCCTGCAGACCTCTCCTCCCTGGTGAGCCGAGATGAGATGTGCTCTGACACATCCCGCTCCCATCGGTGGAGGCGGGATATGGCAGGGATCTCTGAGGACAAGGCCACCAGCGTGGCATATGGAGGCCAGCAGGGAAGGAGAGCAGGCAGCCATTGCCATGAAAGGAAGAGGGGGGCAACTGCAGCCCAGGGTGGGGGACAGGGACAACGTGCTGCAGGGACCCCAGCTGCCAGGGCAGGGTGTGGGGTGCCGGGAGATTGCCTGCCCTCACCTCTGTAGCCCCCTAAATATCTCAGTAAGGGTTGCATCCCCCATTAAAAACCCAGTTCCTTTGCCTGTCTTGGGGTATCCAGAACCCCCCAAAAGCATCCGCCTGCCCCCTGGTTGGGGGAAGCCCTGGGGCTGGGAGCGCAGCCCTCACCCCCTCCCCCAGCTGGAAAGCAGCATCTGGGCTTTCAGTGCGATTCCTGCGTTTTAAACCCGATTTTCCAGATGGATGGAGGGCGACGCGCAGGTCAAGTGACATGCCTCAAGGTCATGCGGGGCCAGGGAGGAGAAGGATTAGCAGCTCTGAGGGGCGGCTTGGTGCCCCATTCACAGCGAGATGAGGACTCAGAACCCCTTTCCTGGGCACAAGGGGTGTCCTGTGGGACCACCACCACCCTCCCCAGGCAGGCAGGCAGCTGCCCTGGCATCCCAAGGGGAATGCGTGCATGAGATGCTGTCCCACAGCAGCCCCACAGTGGGTCCTTGCTCCCTGGAATGGCACAGGTGGGAATGTGCCTGGCCAGGCAGCGGCTCAGCAAGCACGTGGGTGCTCAGGTTGGTGTTCTGACAGGCATGGAGACGGAGCAGGAAGGAAAATTACTTCCCTGAGGTCACCTTACACCTACCTGGGGTCCCTTGTGCCCCCTCCCTCTAATCACCGCCAGCCCGGTGTTGAGCATCTGGAGCTGGCAGCTGCCTCATGGGAGACATCATCTCCCAGCAACGACCAGCAACTACCTGTGCACTCCCCATGAGCTCCCTCCACACACCATGGGGCAGAACAAGCAGCTGTGGTGGGAGCTGGAACACGAAACTCATCCCAGAGGAGATCTCCTGCAGCTGGAGAGCACTGTCAGGGTGCTGGGCCTCCAGCCCAGCCCCACATCACAGCGGTACCCCCGTGCAGGCTGGCATCACCCTTTCCGTGGAGCAGTGGGTACCATCCTGATGCCTTCACAGCACTCCAACAGGAAACTGGGATGCAGGCAGCGCTCCGAGCTGCCCGCCAGCAGCTCCTGAATCACGCTGTTCCTGGCTCAGGCAGCCCTCCCACCAACGCCAGCCTCTCCATGGAGGAGCAGGAGGAAGGGAGTTGTTTTTCCAAAGGCCAGCTGGTCGCTCAGGGCTCCCAACTCGGGAGATTCCTACCGCAGGGAAAGGGAGAGGGAAGGACTCCTCCATCAGCACGGCATGGGTTTGGACCCACTGCTTGCCCATCTGCAGGGCTTCTCGTCCAGCACGAAGGCACGACCTCCAAGACAGAAGACCAGAGGTGAACTGGAGCTGTGCCACCCTGCCACGGCTCTGGAGAGGAACTTGCAGGGCTCACCCATCACCAGCAAAGCTGCATCTTCCAAGTCAAAAGGCAACTGAGCTGGCAAAGCATCGCCGCAAGGACCCTCCGGCAAGCCAAGTCATCGACCGAGACGCTCACGTCCCTCCCAGCCCTGCGCGCTCCCATCCAACAGGTCCAGAGGAGCAGAAAACCTCCAGGGAATGATGGAAATGGGAGCCCGGCCAATGCCCTTGGCTGTTCCCGGTGCCAAACCATCCCCTTGCCAGAAGAGCGCGGGGCCAAAGCCGCACGTGCCAAATCCAGTGGCTCCCGGTCCAGACTCCTCCACAGCCAAAGAGGCAAAACCCAAGAGCTGTGCGCCGGGAGCGAGCAGGGGATGCAGCGCTGGCGCTGCCACACCGAGCCACTCCAACCGGCCAAGGTCAGCGCCAGGAGCATTGCCCGCCGCGGTGTCCAGGGAACCTCTTCAACGGAGCCCTCGCCCGGGGCTGGCAGAGCCGAATCCTCCCTCTGCAAACCCTCCTGCCGGATCCACGAGCATCCCCACTCACTGTGTGGTGCCACAGCGTCACACTCGTGGGAGAGGGAGGAAAAGCCCCTCGGTGTGACGGCACTGCTGGGATTGCCAGGAGGCCGGATCCCTCCTCTGACACCCACTCCTGGCGCGGTCACGTCCTGGTTCTCCTCCCCCATGCCATAAGAGAGGATAATGCACCCTCCTTCCCTCTCTGAGCCGATTAACGCCTGGAAAGCCCTTGGAGAGCCAGGCAAGAAGGCTGCCCAGGGCCAGCACCGCTGCTTCTCAGCTCAGCAAAGAGGAAGTGGTGTGGGAGGAAGGCCACGGCAAGAGGAAAAGCCCCAGCCAGGGCACCGGCACACAGCGAGCCTCAGCTCTCCTCTGAAGCCCCATCCCCAAGCAATGCGGGGTGACAACTCTCCATGAGGACAGGACAATGCTGGGACCAAAGGGGTGTAGCAGCTGGGGTGAGTCCCGTGGGCTCCCTGCCCCTGCGGGGGCCACGCCGGCACCCGGCACCCCCTCCCCCGGCACCCACCCACGCATTACTCACGGCACGCTCATTCATCACGTACATGCTGCTTCACACGCACAGCACCCCCGTGCAGGGGCTTCCCGGCACCCACCCACTCCGGCACCAGTTCCCGAGCTCCATCCGAGCGGCTCCAGGGTATTTCCAAGTTCCCAGGTGCCGAACGCACTGCTCTGCTCCTCTGCCCGGCAGAGCATCCCTGTACGAGCCGCTGCTGCAAACACTGCCCCACCACACTGCAGCACGCAGCTCCGGCAGGCAGCAGCCGGCCACGGCTCAGTAAGAGGGACTACGTACTCCCAAATGGGGCAGCCCCATCCTAACCCCCGCGAAAGGACAGCCCCGTCCTGACACACACCCTCCTGCCTCCAGGAGCCGCCTGCCAGGCAAAGAGGACTGTGGCATAGCACAGATGTGACCCAGTGGGCTCGAGGAGCGCTGTGAACTGGGGGGGCTGCAGCATCCCGGCGTTTTCCCCCTCCCAGCGCACCCGTGCCGCCCGAGACAGCGTCCCCCACACCACGGGGAAGGGAGTGGTGGTGGCTTCCAGCCAGGCATCGCTTGCTGCCGGCAGCCACCGCATACCCATGGGCAGGGTGGGTGACACCCAGGACACGGCTCCAGGGTCTCATCCCGGCTAAGGACCACGGGGACGCAGGGATAATCATGTGCACAGTGAGGAACCAGCGGCAGAAATGGGGGACGGTGCTGCACCAGTGGCGGGCAGCTCCCCTCGACCTGCAGGGATGGCTTGGAGGGGTGGGAGGGGGCTGGCAGCTGAAGGGAAAGAAGCCAGAGCAGGAAAATGAGGGTTATTCCTTGCTGCCGTCTCCGTCCTGACCTTGGACAACCCTGTGCCTCAGTTTACCACAGCACAGCAGCCAGCCTGCAGTGGGGGGAGAAGGAGGGCAGCCTCTCCTGGGCGGGGGGTGGGAGCAAAGTCACCCCCAAACCCGCAGCCGGGGCGCTGCAGGGGAAGGCGACGAATCCCTCCTGCATTTCTCCTTGCCCAGCCGGGCTACCCTTGCAGGGAAGGGCAAATGCTGCCCGCACCCCCGGAGCTGCCGCAAGCGCTTCCTCAGGATGAGAGAAGAAATCCGAATGCGGAGAAAGCTTGCCCATCCCTGATCCAGGGGGACTCTCAGACAGCCGTGCCCCCCCCGCCAGGACCCGCAGCCGCTTGCCTTCTCCCAAAGGGAATTTCCAACCCCTGGGCAGAGGCTCCGCCGCACCGCGGCTTCCCGAACTTCCCCAGCTGCAGCCGCTGCCCTCGGGGAGGTCACGGCCAACCCTGCCGAGCGCCTGCGGAGGGAGGATGCGCCGGGCGCTCCCGGCTCCCCCCGGCAGCGGGGGATGAAGGAATCGCCAGCGCCCCGCCGCAGCGGGAAGCGCTCGGTCCCCGCACCGGCAGCGGGGAAGACGCGAACCCCGCAAACCCCCTTCGCAGCCGCAGTTCCCCCTCCTACCCTCCTCCCCTGCCCCTTGCCGGTACCCTCTCCCCGGGACGTGATGCTTCCCCCCCCCACCCCGGTGCGCGCATCCCTCCCGGTCCATGCGCATCCCCCCCGCCGCATCCGCTACACCGGGAGAGAAGCGAGACACGCAGAGGCGGCCCCGCCGCCGCCCCGCAGACCCCGGCGCGCCCCTCCCGGGCTCATCCCGGCGGAGAACACCCCGAGGCCGCACTCACCTTGGACGGGCAGCCCGCGGGCGCCGAGCACACTTGCTACCAAAGCGGCCACATACCAAATCATAGTACTACCGGCCCCCGGTGCGCAGCATCTTCCGCCCGCCGGGCGGCCCGGCCGGGGCGGGGCGGGGNCGGCGGAGTGGGCGGTGATTGGCCGCCGCCGCGGCCCGGGCCGGTTCAAGGTGGGTTGGCGCGCACGGGGCCCCTGCGCCGCAGTATCATGCGCACTGCCGGGAGCGGCGCGGTCACCTCCGCCGGACGGTCACCTCCCCGCACGGACACCCGCCGGGACCCGCACCGCCCCGCGCCCGCCTGGGCCCCCCGCCGCCTCGCTGCCACCTCCCCGTGTCCAGATGCGCCACCGCACCGCCTCGGTGTCACCTCCCCGTCCCCAGATGTGCCCCTGCACCGGTACAGTGTCACCTCCCTGCGTCCAGGTGTACCCCTGCACCGGCTCTGTGCCACCTGCTCGTGTCCAGATGTGTCACCGGACCTATTTAGTGTCACCTCCCTGTCCCCAGATACATCACTGCACCAGGTCAGTGCCACCTCCTCGTCCATAGATGTGCCCCTGCACCAGCTCAGTGCCACCTCCTCACCCCAAAATGTGTCATCGCACTGTTTGAGTGTCACCTCCCTGTCCACAGATGTGTCACTGCACCTACTCAGTGCCACCTCCCTGTCCCCAGATGTGTCACCACACCAGATCAGTACCACTTCCCCATCCCCAGAGGGGCCCCTACATTGGTACCATGTCACCTGCTTGTGCCCAGATGTGCCCCTGTACCGGCTCAGTGGCACCTCCCTATCCCCAGATGTGTCACCACACTGCCTCAGTGCCACCTCCCCGGCCACAGATGTGCCCCTGCACCAACTCTTATCACTTCTCTATCCCCAAATGTCACTGTGCCTACTCACTGTTCCCTCCTTGTCTCCAGATGTGTCCCTGGCTTTGTGCAATGTCACCTTCCTGTTTCCAGATGTGTCCTCTACACCAGCTCAGCATCACTTTCCGGCTCAGTGTCACCCCCTGTCCCCACATGCATTCTCTGTGCCAGCTCAGCATTACTTTCCTGTCCCCAGCTGTGTCACTATATAGCCTTAGTGTCACCTCCCTGTCTCCGGATGTGCCCCTCTCCCCTGATGCAGGGTCACCTCCCTGGCCCCAGCTGCCACCTGCCCCTGCTGCCATACATCTCTTCTCTGACATGCCAATGACAGTTTGTGTCTAGGCAGGGTCACCTCCCTACCACGGGCTGAGCCACCTGCCCCCTGCACCAGCTGTGCCATCTGTCCCTGCCACCCTGCACCAACTCAGGGTCACCTCCCTGCCAGCTGTTTGGTGCCACTGCAGCCTTGTACTGCACATCAGCTCAGGGTAACACAACTGCCACCATCTGTGCCCTGGCAGAGCTCCAGGGTCATCGCCCCACCAGCCTGGGACAGACATTTCACCTGCCCCCTGCACCAGCTTGCTGTCACCTCTGCCAGGACCCTGCACCGCTCAGCCACCTCATTGCCACCACCACAGCTTGGTGCCACGTTCACCTGGCATCGGCTCAGTGCCAGTGTCAGCTCTAGCACCAGCTGTACCACCTCCTCCTGTCATTGCACCACCTGTGCCCCCTCCCCTGCTCCTGCTCCACACCATTTGCCCACTGTGACAGCTCCTTGTCACCATATCCACTTTGTCCCCTGCTGGGCACAGCCCAGTTGACAAGAGAGAATTGGGGTTCATTTCAAAGGATGTGACCCTGTGCTGCCCTGTCTCAGCCCACCCATCCTCCCTGCAAAGACCTGGCGATGCCAGATGGGCAAACAGCCGGGCTGGCTCCCCCAGGAGCGTGCCAGCCATGGAAAACGGGCCACTGAGCTTCCCCTAGATGACAGCCAGCCTGGGAGGGGACAGGCTCACACAGAGAGGGGGGACACATAATTTTGTCCCCAGCATTCACTGTCTTCCCCTTGCCCATTGGGAGAGTATCTGGGAAGAGGTCTGAGCAGCTGCTGGTCTTCCCACCTCTTCCCATGCACATTCAGGAAAGAAGCAAAAAAAAAACCAAAACAACCCAACTCTTGCAGAGGATGTGGGAGTTGGAGAAACATCCCACAGCTTCTGCTTGGAATTACATTCCCAGAGGATCAGATGTTGGCATGGCCCTGGGCAGGAGGCACGAGCATCCCCCAGCCCCAGCTCACGCGAGCTCCCGGGCACTTTGCTTCCCTAGCAAATTCCAAGACCTCATAAAAGCCTGACTCAGCTCCTGTGCTGAGGCCTGAAGTGAAAGCTTGCAGATCTGCACGGGGGGTTGGCACAGCCAAGGCTGACCCTTGTGCTGGGGCAGTTCTGCTCTCCAAGCTGCTCTCCAATTTCCTGACAGTCTGGTTCGGAGAGGCGCAGAAGGGCAAAACCCCTTGGCCAGCACCCTTCCCACGCCAGTCCTGCCACCTTCAAAGCACCCAAAAATTCCCAGCCATCACTCCCTGCTTGCAAAGCAGCCGGCCCAAGGCTGGCAGAGCTCCACCTGCCCTCGCTCAGCCAGACAGAGATGATACATTCTGGTCTAGCTGGAGTCCATGTCACCAGTCAGATCATCTCCATGTCTTTACCTGGGTTTTGCCACAATTTCAAAGAGGAAAAAAAAGTAATTAAGGGCATTGATGGCACCTATGGTAACACAGCCCAACCCGGGAGGCATCAGGAGCCCGTGGTGGATGGGGGGACCCAGCCCTGATCCCAGCGTGCACATCCCCAACCTGAGCCCAGCACAGGGGCCCCACCAACATCCCTCAAGAAACTGGAAATGTGGGCTTGGTTTGGAGCATGGCTGTCAGTTCACACCCTTGTTTCTCCAGACTAATTTGCTGGTTTCATGAAATCCATTCCCCACTGTTTTCACACTTCTCTCCCTCTCTATTTTTAGCTGGGTTTATTTACATGAGCAGGGCACTCCTTGTACTTGCACGTCAGTCTGTGGTGGCAGAGCCGGGAGAGGGGGAAGGAATCAGTGGCAAGGCAAGGGGCACCCGGGTCCCTGGCCATGGCCACCTCCTGCCCAGCACATGGGAGGCAGGCAGGCAGCCCTCCATGCCAAGGGGATGAGCTGGAACCAAATCAGTCACACAGCCCCCAGACCCACACAAATGTCTTGTCCCCCCATCTCCACAGGACACAGCACTGCGATTCCCACGGGATGCAGGTCACCCTGGAGCTGGCACCTTTCTGCCCCACATTCCCATCTGGAGCTACTCTTGCAGCAGCTTTTGCTGACCTGAGCCATACCTGTGTGTTGTGCTGACCCAGGGATGCCCTTGCCCTCCACACAGCCACGGCCAGCAGAGCCCACCATGCCCAGCTGAGTCACCTGACAACTGCCCAGTGATAAATTCTCCACTCTGCCTGACAAGAGGGAGAAAAATGTTGTTGCTTTTTTAAAGAAAACGGCTCTGACAGATGAGGCAGGAGTTCTCAGATTAGCACCGGAGACCTGGGGGATGCAGCTCTCCCCATCACACACATTCATCTGGGAGAGATGCAGCCCTGGCTGAGCCCTGCTGCCATCTCCCTTGGACTTGGCTCTCAGGATCAGGAACAGAGCTTTTGGGTTGGGAAGTGGCACAAGAAAAGTGAGAATGAGCTACAACTCAAGCTGGAAACCCAGGGAATTCCAGCACTTGGAGCAGCAATGTTCTGGATTGGACTTCATATGGGGCAGCAAAAGAACTCAAAACTGGAGAGGGGCTGACCTGAAAATGGGACTTGCCGGGGTATGGATTACTGCCTCTCTCCCTCTAACTCCTCACTGCTGGTGACCAGTCCAGGAAAGCAGGAATCTGGACCCAGCTGCTTCCCACCTGGCCGAGGGATGCTCCAACCCACATGGGGCTGAGTCTCCCTGCACAAGTACATGATTATTCACAGCCTCCAGCATTTGCATGGTGGAGTCACGAGTCTCACAACACCTGATCTCCCGGGAGAGCTGCCTCCTGCATTTCGGAGGGAACGGCCCACATTCCAAAAGTGGGACTTGGTGTCTCACAGCATCCCACATGGCCCAGCTGTCACCTCCTCCCCTTTCTGCGCAGGGACCAGGAGAGCCCACCCCATCCCTGCCACCTCAGCGAGGAAGAGCAGCAGGGCAGGGGCCCGCAGGAGCACGGAAAACTCGGGAGCTGAGCCTGGAAGTGCTGAGCCAGCCTGCAGTGTGGTTGTGTGCACAGCGAGCCTGCTCTTTGGAAAGACCAAAACAAGCCCCCTCAAAGGACGAGCAGGCAGATGGGCTCGACTCACACCCAGCTGGGGTTAGGCTCATTCCCTCCTCGTCCCCTCTCCCCTCGCTGGTGGCTCATCACACACGCGTGACTCCAGATGGCAAACAAGGAATATCCTGCCATGCCTTCCTGGCTGCACATCCAAGTCGTGGAATGATCCACCTGTGGTATTTCAGAAAAGACACGCTAAACTTGTGTGAGGAGGGGTCAGTTGAGTCACGGTAACAACTTTCTCCTCTCGTTAGCAGGTCTCCAACAGAGCTAATTACTCATCAGCCCACTAATAGACTCACTCACACAGCACTCCCTGGATCAAGCCGCAGCGATTGTCTGTCTTGTCTAGTTAACCTCAAAGAAAGATCCGACTGTGGTAACGCGATACCCCATCCTTATCTTATCAGCTGCTTCTCCAGCCTAAATATGTCTTTCCACGGCGTGGAGCACCCCAGTCCCAACATCAGCCAGGGGAAACCTTGCTGTGCTGCTCCACGGGACCCTGGCTGGGCCAGATGCAGCCTGGGGGTCAGTGGGAGTCCCCAGACCCACGGCAGCCACTGTGACCTGGTGTTTGCTCGCCCAAGCCAGGGCCAGCAGGACACTGCTGACCTTCCCGGGGACCCATTCACCCTTCACGCAAAGCAGGTTATCCCCACAGTGGTGTTGTAGCCCCCCATCCCACTGCCCCATGGGGGGGGACACACCCCTCTCGGGGCTGGTGGGGGTGGCCCCTCCATCCTAAAAGAACAGAGTGTACCCTGCAGCCCCCTGAGCCCGGCAGCACCACCCTGCACGGCCCCCCAGCACAGCCGCCCACCCCATTACTCACGGGGGGGCTCTGGCACCGGGAACACACCTCCCTGCGCGGGAGCACAGGCACAGCACGTGCTGCTGGGGGCTGCGGCACTTGTCATCGGCACTGTCATCGCCATGAGTAACCACACTCTGCCTCGGCTTCCCCGAGAACATCCCCGAAAAGCCAGGAGCGTGCCGCTCTCCTTGCTGCGGGGGGGGAGGCACAGAGCCACGGCAGCTGCTCAGCTCCCTGCACCGGGGAAACTGAGGCACGGCGATCCGGCCATGCCGGACAGCTGAGCTCCCGGAGGGAGCGGGACAAGGCTGGGCCACCCCAGATGTGCCCTGGCAGGCTGGGGAGGAGAGGTGACTCAGTGAAGGTCGGGCAGCCGGGCTGGCTCAGCGCGGTGGGGCACACGCCGTGTCCCGGTGCTCCAACCTCTCGCCTGGCATCCTTTCCAGCCCCTGCACATGCAGCGTGTCATCAGCTGTGACACACTCTGCTGACGTCCCCGGATCATGTGGCATCAACCTCGTCCGTAATTACCGGCGCAGGAGCTCCCCTCCTTTCCCTGTTCTCTGCTGCTGCCGTGCCGGGCTCCCCGATGTCCGCGGCCAGAGCCCAGCCCAGTCCTGCCCTAACTGGGTGGGGAGGGGGGGGCTGGTCGTCACCCCAAGCCCTGCTCCCCCAGGAGCCTTGGTGGTGGCAGGCAGGGAGCAACGGGATGCGGGACCCTCTGCAATCCAAGCATTACTCCCCAAAATCCCACCAGCACGTGCTGGCTGTGCTGTAGGAGGGGAAAAGCCTGTCGGTCCCCTCCACGGCCAGACCCCACAGCACCCCAGGGAAGGGGACAGGCAGGCAGGTGCCAGGCTGGGCTGGCCGAGAGCAGGGAAGAGCACTGCAGCCCTCCCGAGGAGGGGGGCCGGGCTTAGAAAAGGCTTTTGCTGCCGGAGAGAAGGGATCTCTTGTGCAGTGCCAAGAGGCAGGGGAGCTTCAGAGCCGCCTTTGTTCAAGTGGAGAAGATGATGTCTGCAGGGTCTGTAGCCTCACACCTCCATGCCCAGGCTGAACCAGTTTTTCTCTTCCCTCAAAGTGATCATCTTGGGTGGGGGGCTCAGGGTGGCCCCTGAGGACCCCACAGCCAGAGACTATCCCTTGCTGGATCACTTTTCCTATGGCCATACCAGGTATACCCCAAAATAGGGGTACATCATGGATGGGGGAAGCAGAGTCCAACCTCTCAGGGGAGCCCCCGTGTCCCTCCAGCCCCAGTCCCCCTCCTGCTTCTCCCTGCCCCGCAGCAGGTGGGAAAATCCTCAACTACTGCAAACAGCCTGACAACCTGTAACAGGATTGCCCGAGGCCACAGCCCTCCAAGCTGTCTGCTCCTTCACAGGAGGCCAGGCACAGTGAAAAGAGGCTCTGGCCCTTCCATGTATCCCCTCCAGGCACAGCCCAGATGCCACAACGAAGGGCTGAAGGATACAGCGTGCTCAGGACAGGTGGCTTTGGAGGCTCCTAGCTCAGCACCCTGTGCCCTCAAGCTCAGGGCATCACCACAACATCCCCAAACCCCCCTTGGATCATGAGAGACTTGGGAATGAAGGTGCAATGAGCAGGTGACTCTGCAGCCAGCCATGGGGAGGAAAACCCCACCCAGAAGTCACACAGCAGCACCAGCCTGCGGCTCCAGGGGCCCCCAGGTCACCCCTAACTGCCATGGCACTCCCAGGGGACACAGGGAGAGGTGACAGCCCCCCAGGGCTCTCTTGGGGATGGGGGTCCTGCACCACACAGCTCCCCAAAGCATCCCTTCAATCGAGACGGGCACAAACCAGCGAGGCGAGTTGGCCAGTGCTCAGCTGCCACTGAAACCAGCCCGGCCAGCCAGCCCGGCCCGGGAGCAGCGGCTGTCGGCATCGCTTCCCGCAGCTGGGCTTGGCTCCCAGTCAGCTTCCCCCTCCCCAGGCTCCCTCCCTGCCAGGCAGCAATCAGCCCTGCATTCACAGGGCTGCGGGAAGATGACTCGGCAGCGAGTCAGACCACTTTGGGACAAATGTGCAATCAGTCCCCAGGAACATGCCTCGCTCCCCTGGAAGGCCGGCAGAGCTCCGGGGAATGCCCTGAAGAGGCTGTGGGCATGGGTAGCACAGCACCTTGCTTTCCTTGCTTTGCTGATATTCCCCCATCCCAAAGAACTCTCCCCTCCAGAGTGCTCGCCCACTGCTGCAACATCCTCCTGACACAAAGCTCCCAGCTCGGGCAGGGGGACTATGGAAAGCTCTCCCCCATCTATCTGCCTTCACTGAAAATGGTCCTGGGAGCGGAGCAGCTAGAAAGCCTCAGCCCCAGCCTGTTTTCCCTGTCAGACAGCAGCAGGACAACTTTCCAAGTGCTGGGAGACTTGTGACTGATGTGTGCCCCAATCCCACCTGGCTGCATCAGCACTCCCAGTAACAACCTGGGCAGCACGACAGCCACGCTTTGATCCACCAGATCCAGCGAGAGCCCCCTCCCTGTCATCACAGCCCTGATTTCCATGGATTTGATCCCCCAGACAACAACATTTCCCTCCCAATCTCGGGCACTGGTGTGTCGCTGCTGCCGCACTGACATTTCTTTCCCCGGATGCCACTTATTTATAGCATGCCTGACCTTTTCCCCAAGTTTACATCCTCCTCTCTCTTCCCTTCCACCCACCCAACTCTGGGAACCATCCCCGGGATGCTCCCAAGCCCAGCTGTGTGCAGACATCCCCCAAGGCCCGGTTGGGATGTGGTTCTCCAGCACTGCCATGAACAGCATGGGAGGACAAAGCTGGGGGTGTCTGTCAGGCACGAGCCCCCTCCTTCCCCACTGCAAGAAACAGCTTCCAATTAAAGCAGCTGCCTTTGAAATCCAGATGGTCCATAATTCTTACTGGGGAAGAGGAGAAAGTCTTTCACCGCAGCCCCCTGTGAAGGCAGGGCTGTGGAAAGCAGCAGGCTTCAGCCGTGTGGGTGGGATTTGCCAGCGAATTGCAGGCTGGAAGGGCAAGGTACAGCCGGGAAATTTGCATTGCAGCCCAGCTCAGGGCTCTGGTGCATCTCCCTTGGGCTGCAGAGAAATTTCTCCGGGTTTTGCCCAACTGTAGCAAGACCCGGCTCCCACCAGGATCCCCCATCACTCTCTCCTTGGGCAGTGCAGTGAGTTCCCTCCCTTGTGGGCACTTCCCAGCACCCAACCTCTGCCCAAATCGGGAAAAAGTGCTCTCTAGGGCTGGAGGGGCTGCTCCAGTGGAGAGGAAAAGCACGTTTGGACAACTCCCAGCTTCAGCATCCATCCCTTTGTAGTGCAAACCCCCCTGTTCCTGCCAGTCTGGGGTGGGGGTCTGGGTGCCAGGAAGGGCATCCCGGCTGCTGGAAGAGCGGGAGCCCCTCGCCCTCCCTGCTGCCTGTTCGTCCCTCTGTCCCTCCCCAGGCGATGGGCTCCGGCGGCCGTCCCGACCTCCCGGCCCGCGCCGCCTCTGCTGCTCTAATTACTCCTCTCACACCCGGCGCCGGGGCCCTCCGACCAAATTACGATCGATCCTTTGCTCCAGCCCAATCGATGCCATTGACTGAGGCATTAGAAAGACAAATCCGGGCTCCCCGCCCCGGGAAGACGGCGGCAGCCTCGGGGGTGGGGGATGCCAGCACGCATGGAGAGATGTGGGAGGCACAGGGATGCCCTCGCTTGGTGCTCTCCATCCCTACATCCATAAGGAGAGGGCAAACACCTCCAAGGACCTGAAAGCACCAACTCAGTTGATCTCCAGCCGCTGGACACAAGACAAGCGACAGCAGGGATCAAACTCCTGGAGCACACAGCCCCAATCACCCAGAAATCCCTGGCAGGAAAGGACTTCCCTCCCAAAAACTCCCCTGCTTCTGCCCAGCTCCCACTCTTTTTCAACGAAAGATTTTCTCTTAACCTGCTGAATCAGCAAATCCAGCCTGCATCCCAGTCACCTGAATTAAGCAGCAGTGATATTTGACAGCATGGGCAGCTGATGAACCAGCTAACCTGGGAAGGGGGAGAGCTCAGCGGGGCAGCCCTGCATGGGACAAGGATGCCATGGTCCTGTGTGGGCTGGGGATGCTCTGGTCCAGCTCTGAATGGGACAAGGATGCTCTGGTCCAGCCCTGCACAGAACAGGGAGGACAAGATCCAGCCCTGCCTGGAACAGGCATGGGCCATCCTCCAGCACACCACACGAGGAACAAATTCCAGTGCTGCCCAGTAGCCACCAGCAAGGCTGCAGTGGGGAATAATTGAATCACAGCCTGGACAAGGGATCACTGGCTAAAATCCCCCCTGGCCCAGCGTTACACAGATGGGAAACAGAGGGGGGCCACCCCTGAGCCCCCTCCTCCCGTGCCTCCCAGGAGCAGATAATAGACCCCGCGTGAGCAAATTACAAGGAATTTGCAGCCATCCCATCTAATCCACAGGGGAGACATCTGAATCCTACAAGGAGCATTTGGCTTCTGGGTATAGAGGAGCTTAGAGACATGCAGAGGCATTAAAAACACGCATGGGGATTAAGCTGGGAAATGGGAAGGGAGAGCACAGCTGGAGACCACGGGTGGCTGTGGGAGAAGATGGTTGGGGCTATCCAAGGGCTTCAGGCAAACTGGTTTTAGGCAATGTCCAAGTGTGCCAGGGTCCTGATCTAGGCTCGGAGTCTGAGGCATCAGTGGGTGGGAACCCATGGGATGCTGCCAGACAGGTGGGATTTGACCGTGGTGTGCTAAAGTGAGGTGTCACAGCGTTTTGGGCTCCAACACCCAAGGAGACACCAAGAGCTGCAGCCTGTGCCCAAACAAACATCCAGGTCAGATCACCCAGCCTTGGGGTCAAGCAAAGTCAGGCCCAAGCATCCCCCAGGATCAGGTCCATGCCAGAGGGGTCTTCCAAGGATAGACTTTGGCAATGTCCCTCATCATTTGGGATTTATTCTGATCATCTCTAATCCTCTGCCTTGATTGCTGAGGCTCCCAATCTCATTAGCTGGGCTACGCTGGGTCATTATTAATGTTGGGGGGTGTTTAAAATTGATATTAATCCCATCTCAATAATCTGGTATTTATTGATTTTTATTTTTAACCTCTCATGCTATTAAGATGAGCTGAGCCAGCTCCTTATTTCTGGGGGCTGCCCCATCCCAGCAAACCCTCGGAGGTGCATCTTGCGATGCCAAAGGCTCCCAAAAACCTGGTTTATCCCAGCCCATGGAGGAGATACCACCTCTGGCCTTCGCAGGCTGTGAGCATCACTGAGCTGCCAACAACCCAGCAGCACTGACCCCCAGCTGCTCTCCTTTCAACCTGTTATTATCATTTTTCTTAATTATCACAGAAACAAGCAGCTTCCACTCGGCACGTTCGGGGACATCGCGAGTGCCTGATGAGGAAGGAGCCATTAGCACCCCGTCAAAACAGCATCTCAAAAAGGATCTTTGACAAAATTGTCACCGGAGAGGCAGGGGGAGCGAGGCAGCCCGGCACGGTTGTACATCATTTTGACAGCTCGCATTAAGGCAACTTCAGGCACCTCTGGGAAATTACCTCCCCGTTAAACAGAGCCAGGAGCAGGCGCAGTGCCTGGGGGTTGAGCTCAGCAGCTGGGGCAAAGCAGGGCAGGGAGGTGCCCCTGGGGGAGCCCAGTGCGTACAAACCAGGGGCCTGTGCCTCAGTTTCCCCGAGCACAGGCACAAAGCCACAGCTGCTGCTGCTGCTGCCTCAGCCTGGATGATCGGAAGGGGTTTCCTTCACAGCCCCTCTCCCAACTCCGAGCTGCAGCTCAGAGCTGATGGCTGCTGATCCGCCTCCTCTCCAGACCCTTGGCAAAAAGCAAAATGCCAACAACTTTGGGAACAGCTCGTGTTTAGCTTGGCAGGCCGGCTATTGTTCCTATACTGCAAACGCATGGATGGCACAGACATGTTTGGAGTGGATGCAAGCTGTTCCCCCCAGCCCCGCCACAGCAAGCGTCAGCTCCCAGCTGGAGGCACATCAAGCAGGGCTTTTTGGGATGAAACCACCCCCAAAGGCTCCCCAAATTAACGGGGTAGGAGAAAACCTGTTGCAAATGCCTTCCCATCCCCATAGTAACCCATCCCTCCATCCTAATCGGGCTGCTCTGGGCATATTTCTGCCCAAAGGCAGCAAGTTTTTAGCACAAGGTAGGAGAAATGATGGAGCAAAGCCAAAGTCAAGAACCACCAGCTCCAGCAAGTGCCTTGAAAAGCTCTCAGGGAGCAAAGCAATGCAGAGGCAGCAGTCCAAGGTAAAGATGTGGGGGTAGGGAGGGCAGCTTGGTGGTCTTGCTGTATTTTTAGTTCCTGGGTTCAAGATCCAACAGCTTAATAGGGGAGGTTGTTTTAATTGGAAATACAGTCACTAAGAAAAACACAAGAAGAATAAATATAGAAAAATAGTCATGTTTCTGAAGGTTCTTTGGTATTTGTCTAATTAAATGGAGCGCTTTAATTACACATCAAACAGTGCCATTTCTAAAAAAATAACCCACAGGCATTTGCCTTGACTTGAAGAGCAGCTGACACCGACTTGGAAAAACAAGTCTGGACCCCCTCATTTGCAAAGGAGATTTGGAGATACCCCAGGATGATTCACAATCATCAACCCAAGGATGCGGAGCTGATGGACCCCAAGTGGTTTGGGATCCAAACCCACCTGCAGCTCCCAGGGATCCCTAACACATTGCTCCTACCAGGGAATACCAGGTTCCTACCAGAGGTTCCAACCTCTGCTGGAGGTCCTGACCATTATCTGGATGCCAGTCAGGAGGTTGCTATCCCCTGGTCGAGGGGGAGAGGAAGCTGCTGGTACTGAGAAGATGCTCCTCAGAGCCAGACACTCCAAAACCAGGATCTGGGAAGAGCCAAGCAGCCAGAGAATCACCAGGGAACAACAGAGCACATGCACATCAAGGTGCCAACCATCTGGGCACATGTGAACAGCAAAAGCCACTTTCCTGTGTTGTTCCAAACACCCTGGCGTGAGGCATCACCAGGTATGGAACCTTTTCAGAGCTAGAGACACCCAAGAGCTGTTTTTGATCCTTCCTCCCTCCTTACCTGAGCAGTGCACAGCCATCACTTGCAGCTGTGCAACCCACAGCTCCCCGCCTGCCACTTTGAAATGGCTCCCCAGCAATTACCTCCACAAAAAGTTAATAAGAAACGTCTTTGTCTGGAAGGGATTAGAATGGCAGTCATTAAAAAAAAATTTAAAAAAAAAATTGGCATGAAGAACTATGTATATTGCAAAACAAAATGTGTTGCTTTTTAATATGTTTTTATAACCCAAACAAATTTGTTTCTCACACTCCCAGGCTGGAAAAAGGAGCCGTCCGACAGTTTAGGATTGCAGTTTGCAGTCAGCTTCGCCAAGGAATCTGTTGCAAAGCTGTCGCAGCAAATAAATGCCGGTTCCCTGCTGTGCTGCGGCTCCGCCGGCACCGCTCCGGTCACCGCACGGCCGCGGCTCCCGGCACCGCGGCGGGGAAGGTGACACGGAGCTCGGAGCCACGGGGACAGCAGCAGCCACACGTACCTGCGTCACCCCCGCTGACAAGGACACGGTGGCCTTGCACGTGGCTTTGCGAGGCAGCACAGCCTCTGCAGGGGCATCGCTCCGGCCCCGGGCGCTCGCTGCGCGTGCTGGGATCCCACCAGGAGATGCCCAGACGGCAGGAACCCACCTCTGATCACCCCATCCCCTCGTGCTCCGTCCCCCACCACCATCTGCTTTTCCCTCTCCCACCCGGGCCCGACTCCTCACCAGCAAAACGGGAGCAAGAAAAATCCCAGCAGATGATTTTATTTATTTATTTTCCCGGGAAACAAGTGCAGAGCCCCAGCTCCTCGAAGCGTTTGAATATATGAGCATCTTTAGAGGCACTGACAAGGAGATGCAGCTCCAGGCACAGGCAGAGCATCCCTACAACCTAAAGCCCAGGATACAGGAAAACACCTGCAGGGACCCACCAGCACCTTTCTGATCCCTGGGGTCAGTCCCACCGGAGAGCAAGCCATGGCAGGGAAAGGACCAGCACATCCCTGGTCAGGGAAAGCCTGACAGAGCCTGAGCACCCTTTGGGGACAGGGAAGGCAGAGCAATCCCCTCCCTGCAGCAGCAATCCCCTCCTGCCCTACATGTGTTCCTCCCCCAAAACATCCATGACTGTCACTCGCCTTTTATCACCAGGGCAGGAGACGCTGTTCCCAAATTTCCCACACTGTCATCAAAACTGGGAAATCTGGAGATTCCCAGCTGGCTGCCTGAGGGGGTCCAAGGAAATTATGCATTCCCTGCAGGAAAGCTGCCTGCAGCAGGCAGGGAGCCATCCCAGGCAGCCCCCGGGGGGGATGCTGGTGCTCACTCTGCTTTATGCTCAGAGAATGGCTGATTCACGCTTATTCCAGGCTTCCCCTGCAAAACCTTGGATGAGGACAGCACTCCAAGCTGGGCGGGTGTCTTCCACAGCCCCACGCTGGGCTTCCCTTCGGGAGGGATGCTGTGAGCCAAAACCGTGGTGTTTTGTGTAAAAGCATGAGAGAAGGCCTTACGAATTAATTAAGGAGAACCAAGCATTTCCAGGATAAACCAGCCCAGCCCCAGACACCTGCAGCTCCCCCCAGCTGAGCTCGGGCCCTCAGATCCTGCATAGTTTTAGGCAGCACTAAAAAAGTCAACTTTATTTTAACAGCATATTTTTGCCTTTAAAATGAAGTCCTTAAATGACGCAAAGGAACAGATCAAGGATGGTGCAGACTCAGAAAAGGAGCAGGAATCCCCCAGTATGAGCCAGGTTAGATGCTGGGAAAAAGGGAAGGCAGGAGATAAAGACAGGGGAAAAAAATGGGATTTGTTTTTGTCCCAGAGGAAAGATCTGGGACAGTTTTCACACCACTTTCTGCCCTAAGAGGACATGCAAGGGGCAGGAAGAGCAGCTGGGCACCCACGAGCCGTTCTCCTGGCTCCACAACCCTCAGTTCCCCTCCACCCATCACCCCACAACTCTTCCCATCCCTCAGCTTCCCTGCAACATTCCTAGGCTGCACCTGAGGCCACGCACGCACAGGCAGAGTCAAACAATGGCCTCGACGCTTTATTAATTTGCAAGGATAGAGGCAATTAACAGCACCGCGCTTCGGAAACTCCTAATTGGTTTTCTGCCGAGTCTCCTACGGACACAGGTCTCTGCTCGGGTAGCTCTTCCCGAGGAGGGGATTAGAGCAGGGGGACACGCAGGAGCCAGCGGATATTTATGACCACAGCCAGATAAAGAGCGAGGTGAGGCGGGCGACGCTTATCCCGCAGCACCGCTCCATCACCGCTGCGCCCGAGGCGCGATAACGGCTCCGAAATGTTGGCTGTGATGGATGCAGCCTGAGACTGACAGTTGCTGGGGCAACCACATGCGGAGGTACCCGGTCCCCCCCTCGGAGGGGGTCCAATAGGGATGGGGTCCCCCCGCCAGGGTCAGGTAGGGACAAGCTCATTGGCCAGAGAGCAGCATTACACGGCACAATTAATTTTTATGGGTAGCTGTGGTTTTAATTGTTTTGTAGAGGCTTGAGCGTGCATTTACAGGAGCAACATGAGGGATGCAGAGAAAAAGAGAGACCCCCAGGGGTGCTGCAGCATGGTGGTGGGACTCAAATCCCCTAAATTCACCACTGATTTTGGAACAAAAGCATTTCCCCAGGCACCTCTGTAACCCAGGCATCCAAACCTAGAGCCTGGCTCTGCCACGGGGTATCTGGGAACACGCCACCGCATCCATCTCCCTGGATAACGAGGTTTTCCTCCCTGGGAGCAGGGAGCACAGCACGGGGGATGTTCATTAGTGCCTGACACACACGGCTGCCAGGGCTCTGCACAGACCCTGCGGACAGACATAGGAGCTGCAACACTGAACAAGCTAGAAAAGGTCTGGTCCGGCCTAAAATTACCTTTTGTGTCTGGGAACTGAGCAAGAAACAATTTCCCTGCGTACTGAGCAACACCAGCAGGTTTTCCTGCCCATAACAAAGCCATGAAGGAGCAGGACTCCCCTAACAGACAGCAGCAGCCACTCCATGCCCAGAGCCCTCCAAGCTGCATTCCCTGGAGCTCAAAGCAGAATCCTCACCAGAAATCCAGGTCCTGCTGGGGGTAGGGTTCTGCCTACCCTATCCTGATGCACACACCAAGGTTGGTTTTCCAAGGGAGGGGATATCCTCTTGCAACCAGAACCCCCACCATGCAGCCCAGCCGTGTTGCCAGTAGAGCCAGGACAGCCACAGGGTCACCAAAAAGGGCAGGAACCAGGACAGAGAAGTTGGAATGCTGGAAGGGCTTCCCCTCCCCTATTTAAAGCTTCATGCTCTGCAGCTGGGGTTCCTTCAGGGTTGGGAGGCTCCAGGTGTTTCCTATGAGGGCAGTTGGTGGCCCTGCGTCATTCCCCACCCCACATTCTGCTCCTGCTCATGGCCATGCCTTTGGGAACACTGTCCCACTTCCTTCCCCTCATCCATGGGAATGCCAGCTCAGGACAGCAGCATTCTCCCCCACTTAAAATCCTCTTCCCCCTTCAGCCCACATTGATTGTTTTCCTCCATTAAGAAGCAGCACCCGTGGCTACAAATCCACCAGCGGCTCATGCCTCACTCCTGCCTCTCCTCTCCAGAGCTCTTCCATTAGTGCCTCCATCCATCCATCCATCCAACCATCCATCCATCCATCCATCCATCCATCCATCCATCCATCCATCCATCCATCCATCCATCCATCCATCCATCCATCCATCCCAGCATCAACCTCACCAAGAGCTCCCTAAAAAATCCTCTAAGCCAGGAGTAAACTCCCCCAGGAGGAGGGCAATGTTTTTGCTACCCTCCCCAGCAACAGGGCAATGTGTGCACCTGGCCCAGCAGAAAATTCCACACCAGAAAATTCCACACCAGCATGATGCCAGTGCCTTTGTGGAGCTGTGCCTGGATCCACCAGACTCCAGTGAAACCCCCAGCCTCAGCCATGCTCCACATCTGGGGGGCCTGGGGACATTCTTTGCCAGCCACCTGGAGATGCCTGGAGGAAAGGAGTGCGGGAGGTCATGACCCACAGCCACATGAACCTCCTCCACCTTCTCCTTGGATCAGTCATCTCCAATTATCTCTGAGGAAGTGGCACATGGAGAACCAGAGGCACAAGCACTGGCACAGCCCCTGCCTGAACATCCCCCCACAGCTGACGTCCCTCCAGTGACACCCAGGGAAGGAGGGGGCTGCAGAGGAGTGGGCGGTTATTGCTCCATAGGAAAAATGAGTCCCCCATCCCCTGCCCTCCTCCTCCCTGGTCCCCCAGGTTGATGCACAAAGAATAGACCCAGTTGCTGGCGGGGCTGAGTAATGCTCTGAGCCGCTCCTCCCCGGCAGTGAGTAATGCTGCTTTTGTCTCCCGCGCCGGCACCACATTAGCTGGGAACACAGCGTTAGCTGGGAATAGGCGTTAGCCTGGAACACAGCGTTAGCTGGGAATAGGCATTAGCCAGGAATACGGCGTTAGGCAGGAACACAGTGCTAGCTCAGAATAGGCATTAGCCAGGAATATGGCGTTAGCCTGGAACACAGCGTTAGCTGGGAATAGGCATTAGCCAGGAATACGGCGTTAGGCAGGAACACAGTGCTAGCTCGGAATAGGCATTAGCCAGGAATATGGCGTTAGGCAGGAACACAGTGTCAGCTGGGAATAGGTGTTAGCCTGGAACACAGCGTTAGACAGGAACGAGGTGTTAGCTGGGAACACGGTGATAGCTGAGTACAGGCGTTAGCCAGGAACACGGTGTTAGCCGGGAACAAGGTGTTAGCTGGGAATAGGCATTAGCTGGGAATAGGCGTTAGCCAGGAATAGGTGTTAGCTGGGAACAAGGTGTTAGCTGGGAATAGGCGTTAGCCGGGAATAGGCGTTAGCTGGGAATAAGTGTTAATCAGGAACACACTGTTAGCTGGGACTAGCATTAGCCAGGAATGCGGCATTAACCAGGAACATGGCGTTAGCCAGGAATACGGCATTAACCAGGAACGTGGTGTTAGCCGGGAATGCGGCCTTAACCAGGAACGTGGTGTTAGCTGGGAGTATGGCATTAACCAGGAACGTGGTGTTAGCTGGGAGTATGGCGTTAACCACGAACACAGTGCTCCTGGCACAACACACAGCTGTGTGTCCCGGGGGCGACACCTCGGGGATGGCACTCGCTGCTTACCTGTCACGCGATGCCACCTCTGCCCTGGATGTTGTGGCATCTGTGCCCATCTGGGGACACCTGGGCAGCACCCTCTGCCCAGGCACCGCTGGTTGGTTGCCCTGGTTTGCCAAGGCCATGGTGGAGGGGCACCCTGGGCTCCCCTTGCCGTGCTGCTGGACCCCATGAGGCATCAGGTCCATGGAGAAGCACATTCCCACCGGGTGCCATGGAAACCTGGCTCCCGTGGTACAAAGGAGTCTCCACTTCTACCTGGATTTTCCTCCTTCCTGCAGAAACACCAAGGTGTGAAGGATTTGACCCCAGCGGCCATGGGTTGCCCAAAGCTCCTGCCAGCAGCTGCCCCTGGAGTGAGGGGTTTCACCCCTGGCTTTCCCCCCGGGGCACATTTTGGGGTGTGGAGGTCAAGCCCCGAGGGTCCCCAGAGCATCCTTCCATCCCAGTGCTGAGTCACTCGGCACCAGCAGCACCCAGGCTGCGGCAGCGGCGCAGGGCTGGCGGGTGGCTCCTGCTCCGGCACCCACACGGCAGATGGAGAGCCTCTCGCCTTGTGATTGGATTTTATTTTGTAATTTTGGGCTGTTATTTCTGGTCCTCAGCCCCCTCTCCCCTCCCTTCTCCCTGCCATGTCCCCTGGCCACCTCCTCCCTGGGAGGATTGGAGACGGTGGCTGTGGCAAGTGTTGTGGTTTTGCTCAAAGGAGTGGAGCCTGGCTTTCAGTGACTCTACAGCCCTTGGTGGCTTCCCTGTGGGACATGGCAGGCTGGCAGTGTCCCACACGGAGCAGCACTGGCTGACGCACTGGTCCCAGCCAGTCCCCAAGCTTCTCACAGCAGTGGCACCGCTGCCAGACAGGGTGGGTGATGCTGCTGTCCCCTGGCTGAGGGTTCATCTGCACATCCCTGGGCACAGGGACATCCTGCCATGCCCTGGGGAGGGGACAGTGCTGGCAAAGAGAAAAACACCAGCCCCATCTCTGCCCAGCATCTCCCTGAAGGGCCGTGGGCAGCACGAGTTTGCTAGGTCTCAGCCCAGTTCCCAGCAGGCAAGAGACTGATGTCACCAAACTGATGTGACAAGCAGCACAGACAGCCGGAGGGATGTCCCTCCTCGGGGCCTGGTCTGTCCTTTGCAGAGGCCCTGAGAGCCTGGTGCCACAGTGAGGATGATGCCACTCATGCCCACAGCACCCAACGAAGCCCCAAATGTGGGTCATGGCCACCAGCAGTGACCTCCTGCACACCCCCCTGGCCACCCACAGGGGTGGCTGACACTGATAAAGAGCACAGTGATGAGGCTCTGGGATGCTCCTGTGGGGAACCAATTTCTCTCCCAGTCCCTTTTCCATGGCTGTGCAGCTGAGCTGAGGGAGAAGCCTCTCCACAGCGCTACGAGTTCAGCAGCTCAGCTGCGCCGGAGAGAGGGAAAGAAAGAAAGAAAAATCCCCAGCGCGAGCAAGACAGACTATAAATAAAAGCTGGAGAAGTGGGAGGCAGCAGCCACAAGGGCTTTCTGAAGCAGCAAGAAAAGCAGGTGCATGTTGGCTCCGGCTCTCGATGCCTTTGTGTTTCCCGAAGAAGCCTGGGTATCCCTAATAGCCGGCTCCGGGTGGGAGCGGGGCCGGGCTTCCCTCCCGCGAGCTGGGAAGGCGCAGACATCTGAAGAGCAAATTCTGCTCAGGATGGATGGGAGCGATGTCGCTGAGCCTGGGGAGTGAAGAGAGCCGAGGAAGAGGGAGGAAGGGAGGGAATGGAAGGCTGAGAGGGAGCTGCCGGCAGCGACAGCCCCAGCGGCTTCAGGTTTAATGGATGAAGGGGATCCTCCAGATGGAATTCCTACCGGATTTAATGGTGAATGGAGGGAACTGCCAGAGCTCAGCTTTGGGTGCATCCAAATCGGGATCCCCCCAAAACTGCCCTGCAGGGATACAGGAGCAGTGGAGGGAAACAGAGTGCCTGTCACTCGCCAGGGTCACCCGGAGCTGCTGGGGATGGGGACCCCACACTCCGCCAGTGCCTGCCAGCACGGAAGGAGTGGAAAGAAGAGAGGAAGAGAAGGAGACAGATGGGCAGCAATAGAAACATAAGTTAACTCGAAGGAAGCGGATAAACAGCAGGCAGGGAGCAGATCCCAGCACATATGCTGTGCCGCAGCCAGCCAGGAACAGGGAGCTTCCTCGCCATTCCTGCTCCCCAGGCCTATGGACGGGGCTGGGCCGTGCAGGAGGTTGGCAGCAGGATGGGATGAAGGCCTGAGGCTTGGGGTGAAAGCCCTGGGAAGGTCTAAGGCCAGGGCTTGCAGCTTGGGTGCAGCTCATGGCCATGGGGCATTGTGGCAAAATCCAAAGGCAAAATCCAGCCAAAGCCACATAGAATGCAACCATGAGATGGAGGTGACTCCTAGCTGGGTAATCACCGACCTGTTCCCTATGACAGCTGGGCTGGATTTGACCAAGAAGAGATGGTTCCTTCCTTGCTGGCAAGGACAGGCAGGGTGGAAAACTGGATTTAGGCCAGGTGAGTTCTCCAGCCTCAGTTTCCCCAGCCAGGAGAGAGGAGCGGAGCAGCACCAGCTCCTACAATGGGCTGGCAGGACTAAACACTGCTCCTGGTGCCTACACAGCAGCTGCTGCAGGTCACTTCTGAGGACTCCAACAGCTGATGGACAGGGAATGAAGTCAATCCAAAGCTGAAGCAGGGAGGCTGAGACCCCCAAAAGTCCTTGAGCCCTGCAGCACAGTGCTGCCTGCTGATTACCGGGGACCTCAGCACCAGCACAACATCACTGGCTGCTCCAGCCACGCTGCCACGGCAGGAGGGGACCCCGGCTACCCCTCAGTGCCCCCGTGCCCACAGCAGTGTGGTTGGGGTCTCTGCTCAGAGGGGACTCCGAGCTGCCGCAGCCCACGAGTCGCCCGGAATAACAAGCAGGCGGAGCCGCGGAGCTGCCGAGAGCATCTCTCCAGCGACGTTCGGCCGGGTGCTAATGAGCCCCGGGCCCTCCGATCTGCTCCGCGAATGTCATGACCCAGATTAATTGCTCAAAAATACACCCAAAGGCTGCTAATAAAATAAAAAAGGGAAAAAGAAAAAAAAAAATCCACTCCACAACAAGCCCCTTATAGTAGCCAGCACCCCT
This sequence comes from Nicator chloris, assembly GCA_013400495.1. Taxonomy (NCBI): domain Eukaryota; kingdom Metazoa; phylum Chordata; class Aves; order Passeriformes; family Pycnonotidae; genus Nicator; species Nicator chloris. Next base: position 581,793 of record WAAE01023748.1, read on the forward strand.
CCCTGCGCATCCCAGCGCCGGCAGCCCGGAAAGCGCTGCCCGTGTCGGGAATGCGTGTCAGGGCAGTGGGCCAGGCAGTGCCATGGGCGCACACAGCCGCCCTTGTTCCCCGCTCCCCTCGGGGGGTCAGAGCCGCCCGCCGGCCCCGCCGCACAAGGGCCGCCTGTTCGGAGGCACCCGCGCTCCCGGCGCCGTCCCAGGCATGGCCAGCATGACCGGATGCTGCCGCGGGACCCCCACAACCCTTGGGGGCTGCAGCTCTGTCCCCTCGGAGGGAAACTGAGGCATTGGGAGCCTAGTGCTTCAAGGGACAGAGCTGTTTCAATGTCACCCAGGTCCTCGCTGGCACAGGGCATTGTGAGCAGGTGGCCTTTGCATCATCCCCAGCCGAGCCCTTCCTCCCGAGAGCAGCCTTTCTCCTCGCAGCCTGCAGACATCAGCTTTCCCAAGCCTTTGATTTCCCGACCCTCCGGCAGCGTGTGGCTGGCCCCGGGGGGCTCTTGTAGCTGTCACTCAGCTGCTTGTTACCTTCTGCACCGACTCAGTGACTCCCACGCAGCTCCAGCACCTCCCCACTTGCCATGGCCATGGCCACCGCCACCCCAGAGGTGCCCCACCAGATCCCCCAGTGCTGCAGCAGTGCTGGGGGTGGGAAATCCTCTCCAAGGATGTCTGTACCCAAGGGATGCTCCCACCAGGACAGGCTCTCCACAGCTGCTGGCTCAATTGGCTACATCTGACAGCCCGGCTGTGGGGCCATAATCCAGTTACTGCCTGAAAATACCTTCCTGAAAGGTCTTCATCAGCCCATGGACGTGGCAGCTCTCACCCTTCTGCAGCCCTGAGAAAGAGGAGGGGGCTGGAGGATGTCCCTGCCAAGAAGGCAGGAGGAAAAGGAAGGGAGTGGGAGCAGATGGGAGATGACCACCCACCCACCCGGCTGCTGCTCCCTGGCCTCCAGGACTCCTGACCTAGTTATCAGCCATGAAGGCAAAGCACAAAGCAGAGAGGGATGGGGGGAAGAACCCAGGCTCAGATCTGCAGAAATCTGTGGGTGATGGACAGGTTAACCCAGGGCACTTCCAGAACGGTCTGTGAGACAGAGCCTGGCTGCCAGCCACCACAGCTCAGCCCGCCATCGGTCATGTCAAGCCGGCGACGAGCCACAGAGACATTCCCAGATCTGGGAGAAGACACCTTCTGACAAGAGACCTAAACTGCTTCACCCACGCAGCCGAGAGGAGACATGGGGGCTGCCATCCCCCCGGAGCACTTCCCACTGCCCACTTCCCTGTGAGCTCTTGGGGCTGCTGGGGAGAGGCAGCACAGGGAGTGGAGCGGCAGCTGAGAGAGAAAACCAGGAGAGCTCAAATGAGAATTAATAAGCCACAAATTGGTAGCAGCAAGAGGAATTAACGCTGCGAAGAGGCTGCCAAGTGCCACGGGGAGAGAGAGGCACTTCCTCGGATTTCCGCTCGGCTCGGAGCTGTGCCTCTCATCCCAGCAGGAAAATGGAGCCAGCCCCGGCCTTGCTTTACCCCAGCACGTTCAGAGGCAAAATCTCCGAGCATCCTTCGGGCTCTCTGGGGAGCACAGCCGTGTCCTGGATCCACCACAGCCTGCTCATGCCAAACCCAGGATCTACAACACTCCAGCGTGTGTTCCGTGATGCCAGCAGCTGGATCGGGACCTATTTGGGCAGCAGCGAGCAGACCAGCTCTGTTCCTGGCTCCTGATACGTGCAGGGCTTGGGAAGCAGCTTGCAGCCTTGCCTGGCACACTGGAGCCTGACCGCCAGCCCAAAAGCATCACTGCAAGACAAGCACCATGCCCAGGGATCTCTCCGTGCCGGGCAGGAGCAGCCACGCTCCCCTGTGTCCATCTGAGCGTCCAGCAGGACGTGCAGGGGAGATGCTCCCCGTCCCCAGTCACCGGGACACCTTTGGAGACCGAGAGGTCGCACTCAGGAGCCCGCAGCTTCCCTCTCCTCTTCGGCAGCTCCAGCCCCGCGGTGCCGGCTGCGGGCGGCGGTGGCTGCAGCGGAGGTGGCAGCGATGATGACTCAGGAGATAATGAGGCAGATCAGAAGGAGGAGAGGAGCAGTGAGAGGACGCGGAGAGGAGGCAGCTGTGTCCTTCGGGCCTACACCCGCTCCCCCTGACGTGGCACCTCAGCTGCGGAGCAGGAACACGCACCCCCGGCCCTCTGACTCACCCGGGGGGCACGGCAGCACCGGGGTGGGGCGATAATTTTAACCCCATCCCTCCTTCTGCCGGGAACGGGGGTCTCAAGGCAAGTAGGTGAGAGGGAAGTGGGGCTACGCATGGGGAACCACAAGGGTGATGGCTCTGGGGTCCCTCCAGGCCCCCACCCATCACCCACGGCTCGGGCTCTCGTTGCTGTGCCGCCCCACAGGGAGCCCATGGACCAGCCCCCCTGGCTTTGAGCTTCCAACCTTTCATCCTTCCCGCTCCCAAACCTGCCGGTTCTCCATCTTCCGATGGATAAACAACCTCTCCTACTTGGGGAAACTGAGGCAGGGAGGCACCAGACTTGCCTGAGGCTGCCATTCCCAACCAAGCCGGCGAGGGAAGCCAGGAGTCCTGGCTCCTGTGCTCATTTTCATCCCAAGCTCATTTATAAAGTCATTTTCCCTTCGTGCCCATGGCAGAGCAGTGCCAGTCACCCACGGGGTGGCCAACATTGCTGATCACCACTTGCTTGCCAGTCTGGGTGGCTTCATTCCCACCTAGCAGCAGAGAAGGGGCTTCTAGACTTTGAGAGGTGCCCCTGCCTTGCTGTGCATCCCCAGGGCACAGCAGACCACCGTTCCCAGCCTCAGTTTCCCTTCTTAACCAAAACCTGCTGTAGAGGCAGACCTGGCGCTGCTGTGTGCCTCTGTGTCCCCCCTGTCAGAGTTCAGCCTTGGGGACCTTCCCAGCAGAGCCAGACTGGGCCCCTCAATCTCTCAGCATCTTCCTTCCCCGGGAGCTGAGCCTTGGCAAGGAGAAGGAGCTGCTTATGCAGAACAAATGGAATGAATCAAAACAAAAGGCAGCGGGCCTGATTCTATTTATTACCCATCCAAGAGTGTCAAACGCATCTCCAGACATCCACAGCCATATGGAGAGGGGGAACCCAGCGGGGCCACCCCCGTGGGCAGGGACAGGCAGGGCCAGCCATGCCTGGACAAGGGCACACAGCCACTGACTAGCCATTCACCCTGCTCTGTCCTTTGGCTAGTCCTGGGACACCTCCCAGTCCCTCCCAGCCTTTCATCCCACTGCTTGGCACCCTCAGCCTGCTCCTGCACCAGTCCCCAGCCACCCACTGCTTAGGGATGATGCCATGGAGCAGCCAGGGCACGTGGAGTGGGAGGGGGATGAGGAGCAGGGCACTGACACCTGCCCAAAATAGCTGGCACTGGATACAGCACCACCTCCATGGGCACTTCAGGCACTCAGGATCCATGGTGGAGGATCCAGCAGCAGGATCCAGCCCACGCTGCCGAGTGAATTAAATCTGTGCCTGCTTTTCCAGGAATGCCACTCATGTTAACACACTCCTTGAACTCCAGGTACCTTCTCACCTCTCCCTCAGCCTTCCCAGCTGCTGGAAGAGGTGAAGCTGGAGGTAACTGTGTGCTCCTCTCCCAGCTGGGGCAGTGTCAGCCCTCTGGCATTGGAACAGAAGCTGGCAGAGGTAGGAAGACCAGAGAGACAGTTTATTGACCATCGTTTTATCGGTGAGGCTGCAGCAGGGCAGTGTCACAGCTCAGGTGCCAGAGGGACACGCTGGCTCCTGACACATGTGGCCACAAGGATCTGCAGGGGAAGGGACCTTTGTGCCTGGGGGCTACTGCAAAACCCCAGAGCGTCCTGTCCTGCCTGGCTGGCATGGGGCTGAGCCCAGCTCAGGGCTAACAGCACACCTGGGCACAGCTCCTGGGGCTGGCACCTCCAGGTGAGCCACGCTGGGCTGCAACCTGCTCTTCTCTCTGTTCCCAGCACGAGTGCTGGGCTGTGCCTCAGTTTCCCCCTGTTGTCAGGCATTGCCCACCCTCTTCCTGGAGCCTGTCCCACCTGCCAATCCTGGGAATTGCTGATCACAGAAGGAGCCGAGGGCAGGCTCCTGCGGGTCTGGGATCCAGCTCCAGGGCGTTTGGCCCATCCCGGCGCTGGCGGCACCTGGGCCACAGCCATGTGCTGTGAGTCATTCCCCAGGCAATCAGGAGATGCCAGCTGAACTTCGTGCTGCTCGGAGAACAGACCGGGCCACGCAGCTCCCCTCGCCATCCGACTTGGCTGAAGCTACCCGCTGCATCCCTAGGGGCCCCGGGGCTGGACCTGCCCCGTTGGAAATGCCATGGGGACCCGGGCACTCGGAGGTCTGGGGCAGGGTGCGACTCGCACGGTGCTGAGGGCACCGAGGCTCAGCCGCAGCTCCCGGAGGAGCTTCCCGCGGGAGCCCAGCAGCGCGTCCCAGCCCCGGGGCGGCGGGGAGGATGGTGCTGATGATGACGATGATGATGATGCTCAGCGGGGGATGAAGCTCCCGCCGCGGCTGCAGGCTCCCCCTGGCGGCCCCGCCCCGCCCCGCCCGGAGACGGGCAGGGATGGCATTTCCCATCAGCAGCATCCCCATCGACAGCATCCCACACCGACTGCATCCCCATCAGCACCGTCCCTGTCCCGACAGCATCCCTCCCCGACAGCATCCCTCCCCGACAGCATCCCACACCAGCAGCACTCCAAATCGGCAGCTTTCCCCCCCGGCAGCAGCCCACACCAGCAGCATTCCCTTTTGGCAGCGTCCCGCACCAGCCACATCCCACACCGGCAGCATCCCCGGATCCCCCAGGCCACCAGCTGCCCTCTGTGCTGCCCCGAGCTGAGAACACCTCCGGCAGCATCCTCCCCCCAGCCCATCTCCACCCAGCAGAGACTCAGCTTAAACCCATTCAAACGATATTTCAAAGAGAGGGTTAATGAAAGGGTTTGCACCTGAGCCCTCCCCAGCATCCTGAGGGATCTGGCACACCAATCAGGAGGGGCTGGGCTCCCCTTTTTGGAAGGGACCTTTAGAGGTCATTTAGGCCCTGCAGCCCATGCCACCATAAGCCCCTGTTATGGGTTGTGAACCCCCCACCACCCCGAGCACCAGGACAGCCCCTCCGTTGCAACCCCACAGCTTTTATATCCCTCAAATTCACCCCCACCCCCTGCAGAGACCCCCTGAACACCCAGCTCCCTGTCCAGGCCCCCGCCAGTTCACAAGGGGTTTTTGCCTCCACCAGACTAAACCCAACAGCAATCAGGGAAGGGGGGCAGGAGGGCAGGGGGAAGAGGCACTATTTTCTTTTTCCAATTTGATCTTATTAAAACTTCATTCAAAGAAATAGACTTTTCATCTCAAACCTCATGCAAGTTTCATGGCACTGCAGATGGCAGAGTGGGAAAACGCCCGTCACAGAGTTTAATAACAGCACCCAGCCCTTAAACTGGTTCCTCGCTGTGCCAAAACGTCCCCACTGTGCACCCGGAGCACACCCTATGCTGCCCAGCATTTTAAGGACCATCCCCCCTTATCCTCTAATGGCTTTGCTCACGCATTCGCCAGTTAAATCTGCAGCCCTCTCACACGAATAAATCCCCCTGGATGTGCCAGATGCAGGCACGAGCCCGCTGCCCATCAGCAGATCAGCACGGCCAGGCCGTGTCCTGCTGTCACCCCTCGCCGCCCGCCGTGCCTCAGTTTCCCCGGCTCCGCAGCAGAGCTCACTCCGTGGCCGTGCGGGGAGGGGAGGCGGCGAGCCGTGTGCCAGCCGGGGCGGCAGCAGCGGCGGTGACACCGCGGAGCCCTCCCGTGGGACCCGGCTATCGGCGCGCTAAGTGCTGCCCGTGCCTGGGTGCCTCACATGTCCCCTGAGGACAGAGGAGCCGCTTCCCCCCCTGCGGCTGCCTCTCGGGCTCCGTGGGAGCACTGACTGAACAGCATCCCCAATACAGTCATTAATAAACATCGATGCCGCCCGGGCGCTGTTGCCTCCGCGCCGTGAGGAGCCTGGCTCAGCATCCAGAGAGGTGCTGATTCATCACGGGAACCGGCTCCCCTCGGCTCCCCGAGCGGGCACGGGGCTCACACAGCTTGCTCAGAGCTTGATCTGGAGCAGGGCAGCCTGTGGAGTCCTCCTCTTGAAGCCTGGCTGCTGCAGCAGCAGCCACAAACCTCAGCAGGCAGCTGCCAAGCATCTCGCTCCCTATTCCCCGTGTGAGAGGGAAGCCCAGGCTCTGACCAGCTCGGAGATGGGTACAGAGGGGCCAGCACTCGGGTCCTGGCTGTGTCACACAGCTCTGGTGCAGCCCCCAGCACAGCTGTGACTTCAGGGTTACCCACCACGAACGGGCTCCCCATCACCCGCAGCCCGCGGCATCCCTGTGCCGGCAGTGATCGAGGGCTGTTCACACGGAGCCTGCCCACGGGGACGGGGAGCAGAGGGACTCAGCGCTGGGTATCCTGGAGCAACACCCCCCGTGAGGTATGGGGCAAACTGGGGGACGTGCAGAGCCTGGAGCTCTGCCGAGCCCGTCCAGGCACCCCTGTGGCCACGGGAACGGCAAACCCAGCGTCGGTTCTCTGCAGCCCGGCGGGTGATAACTGCGCACCCACAGACATCATCCTCTGGAAGGTACCAGCGCATCCAGAGCCTTCTCCGGCAGATCCCCGCACCAGCCCGAGCCTCCTGCCACAAGGGGGAACTCCTGGGCTGGAGAAATTCATCCCAGAGGTGCTCCACGGCTTTGCACCCTCAGCCCTTCCAGGGAGGGTTCTTCCCCAGGGAAGGATGCCCTGCCCCCGCTCAGCACAAGGGGCCTCGGACCGCTTCGCTTGCCCCAAACCACCTGAGGGCACCTCCCGTCACCCCGCCCCAGGGGAGGGGCTGGGTTCATGGGATTCCTGTCTCTGACCTCCTTTCTCCGGCTGATCCAATCCAGGGGATGAAGGCCAGGTAGAGCACAGGACTCACGAAGGGGGAGGGAGTTTAACTGAATGAAGGAGTGTAGCAGGGCAATGTTTCTGAGACATTGCTGAGAGTGCCACAGAAAAAAGCCACACATTCTGCGTGGGTGGCTCGGTCAAGCAAGGACAGCCTGGACTCTTGTATCATCACTGGGAAGGAAAGCCAACAGGACTTCCAGGAAAAATGTCACCGGTCTGGCTCCCACTGCTGTCCTGTAGCGCCCACACAGGTACAGAGGGAGCAGGATTTGCATCCCAGCTGGACTTGCCACATTCTGGAGTGAGCCTAGAGTCCTTCAGTGGGGCTGAGATAAGACAGCACTGGTTCCATGTCTGGCTGTATTTGTATTCCCACAGCCAGGATTTGTGGCCACTGCTCTCCCACATGGACATTCACCTTCCCCTCCACCTCCTCGAAGGCTCCAACCGCCCTGACAGCAGCAGAGGATGGTGTTTGGCTTGGCCCTGTGGCTGTCCAAACAGCAGGGTGGTTCCCAGACAAAATCTCCTGTGGTGCTGCTCACACAGAGCCCACGGGAGTGTCTGTTTGGGGAAAAGTATCAGATAAACTCCAGGCTGGGTGGGATCCAGCACTGAGCAGAACCCATGGGGGGCCTGAGCCCATTGTCTGAGCCCCAAACCCACATGTGGGTGATGTAGGAGCATCAGTGACATTGGACACAAGCATACCTGGAAGAGACCTGAGCAACGCTGCATCATGTGAAGAAGTAGCACCAAGGGGAGCAGAGAAGCAAATGAAGGTGGTGAGGGGTGCAGTGGGGTTGGGAAGTCTATCCAAAACCTTGGGGTAACAAGATTCCCCATAGCTTCAGTCTGCACAGGGACACTTTGAGGAGAAAGGAAAACATTCCTTGGCAGACAAATGCATTGGGAAAAGGGTGGGGGATGCTGAGGAATTTGTCTGCCCCCAAGATGGAATACCAGGAGTGAGGGAGAAAGAGACGAAACACAGAAAGGGGAAGAAAGATGCCAGGAGGATGGAACACGGAGGTATGGACCAGCAGGATTAGCAATGATAAACTTGCAGCTAAACTGGGCTTATGTCAGCATGTATTACCCACGAGTGACAGCAATGATGGGCTTGCTCATCTGCCATTTATAAGTGGCAAATTCTCCCTCCATCCTGTTTACTATGAATTAGCTGGCATATGTCTAATCGTCTTTGCAAGCACCACTCGACTGGCAGAGATTAAGGCCCTGCTCCTCCTCCAAACCAAGCACTGCACTCCAGTGCAAGGCAGCAGGACACTGCTTCCACCAGGCTGCCCAGGGAGGGGACCAAGGGTGGCACTCAGTGACACAAAGCAATCCCCCCAGCCTCACAGCCCTCCAGAAACCCGAATTCCTAAAGCAGCCAGGCCCCAGACCAAGAAATCCCTATTCCTCCAAGGGAGCCTGAGCAGCTCTCTTCGTGGGTCAAGCCCTCCTCTGTGACTGCTTCACATCCAAAGGTGTGGGATGCCATCACCTAGATAAGCCATCAGGTAGATGGGATAGGGAAATAAGCACCAACAGGGACTCAAGAGACCAACAAGAATTAAATCCTTGACTCCTTTCCAAGCAACTGCCACACTTGAGCACATTGCCAATGCAGAACCCGACTGGTTTCTATCAAGAGCCATGAAAACCAGCTTTAACCAGGGATTTGCATGGAGAAGAGCTGGGCTGGCGAAACCCAAGGCACTTATTAAACAATAAAGCAGTGCAAGAGGTGTGCGTGTGTGCGTGGGGGTGTTTGCATGGCCAACTGCCTGCCCCGGGGCGTGTGTTGTTTGGCGAGCAAGGTGCTGCTTGGGTGGTGGGAGACCCTTGGCTGACACTGGACTGTTAGTCAGGCATGTCAAAACAACCTTGGAGGGCTTGGAAAATCCAGCTCGCAGACAAGGCTGCTCCGCCGCAGCAGCAGGAGCCCTCGGAGCCAGAGAAAACAGTGACTCAGGAAGGGAAGGAGCACAGGGCATCACAGGGAGATGGGCCTGCAGGGAGGCAGCGAGGGGCACTGCCAAAGGAGGCTGCTCTCACCTGCACAGGCTGGGTTTGAAAACCAGGCTGCCCTCCTGCCATGATGCTGAGGAAGCAGAGCAGCTCCTTCTGCCCCGGGGGATGAGCAGCCTGAGATCAGGACTGCGGGAGCCCTGAGCTTTGCAGAACATCCTCACTTTCCTGAAGCAAAGGTTTTTCCCTCTGTGTTCCTCATTGTCTTTTAAGAACAGAGATAAATTCGACAGAGCCTTATCTCTAACAGTTATTAGCACGCCTGTGCACCAGAGTCTGCACGGGATCACAGATCAGGAGAGAGAGGAAGCCTCCCTTTCCCACTGGCAGCCCACCCTTGTTCCCACACCCCAGCAGAGGAAAGGGAGTTGTATCCACCCTCTCCACGCAGCCCAGCCTGGGAAGCAGCGCTTGCTGTTCTCAGCGACGTGTCCAGCAGTGCCGAGACCTGAGCTGGGTCACCCACCCTGCCACTCCCCAGCTGGTGCCACCCCCGGCCCGCCCTGGCAAGGGCACAGTCAGTGTGACGTGTAATGACCAGCTGGCCTGGGTTTGCTGGGGGCTGTGGCAGGGCAGTGAGGACTTGGCTGTGAACAGGAGATGTGCAGCACACCACAGGCTGCCCGGGGGCCGCCCTGGGCCAGCCAGATGCTGTTTGCTGGGCAGGGAGAGGAAAGCCCTGCTCACACCAGCCGTGCACCACAGCTGCCTTGTGCCTCTGCTCTGAGGAAGCACAGCTTCCAGCAGGCTGGGGCTCTGGAGGGTGCTGGAGCCAAGCAGGCAATGCTGCTCAGTAGTGGAGGGACAGGGAGACAAGGTCCTGGTTGGGGACACCTGCTTCAAGGCCACCTCTGATTAGTATCGCTGCCTTCTACATGCCTGGACCAGCACAGGGTAAGGGAGCTCAGCTCGGGGATGTCCCCAGGGATGTGGCTGCTCCAGATCAGGAGAAATGAGCGTGCAGCTTGGAGGCAGCTGCAGGGAGCTCTGAGCAGGCACCGCGCTGTGCTGCAGGACGAGGAGGCAGCTGTGGCCCTGTCTCGGGGGGTTAGCTGGCTCCTCTGTGTAGCTGTCACCCCAGCACGCTGCTGCAGGCAGCCCCCCAGGAATGCAGGCGTTCCCCACATCCCAGGCTCTGCTGCTGGACCATGTTTATTCAGCAGGAAGGTTTCCAAGCATGGCCAGTCCCCAGTGCTCACTGCCTGCCCTGCTGACCACAGACGTGAGAGCCCTTGTGCACAAAATACCCTGAGAATATTGCCTCTAATTAGAGGGTAGAGTTAAAAATACCCATAGTCCATAAAGAGAGGGAGGCAGACAGGGAAAAGGCACATGCCAGTGTGACTGACGCCCCGGGAGGGAGACGAGATTAGGAGCCACTCAGCCTCACACATACAAATGATTCAAAATAGATGAGCATATGCCTGAGCAATGAACTAGGGGGAAATGATGGGACTGGTGTAGGAGCGGGGTCATGGTCTGTGACACCAGGGAATCAACAGCTTGTCTAGACTCCAGCAGACAAAAAAAGAGATGCTGTCTTCAGCTAGGAGTGAGAGGCACTGTAGCACGAGGCCATCTGTAAAAAGCTGCCCGAGCAGCAGGAGTGGTGTGAAAGAGGAATGGACACAGGCCAGACACCTGCATCTCTTCTCAGAGAGAAGATTCTCTCCTGCTGAGAATGTTCTGGGGTAAATGGCTCCTGAGATCAGGAGTGATGTGCATAAACACACACCTGCAGAGCCTAAACTGATCCTAGAAATCCTCCAGGACAAGGCAGGACCTTGCTTCCAAACATCCTACCCAGTCAGGCTGAGAGGTCCTGTCCCACCAAGGGGAACCAGGCCTCTTCAGCCAAGGGTGGAATACAGCTCCTGCTCTCCCCAGTGCAGCTCCGGGGAGACCTTTCCTGTCTGGTGGCCATTCTGTCACCAGTTACACACATCACCTGTGACCTCCCATCTGTCACATGCAGAGGTAGCTCTAGAGATACTTCAGATCATCCAACAAAATCACATCTGCTGGTATTTTCCCCCTGAGAAAACACAGTGGTCCAGAACTCTCCTTTTTTGTGTAAAGTGTTTTCTTTACCAGATCAGATTCCCCCCCGCCCCAGTTCCGCTCCCACCTGGACAGCACAAGCAGCTCCCACCTCTGAGAGCAGCCAAACCCTCTCTCTGGTGGAGCTGCCTGCCAGGACCTCCCTCTTCCCAGGCCAGCAGTGGCCTGCCACAATCACAGCATCAAAGTTAAAGAGGTCTGGAGTGAAGCTGCTGGCTGGGAAGGGTCCAGATGGACAGCCCTGAGGGCTCAGACAGGCTGCTCCTCTGCACACAAGGTACGGCACAGCTCGCTGGCAGAGCCCTGGGAGCCCCCCGTGCCTCGGATAATCACATTCCTGCCTGCCATGTGGACTGCTATTGAAAAGCCATCGTGACAGGCACAGCCTGTTATTACAGGTTTGAGCAGCTTCTTCCCAGCAGGGTTTGAAACTCAGTTTGGGCCTCCAGGCACTGCAAGCATCAAAAGGATCCATTTTCTCTGACTCACCTTCAGATCCCAAACACCTGATGTACAACACGCTCCATATAACCTTCAGAAATCTCTAAGGGTTTTTTCCCCCAGTTTAGTCCTTTGTCACCCTCCCTCTGTTCTTACAAGTGCCAGGAGTGAGGCTCCACTGCCTTGTCCCACATTTTGTTCTCCATCACTCCCCACCCTGTCCTGGAGCTTGGGAAGGCTCTTGTGCTCCTGTGCTCCCTTCCTATCATCCTGCAGATTCCTCTTCTTGTTTGGAGCATGGATTGGAAAACCCTTCAGAGAACAAGGAAATCATAGGAAGAGGTCCTTCCTCATTCCTGAATACATCCCTGTGCCACACAGGTCTGCCCTCAGCATGAATTTTATTCCAGTTACTTGTTTGAACATTAAATAAGGAAAAGGGAGCTCCATCTGTGTGTGAAAATCAATGTTTTACACAGCAGTGCTTTGCCATCCCAGGCTGATGGGCAGTACAGTTCCTGTATAATATTTATTGTAACTCCTTGAGCTTGGTGAGTTTCACGTTTCAAAGGGCTCCTCAGAGGAGATGGCAGCTGAAAAGGCAGGACCTGGCTGCAATGAAACCACGGAGGCAGCACAAAGAGAAGAGTTGGTACCCGTTGTATCAGCCTGAGACAAGCAGTTGGCACATCCCTCTGGTGCAGGATGGATATCTGAGATGATGCCCAAGGTTTCACACCCTGGTGTTATCCATGAAGGTGATATCTGCTCTGCCAGTTGACTCCAAACCTGGCCTCTGCCTGCATTGATTATTCACAAACACACTCTCAGGGCATGCCTAGGCTGAGCTCCAGAAGCCTGGAGAGGGAAATCAAGGCTTAGGAGAGCTCCTCAGAGCAGATCCAGCTCCCCCTTAAGCAGCCCAGATGGCCTGGGGGAGCCAACACACCTCGGCACAGTCCTCCTGTGGCTGTCCCAGCACGGCTCATCCCCACTCAGAGCAGCACAGAATGGTTTGGGTAGGAAGGGACCTCAAAAGTCATCCAGTTCCACCTCCTGCCACACGCAGGGACACCTTCCACCAGACTAGGTTGCTCCAAGCACCATCCAAAGTGAAATAATTTTCTTTTTTTTCCTGCAGTCCAGCTAGAGACCTCCCATCCTTCTTTGTCTCTTCTGTCTCATCTCCTCACTGCCCTGATCAAGCTGCTGCTGGAAGCTAAAGAGGATCCTGACACTTCAGTGATTGCACTTTATCGCTGATTATATTCACTGTCATCACATTTTACTTCTCCTGTCAGAGCAGCCCAAATGCACTGTGTTAAAATGATTCCTTACTCGACAGGGACCCAGCCCAAAGACTGCCAGAGTCAGGTTTTAAGCCATACAGCCTTATTAGGCGATTCCTTCCCCTTCATCCTCAGGGAAATGTCCCATCTGGCCATTAGAATTGATGACACTCCCTGTATTAATTTCACCGGGCTCAGATCAGCCCTTTAAATCTACTCATTAGCATCTCGAGTTAGATCTGCTACGTTATCAGGTTAAATACATTTTCACATCCCTTAACTTCTGCCAGCTCTGCCGAGCTGGTTTACAGAGCAGAGGAGAGCTCTGGCTTTCATTCCAGCTGCTTGATCTTCAACAGCTTCTTAATTACATCCTCATCAGACTCTGCTGGCAGTGACGCAAGAGCCAGCATTAACACAGAACTCACTCTGTTCAGGGCACTGTCCCACGCTGATAACTTTTGTTGCTTTCTGTTAATCAAAGAAAAAGGTCCTGGGGCACTTTTAAGGACCACACAGCAGCTCAGGGTGCTCTCTGTGCAAAGCCATTTTTCAGGGCAAAATCAATCAAACATTTGGCTGTGTCAGAAAGGATTTGGTCCAGCATGAGGGCTGGGGGAAGGTGCCCGTGTCCATGGGGGTTGGAACTAAATGATCTTTAAGGTCCCTCCCAACCCAAACCAGCCTGTGATTCCATGACTCAGGAAGTTCCTCAAGAGCAGCATTCTCTGCCCAGCTGCTTGTTTATGTTTCTCACTTACTTTAAGTTGTTGAAAGTTTATAGTGAAATTCACAGACCAATGAGAGTTAGCTTTTTAGGGCAAATTCTCAGAGAAATCTCTTTTTAGGAGTTCTTGTTAAATACAAGGGGGAAACACCTACTTTGGAGCAAAACTTGGATGGGTTTTATAACCAAAATGTTTCTAATATCTTGGCTCAAAACCATTAAAGTCCTTGCGGCGCCTTACTCGGGGTGAGTTTCCTTCTCTCCACAGAGCTTAACCAGCGGTTGGGACCGGCCCCTCTGTGCGCCACGGGTGGAATCATCCCTCTCCCCACCCGCGGGGGTCCCACTGCCAGGATCATCCCCTCTCCCCACCCGCGGGGGTCCCACTGCCGGGACCATCCCCTCTTCTCACCCACGAGGGTCCCAAGAGCGGGATCACCCTTTCTCCCCACCGGCTGGGCGTTCCACTAACGGGACCGACCCCTCTCCCCGCTCGCCGGGGGTCTCACTACCGGGATCTCCATCTCTCCCAATCCGGCGGGGCTCCCACAGGCAGGAACGGCCGCTCTTCTCACAGTCCGGACATCCCAGTGTCGGTACCATCCCCTCTCCCGACCCACGAGCATCCCGCTGCCGGGGCCATCCCTCTCCCCTTTCACGGGGGTCCCACTGCCGGGACCATCCCTCTCCCCATCCACGGGGTTCCCACTGCCGGGACCATCCCTCTCCCCATCCACGGGGTTCCCACTGCCGGGACCATCCCTCTCCCCATCCACGGGGTTCCCACTGCCGGGACCATCCCTCTCCCCATCCACGGGGTTCCCACTGCTGGGACCATCCCTCTCCCCATCCACGGGGTTCCCACTGCCGGGACCATCCCCTGTCCCACGCGGCGGGCCCGGGGCGCGCCCTGTCCGGGGTGCGGTGCGTGCCCCCTCCCCTCCCGTGCCGTGCCGTGCCTTGCCGGGCCCGCCCCCCGGCCGGTGCCCCCGCGGAGCCGGGACCGGGCTCGGCGGCACCCCCGCCCCCGGGCCGGCGCCGCCCGGGCAGTGCGCAGGCTCGGCTCGGCTCCGCACACCCCATCATGGCGCTGCGGCGGCCGGAGCTGCTCCGGCTCCTGCTCCTGCCCCTGCTCGGTGAGTACCGGCCGGCAGCGCCCGCACCGCCCCGCACCGCCCGCCGCCGGCCCCGCCGCCCGGGCACCGGCGTGCGCTGCTCCCGTCCCGATCTCGGAGTCAGGGAGGGAGGAGGGATGCGCTGCTCCCGTCCCGATCTCGGAGTCAGGGAGGGAGGAGGGATGCGCTGCTCCCGTCCCGATCTCGGAGTCAGGGAGGGAGGAGGGATGCGCTGCTCCCGTCCCGATCTCGGAGTCAGGGAGGGAGGAGGGATGCGCTGCTCCCGTCCCGATCTCGGAGAGAGAGGAGGAGGGATGCGCCGCCCTGGTTGCGATCGCAGGGAAAGGGAGAGATGCGCTGGCCGGTCGGGATCCTGGGGCAGGGAGGGAGGAGGGATGCGCTGCTCCCGTCCCGATCCCGGAGAGAGAGAGACGGAGGAGGGATGCGCTGCCCCGGTTGCGATCCCAGGAAAAGGGAGAGAGATGCGCTGCCCTCGTCGCGATCCCAGGGAAGGGCAGGGATGCGCTGCCCCTGCCCCTGCTCCTGCCCCTGCCCCTTGCCCCTGCCGCTGCCGCTGCCGCTGCCCCTGCCCCTGCCCCGGCCCCTTCCCTTGCCCCTTCCCTTGCCCCTGCCCCGGCCCTTGCCGCTGCCCCGGCCCCTGCTCTGGCAGGGATGCTACCGCGACCCTCGGCCCGGGGAAGGGAGGACAGGGATGAGCTGGCCCGAGCGCGGGGGGATGCGGGGACAGCGTGGGAGCCGCCGGGATGGGGACGGGACAGCACACGGAGTCCAGGGCCGGCTGGCAACAAGGATGCTGCAGCGAGTGTGGGACACACACGCTCGCACAGGTCAGGGGGAAACATCCCAAAACCCAGCTCAACAAGGAGCGGGTCCAGGGCTGAGGGTGCCAGGAATGTGCAGGCTCGGCAGGCAGGCAGGGCGGACACTAGTGCCTATTCAAGACCAGGCACAGGCGCCTATTGTTCGGGGGGCCCCGCATGAATGTTTGCAGTTTTAATTGCAAAAACATTTGCCAATTCCGCTCAGGAATGAATTTGGGCTCATTTGTTGTCTGGCTATTAATAGCTGGGGGGATGAGGAGGGGGACAGCAGCCGGTGGGCTCGCGTTGTCATCCCCCCTCTGCCCAGATGGCAGGAGGAGAAGATGGGGTGGAGTGGGGTTAGGCTGACAACCAGCCTACAGCTGAGTACCAAAATACACTGGGCTGAGCGTGTACACACTCACCAGTCACTGTTTTGGGTCAACTCAAGGCTGAAGTCAATGGAAATATTTCAAACAGTTTATCTAAGGACAAAAAACATTCCTTCAGTGACTCCAGAGAACTTGCAGAGTCGCCTTGGGTCTCAAATAAAGTGAGATTTGGGCACTGTTTACCCAATCAGTCAGTGGAGGGGTGTGAAGATCACTCTGACACTCATCCCCAACAAGCAGAGGGTTGTCACGCGCTCCACGCTCTGGTGTTCGCTTGCTTTGCTGTGGTTTGGAGCAGAAACAGCTTCAGCAGGAGAAATCTGGAGTGCCTGATCCTGGAGCATCACACGGTCTGCCCGGTGCTAGCCCTGGGTTCAGCTGCTCCCTTTGAATGGCAAAAACCAGAGACCTAACAGGACTTTCCCTCGCAGTGGGGCTGCAGGATAGAAAGGTGCCCCATTTCCTTCCTGTGTTACATGAGCAGAGCCCAAGTGTCCTGTTGAATCTGGCCTAAAAGATAGGAAGAGTGGAAACAGACTCCAGATATTTCTGCGTTTCTTCAGACAGACAATAGTTGCTAAAAGCAGCCAAACCCCACTGGTTTCACACCTCTGCCTGAGAACATTTACCTGGTGAGTGAACCCAGTGGTACCAGGCTTTGCTTTCCATGAAATTCAAAGTCAAAGTGCCTCATCCTGTGTTGATTTCCAGTAATGTTTAAATTTGGGGTCATAAGCCCAAAAGATGGGGAAGAGTGAGGTTGAGAATAAAAAGGTTTCTTCTGCCACGCCTGACTTGAGGTACTGGGGGCACCCCACTAAAATAGGGTTATGCTGTCAGCAGTACATAAAATTAGACATTTATGGAAGCCTGCAGGGCTGGTGCTGGATAGTGGGATGAGAGTGTGACTGGAAGGATGTGTTTGTGCCAACTGATTACTGGGGGGAGAAAAAAAAAAAGGGAGGCATGAAAAGAAGGAGACAAAGCTCACAAGATGCTGAAATCCCAAGTGTGACCTGCTCTAGACTCTGAGGTGCTGCTTTGACTCCCAAGTGCTGTGAGCTGGGCTCACCTCCTCCTGTGTGTTACTGCCAGAAGAGCCCCTGTTCTTGATCATGGCCTTAAAACATTGCCATGGAACGGGAGCCAGTGAAGCATGGAGCGTTCAGTGCATTCCCAGCTCTAGGCACTGAAAGCCTCTAAAGATTCTGCACATCAGGGAAATGCCATGGTCATAATTAAAGCAGTGGAAGCTCTCGGCGGCGCTGATGGAGAGTGGGGCTTAGGACTGACATCAGTTCTACCTCGAGGTCTCTCCTTGCCAGCTTCCCTGTGGAAACAAATATTTGGATTTTAGAGGTTTTCACGTGCTGGGCTGAGGGCAGAGCTGTGGAGACCCTCCCAAAACTCTCAAGTATTTCCTGTTGAAAATAGAACATGCTGATCCCATGTAGTCCTTAATGGGGAGATACGGGCAAGTCTCAGGCACATTTCAGCTTTAAAGCTCATTATATTCAAATCTCCTTTTGGTTTAATTCTGAGGGCTTGGTAATAGGTTGGATTTCGCAAAAGGCTTTTTAAAATCTATGGAGTAGAAGTTCTCATTTCCTTCTTTTTTTTTTTTTTTTTTTTAATATATGAAGTCCATCTGTCCCAGCCACCAACAACTGTTCTGAGTCAGCTGTCAGTGCCAAAAACCACTCGGTGGAAATGTTGTTAGCTCTCTTGCAGTGATGATAAGTTGCTTGTTGGTATTTTCTGGTGGGAAGTATTTGCAGTATCCCTTTCTTTTCGACAGGCAGTAAAAAACCAGGACAAACGGCTTTGAGAGCCCTGCCAAAATCAGACGCTTAATAACATCTTCCAAAAAATTCCTAGGAAGGGCTTGGTGTTCCTTTTTGGGCGAGCAGGGTCTGGCATCACCACCAAAGAGTGGTTGGGTGCACATCTCCTTTACAGCTGTTGACAAAGAATGTGACACCAGCACATTCCCTCTAGCC
Organism: Nicator chloris; assembly: GCA_013400495.1. Lineage (NCBI taxonomy): Eukaryota > Metazoa > Chordata > Aves > Passeriformes > Pycnonotidae > Nicator > Nicator chloris. The sequence goes on from WAAE01023748.1 coordinate 599,675, forward strand.
CTGAATACTTCAGAGAATTTCTTGGTTGCTGAAACACGAGGAGATTCAAAGAGTGAAATGTGTTTGCTTTAGCCTGTGGACCGAGATATTTTTCTGCTTTGTGAGCTTGGGTTCCTTCAGTGTTTATTTTCCCTGTAGAAGTTGAATTCTGGGTCTCTTGGCCTGCTGCAGTTGTTTTTCAATTATCTGTCCACACACGGAGGATTTGCACCAGGGACACGCTTGGAGTTGCCAAAACATCACCTAAACAAGTAAATAAAGCGGAATGAGCTGCTGCATTTAGCTCCACAAACAAGGACAAAAGCTGTGGGTGGCCTCCTGCCAGTTTGCCCCTAACTTCAGCCATCTCCAAAGGGCAAAGCAATGATCGGCCCCCACTCGCTCCCGCTTCCCTTGCAGCTCGCTTGGATTATTCGTTAAGTTTCTCTTGCAAATTGGGCTGGCTGCTTGCTCATCCTCTGCCATGAGTGTTTGTGTGTTGAAGCAGAACCGGCCTCCCAGTTGTATATTTAGAGCTAATGCTTCACAGTTGATTGCATCAAGCCCTGATGATCCGGAGGAGGTTCGTGAACTCCTTAGGAGCCAGGCTGAAGTGGTGGGAGGGAGTTAGCAGAGGCAAAGATTTCCACAGGCCAACAGGATCCTGAGTCCTCAAGAGTCCTTGTCTGCACAACAAGAGCTTGTGTTGCCAACGTGCCCCTCAACAAGATAAAACCACTGCTCTGTGCGAAAAAAGCCAGTGGCCTGCTTGGAAACTGCTGTTTGTGTAAAAAGAGATGAGTGCCAGATATGAAATTAATTAGGATAATTACGTTCTCAATCTGGCTTCTCCATCGACGACGGGAATTTGAGCTGCAGCATCTTCCCCAAATGATAAGGGCTGGTTGCCTTCCCTCAGAACCCCCAGGGAGTATCGTGTTTTTGTGAGACAGGATCAAAACCCAGCTGAACACTGAGCATCACTTGTGTGTAGTGGAGGAGTTCAGGGCGTGTGCAGCAAACCCCAGTCCCTCGCTGAGTCAGGACGTGGCCTCAGAACCAGCTAATGGCTTTAATTGCACTAATGAATGTTCTGGACACGGCCTGAAATTTCCCCCAAAGGGCCTGGATTGCTGTTTGGGTGCAGCTGTGGCAAGAGCTGTGCTTGGGGCAGAGGAAATACCTGCTGGGTCACAGCGCTCCAACTCCCTGCTGGAATCAGAGGTTTCACTTTCAGGAGAATAAATAATAGCATAAAAACTGGGCTTTTTTTTGGCTGGAAAGCTCAGGTCTTTGTTTGCTTGTGACCCTTCAGAGCACCAAAAGGAATAACCTGAGGGGAGAGGTGTTGTTTGGAGAGTTTCAGTTCTTTTTTGTGGGGACTTACCAAAATAAACAGGACAGCGAGGAGTTCGTGGAGTCCATTCCTTGGGCTTCACCAGAATTGGGTCTCAGGGATAATCAACTCCTCACAAACTCCTGCTTCTCATTTCAGAGCTCAGGCAGCTTCCTTGGGGGATAAACGTTGGGGGAGGTGTATTTTAAAGGTGTTTTCTGCTCAGGGACAGCCAGCTGAGGTCCTGCTATCACTTTGATGGCCTTGCTGCCACTCTGAGGAAGCTTTGTGTGACTCCTGGGCAGGACTTCAGCTGTCCAGCACAGGGAGGGCAGCACCAAGACAGCTGCAAACGGAGCTGGAGTCCTGTTCTTCAGAGCAACATCCTCAGCCAGGCCTTCAGATGTCTTAGAAAAAAAACCCCAATATGCAAAAAGTGAGGTTTGGAGAGGGAGTTCCTCAGTGTCTTGTCAAAGGTGCTCCTCTGCTGTGTTGGGGATTGGAGAAAAGTGCTTTAGGTGTGTGTTTCAAACCAGAGAACAGGCAGAGAAAAGAGCAGCAGAGGCAGGAGCAAAATTTATAAATGGGAGTTGACAAGGAAAAAAAACGAAACAAAAAAACCAAAACAAAACCCCCCAAAAAACAAACAAAAAATCCAAAAGGAAAAAACAAAACAAAACAAAAACCCAAACCAAAAACACAAAACCCCAAAACAAACCAAAGAAACACCAAAACAACAAATATTTTGGAATTTTCTCCAGCTCCTGAGAGCACAGTTGGGTCAGATTGCCATGAGCTCACCTGTGAAATGCTGAGAGCTGTCAGATGAGAGTCCAGTCAGCTCTGGGCTGGCCTTGGCTAATCAAAGAGAAACTAAGCCACGTACGTGTCTTAACCTGACAGCCCACAGGTACTTCAGATAAGCTGGAAAAATTAATGGGAATTGTTCTGTCATGTAAGAATTGCTTGTCAGGAGAAGTAATCCCAGGTACTGGGCTCTGTGGTGCCCCTCCTGGGCTGGAGCACAGGGCTTAAGGCTCAGTTACAAGGGGAAATGAAGGTTTTTCAGAGCACCAGTAGATGAAGTAGATGAAATTAAATTGTGTTCAGATAATGCTTAAGGTTTTCTTTCATTTTTTAAGTCATAAATCCTAGGGATTTCAGCGTTAAAGCCAGAACATGCTCGAACCTACTCCTTTCCATGTACCTGATGATTAGAACACAAATGTGAGATCAGTGGGCTTTTTAAGAGTCCTCTTAATTCATTTGAGCACAGCTGGCTCGTTGGAAGCCACTGAGCTTTAAAACTGCAGCATGCCAGGGACTTACTTGCTCTTTGGCATGTGGCTGAAAGGCAGCAGTGGACAACGTTCAGCAGTATTTCAAGATTTTTAATCACGCTATTAAAAATATATTTCGGTGGCCTAGGTAAGATTTTCTGCTGAGCTGGAGAAATCCACTGAAATCCAAGGGGATTTGTTCCTATTACTAGCCTGGGTTTCTAATGCCCATGACCTCCTCTGAAAATCCCTGCCTTAATAAACTTTGGGCAATTTCTTATATAAGTGGCCAGTATTTGACAGAGAGGACGTAAATCGGGACACTTTTAGGCTCTGTTTTGAAGGGTGGGAGTAAAATAGTTCAAAAATTTCAGGTCTGTTGAAAGCACCTGACTTCCCTCCTCTCTCCCCTTGAGACATCTAATTCAGTTGCCACTTTTGACACTCTTGCCCAGTGTATCTCAAGATGTACAAGCGTGAGGTCCTTCAGGTGTTGCTGAAGGAGCCCATGAAAATCTCACATATCCAAAGGAAGTCAGGAGTTGTGTTTCATTAGCAACATGGAATAAGGCTGGCAAGCAAGGTCATGGAGGAGAGCTCTTTTGAGAGCCAGGCTTACCTTTTAACAGAGAAACAGAGCTCTGCACAGCAGTCCTGCTTTTTATTCCCAGGAGAAAGGTTCCTGCCACTTTTCATCCCTCCGGGGTGGTTGTGTGTTCTCTGAGACCTCGAGTGGAGGTGGCTGCACAGCAGAGAACTTAAGGATTGTTCTGTCTGTAAATGGACAAGATCTTTCAACCCCAAAGTCACCCATGGAGACAGCATTTTTTGTTTTGCCAGGATTTTATGCTGGGAAAACAGAGGTTTGAGGGATGTTGCTGCTGTTACCTGCGTTACAGAACAGCTTCTGTTCACGGCCGTTTGCTGGGGGCTGACAAAAAAAAGAGGAAGAAAAAGCAAAAACTCACTGTCCCAATTTGTGTCCTCACTCACTGGAAGCTCCCCAAAAGATTAATTCATGGTGCTATCAGGCTGCCATAAAGATGAGGAGCGTTCCTGGGAGTATGGGATGATAACTGGCTGTGAGAATCGTGGCGCTGGGAAGAGCCCCTGTGTCCACAGCAGCTTTTCCCGTGTACCCCAGGGTCCATTAAGGAGATTGCTGCCTGCTAATGGACTTCCTCCTGAGGCTCTGGCTGCTGACACTCTCCTGAATGATTTCCGGCAGCTCACACGGCAGGGAAGGTGTTGCAAAGTCCTGCAGCTCTTGCTGCTTCTGTAAAATACCTTTTATCCCCTCAAAAGGAACTTCTCAACAGCTACTTTTAATACACATTTAAGTCTTTGCTTTAATCTTTTTCTTCCGGATTGATCTTCAGCAAAAGCTGGAAGATAAATATTTCTTTATGCCCACCACGTTGTTTGGAGCTGGTTATTTTTAGAGCCTGGAAAACATCCGCTCTGTGCTAGGTCCTGGGCATCTTGGAAAGGGAAGTCCCAGCTCTGTGCTCTGGACCTCTGGTCTAGCCCTGGCTTCCCTAGCCTGTGGGAGCCCTTGGAAGAAGGGGTTGTTGAGATGTTTAGGTACCAGCAAAGTGGAAGGAGTAATGCAGCCCCTGTTAGTGTGATTGCTCCGTGCTTTGCTGTTGGGGTTGGGGACATGAGCCATGGAACAGGTTGGCTTCACCCACCACGGATCTCCTTGTTGGTCTAGATGGTCCCACAGCACAGGAGGTGTCGGTTTCCCTCCCTCCTTGCTCTTAGCTGCTCTGCTGAGGTTGCATGTAGTGCATGTGGATGGGGCTGCTCTGATTTCCCAGGGAGGGGGTGCCTTATCTCCTTCAGAGCTGATGGAGTTGCCTTTGAACTGGCAGAGTGCCTTGTAATCGCCTACTGAGCCTCCTGGGCTCTCCCTCAAGCAGAACTGGCTGTTTCAGTTGGTAAACATCCTTCTAGAGCTGGTGTTTTCCCTTCATTTTGGCCAGTTTTCAGCATCCCATAAATCTCAGGGCAGAGCTGAGCTCTGCCTGCTGGAGCTGCCTCTCATGTGCTGGAGGGGAGCTTACACCGGGTACCAACCCCTCTCTGCTGCCATCAGAAATGCTCTGGTGGGCCTGGCCGACACCCAGCTGTCCTGTCCCACACAGCAGGGCGAGATGAGCCCTTTGAAGTCCGTGCTGGGGCTGGCAGCAGCTCCCGAGGCACCCCGGTACCCCCCTCTCCCCCTGCCAACTGCTCCTCGGGTCCTGCAAGCCAACAGCTGAGCTGCCATCAGGGCTGATCATCCTGCAGGGCTGGGGCTTTGCCAGGGGGCAGAGGGGACTCCAAATTCCAGTTTATTCGTGAGCACGGGAGGATTTGGAGGCTCTTTCCCCACGTCCCAAGGCATGATCATCGCCCACCAGCATCCCGCTGCTGGTCCACAATAGGGATTGTTCTCCCTGCCTGGGCAGGCTCCTGGTGTTCTGCTGCAGGCTCCTTGATCCTCCTCTTTCTGCAAACATTTGGAACTGATCCCGTTTGGCTGTTTTGACAGTTTGACTCAGCTATTAAATGACAAAAGCAAGCTGGACCCAGGTTCACCGTGGTTACAAGCAGCTCTACAAAGAGGGGAGCTGCGGGTCAAATTCAGACACGGGGCTGTGTGGGAGAGGTCCTGGCCTCGAGGTTTAGTCCTGGAGCAGGGTTGGATGCAGCAGCTCTGCCTGCAGCATGCGAGGGGATCCCTAACCTTTGCTGGCCGTGACACGGCGCAGTCCTGAGGAGAGCGTGGTTTTGGAGTGACAAATATGGCATAGTTCTGGCTGCTTCCATATTTCCCAAGAGCTTTTCAATTCCTGGCTCATCCTCAGTCACTTCTGAGGCACACATGCCATAAGTCTCACATCTGTCACTCAGCTCCATGTCCTGGACATGAGGCAAAGTCTCTCTTGGCTATAAAGGCTTCCCTCTTTCCTCCCTCCCGAGTTTCCTCTTGGTGTCTGTGCCCCTCATTGAGAAGCAGTAGCTCCTTCAAAGAAATGCAAGGAAGCCCATTTGCAGAATTTACAGCTGCTTCCCCAGGCTTGAGTGTCCTGTTCTTTAAGAGCAAGCTTTTAAGCACGTCCTTAAGTGGGGAGATAAGTGGTGTTAGGATCCTTTCATCTTCTGGCTCAGAGCAGGCTGGAGATAACTGATAAGGGGATGACAGCAAGGAAGATGCATAGGCACCTTTGGAGTTAATTCCTACTTTGCAAGGCAGTCTTTAAAGCACATCTCGGGTGGGAACAGAGGCTGGTAAAATAAAGCTGGGCCTTCCCTTCTCAGCATATGTCTTTTCCTCCTGTCTGTGAGGCAGATCCTCTGTGTGTGCCAGCAGAGCCGGCACAGACTGAGCCGGGTTCTCCATTTCTGAGCCCTCCTTCTGCTGCTGACATTCGAGGGACTTGGCTGGGATTATCTCTAGACGCTGTTTCGGCTGGTGATTTCATTTGCACTTTTTTTTTTTTTAAATTTTTTTTTTTTTTGCAGCAGTCCTTTGCACATTTGAGCTGTGCCTTAAACAGCGCGGCGCGCGCAGCCTCGCGCCTGACGGGCTGAGACGCATTCCTGTGCCAGGGGCTGCCACACAGCACCCTCAGCCTCACGTGGGTGGGAGTCTCCAGACCCCTCCTGAACAGACTCTGCATTCAGCTCCAGAATTCCTGCCTCAGCCCCTCGTCTGCTGGCTGAAACAGGTGGCAAGCACATGCCTGTGAGGGTCTGTGCTGGGGGTGGTCTTCAAGGTCAGCTGGATCCAGCCCACGTTGCTGCTGCGTCCCCCTGCCTCACCTTCTGGCCCAGCTGGCCCTGGGCCACCCAGCCCAGAGGTTGCTGGCCACGTCCACGTGCTGCTTGTGGAAAACAAACCACTTGAAGGTGGGGTGTCTGCGGGCCGAGCCTGCCCCGGCCTGCTGCCTGCTGCTCCGAGGGAGTGGGGGAAAAGCAGCTGGGGCAGAACGTGGCCGATGCTCACCAGCACCTCGGGGCACACACTGTGCATCCCCCGTCCTGGGGTGGCACCTGTGCAGCTCCAGAGGCTGCTCCACTGCAGGACATTCCACAGGCTCTGCTGGGAGCAGTGGAGCCGGCGAGCTCCCGGCCACACCAGACCTGGGAACAGAGGTAAAAGTGGAGCTGTTTGAGCCAGGGAGTTCCTTGGCAGGGTTTTGGCACAGTTTGCAGGTGAGCATGATCCAGAGGAGGCAGTGCTTCTTGCCCTGAGAAGCCCAGATCCAGGTGCTGCTGTTGATTTTCCAAATGCCTCCTCCTGTTGTGTTATCAGGGACTTCTGCTCCCAGCTCTCTGCCTGCTGCCAAGTCTCTCACAGACGAGGCTACAAACCTTCCCAGAGCAAGCCCCATGTCTCTGCCCCTGAGGCTCTCTCTGGGGAGCTGCTGCAGCTGGGCAGGGCTGGCTCTGCCACCCTGGACTTGCATCCCAGCCCCAAGTGTGAGCAGAGGCTGCAGCTCCCTCTCGGATCAGCCCCCAGTGCCTCTGCACCTCGCTGTTACTCAGCACTTTTCCCTGACAGGGAATTAAGTAGGATTTCTAGGTCATTGTGGGGCTGTCAGGAGGAATTGTCTCCTGTAGACCTCATTATCAAGGCTCTTTCTGCAATGCCAGACTTCAGAACAATTGCAGCCTGGTTCCCTAAACACTGACTAATGAGACAGAGCTGTTAGCAGCAGTTTGCTAAATAAAGGCTGTTTCTGCCTGAGACAGAATAAAGCCAGACGGGATTTTCTTAGCTGTCTCTCACACAGAAGGTATTTCAAAGGACCCTGATTAAAATAATGAGATAGATGTTGCTCTCATGGTGGCTGCGTGGGGTCAGTGCTCGATGCCAGTGCCAGGTGCTTCCCCACAGCAGGGACTTCAACTCAGTTGTGCTCAAGAAACCTGAAATTCTCTCCTTGGTTTCAAGGTATCCTGAGCATCTACCTGAGCTCCCGTGTGCTGTGACAGTGACTTGGTGGGCAAGCTGGGGGCTGACCTCCCTTTCCTGGGTGTCACAGGAAGATATTCTGTGATCCCCAGCTTGTAGCAAAGCTTGCCCAGCATTCACACACGTGGCTCTGGGAAGGCAAGGGGTGCAGCAGCTGAGCAGAAGGGACAAGTGTGACAAGTGTGTGGCGGCTTTTGAGAGGAGCTGGGAGGTTGCAGCCTGCCCAGAGGAGACAGGTGAGATCTCAGCTTGTATCTGGGCACTGAGCAGGGGGAAGCAGCCCCCACCTGGGTAGTGGGAAGCCAGGTGACTTCTGTTGATGCGCCTGTAATGGGATTTTTCATCCTACCTCTCTTCCTGTTGTCAGAAGGGCCTGGATTAAAGATAAACTCTGGAGCATGATGGGATGAGTCCTTGCCTCTGGCTGGAGCAGGCACAGAGGGCTGGGGAGTATTACCTGCCCAGTTTGCAGTTTTGCTTGAAGAGGTGCTTTGATGTGGCAATGGGAGTCCGTGGAAGGTAAACGGTGTCTAGACAGGTTTTTCTCACTCTCTGTTGTTATCTCTGAAGCAGCAGGAATGGTGCCAAACAGGCTGAATGGCTCCAGAAGCAGAGCTATTTCTAGAAAGCTGGAAAATGGTTCTTCAGGAGAATCCAGGACATCTCTCCCAGACCCTGGTTGAACCTCTTGCAGGTGGAACCCAGATCACTTAATTACAGGTAGATGCTCCTAAGAGTGAGCAGGAGAGGTCCAGGAGGTGGCCAGTGTGTTTCCAGTGAGCTGGCAGGGCAGAGAGGTCCAGGAGAGGTCCATTGACCGGTGCTGTGGCCGGCGGGTTGGGAATCCAGGACGATCCAGTCGATTTTGGCAGCAGCAGAGTGCTGAGAGAAGACTCCCGTGGTCTGGCTGACTGGAGGGTGGCAGGACTTGCCCAGCAGAGCTGGCCTGGGTGCCCAGTGACCGCTGCAGTGGTGGGGCTGTGGCTGTGGGAGGGGAGGGGAAGGCAGGCTGGGATCTGGGGGACTTGTCGCTGGCTGGCAAGCGCTGCTCTCAGCGCTGTCTCTGATATGCCATCTCCCCGGGCTGTTTGGGAGGGGAAGTGGAGACTGGATTCAAATGCCTATTGTCTGTCCTTCAGCTGGGAGCAGAGCCAGGAGAGAGAGAGAGGCGCTGGCAGCATCTGATACAGGGGGCAGATGTGAGGGGAAGCACACTCATCCGTGAAACGCTGGCGCTGGGATTTTCAAAGGAGCCTCAAAGGTTAAGTGCCATGTGCTGGAATGAGTACACGAAGGTCAGGAGAGAAATCCGGGGCTCCTGGGATTCCTGCAGGGCTGGGGGAGGCTTTTTGCAGGCAGCTCTTGCCACAGGGACGAGGCCTTGTGCAGCATCTGTGTGCTGTCTGGGCTCCTGCTGCCCTGGGCCCCAGTTGTTTCAGCGTGGCCATGAGGAGGGCAGAGCCACACTGTGCCAGGTTTGGTGTCACCTGGGAGGCCTCAGAGGAGCGCAGGTGAGCTCAGCCTGGCTCCCCTGCCCTGCAGGCAGCTGCCAGGTTCTGTGAGCTGAGCTTTTCCTGACCCTGCCTGTGCTCTCCCCTGCCAGAGCAGGGCTCAGCCACAGGTTTCGGGCAGAGCTGGAAACTTGGCACCGAGGCACGGAGCAGCCAAGAGCCCAGCTTGCTGCTCTGTGTCAGGGCTGGCTTCTGTGCTGCTGTGGGGAGTGCAAATATGTTCCCAATCTGTTTGCTTCGCTGACATGACTCCAAGACACAGAGGGAACAGATACACTGGGCAAGAAGGGGCCATTGTTACAGGGACCTTCCTGACTGTGGCTCTGCTGTGCTTCATCCCCAGCATCCTCAGAGCTCAGTCCTCCTGGGTCCCCCAGCCTGAGCTGCACATTAGCACAGACAAGCCAGGGGTTTGCTCCTGCTTTGCTCAGTTTGTCCATCCGTGTGCCCTGATCTGGCCTCATGATTTCCGTGCTGATCTCTGGCAGGCAGGTGTTACATCAAGCTGTAGATAAAGGGAGTTACAAGCGTTGCCTCCCTGAGAACCAGCCCAGACACCCAGTGACACATTGCTAATTGCAGCCAGGCAGACAGACAGCAGTGCTGGAGGCTGAGCAGCCAGGAGCCAGGGGCTGATGGGCTGATGGACAGCTTGGGGTTTTGGCCAAGGAAGAATGAAGGCCCCAAGAAAAGCAGAGAAGAGGAAGGGAGTAACCTCATCTGTTTCCAGCAGGGTTGTCCTCTGAGAGGTATTTCCTTAAGCTTTCTACAGTCCGAATTTAGTTGCAACTTTTATGAACAATAAAGGCTTCCATGGTTTCCCTTGGAGGAACTGGAACGAATCCAAGTAGATTTTAGTCCTGAGAAGCAGATCCTGTTATTAATGTAGCCTAATCATTTCTTTCCATCTCCTTCCCACCTTTTTTGCCATTCATGCTGATAAAGCCTCCAGGCAAGTTACCAAGTCCAGTCTACCCCTTTTAGCTGTTTCTGACTTTGTAGCCTCCCCTGGCTTTTTGAGGGTGTTCAATGTGCCAGCCCCAGGCTGGGGTGGGGACTGTCCCCATGCCTCAGGAGAGAGCTGGCAGCGTGACACACGAAGCCCAGAGATGGCAGGACAGTGGCACAGGGCTGAGCTGAAGCAGGGGCCAGCACGTGCTGCTGGGCCCATGCCTCCCTGGGAAAAGGGCCTCTGACCAGCACTCAACTGGGAGCATTCGGCTGAGAAAATGCTCTGCTAAAAATAGCAGCAGATGATGTTTAAGGAGAAAAACAAGTCAGGGTCTGGGAGAAGTTGGTTCCCAGATATGTGGCTAATTCAACTCCCCCAGGACAAGTAATCCTTTAACCCCTCCGTGCCAAGGCTCGTTTCTGCTCTATTAAACAGACTTGCCCTGGTCGGGAATCCAGGCTGGGATGAGCCAGGATGGGTTTTGTCCTCTTTGCTCTGACACAGCATTACTCCCTTCCCTCTCCCCCTGCTCATTTATGCTGACATCTTCCTAATAGCTCTGTGTGTCACGCTTTTCATCTTTATCTGTCTGTGACTTCACTTGGGCTCCCTTTAATTCCCCGGTGCACTTCCTAAGAAAATAATCTCCCCTGAACCCTGCGGCGCTTCTCCCCACGCAGGTTGGCAGCCTGTGCTTGCTCGGGCTGATGTTAACAAGGGAAGTCTTTTCAGATCTGCTCCTGTGATCCAGGGCTGCCCCTAAAATCACATCTCTGGGCTCGCCGAGCGCCTTTCCCCCCTCGTGGGGCTGCGTCCTTTGTTCTGACAGATTCGCTGCAAAGCTTCAAAGCTGCCTGCCGGAGCCCGGCCCCAGCTCTCCCGCCTGGAATGACGGCAGTGGGATCGCTGGGAGCTCTGGTGTGCTCCCAGGCAGCTGGGGATGTTCCCCGGGTGCCTGCAGCCAGGCTCCTGCAGCCTTCGTTGGGACGCGTTTCGTGCGGCGCATTAGCGAGACAATCGCGGTTTGTACCCGGGGCTGGAATTACACGCACGCGGGGAAGAAAAAGGCAAAAATTACACTGTAAAATTGGAGGAAATGTTCTTAAAACGAGAGCTGCTTTCAGTCTTGTCATAAATGATTTCTCTGTGTGCTTGCTCACGCCCTCTCCTGTTCCCTTCTCCAGCCTACTCCCGGCTCTTGGCTGTGGTGGCTGCTGCTCTCTTCCCAACTCCCATTTTCCACAGGAAGATGACATGGTTGGTCTTCAATAAGCAGAACCTCGGATCTGTCTTTTGCTGGTCAAGCTCTAGACTGGAGGAGAAGGGAGGATCAGGAGATTAGAGTCACAGACAGAGGAATAGAGGATTATAGGCTAAACCCCTGCAAGTCTCTGTATTGATGGTTGGGACACAGCCAGACACTAAGGAGCACTGCAAAGCCTGGTGCTGATAGCATATCCGCTTATTTCCTGTCTTTGCGTTGCAGGCAGCTTCTGAGATGTGTGTCCTCATCAGAAGCCAGGGTCAGGCAGGTCCCGAGCATCCCAGCTCCCAGGGAAGTCAAATACCTGCTGAGATCAAGTCTGTGCCTCGGCTGGCGCTCAGCCTGGAAAACGTCACCGTGGCTTCTGAGATTCTCAGCAATCCTTCAGTCAAATTCCCACAGGAGCCAAAAATAAAGGAACTTGCCCCTTTTCCCGTTGCAGTTCATTCCCTCTCCCTGACACCGGCCATACATCCCTGTCACGTCCTGCTGACCCCTCTCTGTCCTGGATTTCATCCCTCAGCATCTGTCTGCTGCCAGGAGAGTCCTGCTGGGAGGAAGGGAGAGGACAGCAGGAACACCATTGCCCCTGGCTCTTGTGATAGTTATCTGCTGGTTCCCTCCCACTTTTGCACTAATTTGGTACCAGCATCTGCCACTTTGGGGAGGAAGGGGACTTGCTGAAGTGAGAAATAACGTAGGATGTGCCTGCATGGCAGTTCCTAGGGCTGGCTGAGGAAACAATGGGATGCAAGTGGGAATAGGCAGGAAGGGTTGGTTTCAAATCTGCCCTGTGTGACAGTTCCCACTGCTCTCCAGTGCTCACCATCCTTGATGCTGGGATCTGCTGCTGCAAGGCATTCTCATCTGGGAAACAGGTCACAGAGTGGCATATCCACTGCTGCCTGAGATAGTGTGTGCCTGTGCTCTTCCTGTGATTTCCATTCCTCATTTTTTTCCTCCAGTGAACTGGAACTGTACATCCTTAGTTCCAGGGGATGCTGAGTGTGGAGGGACTGAGGCTCAGCTGAGAAGTGTGCAGCACTTGGGCAGATGGAAATGATGGTGGGGAAACGCTGCACAGGAGACCCTCGGCTTCCTCAGGGTTCCAGGGGCTGGGCCAGCTGCACTCCTGGGGTTTTCATGCCCTGAGGCAGAGGTGGGGATGAGCTGCCCTCCTCCTCATGTCCCATTTTTCCACTCATTCCCCTGGTGTTGGCTGCGAGCCAGCCCGGTGTGAAGGTGTGATTAGGCTGCCCATTTGTTAATGAAAATGGCAAGAGCAGCACTGAGCACATCCTGGCTGGTTTGATGCATTCCTGGCCAAGTGTTTCAGATTTCTCCTCTGTTTTTGTTTTTGCCAAGACCTTGGTGCAGCTGTAAGGAGAAGCTCTCCTGCCTCAGAACCACACAGCAGGGCCACTTGCCCTTGTTTTTCCCTCCTGGAGACTCAGCCTAACACTGGAATCTGTGTGAGGGGCTTGACCCCAGGGGCCAGCAGCGAGGCAAAGAAGTGGTCTGGGCAGGACTTAATCCCCTGACAGAAGCTCCATGCCCTATTCCCTGTTGCTCACACAAGAGGACTAAGACTTTCAGTTCAGCCTCAGGTTTGTTGGGAAGAAAGAAGCAATTCAGGAATGCTGGGAATGGTAATAACAGCTTTCCTGTTCATGCTTCCTTTCTGTTCCCCCTCCACTACCCTTCATCCCTGATTTTGAGGGGCAAATTCCAGCTCTTTCCATCTTCTCTCTGAGCTGAAGTTGGCCTGAAGTATATTCCAGAAAGAGATGCAATGTGACATGCTGGAAACTCTCGAGCCCTTGCTGCTTCCATCCTAATCTCTTTTAAGTATTGGGTATTAGTCATCCACACAAATATTGCTTCCTTCCCGACTCACTCGTACAGTCAGTCCTTTCCAGGAGAAGAGCCAGAGCCCAGGGGATGAGCTGGGGAAAACAGGAGAGCTAGGCCCAGATTAAGATGTTGGACAAGGCTTGTACAGCCACATCTGGAGGGTATTTAATGTAGTATAAATGTCCATCTGCTCCTTGATGGCAGCAGCGTGAGGGTCCCTTTGTGGGGCTGGTACCCCCAGCCGCCTCTGTTGGGACAGAGGAAACCCCATTTTTAACAAAATGAGGTCCTTTCTGTGAAGGTGCTGATCTGCAGGACCTTAACACCTCATCTCTACCCACACTGCAATGCCACGGCAGGCAAAGGTTGTGAAACCCTGAGCTGCAGAAGCCCTGGTCAGGTGGGGATTTGAGACAGTCTGTCTGCAGCTGCACCCCAAAGTGATGAAACCAGGCCTGGGGAAACCATCAGAAAGCTCTGTGTGGTCTTCCCAGGCAACACCTACATTTCCCTGCCTGCCTGGGAGACAGGAGGAATGTCTGGCTGCAGAAGGAGCTGCTTTGCAGAGAGGCTTTTGACCTAAGAGGGTTCATATCTCCTTGAGAGCAACCTCCTCGACTCCTCAGGGTGGGTGTGCTTTGCTGTCTGGTTAGGAGATGGAACAGCAAATCCTCCTGTCCAAAAGGAAAAAGAAAAAAAAAAAAAAGAAAACAAGAAAAGAAGGAGGAGGCAAGAAAAACCTAAAAAAGAAAAAGAAAAGGAAGAAAAAAGCCTGTGTGCGTGGCCTGGGTGCTAATGAGCCCTCTCTGCAGCAAATGCAGTCAGGTCTTTCAGGTCCCAGTTTAAGTCAGGGGATTTAAATCAGGAGATTTAAACAGGTTAAGATTTCATTCCAGAACTGCACGTACCCTGTTTGAAGTCAGGCATCTCCTCACCTTCTGTACTGGTGAGCAGGAAGAGAGTGAATTAAGGGCAAAATCCCAAGTTCTTACACCTTCAGATGAATGCAAATACCCAGTGGTGTTCCACAGCCTCATCCTCTGGGGTCCTGCTGCTGCTGGGACCGCCAGAGACCCCCTCATGATCAGCATTTCACAGGAGTGCCACGAGTGAGCTCCCTAAGAGAGGAGGAAAGCAAAGCCCGAAGCCATGTGGCTGCCAAACACTGCTCTGTAAGGCTGCATTTGCCTTCTCTGGGTGAATTCTGCCTCGTGTTCCCTGCCCAGGCGGGCACATCTCTGTTGGGAGGTGTCCATCAGAGAGCTGGCACCCTTTTAGCTGAGCAGCACAAGCCATGCATCTTAAAATTAGTCACGCTGGTTTATGATAGCTGGTAAAAATAAAGCCTTACTCGCACAAGCAGCTCTAACAGCAGAGAGGATTTACGACTGAGTGGGTTTTTTCCAGGGTGGGCTGGCCACAGTCTGGTGATGGCCTTTTTATAACCATTATCAGCTCCCACACAGACCAGGTCCATCTGTTACTTAATTTGAATGGAGACACTCCTAAGCTTTTGTTCACTAATCTCTCGCTGCACATCTACATTGTTCTCCAGCAGGGCAGCCCACCCCGGAGTCAAGGCTGAGCTCAGGGAGGTGCCATGGAAAAATGGAATAAAAAAAGGCATGTGGCTCGCTGGGGTCGTTGGGAAAACACAGCCCATCCACCTGCCTGCTCCTCCTGTCAGCTCCAAGGGGCTTCCAGCCTGACACTTGGGGGCCAGAGCAAACAGCACCAGCTCCTTGGGCTGGAGGAAAGGAGTGGAAGTTAAGACTGAGTGCTACAAAACGTTTATTCACCCTTTGTAAATCCAGACTTTATCTGTCACGAGTACATTTGCTGTTCCTGGAGTTCCACACAGGCACAAAGAAAGCCCAAAAAACTTCACCAAACAGTGCCTAAGACACTCTGCTCTCTCTGTCTGTCCTGCACCACCTGGCACAAGTCTGATTGTGGAATTGCAACGAGACGCGCTGGGAATAGAGAAGAGGGGGGATAAAGAGCCTGCAGCACTGGGACACAAAAGGATGGATATTTCCAGGCAGATGGTCAGATGTTCCTGAAAGGGCTTATGGTGATTTCCTCAAAATAGGCTGAGGGCAGGAACGCAGCCTCCCCTCTCCTTGTCCTACCCAGTCCAGCTCTGCGTGGCTTCCTCCTCTTTTCCTCTGGAGCTTTCCCACACATTTCACAGTCAGCTTCCTCCCTGCTGCACACACCCTCCCTGAGAGGCAGGGCCAGCCCTGGGGTCAGCCTGGCTGCCCTTCCCAGCTCCCCTGTGCTGCTCTGTGCCTGGGCTGTGCTGTCCTTGTCACTGAGGATCGAGGGATGGATGGATGGATGGATGGATGGATGGATGGATGGATGGATGGATGGATGGAGGGATGGATGGATGGATGGATGGATGGATGGACCAGGGGCACCTCTAGGCAGACAGCCCTGAGGGTGCTGGCATGCAGAGGGTTCAGCTGCCGTGTTTTAACACCCCACAACCTATCACTGACTCCTGCTGTAACCACCCAGAAAGCAGAGATGCTTTGAGGCATGTGGTTTATCGCAGCGTTCCCACGTGGCTTGGGCACGCTTTGAATTGCAAATCGAGCAAGGGCTTGGTGATGATGGGCACCTCGAGCGAGGCATATTTTTGTTGCTTTGGTGGGCAGGTGTTTAAATACAGCTGCGTGGTTTTGTACTGCCTGTGCCTGACAGTGCATTAACTAAAATTACTGTATCAGGATAACTGCGAGTGCGGCATCGAGCGAGGCTGCAGCACAGGATGCTGCCAGCAACTTCTCCCAAACTCTCTCCTGGTCATCCTCTCACTTTCCCTGGAGCACATTACCTCACCTCCTCTTCAAATTTCTGCCTGGAGCTTTCAAACAGACATTGAGATGGAAGGAGATGGAAGGTCAGGCTTGGCTTTGAACAGTAGAAAGGAGATTTAATACACAGAGTTGCCTATAAAGCTGTTTTTTTTTTCTTCAGTATAGCATTTTAAAATGATTCAGATACCATGAGTCACAGTAACAAGCATGGGCTGGATCCTTTTAGCTGAAAAAAAAAATTTAAAAAAAAGTGCCATAAGAATATGCTATAGACTTCAGTGCCTTGTCCTGGATTCTATTTTGGAGAACTGATGACATTTGGGATTCAACCATATGTCTGGCTGAGTCTGCAGCACATACAGAGCTGGTAGGTATTCAGGGGGTTAGAACATACAGATCTGGTAGGATTTGGGATTTTGCAGCCTATAGAGACCTGGTAGGAGCTGGGAGATGCAGCACATATGGATCTGGTGGGAATTCAGGGCTGTGGAACATACGGCTGGGGTGGGTGCCTGTGCTGTGGCACACATGCTGCTCTGGAGAGGGAATGCAATTCCAGCTGTTCCCCAAACTCTGGGTGCTGAGGCCTTTGAAGTGAGATTTACATAGCACAAACCCTTTGCTGCTAATTTGTGCTGGGCTGGAAGGAGCCTAAAGCAACACCTTTTAGAATGTGGCTTAAGCACTAATGATGATTTAACAGAAAACAAAACAAAGAGACAACCCTTGCCAGCAGAGCAAGGTTCTAGAAAGGCATTCCTCTCCTGCTGTACAGTCTGTATGGCCAGTTCAGCTTTTTGTTTTGCTTTGCTGTCACCTTCTTTTAATTTAGAACATGCTACTTGCAGTATTCTGCCACAGAGAGGAATAAATCTGCCTTAGCAGTGATTTAAGCAGCCACATTGATCTCTGCCCACGGTCAATACACGTAATAATGTCAGAACCCCTCACACAGTCTCCAAGGACTCAGCTTCTGTCTAAAATTTGTTGCCATCCTGCTTTGTGCCTGAGGGATAGACCTGAATCTCTCGTGTTTAGTGGGTGAGAAAAAGCCTGCTGTGAGCAGTTTCTGAGAAATGAGATGGGGCTGGAGTCTGAGGGAGTCCCACTGTCCTGGAGTGAATATTTCTAGAGCCATAACTCCCTCAGAGCCACACAACTCTGTGGTTTTGCTGTCCCCAGCTTCATCTGCACAGATATTCTAACTACAGCAAATGCAGGACTGTTGCCATGTCTATTTGATGGGACAGCATTTTTCCAGAAAAAGGTATTGTGCAAGCAAGAATCCATAACAAAACTAAAACTGGTCCAGAGCAGGAGGCCAGCCAGCATCCCCTCAGATCAGCTGAGTGCTCAGGCCTGGGCTCTCAATTAAATTCTTGCTTCCAGAATTCCAGCAGTCTCACAGCAGAGGCGCTCAGATGCCGTGTTTCACTGTTGTTGGAATCCTGTCCGAAGATTTTGAAAGGATTTTCCCAAAATTGTGCCTTGCCTTCTGGGGATTAGCAGCTTCCCATGCTCTGGGGGTTTGCTGGGATCAGTGGAATGTGTTCCTGCTGCCCAGGATCAGAGCCCCAGAGAGAACACCTGCAGGGTCAAGGGACTTTCTGCAAGAGCACGTAGTGACAGGGCAAGGGGGATGGATTCCAACTGACAGAGAACAGGAATAGATTGGATATTAGGACAAATTCCTCCCTGGGAGGGTGGGCAGGCCCTGGCACAGGGTGCCCAGAGAGGCTGTGGCTGCCCCTGCATCCCGGGAAGTGTCCAAGGCCAAGCTGGAGCAACCTGGGATGGTGGAAGGTGTCCCTGCCCATGGCAGGGGTGGCACTGGAGGATCTTTAAGGTCCCTTCCATTCCATGATTCTGTGATGAACAGAGGGAAGGGAAAGCGTTGGCATCGTCTGGCACAAGTCCTTGCTTTCAGGGAGGTCTGGGAGCAGCAACTCCTATGAAAATGGACTCTCCTTCAAAACAGACTTGCAGAAATTACTGCTTAGACCAGCTCCTGGCTGGAGAGAGCCAAAGTCCAGAGCTCTGACAGCTCAGTTCAGTATTGGATTTCTCCCAAATGCTGCATGACCGTCTCCAGTGCAAAAGGGGGAACGGTGGAAAAGTCCTGCTTGGAGCAGTTTGGGCTGGGCCAGCTATTAGTTAGCATCAGCTGGTGGCTTTTGTGTGAGAAACAATGATTTTGGACACAAAGGCAGCTTTCTAAACCTTGCCAACTCCAGCTCTCCCTGGTGGTCTCTGGGGTACCAGCACTGGGGCTCCCAGGGAAATGTCAGCATTTAACAAACAACCAGGGGTAGCAACCAGCAGGGAACATTTCAACATTGCTGGAAGGATTTTAGGTGTTGAAGGCCCTCGAGCTTTCAGTGGGAGTGACTTTGCAGCTCTTGGGTGTTTCTCAGGCTGCTGCCTTGCCCCTCCAGCAGAGGGATGTTGTCCCTGCACTGTCAATCTCTGCCCAAAAGCTTTCCCCCCTGAAAGCCAGCACAGGAATTTCCAGCTGTGGCATGATGCTGGAGATCATTTCTTTCTCCACATCTCCCTTCAGCTGCCTTTTCTGCTTTCTACCCATGTTTGTTATGGCTTTTTACTCTTAACCTTTAGCTACATCTCATGTCCCTGAGGCAGTGTTTTCTATCATTTTTAACCTGCTGTTTGATCAATGCTCAGAGAGCTCAGTGGGCACCCTTAGATTTCCACAAGCTTCTGATGGGATTTGTCACAGCAGAGCTGCTCGTGTGGCCATGGCAGGCCTCTGCAGCTGATTATTTTGGCACTGATTGCAGCATGGAACCTCCTCCTGTAAGGGCTTTGGAGCAGCCTGGTTTGGCAACACCGTGGTCTGCCTGAGGGAAGGAGAACCAGAACCCCCAGGATATTCCAGAATATCCTCTGGCTGCTTCACTTTGCTCTTCCAGGAAACTCCCTGCTTGCTTCCCTCTCCCTCTGGAGAGTTGTTGGTGTGTTGGGCACCCAGCAGAGCGCGAGTGCTGTTGATAGCTGCTCTGGTGGAGTGCACAGCAGAAGGGCCATGGAAGGCAGATTTTTCAAACTAAAGTAATATGCAAAAGAGGGAAGATGACTGGATTAATTGGGTGCTCAGAGCAGGAAGGGAACAAGCAAGTTTGTGTCGTCAGGAGCCTCACAGCGTTGCATGGCTGAGCTTTCTGCCCAGTGTGGGTCTGGCTGGGGCTCTACCCAAAGAGCTGAGCTCCTGTTTTCTCCTGAATCACAGTCCTCTTGTGATTTACTGCCTCACGTTTTACATTACCACACTTGCAGTACTTGCCAATGTAATCAGCATTTGTTAGAGGCCAGGCCTGGCCCATTCCATCTCCCAGGAACTGACTGGATCTCTGGAGCTTGGTCTGCTTCCTGTCTTTTCCTGACCATCAAGTTAATGTTCAAAATAAAACTTTCACTCCTGCCTTAGCACAGTTCCTTTCCCATCTAAATAAGCACAAGGCACAAGGAAATGGCTTGTGCTGGCACTGCCTTTGTGCCATTATGTTAATCCTCCTCTTTAATTGCTACTTCTAACAATTATATTTTCCTGTATTTACACCACAACTCCTAAATAAACTCAGTCCTGCTGGAGCTGTGCTGGTAGCCAGGAAGAGGTTTTGTCTGGGGAAGTCAGTCCTCGGAGCTGGCCAGGATGATTTCTCAGCAGGCAGCCTGTTCCTAGCTGGGTGACTTATGAGCTGTGCTATTTCTTATTACCTTCTGTTTGTTTTTCCAGGCTGCAGACTCTTGGCTGTGGAGCTGACATCCAGCAACACCAAGCCTGTGGTGCAGGAATTCCAAAGTGAGTGCTGCCTGTGCTGCATCAGGCCAAACAATGGAGGAAATTTTGGCTTATTGCTCGCTTAGGACGACAAAGCCTGGGATTCAGAGAAGTGCCTAAGAATATGTCTGTATCTCCCTGTTTTAAATGGTTGATTGAGGTCCTCTGCAAGCCACTGGCATTGCAAAGTCTCTGCCTAAGTGCTTTTTTGAACTGAGTCCCAAAAGAAGGAAAAGCAGTTGCCTTGCAATTAATACACAGAGAGAGAAATTGATATTTTCTCTTGGCCCTCCTACAGACGTGCCCTGGGACGCTGGGGAGGCTCCTCTCAGCCCTGCTGGGGTGCCTGGTTCTGCAGGGGAGATGGGAGGCCAGTGCCAGCTGCAGAGGGGACAGGGTTTGCTGGGTTTCTCCCCAGGAGTCCCAGTCCCAGTCCATCCCCAGGCACTGCCCAGGGAGGTGCTGCATCCCTGACTCACGGTGTGGCTGCTCAGCAGCAGGACAGGGCTGTGGGCTCACCCTCACTAAAGGTTTTGTTTGCCACAAGCCCCAGCCTGCAGAGAACAGGGTGTTCATTTCTCTCCATAGCTGGTATCTGCTGGACTATTATTTTTGCTGGCCAAAATCCATCTTCCAATAGCTCCTGGAACCCAGCAGCGTTTCTGTTTGTGAGGCAGATAAAAGAGAAGGCTCTGCTTTGTGGGCAGCATCTCCTAATAAAACACTGAGTGAGAGTGCTCAAAGCAGAGCAAAAACACAGCTGCTTCCTATTAATCTGGATTGCCTCCATTTCTCCTGCTAGGTGTTGAGCTGTCCTGCATCATTAAATCCACGGTGACGCCAGATCCCAGAATCGAGTGGAAGAAAATCCGAGATGGAGAAACCTCTTACGTGTTTTTTGACAACAAAATGCAGGGTATGAAGTTTCCTTGTTCTCAGATTTCCAAAAACAGCTTTCCAAACAGATTTCAGGAACAGTACAGTGGGGAACAAACAAGCCTGCTAAAGGCAGGAGCTCGGGCTGTTTGGCCGCTTTCTTCTGGAACAGAGCTCAGCAGTTGAAGTGCAGGATGGAGAGGGAGCAGGATGTTTTTTCCTCCCTGCCTCATTATTGACAGGTCACAGTAGGGAGCCACAGGGAGCTGGAGTGAGATCCTGCCTAGGAGATATTTTTTGGGTAAGAAAGGAATGATGCAGCTTCCCTTCTGTGGGTCCCAGCGTGGTCACTGGGTGTCTGAGCTCTCGGGCACTGACCCCTCCTGTCTTTCTGCAGAACATCTGAGGGCTCCACCTGCACCTCAGCAGGGATCTGTGTGTCCAGCTGCCAGAGCTCTCTGCTGAGGCAGCACAGGGATTTGCAGCATCCTGGCAGCATTAGAAGCAGCCTCTGGCTTGATAGGAGAACTCCAGTGCCAGTAGGGTTTGACTCCATCTGGAATTACTCCAGCACTTCAGATGGGACCAAGAGGCACATCCAAAGGAATCTTCCAAAGGAGGCAAGGCCTGGGGCTGTCTTGGAAGTTCGATTTTGCCACAGCTTTTGAGGTTTGGAGTGATGCTTTCCAGTTCATCCTCTTACATGGTTGGCTGGTGGAACCCTGGAGGCTGAAAATTTGGGGTTTTCTGCGCTGAGGGGTGCTGACCCTCAAGCACGCACCACCTTTGACTTGAGGCCTTGGAAAAGGCTCCCGAGATGGGGGGATAACACAGAGGTTTGGGGTGTGTAGTTTGAGTGGTGTGTGGTCTCACAGGGTGAAAAACTGAGATTTAGGATTTCAGTATATAGTAATATATGGGAGCCAGGATGGAGACTTTTAGGTGTCTTTTTGCACCTTCTTCTTCACAGATTTGGGTGGTTTTCTGTGATTGGGTGGAAAAGGTCAGCAGTGCAGACCAAGGGTGATGGGTCATTGGGTTAAAAGAATAAATAATAGAGGTGCCTTCTCATTATTGGACAATTAGTGCTTAAAAGACCTTGGTAAGAGTTAGAGGGTAGACATTTTCCTAGCTTGTTAGTTGGGACTTAGACCTTGTGAGTCTGGAAGTGGATAAGAAATAATAAACAACCAATTAAGAACTCAGTGACTGTTGTAGGACATGAAAAAGGATGAGAGACTTTAAATATTTCAGAAGGCAAAGAATATAGAAAAAACTTTATTGTCTAATTCTTACTATTTTATAAGGTGTTCTGATACAGACTGAACATGGTTGGTGAACAGGAACGACACCTCTCTGATCCCATTGGTTAAACCAGAGAAACAGCTCAAATGTTTTGAGAACTAGAAAAGCAAAACAGCACCTGGAGAAAGATTGCTTTGAGAAAGGAGAGTTGTTTGCTAGGATTTGTTTTGAGAAGCTTTCTTAAGAATGTCTCCCTTGGGAAAAGTTAGCAGGCTAGCAGGCTAAAATCTCTCAGACCCAGAAACATCAGGCCCACAAGCTTCTCGTGTGTTATTCATCCTGACCTTGGAGAGAACACTCCCACAAATGGTGCCTCTGGTGTGAGGAAAAACACCTGCCAGGTGCTAGGTCAGGAGCTCCCTGAAGGAAAAAAGGCAGCAGTAAAGCTGCTTTTTGGGATCACACAAAACAAGAGAGGGGGCACGCTGAGCACTTCCCGAAGTTGGCAGCTTTGGTTTCCTTTGGGGCTTTCAAACATCGAGTTCCTTTGACTCTGGAAAAGAAGTCTGAGATCAACCACTTAATTTATACACCCCAAAACGAGTCTGCTTTTTACTCTTGAGTCATTAGTCCTGATTCCCCGGTGTTTTTCCTCTCTTTCCTGCCTGTCAGGAGACTTTGTGACTCGGGCAGAGATTCTGAGCAGGACGTCCCTGGTGATCAAGAACACCACGAGGATGGACACGGCCACGTACCGCTGCGAGGTGGCCGCGCCCGCCGACACCAAAACCATCGACGAGATCAACATCCAGCTCACAGTGCAAGGTATCAAACCCTCTGCAACGGGAACAGAAGGGGCTCTGGGGATCTCCAGAGCCCAAACAGAGCCACTCTGGGAGGTTTAAAACCAGCTGGGAATGACGGGAAGTTTGGATGGGTTTGCCTAAGGAAGCACAGAGTTCAGAATGCCGCTCACCTGGTTTGTGTCTTCCCGCAGTGAAACCCATGACTCCCAGATGCTCTGTGCCTAAAGCTGTCCCTGTTGGCAAGTCAGCCTCTCTTCACTGCCACGAGAACGAAGGTTTCCCCAAGTCCACCTACAGCTGGTACCGCAACAGCGAGCCTCTGTCACCCGACAGCAAATCCAGCACCAAACCCCACAACTCCTCCTACACCCTGAACCCTGCCACAGGCACTCTGGTAATGCCCTGACACATCTGATCAAGCCTTGTTTGGCTGGAAAGGTTATCTTTAGGTCGCTTGTAAATTCAGAAAAACATTGCCTGGCTTTCAAGGAAGGAATAATTTGAAGAAGGTGAGGTGTGCCAGGGTCTGGGCAGGTTGGGAGAGGGAAGATTGATGGAAGAAGATCTTAGCAGAGATGCATTTTTATACACATTTTTACACCCTCACAGTGCCTTGTTTCTCACGTCACATCCCTTCCCTTTGTCCCTTTTCCCTCCCCAGGTTTTCCACGCAGTGCACAAAGGTGACACAGGTCGTTACTCCTGCATAGCAACAAACGATGCTGGCTTTGCCAAGTGTGAGGAGCAGGAGATGGAAGTCTGTGAGTGGCTCTCTGTACAGTTTTCATCAGTGCTGGTTGATACATCACCATAAATAAATTGCTATCACCATCAGGAATGAGGGGGGACATCCCATAGCATTAACTCTTCCCTGCTTTCTCATAGCCCCAGACGTAAGGAGATAAAAATAATCTGAAAATGCAGGGAAACGTCAGATCGTGAACAGATTTAATCTTGAAGTTAGGGACTCACTAGTTCCCTATGAACTATTGCTTAAAATATTTGAGAGGTGGCATTTTAGTGTGTGTGAAGCTGAGATGTTGCTGCTGCCCTAAAGAAACACGGGGTGCTGGTGTCTCTCTTTGCCAGATGACCTCAATATCGGTGGGATCATCGGGGGAGTCCTGGTGGTCCTGGCAGTCCTGGTGCTCATCACTTTTGGGATCTGCTGTGCCTACAGAAGGGGATACTTTGCAAATGGCAAAGAGAGTGGGGAAAGGTAAGCTGGGCTGCTTGGATAAATCCCTGCACCCTCAGGTGGCATGGAGGAGTCTGAAGGGCACCAAAAATTAGTGGCTAAAAGGAATTTCAATGCCTAATTCCTCACCGAAGTCCACAGGCCAAGCCAGTCCTTGAGGCATCCAAGGCCCTGCTATAAAACCCTGCAGCACCCAGGTTTAATTCATGGAATCATCACAGAATCCCAGAGTGAATTAGGACCCTAAAGATCATTCCAGCTCCAATCCCTGCCATGGACAGGGACATTTTTCACCAGACCAGGCTGCTCAGAGCTCCATCCAACCTGGCCTCGGACACTTCCAGGAATAGAAGGCATTTTCCTAAGGGAGAATCGTGGTGTGGATGAGAGCTGTGCTCTGATATCCTCATCCTTTGCATGGCAAAGGGGGCCCAGCACAATTAAATGCCTGCAGGTGTTTGTGCAATAGCTCCTGTGCTGTTGGCATAACGAGGGCCATGGTTTAATGATCACAGCTCGCTGCACAGTTAGTCTGAAGCCTCAGGACATGCACAGGGAATGGATGCAGCAGTGCAGGCTCTCTACAGGAAGTCTCACTAGTTTTGAGGACCTAAATTTGGGATGAAAAACAGCCGCTCTAGAGCGCACATGAAAATGTTAAAAACAACAACATTAGCATCAGAAACAAGCCTCAATGTCCTTACAGAGTCTGGAGAGGAGATAATGTATGCAAAGCCAAGATTCTCACCAGATAGATTTGTTCTGTGCTAAATGTTGCTTTTCAGTACAAGCCCTGTCTTGTTTTTCTCTTTGGTTTCATTTGTTTTTCAGAAAAAGCTCCAAATATGCCATTTAAATGCAGCTGAGGGTTGGCATACACTGGCCTTGACAGTCGTGTATAAATCCTGAGTTCCTGTGGGATTGCAAACAAGTGGTGCTTCCTTATAACTAAGAAAAATGCTGAAGGCTTCTGGCAGTGAAGGATTAAAATGAACTTTATAATTGCCACAGGAAACAGAGCAGGAGGCACAGAAAGGCAGTGACAGGCACCAGAGCAGGGGAGCCCAGGAAAGAATCAGTTTATCTCTTGGCAGAGTCTTAGGGAAACACACAGCAATCTTTTCACCCTGTGCTGAAGGGGAATTTAGGCAAAATCCCAGTCATGGTAAATGATGGAATAAACACAGACCTCTCATTTGAGAAACAAACTGGGTTTCTCGCTGCTTGCTTCTCACTCAGCTCCTCCTCCTCATTTCCATCTTTCCCAGCACCTCCCCTCCAAAATCCTGCAGTCTTCCTGTCCCAGAAATGAGATTTTCCCTTTCTTCCAGCTACAAGACTCCAGCAAAGCCTGATGGCGTTAACTATATCCGGACAGATGATGAGGTAACAACAAATGATTTGCATTTACCATCTCTGTCGGGAGAGGAAGAGGGTGGGCAGAGGACGAGGCGCTTTTAGGGCCTACAGACTCTGGGAGAGTGGGCTCCACTCCGAAGCAGGGCTGGGGAACAGAGGGAAAACAGAAGGGTGAAGCTGAGTCATTTCCTTAGAAATGATGAACAGTTTAAGTTGCCTGAAGTGACTGATGCCAGGAGCTATCAGAGGCAGCTCTGCTCCGAGTTATCTCATGGCCTGACCCCCTTAGGATGAGTTTCATTGGATTAAGTGGGCAGGACGTGATGCTTTTACGAGAGAATTTGTATTTTGGGATTTGAGTAGATCACTGAGCTTAAGACCAGAAAAAGCCTCTCCCATTAGCAGAGATACTGGTGGGGGAATGACAAAGTCTCTGCCACGCCTTGGTGTGTGAGGAGGATGGGAGGAGGAGCACCTGGCCAGTGGAACTGGTGCCTCCTTCTCCTTCCCAGTGGGAAATGGGAGCTGCCTGGGCAGAATCCTCATGGCTACACGGCTTGGATCTACCTTTGGGGGGCAGCAGGAACAGAGAGCTGCCTGGAAAGCTGCTGGATCCTTCCCACATCCCAAACTGTTTCGTTGCAGGGTGACTTCAGACACAAGTCTTCATTTGTCATCTAAGACGCCGAAAGGAAATTGCAAACCAGCAAAAGCAAGTGTGAAAATACCTCCTCCAGGAACTCAAAGCAAGAGCAAAAGATTAATTAAGTGCGCTTGGAAGAGTTTGGAACACACAAGAACTCGATAGCTAGCTATCTGTATATCTTTTTTTTCTTTGCCAAAGTTTAAAGTAACTCCTCACTGCCCAACTCGCGTCTCCCCGGCCTCCGGAGATACCAACAGGATCACCCAAACCTGTCCTTGGACTAAGGAAAGGTTTTCATCCTTCCCAAGAGACTGGGCTGTGGAAGTTTGTGGAATTGCCTTCTCTTTGTGCTGCAGGGACACAGCCACAATGTGCAAACCAGGCAGGGGCACAGCATTAGGTAAAGGTGTAGTAGACATTACCAGTAATGTGTTACTAGTAGACAAAAAAAGGTGCTGATACAGCAGTAGATGGACTTCAAAGGGTGGGATTTGGGGGATTTCCTCCCAGCAGCTCATTGCCCAGGCCTGGCTGGTGACTTTTCCACATCTGTGATTGTCTTGTGCTCGGCTCTGACTGCTCAGGTGCACAGGGGGGTCTGTGCCCAGCCACCAGTGACAGTGAAAACACCACGAATGCCCTCAGCCCTTCTGGAACCATCCCCAAATGCTGTTACTGAACACCACCCCCAGGGCAGGGGCACTGCCTCTGCTCCCTGCTGGGCAGGGCTCATTGCACGCAGGTAACCCCTCCTTCTAATCTGCACAAAGCAGGCTTGGCTCCTGCGTCTTTCCCTGGGGAAAGAGGCTTAGAGGGGAGGCAGAGAACCAGTGCTAAGACATCCCTTTCAGGAAAATTAAAGCCAAATAATTTCCTGGGCTAAGATTGCCATAAAAGGTACTGAGAGATCCTCCAGCTTTTTTTACCTTCTCCGTTTATTTTGTAAAACCCCACCTTCTAAATTTTTTTGCAAAGATCTATTTTGATTACTTCAGAAAAAGGTAACATTTCTATTTAAAAAGTGTAAATACGTGATGCCAGCGGTGTTTGAGTAACTGAGCTATTTTTTTACTGTTGAAGCTACAAGAGAGGAGCTCACACGTTGCCATAGTGTGGCACTGTCAGAGCATATCAGTATTAGTGCAAAGTGTAACAAAAAGCTGCAGGTGGAACAGCATCTCTTTCCTCTTCAGCCAGCTTCAGCCATTTCCTTGTCACAAAAGGTCTTACCAGACACAGAACAGAGTCACTCAGGGATAGTTTTTGTAAATTTACAGCAGGAGCTATCAACTTCTTTTATATGGAAAAAAAACCAACTTTTCTTGCCAGTGACCAACACTTGGTTTTTGTCGTTGCAAGAAATATCCAGGGATGGCTTTTGGACTCAGTTCCAAAGTGGTGACAGGGTGACTTCAGTGTTTGCTGCCCCTCTGCAAGTTCCCTAAAGCACTAACACAGTGTGACAGCTACAGCAGCTTGGCAGGTTTAAACCACATGGCCAAGGCCACTGTTCCTGGGGTTGGGAAAGCAAAAGCTCAACACAAAAGCACTTTTATAGTGTCAGCTGAAATTTTTCTCTAGATGGTAAAGGAAAAAGGAAAAAAAAAAAAGGCAAAACCAACCAAATTTGGTTCTCTTGGCTTTAGAGAGAACGATGGGGAACACGTGTTTCCCAAAATATCCGTGTTGATAGTGTTGAACAGCATTGGGTGAGACCAGGCTGCAAGATGTGGATGCAACACTAGGACTGTGCTGTGGTTTAGGAAGTTTTTTAACGTAGCAGAATTTAGTGTTCTTGTATTTCCAATATAAATTGAGTTGTCTTAACTTTTCCTGTATACAGTATTTTGGATACTTGACCATTTGGACTGTCGGTGTTATTTTTTCGTGTTCTGCTTTACTCTGCTTTGTTTCCAAGAGCCCTCGCTGGACATGCCATTGCTGCATTTGTTTGTGCCCACCAGACAGAGCATTGCCACTTGTCTTTACTTCCCCTGGCAAAGGGACAAGGATGGGGCAGCCCCGAGCAGGTGTTCTCACACGTCACCCCTGCTATTCTGCAGCTTCTCTCTGGTTACCTTCTTAATGCCAGCTCTTCATGCAAGCCACCCAGTGCTGATTGCTGCCTCTAATTGTTCTGACATTCCTTTGCACCCTCTGGGCATCCACTGCTCCTCCTCTGTGCTGCTTTCAGGGTACCTGCAAAAAGGGAGAGAGAGGAAAGGGTTGAACCAGGGTAGCCCTGGGCACACAATCTGCAGTCCCACCAAAGGCAGCCTTCGTGTGACAAACCAGCAGAGCTAAGAATCCAAACTTCATCTTTTTTTTCAGTTCTAAAATGCACAGTGGCATCTCTAACGAGAGAAAGGGGAGATGATCCCCCCCTCCCACCCAGCTCGTGAGAGCTGAGGGATGGAATTCATTGTATCATTGTGAATAATATTCAGGTTTGTACTAATGTATTACGTTTAACTTTGCCAAGAATGTTTTACATAAATACCAAGCTATAAAGCATTCTTGTAGGGGTTTTTGTTTGGGCTTGGTGGTGGTTTTCAAACAGCCAAATTATGGGAAGCTCCTGTTTTCAATTCAGTGAAATAAGGGAAAGTCTCTCCTGTCAGAGCACTCACAGTAGACAAAGGTGACAAAGTCCAGGGCTGTTTATTAGTTTATTCTTGGACATTTGTTCCTGGTTCCTCTCTGGAGAAGAAGGTTAAAACTCACAGGGTTCATCTCAGATACTGCTCAAGGACAGAACAAAAAGTAGGAAATAAGTTATCCCAATTTACCGCTCAGAGTGGTTAAATAATTGCTTAAGGCAGAGAAGGTACAAAAACAAATGGTTTGGCCATAGCTGACCATTGCTTAAGCCAAAGCCATTCCATACATCCTCTGTTCTCTGACTCTGATTTTGGGAATAAAGTTTAACCTCACTTGAAGGGCCCTCTGATCTTCAAAAGAGAGCAGGGTAAGTGGAGGCAAATGATGGGATTCCAGTGCAGGAGGCAATTGCCTCTGTTTCCACTCCTGCAGCAAATCCTGCTCCGTGCCTGGGGCTCGTGGCTGAGCTAGACAAACCAGCAGGAATAAAACAGATCCCAGCTCCAAGTTTCAATGAAATGTAGGCCATGAGCTCTGTGATAAAAGTTAACAACAGGAAAACTTCAGTGAGGTGCATGTGGCCATCAGGGAGACTCGGGAAGGGTCAGATTTACCCAGGATATTTCTGATAAACAAAGTACCTGCCCAGAGCACTTACCCACCTTGTCTGAGTCACTCATACCCTGCTTGCAGTCAAGTTAAAGTCTCTACTTAAAAGCTGCTGGGCCCCACATTAATTGAACTGAGGGCCCAAGATACCAATGGTGTGGTAGAAGAGACTGAGAAGCTGTAGAAATCTACAGGGGAAAAAAAAAAATCATTTCTCTGTCAGCTCAAGAAAAGGGGAGACGCCGTGGGTGGAATTAATTCAGCAACCATTTATTTTCATCAAATGCTAATAGTTGGAAATAACATAGTTCAAGAATGGAAATATTCCATATAAAAAGAACATTAAGGCTGTTCATACACACAGGAGTTTGCACAACAAATAAGAGGTGATGTAGCGTGCAATTACCAGATTTAGGGGTGTGGCAGTGCCAAGCTGTTTTACCTTTGTTCAAATTAAAGCAACTCTGTTATATAACCAAGAGGGACAATGAGGGATTGGGTGAGCAAACCCAGCCACTCACTGCCCTGCAAGCTGTGATAAATGCATTCATTGCCAAGCCTGTGGCAACCTTATGCCTTCACTTTTCCAAATGGACAAATTACACATCCTGAGAATAAAAAGCCACCCTCCTTTTACAGTGCAGCTCTGAGCCCTCCAGTGAGCTGTGTGAAGAGCAGCACTTCGAACCCATCCGTGTGCTGACACAGGCTTTGCCCATCTCCAGGACAGTTCTGGGGACAAGGCAGCTCAGAGGAGGTGAGGATGTGCATTGACAGCCGTGTGCAGCTGCAGAGGGGAGGGCCAGCTGGCTGTGCAGGGCGCAGGGCAGGCTCAGCTCTCTGCCCTCAGCGGGGTTTTGCGCTGTGACCGTCGCAGGGGCCCTCGCTGGCTGCTCCTCCTGCCTGGGGATTGCAGCTTCCACTCCCGAGGCCGGCATGGGCTGCAGGAAGGAAGCACAACAAGCCTGCATTTCCTGGCCAGCCTTGCTCCCTGCAGTGGCTGCTCCAGGCCCCTGCTGAACTTACGGTTTCTCTGGCGATGTCAGACAGATGATCTCCCCTGGCTCATCCTCGGCATCTTTCTTCACTGCAAACAACACATGTATTTTTATATTTTACAACATGCCCCAGACTTGGTCATTTGGGGTTGTTTTTCTTTCCCCTACCCTCAAATAAGAATCACAGGGATGACTTGCCTGGAGCTGAACCGGGGGTGTGTGACAAGCTGATGTAACTGACCCCAGCACCAAAAGTCAAGTCATTAATGGTCTCTGGAAATTAAAAAAAAAAGAAAAAATCTCATATTAGCAGCCTGTGACACAGCCAGAGGGCAAGGCATGCTGCTGTGCAATACTCAAGTGTCACAGAGTAAGTAAATGCAGTTAATTGCAAGCACACATAGCTATCCCTTTTTCCCAGACCTCAGTGTCTCCCACCCAGCCTCAAACCCCTGTGCTGAGTCTGATGGGCCACATCACCTCCAAATTCCAGCCTCACAGCCTCCCTGGAAAGGAAATCAGTGTGGGACCTTGGTCCTGTGCTCTGTCCTGCCTGGCAGGGACAGCCACCCCTTCCACTGAAGCTCTGCCAGCTCTCCCAGCAACACGTTCCATCCAGACCAGTTGCTCTGCTTGCTCAAGGCACAATTTGGGGCCCCTGAAAACTGCCAAAGGCCCTGAAAAGCTGCTCTGTGAGGATCTGCCTGCAGCCAGACAAGAGGAATCACTTGACAGGGGAGCTAGGTAGAATTTAGCTTGCCTGAATAGGCCCTGGTTGTCAGCTGTCTCTTTCCTGTCATTTATCTCAGGAGAAATGTCACAATATTCAGATTTTACTTAACTCAACGCTCTGTTTTATGCTCATGTTTCCCAGAACCTTTCACAAGGAATTAAGGTAGGAAGTGCTTTATAGGGCAGGAGTTGGAAACTCAGCTAAAAGGACTTCACAGCTGAACTGGGTTTGCTCTTGAACTCCTGCCCTGTCCTGGAAAGGAATCACTGAAGCTTAGAGTAGAAATCAAACTTGATCCATCTGCCTTAGCTCTGCCCTGCATATCTCAGCACTGACCTGTGCCAGTGATGCTGTGCAGTGTGTGCCTGAAGAAGTTACCTTGGTAAGGAGACATTTATGGGGAAGGAAGGAGAAGAAAGAAATGGAAAAGAAATGGGGGGAAAGAAAGAAATGGAAAAGAAATGGGGGGAAAAAAAAGAAATGGAAAAGAAATGGGAAAAAAAAAAGAAATGGAAAAGAAAGGGGGGGAAAGAAAGAAAGGGAAAAGAAATGGGGGGAAAAAAAAGAAATGGAAAAAAAATGGGGAAAAAAAAAAAGGGGGGGGGAAAAAGGGGGAGAAAAACAGGGGAGTAGGGCTTCCCAGGCAGTATGGGAAGGTGGTATCTCCACATGTGTTTGTGTACAATCCCCACTCACCCAGATCCACTGAAGCAGTTCCCAAAGCACCAAGCAGGAGCTGAGGAGCCCCAAAGACAGAAGGGAAGAGAGAACACAGCCAGAACAGCTGAACAAGGCAGAAAGAGGGGACAGCTGCTCCCAACTTGTCAAGTACAAACCTGTTTACAAAGAACTGCGTCTCCAATAGTCTCAGAATGATATACCAGAGGAATAAAATGTTTTATTCTGATTGCCTATCAGCCTGTGCCACCCTACAGATGGCTCAACACACGCTGACTGAAGTGATGATCCTGCTCTGTACAGTTTGTCTCCCTGCTGCCTCGAAGCAAAGCAGGAATTCAGCTCTAGTACCACTGCAGATTAACATTTTCCCTCCTTTTTCACCATATGGTGCTTTAAGAGCAACAGCCGTGCAAGCTTCCAGGAGACCACGGCGCTCAAAGAATCCTGCTCTAAAAACCCTTTTTGTACAAAACCCCACTTCTTTTCTTTTGCTTCTTGCTCAGAAAGAGAAACATTGAGGCAGACAAGTGCAGGCCAGCACACGGGGAAGGGCAGGATCAGATTTTCCAGTGGCTGCACAGCAGTGCCTGCTCGGGGCTGTCAGGGGTTTGCAGCCTGGCTCTCCCGTGTGTGAGCAGGGCAGGGCTGGGAGGGGCACTGCCACAGCTCCCTGGGGATCCCAGCCCCTTCCCAAAGCAGCCCCCAAACCTCAGGGGAGCTCAGCTGCCACACACTCACACCTGGAGCTCTCTCACAGTTCTCTGCACCTCGCAGCACAACAGAGATGATCTAAAGGAGTTCTGCAGCAAATGGATGGGAAGGAAGGGGATCTCCTGCTGGAATCCAGCTCCATTTGGGTTTCACTGTAACTGCCTCTGGTGCTTGCAGGGCTGCCAGAGAGCACTCCAACAGAACTGCCCCTGCAAGGTTCAGCTGCAGTGGACACAAGCAAAGACTCACAGGTTGTGTACTGGAGATCCCTCTCTGTGCATTTCTGCTTTGACTTCCACAGCAGGAACCAAACCACGTCATTCCTTCTCCAGTTCTGAGTGTGGAACACACACACTCAGTGACTGTGCAGGCTGTTAATCCCTCTGAGGTCCCTGTGCTCTCCTGCAGCTGTCACAGCCTTGTGCCTGCTCTAGGAGCAGCTTGCAGCTCACCCCAGACCCTGTTGGGACAACTTAGAGCAGGAAGGACCCAACCTTGAGGACTTCCCTGTGCAGCAGGGTTCTGCAGGTCAGTCTAACACTGCTCAGCTGTGCTTCCAGAGCCAGGCAAGCACTCAGCCTCGCACCTTTGGGCAGGGCAGGCTGCTAAGGAGCCACAACAACCTTCCTCTTCAGCACCCCAAAGTCCAGGAAGGAAGAAAGGCCACTGTTACCTCAGCATCCCCAAATAAATTCCCTCCTGCACTGACCCTGTGAGACGCACATGGAGACACTGGGCTGTGCCTTCCCATGCACACCCTTGGTTTCAGGAGGGTTCTCCTGTACCACAAGCCCTTAGATGAATAAATCATCTGTAGCTATCAGCTCCTACTCACGCTCGGGGGTGCTGATTGCTCGCCCTGCCACAGCCACGTTTCCTCCACTGGACTGTTGGTTCAGGCTCTGGAAGGACACTGGAAACAACAAATGAAGATTTGAGCTGCGCTCCAGGCTCTCCCTGGATGCAGAGCAGAGGCAGAGCAGCATTCCCACCTTGCTGGCTGCCAGCTGTGCTCGCTGCCTTAGAGGGAGCTGATAAACTCCTGCCCACGCTCTTGCTGCGCTGCTTGCTCCTGTCTTCCATCGCCTTCCTGGCAGAGTTCAGGATGGCCAGCGTGCTCAGGGATGCTGCCCTAGGGCCAGAAACAGCACAGGAACTGGCATTTCCCTCAAAAAGCCCCAGTGAGATGGCTGAGACATCCCTCAGATCTGCCCCCTCCCACTCCCTCATCAACTTCAACACCAACTAACAAGATGATGCTGCAACACCACTCTTCTGACTTTCAAACCACTCTCAAAAGAACGGCTCAGCAAAGCAATATAAACAGACATAAAAACACATCATAAAAATGAATACAATTATCAAACACCAGGTAACAAAGAGGAGCCCATACCTGCGACCCACCAGTGGCTGCTTCAGAGCATCAGCACGAGGTGTGGCAAACTCAGAAGGGCCAGAGGGAGGGATGGACCTGGGTGTGGATGGCCTCCCACTCACAGAAGACTGAGCATTGTTATTATTCTGGCCACCAGGAGATGCAGCTCTCTCCAGAGATGGAGAGTGCTGTGGAAAACAGGAGAAAAGGTCATGTCTGACAATGGTACAAGAGTAGAAAACCCTGCAAGGTGCTTGGACCTGAGTGTTTAAGAACTGCCCTTTGTTTGATGGATGTAAAGGGTGCTGGGGAGAAATAATTTATTGGCCAAAATTTTACCTGGAAGGGAACAGGGACACACATGTCCTAGTTTAGAGGTCTATATATAAAGTCCTCTTCTAAAGTCTGCAGAGAAATGGACTTCCAGGCTAGAAGTCATCTCATCTTAAGGTAGGGATCTAAAATAGTTCAGGACAATTGACTCAGGTATTTATTGCTTTACACTGCATTTAGGAGGATCTGCATGACTAGGACGGGTTTGAATTTCCACTTTGTAGACACCTGAAGCCAGACAAAGTGAACTCTTTTCTTTGTTACCAGTTTATCATTCTGGGAACAGAGAGAATACAACATTTAAGCCCAGCCAGTGCCAAATTAGACTTGGTTTCTCCTTTAAATTGAATTTTTTCTCCACTAATCATTTGCTGCTCCTCTTGGCTTTGTTTGTTGATGTTCTAAGCCTATTAAATGAGTCTGAAACCAAAGCTGCTGTCAGGAAGTACAAAGAGGTAGGCAAACCCTTCATAACCATCCTGCTCCAGTGCTGGGACAGGGTCCCCAGGCAGGGCCTGGGTGTTGTGAGCACAAGAATTCGAGCAGAGCAGACACGTACAGAGTTAATGGCACCAACCACCTCCCCGTGGGCTGCTGAGAGCTGCTCTTGGTCTGCCTCCTTCTCCCTGGCCAGCTGCTCTTCATATTTCTTCATGTCATACTCCAGCTCGGCTGCCAGCTGCTTGTCCACAGCAAAGAAGTCTTTGATTTCGTTTCGGTAATCTTGCATCATTTCCTGCAGCAACAAGGAATGTTTGGAACCTTTCAGAAATCTCCCCCGGCTACTGATTCACATCCCCATTCAGATCACAGCTGCTTGGGAGCGAAAGGAAACACCAGTTGGTAGAGCAGAGGTGTTTTTAACAGACTGAGGAGTTTCAGCTCCGATTTGTTCTTCAGAACATGGAGAAGCTTTCCAGAGTTTGAGCTTTCTTCCTGCCCACGTTCCACAGCGAGAGCCTTATCTCCAATCCCTCCACCTCCCACGTTATTTAACACAGTGGCAGTGTCACAACATCCTATCTTCTGAATTATTCCCTCCTCAGAAGGCTCCTGGTTCTGGCAGTGCATGCACACCCAGCACATCAACTCCAGAGAGGATCAAAACACCACGACCAGCAAGCAAACACCTCCCCCTTACCCGCAGGCAGTTCATCAGGTCCTTAAGAGCTGGGATCCTCTTCTGCTCCATCAAGGACTTGAGTGATGTGATTATTGGGATGATGTTTTCGATGAAATTCTTCTTTTGAACCTTTTTGTGAACAAGGCATGAACAATTACACGAGGCAATGAAGGAGAAGCCACTCTGTGGCTCCACAGAACGTGAGAGGAGTTCTCCCTCCACAGCCAGGGAATCACTGTAATTAAGGCTGCTCTTACACCACACACATGCACAGAGGCTTTTAACCTAAGTGGAGCCTTTTCAGATGCATCACTGAGTCACTCAGTTCTCACAGTGAAGGCAAATTGCCCAGAGGTGCAGGAAAATCATTGTTCCGCTCAAATGCTTCACCAAGGAGAGGAGTGGGGAACAAATCCAGCTCAGCACAGCTCCCCTGGCTCCTGGGGAAAGGCATTTCTGATCCCTCCAGCTCCACAACAAGCATCCCTCACTAATTCTGCCTTTATATTTTGCTTTTACGAGACAGAGAGCTGCCCAGCCCTCTTCCCACAGCAGACAAAGTGCCCCTCACCTGCGAGATGAGCTTTTTCTGGGCCACCTGCATGACAGCATTGGCCATGGCCATCTCATCCTCATCAGGCTGAATGTCTTCCTCAGGTCTGGACCTCATACTTGAGAGCTTGATTTCTTTGCAGCTGAGGACTGCAAATGTATCTGAGAGCAGCTCGCTGCCTTCCAGGTCCAAAGGAAGCACCTCATCCACAAAGCAGGCTGGAATAGCCAGGCAGGAAATCATTTGTTTTTTCCAGAAGCAGCAGTGATGGGGAAGCCAGGAAGATAAAACACCTGGATATGACTTTTTACAGAGCCCAGGTTTTGTCTGCCAGATTTTTAAAGGCAGACCCTTACCTAGGATGTTGTGGCTGATCTTGGTGGTGATGCTGAACCTCTGCTCATCCGTGAAATGGTCCAGCAGGAAGGTGTAGATCCTCATCCTCTTCTCCTTGTTATCCTTCCCCTTCAGAGAGAAGAGCTGCTTCTCCCTGTGGCAGAGCACGACATTTTACAGAGGCCCAAATCACTTTATGCCAGCTCCCAGGGATAATGAGGCCTTAAATCAGCCAGGGATATTTGCATGTCACTTTTAAGACCCATAAACCTGTTAGGACAGCACACAGTCCTACAAGCCACACGCAGCAGTGTCACAGGGAAGGCAGGACACAGCTCAGCAGCTGCTTCCCCCGGCTCTCTTCACTCTGTTACACAGATAATTATCAAGTGCCACAAATGCAGTGCTGCCACTGAGAGCTGCACGGCCAGACAGCCCATAATTTAGCAAAAATCAGACAGGAGTGTGCTCAACTGACCGCAGGCTCTGGGGGAACCTGTTGTACTTGTGGTGTTTCTCGTAGCCGTTGAAATGGAAGATGCACTCGATGAAGTGCTGGGAGAACATCACGGGGTTCCTCTTCAGCAAGAGATGCACCAGGCAGAACTCTGCGAACCTGGAGAGGAGGGGAAGAAGGAAATTATCACTGGATGATTTCCAAAAGCCACCCCTGAAGCTGTGTAGGGCTCTCAAGGCAGGAGGATGGTTTTCCTCTGCCAAGTCTCCCTCAATACCACATTTAATTCTTGCCCAGCTCACTGACTTCCCTCCTTTTCTCAGACATTTCCAGCATCCACAGCACTACTTAATTTTATGGCCATTAAAGCAAACTGAGTCAGAAATAAACCTGAACTTGAATCCAGGCACAGCATTTGAATTCTTTAAATAACTGGAGCTGCATTGTGGCTGAGACACAGTGCTCAGCAACAAGGTAATCACCAAAGGTCCTGCAAGAGCTGCAAGGCAACCCCAGGCTTGAAGAACGTGCTTTTGTCTGGATGCAGTCTCTCAATGCAGATGCAAAGGAAAAGGCTCCCAAAGAAATGGGAGGAACATGATGCTGCAATGTCACCATCTACTGGAAAGACATTTTTCGATATTAAACACACGCTGAAGAGAAAAGGAAACGTGAGTGGTAATTGACATAAAGGTTGATGTTCTGGAAAAATCCACCTCAGATGGACAGTTCCAGGCAGAAATGAGCAGCAAGGTGTCCAATCCTGCTTTGTGTTCCTAATTTCTACAGGAGCTCCCAACCTGAGAGAAACCTGCCCCACTCATTTCTCACGTAACAGAGCAGCTGGAGACCTTGAAACCTCCAAAACCTTGATAAACATGCACTTAAAATCAGAGTGCATAATTCCTCTGACACATCATTTGACAGGTCACTCCTCTGACAATTACAAGATGTGGCAGCAGGCTGAAAAGGCGAGGCATGCAATATAAGAAAAAGGAAACTCCAACAAAATATTTAATCCTAAAACAAACCCAGCACTTGAGACAGAGCCTGTCAGAAAACCACGAGGAAGATTTCATAAGGGTCTGTCTCAAAAATTCTTTTTTCACAATAACTGAGTCCTAAATAGAGCAGAGCTGCACGTTTTGAGGACAGCCAAGGACACCTTTTAGGACTTTCAAATGACCTGGAGAGAGGTTCAACACCTCTTTGCCACCACTGCAGACCCTAAAGGAAGTACAGAGGTCAGTGGGATAATCTGCTTTATCACTGGGATTTCTCTTCACAGTGTGAAGGTGCCAAGACTGAGACAGATTTTGAGACATCTCTGACCTTCAACTCCTCCATCATTTGACAGCTGAGATTTTTACCTGGCAATATCTGGATTGGGATCCACCAGGACACTGACAAACCGAAAGAAGAGACAGTCCTTCCATTTCACAAACTCCTCCTGTGAAAATCAGCAGAAATCAACAACCTGAACCAGGAAACCTCAGTGTGAACCTCCAAATTGTAGTCAGGCAAATGAACAAGCTGTAAAACCTCAGCCAGAGGCACCTAAAAAAAACCCCAACACAACCCCAAGTATTTTGGGGGATGCTCTAAGCAGCATAAATGCCACAGCAGCACATCAAGGTTTACCCCAGGTATGAAGAATAAAGTAGAAAAACAAAAAATCTGCTCTCCCACCCCATGCCAGGTGTGCTTTTCAACACTGTTTTCAGAGCCAAATGCACTCCAAACCTGCCCTCATGTGAACTTTGAGAGGGTAAACATCTCGAGCCTCTCAACATTTACACCTTCAGAACAATCAGCAGAGACAGCAGGAGAAAAAAAGGAGTTTGTGGTGCTTGTTACAGCCATTGATGGAGGAGTGAAACTGGAGGGAGTTCAAAGAAACCAAGACAAGAAAAGGGGCAACCATTGACTAAAAATAACCTCATTATCCAACCCAGGCGGGTGCTGTTGATGTGACTGCAGAAAAAGGCAGTAACTAAACCCAGATTTAAACACCCTTCACTTAGGATTAATTACTGAGCCATCCAGCACCGAGCAGAGGCACCGAGGCTTTGCCTTGACTATGACCTGGTTTGGGCTGTGCTTCTTCAGTTTGGGTTTCTTTGGTTTTTTGTTTTACATGATAATTTCCACAGGAGCCAATACAGAAATTGATGTTCCTTTAACTATAAAAAAAGCAATGCCAACAAGGTCAATATTGTGGCATTGCTGCGATTGGAATAAACTCTTGCTGTCAGGACAGGACCGTTGCGGGCTGATTACAAAGCCACTAGGTTGGATAAATGCAGAGGTCAGACTGATGCTCATTAGAAGGCAGGATCATTGCTGCACCAGAGCCACATCTGTCACTGCAGGAGGGCTTGACTGGACTGCTCCCAACACCCTGCCCAACAGGGGGTCAGGCTGTGTTCTGACTCTGTCAGTGTCCTTGGAGGAGAAAGAGAGTCTCCACAGGTGTTATTTTTTCTAACTTGTTGTTTAGTTGTAGGAATGTGTGAGGGGTGTTGTTCTGAATGTCCAATCATGTTTCTTTTCTGGGAACAGTCTATAAAAAGACTGCCTTCTAATAAAGTTTTTGCCCTTTTGATGCTCTCTGATTGGAGTCTTTGTGCCGTTATTCTCCGCCATTCCCAATCGGTAACGACAGATTCCTAGTGAAGAACTGTTATTCCTACTCCCACATCTTTGCCCGAGAGCCCCTTAATTTCAAAATGATAATAATTCAGAGGGAGGGGGTTTACATTCTCCATTCCAAGGGAGGCTCCTGCCTTCCTCAGCAGACACCTGTCTTCCCAAACCACGACAGCTCCTACCACTAGAGCAGCAGAGTCTGCACGGTCCCGGCGACGGCGCAGCCTCGACCGCCTCACCTGCAGCAGGCTGGTGAGCAGGATCAGGGTCTGCCTGCGGATGAAGGGGTGCGGGTCCCGCAGGCACAGGGAGATGTTGGGCACGTATCTGTCCCCCAGCGAGGTGTAGCGCACGCACAGGTCGCACAGCACCATGGCCGCGTTGCTGCGCACCGCCACGGCCGCCGACACCTGCAGCTCCCGCGCCACCGCCGCGATGCACCGCTTGGCCAGCTCCTCGTGCTGCAGGCACAGCTTCCCTGGGGACAAACACAGGGCTTGGGGACACGTCCGCGATGCACCGCTTGGCCAGCTCCTCGTGCTGCAGGCACAGCTTCCCTGGGGACAAACACAGGGCTTGGGGACACGTGGAGCCACGCTGTGCTCCACACAAAGCACCTGGAGGTGGTCTCATGGGCATCGTTTGGAATTAGTGACGGTTACTGAGACATGGACTGTTCTAGAACAGGGAAAAAGAGGCTGAGGAACAGAGCACCAAGAATGCAGGAACTAAATAAAGGAGGCCTGTCCTCGCAGGACACAAAAAAAGGATGAGAGATTCCAAATATTTCAGAAGGCAAAGAGCATAGAAAAAAACTTTACTGTCTAATTCTTACTACTTTTTTACAAGGTGTTCTGATACAGACTTCACATGATTGCTGAATAGGAATGACACCTCTCTGATCCCATTGGTTAAACTAAAGAAACAGCTCAAATGTTTTAAAAACTAGAAAAACAAAACACCACCTAGAGAAAGATTGTTTTGAAAAAAGGTAGTTGTTTACCAAGATTGTTTTGAGAAAAAACTGTCTTGAAGAATTTTTCCTTGAGCAAAAGTTAACAGCTGCTAGCAAGCTAAAATCTCTCAGACCCAGAAACATCAAGCCCACAGAAGGCCGTGCAGCACTGGACTGTAACCAGTCATATTTCCTGAGGAGTGCATGCTGAGTGTGTGGACAAGGTAGAGGAACCAATCCAGTTATGTGTGAACAGTAGTTCTAAACTGTATAAAAATAGCTTAATTTAAACAATAAATGGCTTCTGCTTCTTCATATTGGTTGGTCATCCAGAAGTCCTGAGCTCCTGCAAGTGGTGCCTTAGGATTTTAGCTGTTGTGTTTTTCAGATCCTGTACTGCATTAGTGCATTAATAGTCCATATAGAGTGTGGTTAACTCTTCACACTCTGGTCAGACAGCACAATCCCTCTGGGCCTGTGGTCCAAGGACACCCAACAGCCTCAGGCCCCCAAAAGTACCAACAAAAGTGGATTGGGGGGAAGCAAATTGGGACAACGTGACTTCATTACCTGAAGCTGTAATTGGAGGATTAACCTCGGATATGCAAATGGACCAACCTTATAATTGTGGGAAAAACTGGTGACCATCATCAGTCTTGGGTGCACCCTCTGGGAGGCTCTGACTGCCCAAGGTGTACCTGTTAAAGGCCTTTAATAAACACCCACTTTATTCTCTAATTCTGTCTGGCCTCTGTTCCAGGTGGCCACTCCAAGGCATCACCAGAGGAGCAGAGCTGGGAGTAAATTCTCCTTCCTGACCAGCCCAGCCCAGCTCGCTGCCTCCAAAACGAGCCAGGGAAGGAATCAGGAAGTAAACAAGGGAATAAACAAGAAACTCATGCTGGAACCTGATGAGCAATCTGCATCATCTCTCAGGGAGATGGTACTTCAAGTTCTTCCAAACTCCCCTTAGACCTACAGAGTGGGTCTCTATGCCAAATTCCCTCCTTCACAGCAAACTATTTCTGTGTACAGGGTATTATTCAAAGCAGCTAAAAAGAACAGCCCCAGCTGTCATAGGCATAGCAGGGAGACACCCACCTCTGAGAGCATCACTGAACCAACCTAAAATAAAATAGCCTGCAATAGTTCTAACATCACTGCTCCCTGTTCCCGAGCTCTGCACAAAAGTATTGAACTTTCCAAAGCAATTAAGGGAAGAATAACACTGCCTATCTCAAAAGAAACTCGTTCCTAACCATGGAAGTGTTACAATCCAGAACTTTCACTTGGTATTCCTCAGAATCCTTGGAATGCAGCTGGCCAGGCTTCTCTGAGAGCAGCATTTCACTCACGTTGAGGAGAACAAGGATTTGAGTGCAGTTATTCTGCTCCAAGCTGCATCAACAGCACCAAGTTTCCTTCACCCTCTCTGGAGCATCTTACTGCAAGTGAGATGATCCTTCAGCACCCAACTCCGAGTACAAAGGCAGCACAGCTCGGGGAGCAATGCTGATTATTGATCACTATTAATGCATTAACCACCTGCAGAAGCAGAGCTGGCAGGGTTCTGATGGTTTGCCCAACTTGTTTCCATGGATATCTGTACTGCTAAAAGCTCTGAGCTGGGCTAATGCCAACAGAGCACTGGGGCTCTCTGTCACTACTGCCAGAGCCTCACGTGGAATTGTTTAGGTTGGAAAAGACCTCTGGGATCACTGAGTCCAACCTGTGACTGATCCCTACTTTGTTCCCCAGCTCAGAGCTCTGAGTGCCACATCCAGGTGTTCCTTGGACACCTCCAGGGGTGGGGACTCCAAACCTCCCTGAGCAGCCCCTTCTTGTGTTTAACAACCCTTTCCATGGAGAAATTCTTCCTCAGGTGCAACCTGAGCCTCCCCTGGCACAGCTAGAGGCCGTTTCCTCTTGAACTGTCCCTTGTTACCTGGTTCCTCCCTCCTGCCAGGGAGTTGCAGAGTGCCAAGGTCCCCCCTGAGCTTCCTTTTCTCCAGGATTCTGGGCAGAGCTTCACCAGAAAGGCTGAGCTCCACGAAGGCCCATTTCTAGGGCAGGGTGGCACTTACCTAGAGTGATGAGTGCGTGTGCTCTGACCACGGGAGGCATGGCTGAGCCTCTGAACTGGGACAGCAGCTGGGAACTGGGCGTTTCCTCACTGTCTGTGGAAGCAGACACTGGAAAAGAACAGGTCAGGGATGGAAACACGGCCTGGCACACAGTGGTGCTTGTCAATGCCAAGCTGAAGGCAGAAGGAGAGTGGCTCACGTTGGTCATTGCTGTCAGAAGAGGCCAGGATGGACTGAACCAAAAGGAAGATGTGTTTGTCCACCTTGGCTGGGCACAGCTGGGCAGCC
The DNA here is from genome assembly GCA_013400495.1 of Nicator chloris. Classification (NCBI taxonomy): domain Eukaryota; kingdom Metazoa; phylum Chordata; class Aves; order Passeriformes; family Pycnonotidae; genus Nicator; species Nicator chloris. The sequence continues at coordinate 642,057 of WAAE01023748.1, forward strand.
TCGCCCAGGAGGAAGAGGTGTCTCACCTGCAGAGAGAAAGCAGCACTGCAGTCAAAAGGCAGTGGCTGAGCTGCAAATTCAGCCAGCAGGAGTCGGTTCTTGTCCAAAAACAACTCAAAATTCCCTCAGTCCTTTCCAGGCAGTGGCTGGAGAACAGAAGGGGAGGCTTTGGAACAGAAATCCTGGGTGGGTGTTTTTAATGTGCTCCAACACCCTCCACATCTAATGAGACTGAAATACTCCTGAAAGCATTCCATGCCTTTCACAAACCTCTCTCCCAAATGGCTCATCTGAGAAGTTTGAGTGGAAAGGCAAGGAAAAAAAAAACCCCACGTCAAATATTAAAAATACATGGGGTGCCATCTCCTTAAAGCAACTGCTGCTATGTAAAACTGCTGTGGGCTCCCAGGCCCTTAAATCAGGAATTCATCACACACACAGGCCATGCACATTCCCATTATCCCAGTTCTTGGCATGGAGCTTGAGGAACACCAGCCCCAAGCACACCTCCACCCTTTAAATAATCTGTGAAGGGGATTTTTATTATTGAAAATAATAAACCCCAAACTTACCAAGAGGTCTTCCTGCAGCTGCCCTGCTCCATCCTCTTTGAGGACTATATTGGAGATGTAGCTGTCACAGGTGGATACCAAATCTCCACACACCTGGTTGAGCAGCTCCTGTTCCGTAATTAAACAAAATTAATTCAACATTTAATTAATTAAACAAAAGGTAGCTGTAATATCTGTCCACACATGAATCCCTAATATCAAAGTCTCTATATGCTTTTAATAATCTGGATCCCATTAAAATCAATCTGACAGTGCCTTAGAGCTTTAAAATTCTCCCTGCACATCAAAGGATGTGTGCAAGTGTCAAAACACCTTGGAAAATTTGGCTTTTAATGATCCACAGGCCCAAGTTTACTTCATTAGAGAAATCACACAGACTTAAACAAAAAGGATTTGGGCGACTGTTTCATGTGCACCCAACACATTGGAGGTGTCTGGGGGAATTTTTAGATGTTGCTTGAAAAAAGCAGCTCCATTAACAAAGAAAACATGATGTGAATTCCAAAGAGTGGAGGGGAAACACAGGAAAAGCTGATTATCTACTACACTCTGGTGAATATAAAGCACCATTTCTGGTTTTCCACCATCTAGAAGTGGGAATTTTAATAGCCAAACACAAACATAAATGACAGCTGTTAGATTTGATGAAGTGACCAACTACAGGAACATCTGCATTTCATTTTAAGCCAACACTCTGTGGTAGCTGTACCTACAGGGCAGGATTTTCTGATTGTCAGTTTAAACACCCAGAAACCATCACCCCACCCTGGCTTCTGAGGCACAGAGGGTTCAGGTCTGCCCATTATTTACTAAACTTGATTGGGGTGCTTATTATAAAATAGCTGTCATCTATACTGAAAGAGAAATCTAAAACAGACACGAAGAGAAATCATTAGGGACAAAGACCTGCATCAATTTTAGCTTCTCTCCAATTGTGTCCAGGCTGAGATTTTTATTTTACCAACAAAATAAAGCCTAACTTCCCACTGTGGGAGCAGAACAGAGCCTTGGCATAAAACAAAGGGAGGCAGAAAAAAGTTATCAGCAAGTTATTAACTCCCTGTTTGGTCTCCAGGAAGAGGTCTAGGAAATACATGTATTTCCAGCAGCTCTGATGGAGAATAGTCAGAGATTCCAGCATAAATCTGTGGCTTCAAACTGGACCGAGCACAGCAACAGGTTTCCTTTAGGAAATTTCCTTTAGGAATTCTGTAAGCTTGGGCAGAAAGCAAAAGCAAGGTGTTTCAGAGGTGTGTGCAGGAATGCACTTGAAGGCAGAAGATTTCTTACAAGCCCAGGCTCAGCCACAGGATGTTCTCCAGCTCAAGTGCAGCAAAGAGCCAGAGCTGAGCAGAGCAGGCTTGAGCTGCTGGAGTCAGAGCCCCTTTTTTAGAACTCATCATCCCACAGCCTGGAGACAGCAGCAGACACCCCCTGAGTGGGGAACAGACTATTTTAAAAGGTGTATTTTAAGTCCCACCTGTGCCTCCTCTGGTGCAGCTACAGAGGCCTGGCAGAGCTTCTGCAGGGTCTCCACAGCTGGGCTGATCACCTCCAGGGGACACTGGGACTCCTTCAGCCAGCTCTGGATGTTCTCTGGGGATGAGATCACACATAAACCCGGCACTTTCTAAGCTTTTCAAGTGTTTAAGGAGGCACAAAACCTCTGCAGGTGGCCGGGGCCACTCACCCTTCAGCCCCTCACAGCTGCTCCTGGGGAGGTGCTTTGCCACGTGCCCGATGACACGCAGGACGTGTCCCACGGTGCCACTGCTCGTGTTCTGCTGCCTGGAAAAGCAACAGGGAACTCTGAGGCACTCCAGATCACAGCTGAGCAATCCTCACATCTGGGAGGATTATTAAGGCAGCCCTGTCAAAGCCAATGAAAACTCTGAACTTGAGGAAAGAGGTGGTTACTGCACGGATCTCGAGGCCTCTGCTGGACTTCCAGCTGCAGAAGTCACAGTTTGAAGGAAAAGCTGGGATTTAAGCAGCTCAAAGGCAACCTGTGGAAGGGCACTAAGGGCTCCCTGACAGAATGGAGTTCAAAGCACACACTGACCTGCTGACACTGTCCCAGGATTCAATGATCTTGGAATAATCCAGCTTGGGGGAGGAACCTGCCACCTTGGCAAGCAGCATCCAAGCTGCCCCGGAATGCTCTGTCTCCACGTGGGACATGACACACTTGATGAAAGTGGAGCTGAACTTGTTCTGCTTGGACCACATCAGGAAGGCTTTGCTCAGGTAACGGCTGCAGGGAGGGAAGGAAAGTTTAGGGAGGAATAAAGAAAACAGGCAGGAAAATGCAATGTTCACTGGGCAACACAACAAAGCTGCTATTGCCTGGCATTCCCACAGCTCACACTGAGAATTTCCACATTTCCACATATTTTCACTACACACCTGGCACCCCTACATGGATGTTGTGATCTGGGGCAGTAAGACAGAAGGCCCAGCTGGTCCCATGACACATCAGGAAATTATAATTTCAGCAATTTGTAACCAAGACTTTCCAGCAGCTGTTATTTCATACCCAGAGTCATAGAATGGCCTAAATTGGAAGGGACCTTGAAGATCATGTCATTCCACCCCCTGCCATGGGTAAGGACACCTTCCACTAGACTGGGGTGCTCAGAGCCCCATCCAGCCTGGCCTTGAGGACTCCCAGGGATAAAGGAGCAGCACAGTCATGTCAGTCATCACAGCCTGCTCATTTTTCTGCACAACCCTAATTATCTACTCCACGTTGGTAGAGCTGTGAGATTTCTCAGGCTGCAAGGTCCTGCAGGGTCAGGAGGAAGAAGGTGCCAGGAATGTGCAAACCCTGTTACAAAATGGCCCGAATTAGAACAGTGACAGCTCCCCACCCTGGCACGGCAGCACCACCAGTGCCTCATCTGCTATTTCTGAGCTATTATGCCCTGTTGACTAATAAACATACAGCTGTCTTTAATCAATGTTGTGTCCTTGTCATGCTGTGTGTCATCCCATTTCTCCCTCTCCTTCCCACGGCAGGCAGGATAATTCGATTTGTCACAAGACAAGTAACATATTGTATATAAGAATTAATACAAGGTGATGTTCTTGCTTTATATATCCTCTCTCACTTCTGTCAGAGGAACTCCTCCATTTGACTTAAATATTCACGTGCTATCAGTGCATCCAGCACAGGATGTAACAATGAGCATTTCAGTCCAGGGAGAGAGCACAGGTAACGGGAGCAGCAAGTGAGAACACCTGACACAAAGCCAAGCTGAACTCTTGTTGCCCGTGCTCAACAGCCCTGTCCTGGGAGCTGGCAGGGCAACACCACAAGCACCTCAGCGTGGTAGCTTCCATCTCCAGAATTATACTGAGGGTTTCAGGCAGGGAATTGAAGCAGCTTTAAAGAAATCCCTGAGAAAAATTTGGTTTCTTGTCCTTGCACAGCAGACAGCACGTGCATTTTAACAGTGTGTGTGTGTGTGTGAGCTGTGGTACCTCACAGTCTGTGGTCACACAGGGAATGAGAACACAAACTCAGACTCTTATCTTAGTCCTCCAGTCAATAGGTAATTTCCTTCTGCAAAGGAAAAGTTGTGTATCCTAATGGAATTAAAAGTGGAAAAAAAACCCCTCTGGGTTTTATCCCTGAATGTTACCATAGGCAGGGAAGGGAAAAGTGCAGTCACCTCAGCTCCTGGCTTTCTGAAGACAACAGGGAGAGCAGATCCCACGCCAGCTCCTGCCTCCCATCATCACCCCTGCATTTATTGTAAGGTTTTATGTGTTGCAGCAAGAGCTGATCAAGGCAATCCAAGGCCTTTTCTTGGACAGAGCTTTCTGCATCCATCACCACAGGCACCACTCCATTCAACCAGGCCTTCTGCACCAGGACATTGCTGGGCTGAGACTGAGAAAAACACATTTTGAAATCATTAGGGGAACCCAAATGCACAGGTAAGATCAGCAAAGGCCTCCAGGTTCAGCTACGAACTTTGAAACTTGAATTTTAATCAAGCCCAGCAGTGTAGCAGCAGGTGGGACAGGGAAACTCAGCATCACAAGGTCTTTAATCATCTCTGTGAAAAATACCTGGTGTTTCTGCTAAAGTACTGCAACACTTTGTTTTGAGACTCTATAAAGAATTATAACAGGTTGGCAATAAGGCTGTACAGCAGATGATTTAGCACTAAAAAAAAAAGAGCTTTGCTTAATATAAACCCTGTGCTCCAAGCCTGAGTTACAAACCCTTTGTGAATAAATAGGAAAGAAAGAAAAATATAGCATTGCTATCATCCACACATTACATCTGAAAGTGATTCAGGGTTTTTTTTAACTTGAGAAGGCCAGCAACATAAACATTTTCTTCATGACACATAAATCAACAGCCAGAAAAATCAGTGTTTCCAACAGTTGGAAGCACTCTGCATAAATCACAAGTAGGTATCAGAGTGAGTCATGACTTCCGAGTCAAAAGGTAATGAAAAGAATTAGAGCAGAGTCACAAAATGCAACCCCCAGAGTGAAAAACTGATTGGTGAGGCCCCTCCTGCTCTCCCCCCTCCCAGGTGTGGCAGAATTCCCATTCCCCTTGATGCCTTGGGATTTTAGTTTTTATATTTTTCAAATCCTGGACTGCTTTAGTGTATAGCTCTAAAGTCCATATGGAGTGTCAGCTACTGCTCTCCCAGTCAATTCAGCCAAAACAATTCCTTTAGGGCTGGAACCCAAGGACATCTCACTGCCTCATGCTCCAAAAAATATAAACAGAAGTGCATTGGGGAGGAGCAAACTGGGGATAAATGACTTCATTACCTGAAGGTAACTGGAGGATTAACCCCGATATACAAATGGACCAGAATTATAATTGTCCGAAAAACTCCTGACCATGGTCCAGCCTGGGTGCAGCCTCTGGGAGGCTTTGACTGCCCAAGGTGCACCCGTTTGAAGGCCTTTCATAAACACCCATTTTTATTCTCTCAGTCTTGTCCAGCCTGTGTCCTAGGTGGCCCCTGCCAGGGCTCCCCCTCACCAGGAGCAGCTCGGTGATGGAGTGCAGCGCCTGCTTCCGCACCGACACCGCGGGGTCCCGGCAGCGCTCCTGCAGCACGCCCAGCTCCTCGGCCGTGCAGGGCACCACCCCGTGCTTCAGGATGCTCACCAACACCTGCCAGGCAAACAGCAGCACAGCTCTGTTGGGGATCCACGCCAGGGGCACCGGGTGGCAAAGCAAAAATACAGTTTATTGTACTTTTTCTCCAACGTCAGGCAGAGATTGATCGCGCCCAGAGCGAAGCGGCGCGTTAGCGGCTCGTGAGTGCTGGGCACAACCAGAGATGGAAAATGAAACTGAAAACATCATTCCAGTCATTCCTGCTCTGCAACTGCAGCTGGAGAGGGAGAATGTCACAACTTCCCCTTGAAAGTAACGCGCCTCTTGTATAAGCCACGGCTTTTACTTGGCAATAAGGAAGAGGGATTTATTTTTATTCTTAATCAGAAAGCATTAAAACATGAATTGCAAAGCCCTAACTGGGAAGCTCAAATCAGTGTGTGAATTGAGGGGGAAGAGCTGGGGTGAAGAGGACTAACAGAGGAAAGCAGGCAGCAGCAGACACCTCTTTTTTAAAAAAGGAAATTTCCATTGAAGCATCTCTCTTTAAAAGCTAATGACTTCATTAAAAAAATGAGCAGCAAGGAAAGCAACACAGAGCTCAAAAAGAGGCTGGATATAACCTAATCCCTTTGCTAACAAGGTCAAAACAAACTAAGCAGCTAATATGCTCCAGTTTATGAGGAAGTCTCTTAATTGAAATGCCTATTGACATTTGACAAGAGCCTCTCCTTGCAAATGACGGAATAACAGAATGCCAGCAAGGGTGCTAGAGAAATTTCCATCATTATGCCTGCATTATTTACTTATCAGCAGCTAGTAAACAAGATCTTTAATGCCTTTAAGGCACTCTGCAGGGAGAGCAGGAAGCTACAAGTGGGCAAAGTGACAGAGGTTGCAGAGAAGCTGCGGCCTGATTAATTATTTAACAATTTTGGATAATCACTGAGAGCAGGGAAGGATGCAAACCCCACCCTACCTGCAGAGCAGATTTCCTCACGTTGGTTTTCTCATCTCCAGCTCTCATTCTCAGCATGGCCATGACTTCTTTTCCTATCCAAAAGGAGGATAAAAAGGATTTACCCCCACAAAGAAGGAATTACCCCCAGCACCAGTTGGAACCACACAATCCCAGGATGGTTTGGGTGGAAGGGACCTTAAAGCCCATCCAGTGCCCCCCCTGCCATGGGCAGGGACACCTTCCACTGTCCCAGGGTGCTCAGAGCCCTGTCCAACCTGGCCCTGGGCACTCCCAGGGATCCAGGGGCAGCCACAGCTGCTCTGGGCACCCTGTGCCAGGGCCTGCCCACCCTAAAGCTGCACAAACTCAGTGCAAAAAGAAACTCAAATGGTTCCCCAAAACTTTCAGAAGGCTTGAACAAAGCACAATTAAAATCACCCAGAGCAATCCAGAATGAGGCGTAAGCCAGAAGGAAAAACAAACCCAAACAATTTCCTCACTCCTTTCATTTGAAAACTCATCTTAAAACCACAAAGGAAAACGATGGGACAAATTACTTGAGACACGCAGCAAAGAACCAAGGTGAACCTGCAATTCCTGCCCTCTGTTTGGCTACACAAAAGATGTCAGGCTACCTTCAGAGTCTGAGAGCTCCTGAGATGAGTGGGGCACAGCTGAACAAAAGCTCAGGTAACCCTGATACCTGTGGGAAGAGCTACCTGGGCAGAGCTCAGACAAACCCAGAGCCAGGGGAGGCTCTGCAGAGCTCCCAACACCCACAACCTCCTGGGAGTTTTGCCTCAGAGCTCCACACAGCATTGAGCACTAATGTACGAACTGCTGTGTGTTACAGAAGGGAAATAACTCCATTTATTAATTCCTCCAGGCTGCAGAATGGCAGCTGCAAAGAACCACCTCAGAGTCTACAAGGAAACCAGAACACATCTCTCTTCCCTGGACGTCAAGTTAGGGCTCAAATTTTACTCTGCACAGCCATATTCATACTTATTTCTGCATGTTGGCAGGAAAAAAATACATCATCAAGGCAGTAAGTTAGTAAATGACACACAACTGAATACACAGATCAATTATTTCTCACATTTTGAATCACTGTGCTATTAACTGGCCATAAGGACTTCAAGCATTTTACCATGGCTTTTAAAGTTTCTATTTATTGCTGTTTGTTAGATTTCTCCCAGCATTAACTCAGATTTCCCAAAGATATGCCAAATTTGGAGATCTGTTACTTAGAGATTCACATGGACATCCATCCTGTTGCCATTAAAAAATAGGATTAGTCACAAGGAACTAAGCAAAACTAGCTTAAAAATACATTTTTACCAAAAAGAAGCAAAGGGACTTTGATCTGGACTTTCTAAATGGGCAGCTAAATGCAGTCCCATCCTCCTCCCAAGAGCAGCTGCACAGGAAGAGCACAGAACCTTTCCACTGCAAGATTTTGCTACTAAAACAGCCCAGTCTTGTGAAGGTGACCAAATAATCACACTTTGACATTGATTTTTCTGATGTAGAAAAGAGAAGGGAAAGAAAACCCAAACAACAAAAAAAGCAAAATCCCAAGTTCTAAAGGGCTGAGAACTCCCAAGGGAAGGGAATGTTTGATGCTGGTGGGCAGAGGGAATTCTGCAGTGCACACCTCACCTTGCAGGTTATCCCCACCCTTCTTATCTCTGCCCTTGAGCATGAGCATGTTCTGGCTATCCCTGGCCGAGATTTCTTTATTTTCTAAAAAAAACAATGAGCTGTTTGGTCTTTGGAGGAGCACAAAATTAGCACAGGCATAAGCCAAGCACAGGCATGTGCCAGACAGCTTTGCTAATGCACCTTGACTGCCTTGGAGAGCCCTGGATTCCAGCATCCTCTGGAGCTCCAGACAGCCTTTTTTCATTCCAGCCTTTCCTTAATTTGTTTTGCCAAGTGCCAAGTGTGTGCTCAGCTGGGTACTGGAGACAAACCCAGGCATCCTCTGGCACGAGGAGCCTGCAACCAAACAGGGAATACACAATACCTTGAGTGGCCTGGAGGACTTCTCTATCTGAGGGAGCAGATGAGGGAAATTTATCAGCAGAGTGTGTTTGAAAAAGGGAGCTTTCCATGGGGGCAGATGGGAGCCTGGCTCCTGCAGATAGGGAGGGAGATGCCATGTGAGGAGCAGTGTGGAACAAAGGCACCACTGCAGGAGGTGAAGCCAGCAGAGAATTGAGCTGCCAGCAGTTCAAGGGAGGTGAACAGCAAGAACTGAGAGCGCAGATCCTGGCAGGGGCTGAAAGGTTAGGGAGAAAAGCTTTTCCACACAAGAGGAAAAGAAAGGGAGAGGTTTAGAGGAGGAACATCCCGGCCACAAAAGCCAACTTGCATGGTGATTTCATGCTTTCAACAAATTAGAGGCAGCCTGCCATGCTGCATCAGGACATTTCATGTGAAACTCTGCTTTCAGCTTTCAGCCTGATGCTGCACAGAAACAGATCCTTGCCTACAGAACGGTGCTACTCAAAGGTGCTGTGCTTTACACAGCAACATATATCAGTTCTTTGTGCACTGGAGCAAGAGATTTAATTACCCTGAAATTAATGGAGCTACAAGTGTTATATCCCATATTAATTATCATTCTTTTTTGGGGAAGAATAAATTACCTGCTTTTCAACAAGCACTGCCACCACATTAGTACCAACAGAAATCAGCATTTCAGGATTAAATGTATTTTTGAGACTTGAGTGGAAATAGTATTTCTTTATGGCTGGCAATTCCACCCCCTCCATCACCCCTAAGTGTTTCCTCCACTTCCTTTGAGAAATGGACAATGAATACCCTTCAGAAAGTCTGATTTCAATTAAGGCTTTGAATGGTATCTGAAAAGGCTGCTTTAATTCTGACATACCATCAGGCCCAGCAGTGTCACTGCTGTCTGTCAGCTCGATAGTTTTGAAAGTTGGTAAGGTCTTCAGTGGATGGTTGGACACAGCTGAAAGAAAAGATAAAAGCTGAAGAATAATAAAGGCATATATTCACCTGGCAAAAGGATGGTTCAGTGTTAAACAGAGAGCCTCATGCATGCCCTAGGTTTAACAGATATGTGTATTTTTAGGAAATGGCATGCCAAGAAAAGCCTGAGACTTACTGGAAAAGAATGACTCTATACCTTCTGCACTGACTGTCACACTCGCAGTGTTTGTGTTTGCTTCCAACACCGTGTGGCCAGAGGCTGCCAAAAAAGAGAAATAAAAAAGGAAATCAAACAAAGTAGTTCAATTCTGGATATTCTGTCATTCCAAATTTTGTTTGGGCGAGCAATCTAACCGTGGCATGCTGTGTGCAGGCTCTGAATCCTGCCATCTGGCCTGCACCACACCTGAGGGAGCTCGGAATGCCAGTCACGAACAGAACAACTTAGCAGAAGCAAAAAGCAACTCAAGATTTAATCAGCTGTCAGGCAAGAATGAACTGCTTTTTTTTCTTCTTCCCAACGAGCAATTTCGCTTGTCTGTAAACATCCTTCAAAGGGACCTCGTAGAGGAATCTCTTTAGAACTGATACAGGAGAATAAATCCCTTCCAAATATCAGGCTTCATAAGTAACGAGGCTCACGAATTCCTGCTCATTCTGACACGATACGTAAGGACTCTGTGCCAGTTTTTAAGTTCCTGACAACTCCCATCTCCCAGCGATTATTCCCTTGAAAGTTCAAGAATGATTTTTATTACCTCATGTGCCCATAATACTCACAGCTCTGTAGTAAGTCCTGAATGCTCTCTGAGGTAGCAGCAGCTTTCATTTCGAGACAATGGGCAAAGCTGCTGAGAGCTTTGCTCCGGACCACGGGGGCTTTGTCTGAGCACCTGCCAAACACCATGACCTGCACTAAAAACTTGTGCTTCAGGAAACTCTGACGATCCAGGGACAAGGAGCTGCCTGGGCTCCTCTCTGGCAGCTCCAACAAAGCCAAGGCTACATCAAGAGCAAAAACTCTGTGGGAAACCTGCAGGAAGAAAAAGCACACAAGGTGCTCTGTTAATGGAAGTGAACATGGAGTTTTCTTGCCTCTGGGTACCAGCAGTGACAGAGCTATTCAGTGCTGAGATTGAACCCTTCATCTTCAAAACATCAAGGAGATGCACTTACTTTGGTGAGTGAGTATTTATAAAGCCAGGCAATGAATTCAGCAAACTCTGCACAAGGGAGTTTGTCCAGCAGGGTCACCAGGGCCTGGGCAGCGTAGGTGCGATAATCAGCCTTGTCTGGGACCTGAAAGACAAGGCCAAGGGCACCCTGTGATACTTCACTGCTCTGCTCTGGATGCCAGAAAGGCATTCCAAGGCTTAAGTGAAGTATTTTTTCTTATTTAATGAGCTGATATGTTCACATTCAACAATAGCTAAGAGAATCATCACAGCTTCCTCAGTCGCTGCTTCACCATCACACGTTTTCATTCCTTACAAAAGATTGTGAAAACAGATTGCCTGAACTACTAATGATATTCCAATGTATCCACACGAGTTCTCCAGCTCCAGAAGTAGCAGAACTTGGCATACCTTGGTACAGATATGTTGGAGCAATATTCGTAGAACAGGATAAACAGCTTCTTTCAGCTCATCTACCAGAGAACTGCACAGGACAGAGAAAGGGAAGCAGATTTTAACAAAGGTGGTTTGTAACAGAGGAAAAATCAAGGACATTCCTTTTGGAATGCATTTGAAAAGTCAGGAAAAGTGGCCACAATTCTGGAATCATGAGTGCAGTGGGATATGCTCAGAGAACCAGCCTTACTTTCCACATTAACCTGGCTTTGCAGGCACAAAATAATTTCTTCCCATACTTTTCTAACAAGTAGAAGGGTAGCATGAAAAGCTTCTTTGTTCTCAATCTACTTTTATATGTTGTCTGGGGAATCTCTGCACAAACTGCACTTCCAACAACACGGATCCCCAACAGGGGGAATAAACATAGGCAAAACATATCATTAAGCAGGAGAGACCAAAGAACTAAGGAGGAATGAGCTCCATGATAATCTTTCATTTCCTTCACTATTCTCTGTAGTAAAACACAAGACCTGAAAAAGTGACACAAAGCAAAATACAGAAAATGGGTCCTTTCCATGGCACCTTCTTCCCCCTCTGCCAGCAAGCTCAGTAAATTCCCATTCCAGACATTTTAATTAAGCCTCATTTGCACAAACAACTTCAAAGCCAGTGCCAGTTTGTCTCATCCCTTTATCACCTCAACAGCAAAGCAAAGGCACGCCAGAAGGAAGGAGCAGCCATGCTCACAGCTCTGAATGTCACCTGATGAATTTCACAGCCTGGTTCCTGGCACTGGTCACAGCTGATGTGATGGGAAGGGTCTCACACCTGGAGGGCCCTCTGCTCTCCACCATCAGAACCACATTGAGGAGTCTCTGGAACACACATCGAAGGGTCTGCAAAGAAGAGGTTATTGGCAGGCTCTTTTCCATGGATAGCCACTCCAGAGTCATGAAATAACTCTGAATCAAGCTTAGAACCAAACAACAGCACATGTTAAAGCATGACTCCTAGCAGAGAAATTCCAAGAGGACACTTTCTAAACACACACATCATCTTTCCCGGCTGTGATGTTCTCATGGAAGTTCAGCAAGGTCTCAGAAGGGCTTTCTGAAAGCATTAACAGCTGCCCTCCAAAGAGGGCAAAGTCCTCCCTCCAAAGTCCCCTGTGGACTTTTTTTTTGCCAGAAGCATTTGGAATTTGAGGAAACTCACTAGGTTTTGCACAGGAGATGTCTTAAGCTAAATACATGTTTTGTATCACCATGTGCACTTGTTTGGAGTTGCCTCCCTTGCCACATTTTTGGGGCCACAGCTTGCCTCATGATCCTGACATTCCCTGAGCAAGCAGGAGAGGCAGGGAAGATGAGGCAGGTCTGGGAAGGGGACTGACTACACATTTGTGTGCTGTCACCACAAATGTCTACAGCTCCAAAAAGGCTCGTGCTGCACTGAGAAACCAAGGAGGCAGAAACACACAGGCCTAGGGCTGCTGGAGCTGGGCTGGCACTCAGGAATAACCAGGTTAGTGTGCACTCCAGGCTTTCCTGCTGAACAGCTGCTGATTGCCAGCCTGCAGGCTGAGAACCAGCCCAGGGGGTCACACAGGCTCACAGACACAGCTCAGGCACACCCAACCTCCAGCAGCCCCATGCAGAGCAGCAGCACCCAGGTAAGTGGGAGATGCCCTGCTCTGCTTGCCAATTTAAACAAATAAAGATGGGAAATTTCTGGCAGAACTGGCTGCTCCACGATCACAGAGTGTTCTCTGAACAAGCACCAGCCCTGCTCAGCCTCACTGAGTGCTCAGAGCACTGCACAGCCCAACCCCTCACGCTGCCAGGCGGTGCTGCAGCTCCATCTAGCAGGGAATCACAACATTCCAGGCACAGGCAGCCACCTGGAATCCTCTTCTCTGAGATTCAGAGACCCCACGCCACTGCAGCTCTCCGTTGTTTTCAATTCATCTGCCGTAGGAGCCAGCAGAGCACGGAATTCACTGCACACTAGTGCAGCAGCAAAGAAGCCAAAGGGAACAAGGACTGGGGTGGGAAAAAAACATCTTTGCTCCGTTGCTGTGACACGGCAAAGATGGCACAAAGGTGGAAATTGAAGTGAAAAGTAAAAACCATACATGCAAAAACGGCATGCGGAGAAGGAAAGAAGCAACCACCCCTTTTCCATGCTCTGTGAGGATGTTAAAGATTCTGTTTAACTTGTACCTTATCTTCTGTGCCATGGAGAGGGGAACACAGTAAGTGAAGTCCATAATAGGCCAGCTCAGGAATGTACTTGGCTTTATTAACATCCCTAAGAAAAGAAGGCAAAGAGATGTCTTCACCTCTCATCAGAGTAACTATGACTATTTAAGAGAGTTCCTTGACTGCAAAACATTCAATATTCACAAGATGTTGTTTGCTGTTAGCACGTGGAACATACTGAATTATCTTTCTAAGAGAATTTGTCACTTTCATTTTTATATGAACAGGACAATAACACAAGCACTGAGAGCTTTACTTGTCCAAAGCATCATACAAACATTAAGAACTATTAAGAATTATTTGCTCACATTGCTGCTGAAAACTTGAACTCGTGGAGCACTGGCTCAAAGCTGGTCATCTCGACAAAGACCTGCAAGGGAAGAGAGCCAAGCTGAGCTCAGGCCCCTGAGGGGAGGGTGTGCAGGGCACTGGGATGTGTGGGCTCACGTCACTGGGTTTAACTGTCAAACACCTCCCTTGAAGCAGAACAAAAGCAGAGCCCAAAGCCCAGAAGCTCCCCCCAGGAACAAGTGGTGCTGCCCCTGGATCCCTGGAAGTGTCCAAGGCCAGGCTGGACAGGGCTTGGAGCAGCCTGGGACAGTGGAAGGTGTCCTGCCCATGGGAGGGGGTGGAACAAAATGGGATTTAAGGTCCCTTCCAACCCAAACCCTTCTGAGTCCAGGAACAAAAGACCTGCAAGTGTTCATCATGAGAGGCAGACACAGAGCAGGCACCCTGCTGCCACATTTCCCTAATTCCCAGCAAGGAGCAGGTGATGGAGGGCAGGGCTGCCACCCCTCCCAGTGCAATGCTCTGCATCCCCAGGTTTGTTTAGGGGACATAAGGTTCCTCAAGCTGGGTCTTGCTCACCTGCAGGCAGTTCTGCATGCACTGAGGCTTTTCCTTCAGGGAGAACTTGGGCAGAAGCCTTAGGAAGTTTTTCAAAAGAAGGAAGATGGCATTGCGGACTTGGAGAAGATCTTCTGTTGAGAAGTAAACATTCTCACCATCCTCTTCCTCCTCCTCTTCCAACATCTCTTCTGTCTATATGGGCAGAAAAGAGAAACAGCTTGCCACCAATTTGCTTATTAATGGGGATTTGTATCTGAAGAGATTGCACAAACATCTTACACTGCAGTTGTCATTCCTGCATGGTTTCCCTTTCTTTCTGTTCCTTCTGGCATCGGGCTGAGAGCTTTGAGCATGTGCCTTCTTCCTCTTCCTCAGCTCTTGAGGCCAGCATTTTGTCAGGGTGTGAAGACATTTATCAAACATCACTTGGTGGAACACCTGGTTGGCTATGCTGCCTGCCCAGAAAAGACAACATCAGTCCTCTTCCAGACAAAATACAGAGAACATCAAACCATCTGGGCATCACGTCCCCTTCCTGGAAGTGTTCAAGGCCAGGCTGGAGCAACCTGGTCTAGTGGAAAGTGCCCCTGCCCATGGAATGAGATGAGCTTTGAGGTCCCTCCCGATCCAAATCACTTTGTGATTCTGTGAGCTCTCCACAGGTGTTCCAGAGCCTAAGAAAGTTCAAGAGAAGAGTAAAGAGCTGCTTGAACTGCAGCAGGCTGACGCATCATCAGCAGTGACACATTCCAGCAGGATCACCAGCTGACTGACCCCTTCCAGCTGCACCATGGAGATCAGCAAAACTTCAGGCTGTGCTGGAATACAGAGGGATCCTGCTGTGAACGCACCTGCTGGAAACACTCAGCTGCTGGTTATTTTAAACTAGTATTTTTGTTTTCACAAACAAACCCATCCAAATGTGCTGGACAGTGAAACGCTCCCCAGTTACAGAGCAGGAACAGGAATAAGCTCCAGCCTTGACTGTCAGAGCAGAGGGACCTGTGTGGTTCCAGCTCTGTGCACTGTGCAGGCTCCTCTGTCACCTTGTCACAGGACACAGACCAGCACTGAAGCCACCAAACCCCTCTGTGACAGAAGGCCAGGCTGCCATCAGTCCGTGACACTGCTCAGCACTCACACCACGCTCAGCTCGGCCCCTGAGGATTTCAGGGATATCAAACCAACACCACCACTTGTTCCACCCGGAATTGTTCCCAACCCGATCTCGCCTGACCCGTGCTGTCCCCAGCCATGAGGGGGCACGTCCTGAGACTCACCTGGGATCTCCAGCAGCAGCAGGTACAGCCCAGCTGAGTGCAGCCCAAACACCCTCTGCTGTGTGTTCGCTCTTTTGTGCTGGCCCACGTGCACAAAGTGATGCAGCACAGCCACCAGGGCCTGATGGGACAGGCTGTTCTCAGCAAACAAGGTCCAGACATTCTGAGGCAGAACAGGAATAGTGAGAAATCCCATAATAACACGGATGTCCAAAACTAGCCATTATTCAGATTTTAACAAGTGCCACCGTGACCAATCCCCTATGTATTATATGCTTTAAAAATTGTTTTATAATTATAACTATATATACTTAAGATAATGCTAAGTTATATTATTAAAGTTTGGGAATAGCTTCCTTCTGAAGCATTCCAGCACACAGAGCAAGAATTGTCTGAACAGTTTTTGAATATTTTGCGAATTTCAAGGCAAGACGGATGTGACAAAGTGAAAGTGAGAGTGGCTGGCTCTGTGTTCAGGTGATGTCACCTCTGTGCTCTCCTGGTCCCCGGCAGCAAAGGGCGCCAGAGCGCTGTACAGGCGGGTGAAGGTGTTGAGCCCATCGGCCGTGATCTCCTCGGCTATCCAGGGATCCAGAGGCTCGGTCTCCGTGAAATCCAGATCCCACACCGTGTCCACCCACACTGAGAGAAAAAAAAAAAAAAAAAAAAAGGTGTTTATAAGCGTCAGGGGCGAGATTTCTCCGAAAAACACGTTTCACCCAAAATAAGGCTCCAAAATAAAGACGGGATACCCAAATCCAGCGGGACACGGGCACACCGAGGGCAGCCGCTGTGTCAGGAGCCAGCGCCTCCCGCTGCCTGGTGTCACCTGCACCCCGGGACCGGGACTGACACCGAGACCGGGACAGAGAGAGAGAACGGGAGAGACACGGAGACTGGCACCGGGACAGAGAAACCGGGAGACAGACCGACACCAAGACTAGGACCGGGACATAGAGACCGGGACAGAGAGCCGGACCAGGACCGGAACCGAGATCAGGACAGAGACCGGGAGGGGGACAGAGAGAGAGAGAACGAGAAAAAAGACAGAGACCATGACAGAGAGCGGGACCGGAATATGGACGGGGACCGAAACTGAGACCAGAACAGAGACCAGGACCGAGACAGAAAGATTACGACGGAGAGCGGGACCGGGAAAAAGAGAGACCGAGAGATACAGCGACGGAGACAGGCCCCGGGCCCGACCCCGATCCTAATCCCGATCCCACCCTGACCCCGATCCTGATCCCAACCCTGGCCCAGGCCCCGATCCGCACCTGAGTCCAGGTCGCGCAGCCGCCACCCGCCGAGCGCGCCCCGCAGCCGCTCCGCCGCCATCGCGCCGCCGCCGCCGTCCGGCTTCGAACGCGCCAATGGCGGGCGCGCCCGCGGCCCGGGCCAATCGCGGCGGCC